>JALGPY010000046.1:0-1200000 GCA_023055425.1 Linanthus parryae
CCCAATAGAATTCGGTATGCCAGGGGTAGGCTTCTTTGGATACCTTTATAGCTGTTTTGCCATTTATCGCAAATAATTAAAGTGTAAAAATCCTCAATATATGAAATATTTAGAAGTCACTACTCTAAAAATGATGTAACTGAGCAAAATTCCCCCTTTTACATAGAGCTTTAGGTGAAAATAGTGTTCCTCAAAAAAAAAAAAATAGTGAAAAAATAGGGATCGCCAAATTAAGCTATCTGGATCGCTGGTGTTCCACGTTCGGAACGGGTGACCCAATTCGCAACTCGCGGGGGTACGAGTGAATTGTGGTAACACTGGTCGGGACGAAGGCGGTATGAAGGGAAAGAAGTTTCGTTCTTTTATCTTCTTTGTCTTCTCTTTCTCTTCTGTGTTTTTCTTCATCTTCTTCCTTAATTTTTTTATTACTTTGGTTTATTTATTGTTAAGAGATTACGAAAAAGTCCTCATTCTGTTAGTTTGTTTGACACTGTTAATTATTTTGGTTTAGTTGTCACCGTAGAGTAAGGTGTTGGGGGTTGTAGTGGCAAACCGAAGGTGTGGGGGGTTTATTTTTTTGACCAAAGTGTGGGGGGTTTATTGCCACTGGGGACAGTTGCATGTAGGTTAAGTGTTAGTGACCCGAGTATAAATTGCATCCAAATACATAGGTTTCATGTAAACACAGATTGTAAGGTGCCCTTCAAGCTCCAATCTAAAGACTTAAAAATCATGCAAATCAATGCAGCCCCAAGAATCGCTTGAGAGTTGTGAACAATGGCGTCGATTGAAGAAATTTAAAGGCAGAGACGGTAGATTAGGGTTTCAAGTATTGGCGGTTCCATTTCGGTCTTTACCTGCTTATCTTACCCATACCCCCTCCATACAACTACTATTCAGGACTGAATTCTATGCCTATGTACGATCTGAATCAATGCCGTATGAATCGTACGGTTCGAATGGGAAATCACTCGATTCGCAACTGTGGCTCTCGCCGTAGGAGTTACAACTTGGACTTTGTGAGACTGTAATAAGGCAGTAGATGTCTCAAACCATTAATGGGTCCATATTCCCAGCCATATTGGACTCTAAATAAGTTAGACCAATCACTGGTGGTGTTTGTAATATGAAGCTTACATCTAACATCAAAAACCATAATTCCGTCACACTTTTTCCACAGTTGAAAAAGTCAGAGGAAATGATAATACTAACCAAGAAGAAGATGAAATGATCAACCTCTTTTAATTTCTTGTTTCTCTACCGAAATGTGCTCTTGAAATCAACCCAACCCTCACCATCACCACTTGCGCTTTACCAAATTCGTTCATGGCCTACTCAAATAAAACTACTCGACTCCCTTAGCAACTTTCACCATGTCCACTTGCAAACATGAATATTGAAATTGTGTTGCATATCACCTTGGTCCAAAACTGTAATAGGACCTGTATGGTAGCAAGATATGTCACTTGTTTGGCTCTGAGATCTACCAACAGGTTTCCTTAATATTACCTGAACGGTACGAAGATCCAATTAAACTTTTTTCCTTGATAGGTCAAGGGTTTCATGCAGCTTGATGTGGCTATAAGGCTGTTATCGTCCTTTTTATACATCTCACATTAAATTCTGTAGTGGTAAGAGATGGCTTAATGACCCTAGATTTAGGGTATGTCTAGAATTTGAAATGAGTTAGGGTCTGTTGCTATGCGAGTGTTTCATTAGGGCAGGGGAATTCATTTTTAAGTGCACATGGTATATTTCAAAGACGGTATATGGACTATGGACGTTGAGGGCGGCTTACCTGCATTTAACCCCAAAAGTAATGAGTGAAAAGGAAATGCGATGTTTTCTCAATTACTAGGTTTCCATTCTACCAGTGTTATTACATTCTTATTTATGCACAAAGCTATACGGGTTCCCAGCTGTTTTGTACATACAAGACGAAGTTGCTGCAGTACGCACTTATATGTTTTCTAAGAAGCACGGGTACGGATACGGGTATTGGATACGATTCGGAAACGGACACGTGATACGGCGTTCTCTAAAAAAAATTAGGATACGACACGGCACGGATACATTAACCTTATTATTATCTTTTTATATATATTTGAATTTTTATACTACGAGATATGATTCAATATTGGTTCCGACTTGTTTAATATTTATAGCTTAAGTATCACGGAAAGCATATATTAAGTATAAGAATGAGAAGAGTAAGAGGAGCAACTTAGGTGGGTTCGAGTTTGACGAGTTGTGTATGGGAATACCCTTGAAGTTGTCTCATGTGAGAACTTAAAACCTCACTTGAACTTTTTGTTCAGAAGGGTAACCTTTTCATATATTGTTGAGCCATCAACAATCAGATATATCGCAGCTACTTTAGCTTAGTTATATTTAATCCACTTAAAGTTCAAATATCTCATAAAACAACTCGTGTGAAAGTCTAATAAACACTAAGGGGCAATTGTCGTCTCTCATTTAGTGTCCTTTAAAGTGTCCTCCAAGTGTCCAGTCTAATAAAATTCTCTTCAATACCGGACACAGTCTTCAAATATATTGTAGCTAGTTTAGTTGCTGTTCCCATGTGCACTTCTATATACATCGATGAAGCGTGAATCTCCATTCTACTTGTATCTCTTCATATCATTTACAATTTGCAGTTGTTGCTTGGTCCAATCTAGGGTGTGATAAAGCGTGCACAGAACGTAGCCCAAGCCGTCGTAAAAAACACGCACCACTCTCTCTTCATGGTCGTGCATGGGCGCGCGGCGTCGCACCGTGGCTCCAAACTCCAAAGAAGATGATCTAGCCGAGGCTCCATTAGTAATCGAGAGAACATCCGAATCTCTTGTATCTGACCCAATTACCAGAGATCCAATGATAAGCAGATCTCCATCTTGTTCTTCAAGTGATGGGTCAGGATCTAATGACTCAGATGAAGAAGAGCATGGCCCGCGGGAAAGAATCATCGCTACATCCGCGGCAGAGGATATGACTGAAGGTGAGCTGTGGTATGAACTGGAGAGAGAACTCCAGAAGAATGACCTCGAGGCGCGTGAACATCAAGTCCAGGAAGAGGAAGCGGCGGCGGCGGAAGAGATTGTTGAAGAAGAGAAGGGTTTGGTGGATTCAGTAGAAGATAATAAGACCGTTTCGACCTCGGACATACCTGAAAGTCACCGATTCTATCCTCCTGGTAGGATAATGCATATTGTTGTGATACAATCGTCTGAAGCGAGCGAAGCGGGTGACGAGGGTGTGGTAGACGAACATATTGGCATCTATCAGACGCCGCGAGAATTGTATAGTAAGCTGCGGCTGTCGAGGACCATGATTAACGATCATTATATGCCAATGTACAAAAGAATGATGGAGCGATTAATTAGTGAACTGGAAAAGGAGGAAGAAGAAAGGTTGTAAGTGAACATAGTAAAGATAGTAGTATAGTTAATTATGTATTTTCAATAGATGTTTATTTACCTTCTTATTTATTCCAGATTAGACATTGGGAACTCAGAAGTGTTCTAAGGTAGTAGCATATCAGTATTCCATTCTTCTTGAAAGGTGTATATTAGTAGAGGCTTTTCTATCCCCTCAAGTGAAAGGGGAGGGCCATTAACAAATTTTCGAGATTGTTGGCGCTAATGTCTCGAACCAGCTGTGTAGCCCAAAGGTTAGAGTCTTGAGGCAGTTCATTGAAGTGTTGAATTCTGAGTGTAGCGTAAGTTAGAATATGATTTATGTGATGTTTTATGGACGTTGTAAAAAAGAAGTTGATGTCAAGGCGTTAGAGAATCATGATATTTTCAGTGCAAAATGTGAATTTTGTCAGGTTTGATTGAGCTTTGAGCTGTCATCATACTGAAGTCGGTGATTTGCAAGTGCTATGTTCTCGGACTTGCTTGAACTCCAATGTCGCTGCCACCACCGCCCCCAACCACTACACCTCCAGAAGCTATTTGTTCTCCCCGTTCAACCAGACATCTCTGACATTGACGAGTTATCTAACAGTTCCGACAGGGCAGTCTATCATCTTATGTACCTGTTTGGATAGCTGAATTTGCTAAAACCCAAACTCAAAATGAACCTGAACTTTTCAGGTGCCAATGATTTACTGCCGGGCACCGATATCTGGTCGGTGAAATCAGCCTGGAACCGGTGTTTTATTGCCGGGTACTGATATCTGGTCGGTGAATGGTGTATTGCATCCAGTTTCCTGCTATATCTCTTCGGACAAAAAATATATAAAAATACCCGGTGATCGGCTAAAATTGCTCCGGTCACCGGAAAAAGATAATCAAAACCTGCCTGTCCAAACATTTACCAATTTTAAAAGCATAAACCTCAAAACCTAAGCATCCAAACAGGCACCTAGGGTTGTAGATGCCTGGTGTCTTTCTTTCTGTTTTTTTTCGGGTGAAAATGTCAAGCTAAAGCAAGAGTCAGAATAAAGAGAGAGAAACCAACCAGTCCAAGAAACAAAAGTAGCGACTACAAACTAAATGATGATTATCACGAACTACATTCTTGGCGGCTCTATAGGCTTTTTCCACCACAGCACGAGAAAACTTGAATATGCTACATAAAACCAGACGACTGATAGCACCATTTTTTTCGATGTCTGCTTTTAAGTAGTCAGTTGATATCATTGATATGATACAGATCAGTACTTCAAAAGTAGACACTGCAGCTCGTTCCCCATCTTGTGGGAACTTTTTATAATTTCTTCCCACAATGAACCTGCCTCGTGCTAATGCATAGATGGGTTGCCAGGAACGATTCATTTGTAGCATTGCATAACGTCGTAGTAGAGAGCATAACCAAGATTCTTTTGCTGGCTAATTAATAAGCCGCGTTTAGAGTTGAGCAAATAAATGTCGCAAGTCAGCTTGTATTACAAACATATGTACATCATTTGAACTGATACAGGAGTACTATGAAAAGAAGCTGCTTTTCACTCCCTAATTGGTGGTCACCAGACAGTGTTCACCTAAAAAACACAACAAAAATCGCCGAAAGCTGATCTCATCTTGTTCCCCATCTATGGAAGCTTGACTGGCTTTTCTGGTGATGGAGAATTGGGAGATGTGTGGAAGTACAAACAGATGGCGGAGATATCATCCATTGCAATATTTGATTTCCTACGTTTCCAAGCGCGAACAGCGTGCTGAACCAAGCTTTTAGCTGACTCTTCTCTTCTTGGTGCTGAAGACACAATTTCCACTGCTTCTTTGTTGGAGATAACATCCCATACCTGAAGAAAAGCAAATATGAACTTCAGTTTTGGCGTTCACTAAGTACACACGATTTAGTAAAGTAGTCGCTCTTATGCACAAGTTTTCTTCAAATTAGTCGTCAATGTCATCACAGCCATGTGCTATACTCCTGGGCCTTGTTTGGGTAAGGGATAAAGGAGGGGAATAGGAATCATCTTATACCTCCTTATCCCGTGTTTGGGTGCGGTATAAGGAGCAAGTATAAGCTACACTTTCTTGTCCCCATTCACTACATTTTGCCTACAAGGATAAGGAAAGAGGGGGGGGGGGGGGGGGGGGGGGGGATAATATGGGTATTGCCAGAAGACCAAATTACCCCCCAGTCGTTTCATCCCATTATGACATATCCCTGCATATGCATCTTATCGTGTCTCATATCCTGCTCTAACCAAACCACTCAGAACCAAGAATCACTTATCTTGCCTTATCCCAGTACAATCATATCCTCCTCATATCCCAGTATACCTCTTATCCCCATAATTTTCATTCCTTACCCAAGCGAGGCTCTAATATATACATCTAGGGAGGTCCAAAATCTAGACGAATGCCCACTACCGTATACAATCATGCTCTCCATGTCACAGAGGCTATAATCAATTGAACATTCAGATAATTTGCAACAGTGTGTAAGGGAAGAAAGAGCAGCTCACCCCATCCGTTGCCAATATAACAAATTGGTCTCTGCAATTTATTATTCTTTGAGTAACTTCAGGCTCACAGATAAGACCGTAGCCCTTTAGGTCATGGTCGCCGAAGGCTCTTGATACTGCTAGTCCTGGACCTCGTACTTTATTCCCATCTGGTATCCAGATTCTGTATACTCCTGGTTCGTCATCTAAAGATTGTACTCTTCCTTTGGACGATATTATTCTTTGGGTCTCCTCTGTATTCATGAACACAAGTGTGAAGTTTAATAACCTTTGCATATCTTCAAAGTTAATTTATTTTCATCCTCCATATGTTCAAAGTTCAAACACAAACACAATCACAAACACAAACAATGGGTGCATAAGAGAGAAACTCACGAGGCAAGTTTGGTTTCTGGTCAACAGTAAGCTGAACTGGCACTAAGTTGTCATCATCAGAAATGGTGGCCAAAACAGCCCGACAATCACCAATATTTGCTATTACAATGAGATCACCCTGGAAAAGTAAAGAAGAGACATTAGTCACAAAGTTCTATCTAAACCCATCTGATACTACGAACTTAGTGTTCCGCAAAGAAGCATGAACACATGTGTTATGTTGGAAATGCCTCTACAGCAACCCCAGAAAACAAATGACTTGACACAACATAGAATGTGTTTGATTCCTAGCATTCTGTGTGCTTGTGCTCATGTATGAGTTGTTATATATGCAGATATTAAAAAGTAAATGAATGTTGAAACAACAATACTAGTAAGCCCTAATTCATCTCATAAGTTCAAACCTTGTATTAGGAAAGTTAATGCTTTATACTAACTGTAGAGAGGAAGCATTTGATTTCCATACGGGACACACTTGCCCGTGCTTGCTTTGTTAGAATGAGTACAGTTATCACCAGACACTGAGAGTGAAGAAGTATGTGATTCATTCTGAGACATTGAGAATGAAGTATGCCACTCATTCTGTGACCTACCAAATTCATCTTCCACAGTAATTTGCATCAAACAACCCACAGTCTCTCACCCAAAAGAACTGGCGATAAAGTTAAAAAATGCTTGCCATTTGTCATTACCTGTCTAACAATCGTCAGTGCTGTGGTACCACTCTGAGAAGAATCAATCTCAGGATGTCGCTTCAAGTCTTGATCAACTGCAGAACAAGTCTTGAAGATAGATTGCTTCCAGATATCTAGATTCATTTCAGAGCTCAGATCAACTGGATCTTCTAAAGCCAAAGTCTCTTGCCAATTGCACAGCAGAGAAGATGGCATTAACTTCCTAACCCTCTTTGACACCATATGACCCCATGGCCCGTGCCCATCGAAAATCCCACAAAAAGTCATGTCTTCTTGGCATCCAAACTCCTACATTTCGAAATCAGCTCAATCAAATGGCTATTTGGGAGGGCTAAAATGACCAAATTGAAATTAAATGATGTAATTTATTTACCTCCCATACCACGAAGCGATCCTGATTGATTCCCTTCTGTCCTTTCTTAGAGAAGACCGAAACAGCATTTTCGTACCCGTTTGCGCTAAGGGTGCCCGGAGAACTCAACATCAAGTCATTCTTCTTGGCTTCCTTAGCCAGAGCATCAGCAGCTTCTTTTCCATCATTATTAACCTTATCTTTCCTCCCACTTTTACTTGAAATGTTCTTTGCAAAGCCATTGAAGAGAGTTGAAAATTGCACCATCTTAACTGTCAACCTTCATACCAACAATTCAAAGAATTGGATTACAACCGCTAAAGGGGAGATAATCACTATATTATCATCTGAAATTCTCATATCTATTATGATAACTTGGCCGAATACATTAAGAAGTCGAGGATTGTGCGACTTTAGATGAAAACTCATATAATAGTAGCCATTTTTGTCCTCAAAATCTCAAATCTTGACAAAATTTCCGGGAAGACTCCAACAAAAAATAAAGTTAACCCTATCTTCCACATACAGATCATGCAATTTATAAGTTCCTATGATCAAATCCGACGACATCTAATTGCTTATAAAACATTTGCTCCAGCAAATCTATGTTTCATTTGATGGTAGACATAGTTGAGCTTAAATAGAAGACAGTTTGCCACTAATTAACACTTGATCATGACATCTTATACTCAGAATATCTATACATCTATATGTAATTGGCTCAAAATCAAACCCTATTCAGAAGGCTTCAATCTAGAACTCAAGCTCAAAATAACCACAACAGAAACTATGTATTTTAATCAAGTAGATATTAAACAATCTAGATTTTGATTCAATCACCCAACACCACCACCACCATCATCATCATCATCATCATAAATTTTAGAAATGTAAGTAAATCTCTGTTGAAGTTACCTCAAAAAAAGAGTAATTGGAAATCAATCGCTAACAGAGAATAGCAACGTCCACTAAAGTGCTGAAAGATTAGGGCATAGATTTGTAAAAAAGAGTTACCTTGAGGTGTTGGATGAATGATCTATGTTTATGAAACGCCGGAGAAGAATGAGAGTTCCTCTGTTCCGATAAGAAATCCTGCAAAACTCCGGCGAGTGGAAGAAGAAGAAGTATATAGGGATTCAGAAGCTGCATGTAGCTTACACTCCATACTTTGTGTGTGTGTCTTCGATGAATGAACGCGCAAGTTGCAGAATGAATGAAGAAGCAGAGTACGTATATAAATACTACTACTCCGTCAACTAATTTAACTATTTACATTTCTACCCCCAAGTGATAACCAAATCGCAAGGTCAAGAATAAACATGTTTTTTAAAATAATTCCACCAGTAAATTCATTTTGTGCTATAGAACTACCATTTGTATCATTCAATTGCTGGGAATAATGAAAAATAAAAATGGTGGGACCAACATACTAATTACTCAAAATAAAAAACACACACATTTCTTCTATATAATAAGCTAAATGTTTATCTGGTTCAAAAAATAATTTATAGTCTCGACGATATCTCTGAAATAGATTAATCGTTAGAGGTCGGCCTAAAGATAGATGTCAATTAATTAATCGAAACATTGGTGATGCTAATACAAAGACTATATATGGTTGTTTATAGCAACATCTATTTAAATGACTAAGCACTGTTGGAACTCAAAGGTGAACTAATCGAAACATCACCCAACCTTAGGAAAAGACTAACAATGTTAAGATGAGGCTCAAATTAAACAACACAAATTGGAAGTTAAATGAATTGAATTCCACTAGATACTGCAGATTAAACTAAAATATCTTCGTGGCCGGAGATTATCCCCACCGAATTTGTGGCAACCATAGTAGTTAGTCATCATAGTTTAGATTATCACCTGTGATTAAAGATAATCTAAGAATATGTCGTGGCTCACAATGTTACAACCTCGTAGCTAAGACCAATGGCTAATCATATATATTAGAATAACAAGATGGTCGGTATTATAATAAACCTTTGAGTCGTAATCGCAAAATGATATAATCATTGCATTAAGAAGAGCTTACTGTAGCATGGTGGAGCGATGGCATTCCAATAACATGTCGGTTTAAAATGATAAGTATAATTACATAACATACAAAGTTGAACTGAATAGCTCTGTGAAACGATTGATTTTAGCTATCACGCCACCGTAATCTATAACCATTAAAGTGTCTCTTCATAGTGGGTGAGTTATCTTCTTGTGGATTCTAAGTAATGGCTTTATACTTTTTCATGATTGTAATCTGCACTAGCATTTCCCAATATACCATGTGGTCAAGTTTGTAATCACTAGCATTTCCCAAACAATGAGTGTAGTCTATGTTCTTTTTCTTGAGCTCCCGATGTTGGATCATGAAAGATATCGAATCATATTTTGGATTATTAACGCGTTCTTCAACTATAAAAAGCGTCTAAGAGCAATCACAAGCAGTAGGGGAGATAAAGATTGTGTATTTAACACCCTTAATCACGAAACACAAAAAAGAAGATACACGCAAAAAATGACAACTTTCGATTAGACTGAATAAGGGTCATATCACACGTGATTTAAAGAGAGTTGTCGTCTGATGGTGTAAGGAAATTGAAGCGAGCAATTCATCAAAGAGCTGGCATAGTCTTTTAGATGTTCCAACAACTACATGCGTTACAACTATGTAAATCAACCATTTTAGCTTGAAGACAGAAACTAGAAACAACCACCGCCCTAGAGTTGAATAATGGTAGCATGTGATGTCGGGCTTTGCCTGGTGAGAGGGGCAGAGTCAGTGAACACGAGTGGAAAATGTGCATACAATGTGCAAAAGGTGGAGAACGAAAGAAAGGGGGAAGCACATATAATGATGCAAAAATGGCATACTATGATTTTAGCAGTACATTCATAGAAAATCACAGTATCTCGTATCCCATGGCTACTCCGTCAGTAAAAGTATAATACTAGGCAATTCAATTGGGTGTATAATACTTGCACTGTAACCGATTGAATCATGGTTGATTGTATTTTTAGAATAAGATCTAAAAGATTAGCAAGAAATAAAATTTATAGAGAGCAAAATTTGAGTGAAGGAAAATAAAACGAAGAACCGTTTTAATTTCTGCATATGTGGAACCTTCCACGATTATCTTCCTAGAGGAAACATTTCCTACAAATGTAAATGTGTCATATCGACGTACCTGGAGAATCATATGGACCTTTCATGCACATTGGTATACCGACGAACCTAGAGAATAGAATGAAAGGACAAAATATATTGACAATTATTGTGTCATTCGGTATGGGACATGGTTCAAGTAAAATGCTCCCGACTCTCTCTTCCCATCTTCTTCACATCCTCATTTGAAATTCTTAGATTCAAATAATACAATAAGAGTACTCGTCGTGGATGTTTGTGTTACCATTAGAGTAATGATCAAAGTAATATCAGAGAAAAACGTGAGAGAAGGAAGAAAATGAGTTTAGGGTTGAGTAATTTTTTCTTGTATATCAATTGTGAAAAAACTAGGGTTTAAATAGACAAACTTTAACTCTACCCTAACCCTAACGGTTCAACCCACCTAAGACTATCTGGGAAAGAACCGTAAAGAAAACCCGGACGGAGCTTATAACACTCAAGACACTTTACCAACTAATTAAAACTAAACATAATCTAAATAACTAGAACTAAACGTACTCTGCTAGATATCTGGGGCGTCCCACATTACGTTTTGGACGGCCAATGTCCCCTTGGGTGCCCCTACTCGTATCAACTCCCCCGGGGTAGAGAAGCACCTTGTCCTCAAGGTGAAGAGGTGGATGTGTGCCGTTGGCCAATACTATTGATTGATTGATCGCCACATCGTCATCATCAGTGCCCAACACTGCTAAAGATCGATGTTGGCAGCAATGTCCTCGAACCCACTTCTCGTCGCAATTCAAACAGAAGCCTTTACGTGTACGTTCCTCGCGGGCCTCCTTGGTAAGATGCATAATCAGAAGACCGGTAGTCGTGTTGGACATATGTTGTTTCATGCTTGAAAGAGACTGTGGCATCGGCGGTGTTGTCGTTGAGCTAGAAACCGTGTGGTTGTGGGCGGCCATCGATGTGGGGTTTGCCGTATGGGCGTTGAGGAGCTTCTGGTGAGCAGCGGATAATTATCTTCCAAAGGCAAAAGTAGCAGCCAATGCGGGTGGGGTATGCAGCGTGATTTCCCGTTACAAGGGTTGTTTGAGACCTACGCGATAAAACGAGAAAAGCGTCGATTCGTCTGAAACGCTTTCTTACGTGTTACCGCAAGTGCACGGTTCAAGTAATAAATGGTAATATTTCAACCGGAGTTGTCGATTCCACGAGGACAATCACGAGATTATTTAGTTATAATATTAGTTAAGAGTGAAGTAACAGGGAGGAATGTAGTAAGAATTGTGAGGTTGTCACCCCCAATTAAGGGGCTCTAAGTAAATACTAATTGCAATTTAATTGAATAAGAGTAATAAAAGTACGGAGAAACTAGATGGTTTAAGGTCCCTAGGGTGCTTAGTTGTTTTTGGATTCCATTCACAACACTTCACTTTCTTCCAACATATAAAGTTATACTCGTAACACATATCTCTCAATCATGTGCCACACTGTAACTTAATCACCAACAAAGCCTCTCAGCCTAATATTGCTACTCACACTACTCTAGTTATTATGCTGCAGACACCTACAAGACCTCTCAGTCCTTGCAAAGTTGTCACTTTAACACAAACAACTGAAACCAACCTCTACTGATCACTCTCATTCTTACCTCTCAGTCTCAAGAACATTAAGAGCGTCTTACTACTATTCACGAATCTGGGGTTGAGTTATTCTCGTACACTCTCCTAGATAACTAACATGATATGGGTGATCAAGCCTCACATCCTACGAATTAAGAACTTAAGTTGAAGAATGAATGAAATCAAGAGTGAAATTAAGTATTAAACATGAACTAAAACCATGAATCAATCAATCAACTAAGTGAACCATAGTTCTCCATAATCACCTAGCTATGAGTTTAGCTAGACATGAAATATCCTGAAAACTAGGGGTGTAAGGATAACCGAATAAACCGGTCAAACCGACCGAACCAAACCGAAATGCTCGGTTTTGGATGGTTTGTTTTGATGTTCGGTTTATCAATGGTTCAGTTTTTCACAAACCGGTCTATTCAGTTTGGTGTTTGGTTTGCAAAAATATAACACCGCACCAAACCGATATGTGCTTAACGTACTTTTACTACAATGTATATTGCGTAAAGTACATTAAATAATCTAGAAAAGAGAAACATGAGTAGATAGATTCATTTAAAATAATTACAATAATCTTAATGTTCTCCATTTCTCTCATGTTTCATCATATTTTCTCTCTAAAACGATAGTTGTGCATATTTTTTTAAGTCTATTTAAATTATTTTTCACTTAAACTTGAAATTTGTTGACAAAGTAGTATTATAATATCCATTCAATGATTTTTACGCAAACCGACCGCACCGAGCTGAACCAAACCGATGTTTTTCGGTTTGGTTTGGTTCGGTTCATCCTTTCAAATGGTTTGGTTTGGTTACAAAATTGGTAAACCGATGTACTCGTTTCGGTTTATGGTTTCAGCAAAAACCGCACCAAACCGAACCGGTTACACCCCTATTGAAAACATCATATTCTCCATAGAAAATAGTACAAGAGATGATGAAGAAGAATCAAACGATGAATTTCTCCGAAGGATGTGCGTGAATCTCCGTCTTCGAAGCTCTCTAGCGTTCCCTTGGCTCTCTCTCCGTCCCAATCTGCGTCTCTCTTCCCCCTAGGTCGTTCTTGAGTGAATCCCTCTCAAAAGTCTTTAAAAATTGCATTTTTACCCAAAAGTTGGACTTCCCCGTTAGGGCATTTCGTGCGAAATGCTTCCATTTCGTGCGAAATGCTCTGATAATTTGTTCCTGAAGTGACTCTCTGACTTCTCCAAGCCAAAACTTCTTCGTACGATCTCCGATTAAGATCCGTGACCTATCGTTGGGAAGCTCTTTGAGTCTACTTTCATTTGGCAACAACCGCACTTCCAAATTCATTTGAGAACTTTAGATATCATCCAATAAGTGCAGAATGGTCACTCTAGCTTCTCCAATTCAGCTTCTCTTTACTCCACTTGTACTCTCGTTGTTTCCGAAGTTTGTTCCATGCTTCCTATCAACCGATTGACATCTGTTCATGTCAAAACAACATGAACAACCATACCAAGTGATTATATTTGACAAATTACAGCTAATTAAGCCACGAAACGCCCTGACTATCAATATAGCACATAGGAAGCAACAAGTGACAAAACGCATCATATTCTCTACAAGTATACTCAAAGATCTTAAATTAATGTGGAAAATGGCAATAATAGATAGCCCCTAAAAGGTGCTATCAAATTCCTCCACGCTACCTTCTTGCTCGTCCCGAACAACACTTGGTTCAAAGGTTCACATATATCTTTACTTTTCCTTGGACACAATGACTCAAACACCGGACTATGCAATCTACATGACTCTAAAAAATGCAACTCGAGTATAAACAATGCAGGAAATTAAAGAACATATTTTTCTTCTTTTTAGTTAGAGATTGGGCAATCTCGAAAAGCAAACCGGCATGTCTTAAAGCTCTCATATTCCTTTAGAGATTCTATAAATTTGGTGATCGGTGGAACTTGCGGCCAGTTTCGTCAGACAGAATGGGCACGGACACAAAATAAGTTGCTTGTGCACACTCATCAAACGCATCCCTAGTACCTACCATTCGAGCTATTTATCCACGGGTTACATTGATGATGGCTTAGGACGGATAGGATAGGATATTTAGAAGCGTAGTCCTAGACGTCATGATATATCTCACAAAACCCGATTCTCACACTCTCTCACCAAAATTCAAGGAACCCCACCGAATCTAACTATTCCGGCCCTCATTTCCTCAATCTTGGTGCAACGCCGTTCTCGCGACCACAATTGTGAAGAAGTGATCTCGAACAATAGCTAATCTCCATGGTCTTCAATTTCAATCTTGCTCCTTTATTCCTTTCACTTTAAATCTATATTTCTCTATTTTTTTTTCATTTCATTTCCACACAATAACATTAAGCACACGGAGCCAATAGTACCATAGTAATACCCGAAGAGATCCAATATCAAAGCAGATAATGTGGGGGGGGGGGGTGGAATGTGTCAAATCAGTGATATAATAAAATATATGTCGACACCCCCACACTCGATGTAAACCAACTCTCGCAACCCGGTAGTCAATGTGACACGTGCTTCTCCAACTGATCCTCCTCATCACCTAAGATATATATAATATGAATGAAAAACCAAGCACGACCTCCTATAAGATCAATCAACCCCACCCCATATAGCGCGGAAAGAATATCACGCACTATGACACTCCACCTGTGATCGTGGTGGAAGGACACGACTCACCGCCACACCGAAGTGTGCTACCGTCTCTAACTCACCCTCACATCCCCTCAAAAGATGACATGTAAGAGAATCCACATACGATGTATAGAATCAGCTCTCCCTCATCGAACCTCCTTATATTAACTCCCTCTATCATGACGCATAGGAAGGGACCATTCTAACTAGTGATGAAAGTCACAAATGAACGAATTCCTAGGCTAGAGGCTATGAATAAAAGGGGTAAATGGATCAATATGGTTAACTAGTGGACCTAGTAGATGGAGATGGGACGTGAGGTCCCGATAAACATCACTCGCACAGCTGTTTCGTTGCCACTACGAGGAGGGTTGATGACTAACTAAGTGACGGTGGTGTAGCTTTATTAGGATAACTAGTCTGAGAGGCAGCTACTCGCAATTCTCAAGTGCATTAGCCCTATAGCCTTCCTACTCCAGATTCTCGCGTCTGCCTCACCTCAGATCTTCATACTCCTAAAAAAATTCTATCATTGAGCTCTCACCAAATTCACGCTCTTCGATTGTCCTTTCTAAAAAAAAATCAATTTTTAGGATTTTCTCACTTTTCCATTTTTTTATTTGTTTTTAATTTGATTTCCTAACTCTATATGCTTGGGCCAACTCGATTAACACACAAATATAGGTAGGTGGACTCAATAAGTAAAAGTGAAAACAATATATACAATGCAATAAACTAAACGTGCACATACAAACCTGACTCTGACACCTACTTGCAAACTAACTCACTAATATAAATGTAACAATGTAACAGGGTTATGCAAGTTAAGGCTAGCAAAGATATGTGTAATCCCCACCCCCACTACACTTAAGATAATCATTATCCTCAATGAATTTAGAGTGTCCCCCCAAAGGACATGATCCCCTAGTGTGAGGAAGAAAGAGAAAAAAATTCAAATTGTGCAGGTCATTCGCATGAAATGCCTCATTTCGCACGAAATGATTTTCAATTTTCAAAACAGGAGATATGTTTCATTTCGCACGAAATGCCGGGATTTTTTTTCTAAGTATTGGGCATTTCGTGCGAAATGCCATGGGAACTTACCTCATTTTTTCGACATTTGTGCCTAGCTGCTGGACTCTGAATCACACTCTGCACCTCACGAAGGGGAATCCAACACCAATGCTTTCTCTGCCACTTCTGGACACTCAATTCAAATATCAAAACTCTCATCTCATCTCTCACACAAGAAAAATACATAACAATAGCAATGATCAAAACATATGTAAAAACATCTACAACTACTCATAGGTTGGGTTGCCTCCCAAAAAGCGCTTGTAATTTAAGTTCGACGGCCCGACCCAATTACCTCTGCCACCTCACGAGGGTGGTCTGGCACATTGCCGCTTCCAGCTTAGCTTTCCTGTCTGAATCTAAAGAACTGCTTCTTGTGCTTGTACAGGTGATGGCTTGTTTCTTTCCCAGTAGTTAGGTGGATCTCCTTGTGACAATTCAAGGAGTTGTCGCTTCAATTGTATAGCACATGGAACCCCTGGCTGATACTCCCATGAATAATGGGGCGTCAGTTTGAAGACTCAAAAAGTCTCTATGTTATCACGTACCCTCATAATCAGCTCTCCATTCTCAACATCAATGAGAGTACGGCCGGTTGCTAAGAACGGCCTACCTAGAATTATAGGCACATCACCAGCTGGCATGTCCAATATGACAAACTCAGTAGGCATGATCAGACTTCCAACCCTCACAAGGACATTTTGTATTGCCCCTAGGCTCTCTTGGATGATTTTTCCGCAAACTGTAGAGTGATCCAGGTTTTATGAGTCTCCCCACACTTAGCTTTTTGAATACCGACAATGGCATCAAATTCACACTCGCTCACAGATCACAAAGAGCTCTTCCAGTGTAGGCATCACCCAATGTAGCTTCAATGACAAAACTACCTGGATCCTTCTTTTTATTATGTAGCCCATGTAGAACACATGTACTCAAATGTTCATGCGAGTTCACACACTGAAATTCATCCACTGCTTTCTTCCCAAGGACTGCATCCTTAATAAACCGTGCATATTTTGGCATATTTTGAAGAGCCTCAACCAGCGGGATATTAATATGCAGTTTCGAAATTACATTAAGAAAGCGCCTATACTCCTCATAATCAACTTTCTTATTCTTATTACGCAACGGGTATGGGAGTTCTGAAGAAGAAGGAGGGGATGAAAGTAATACCTCAGTAGAATGCTCCTCATCCTGCTGAGTCATGCCCTTTGATTTTGGGACCATGAAAGGGGTCTTCATAGAATCGAAAACCTCATGCTCCTTAGCCTTCGACTCTACAACTCTGGCATGACTATGGTATGGAGGGTCTTTGAGTGCACTACCACTGCGAGTGGTGATGGCGTGAACACGTTCCTCAGATGCAATAACAGTGTGTTCCAATGCTCGAGTTGCTGCTTAAGATTCTTAACTTCTGCTAAAGCTTCTCAAAGTGCAACTGCAGAAGTAGTGTTCTCTGAAATCATGGTCATCACATGTTGACCTATCACTTTCATCAATCCTCTCATCTCAGCCAACTCTGAAGCTAATTCTTGTTGTTGCTGCTGCAATTCTGAAACAGTTGCTTCATTCACTGCCTCCACCGCATTCACCTGAACTGTGCCATAAGCCACTGCATTTTTCTTCATCAGTTCTTGCTACTGGTACTCATAATCCAAGCTCTCATCCTGATCCACCACACGTCTCATCAACTCATATGCACCCTCCACGTCGCATTTGAACAATAAATTGCCCCGGCTTCTCTGTCGATCTCGTCTTTGTCAAGATTTCCAAGTGCATCGTAAAATATTTGGATGATATGGGCTTTGGAAATTCCATGGTTGGGGCATTTGTGTAGCAAGCAGTTGAGGCGCTCCCATGGTTTGACCATAGATTCATGCTACTGTTGCCTAAATGACCAAATCTCATTCTACAGCTGAATCATGCGTGAGATGGGAAAAAATTTACCCATGAACTGGGAGGCACACTCTTCCCAAGTTTTGATGGAGTTGGATGGCAAGGAATCTAGCCAATCTACAGCTGCTCCCTTGAGACAATGCGGGAAGAGCATCAACTTTATTGCTTCGGAAGTGACCCCACTAGAGAGAATTAGCCCACAATGGATCTGAAATCTCCCCATGAATGCATGTGGCTCTTCCTCATGTGTACCAGCAAAGGTGCAATATTCTTAAGCAAAATTGGATGGTGCTCAGCTTTAGGCAGAAGCTCTCGACCTGAATTTGTGGCACTGATAACTCCACATTAGGGGTTATATTCTTATAGGATGCACCACCGATTTGTGTTTGTTTAGAGAGATTTACATGAGAAGTTGACCAATTCTTATATGTTTTGAGCATACTTGAGTATTTGGACTTCATGGAGGCGTTTTCGGCATGTTTTATGCTTTATTTCTCGCATTTGATCTTCCGGTATTTGTTCGTGTTGTGGATTTCAGGAACCGGAAGCTTGGAGTGTGGATTTTGGAGCGGAAGCAAACTTCGGAAAGAAAGAAACTCAAGGAATGTATGAGAGAATAGAAGAAGAAGAGGAGAAGCTAAGAGGAGAAAAAGACTTAGTCAAAATTCCAAGAGGAGTGAAAAGAAGCAACTCACTGGAAGTACAGGATCACAAATTTTGATCACAAGATCAAGTGCAAGACCACACAGAGGATCAACGTGACTCTACAACTACAAAAGGTGATCCTATGATAACAAATTATGATCACAAGATCACAAAGTGGATCTAACGTGAGTATAAGGGGTAAAAGTGTTATTTTGCAAAACTAAAAAGAGAAGGACGGTGTTTTGATTAAAACAAACAACCTAGGGCATTGGATATCATCTATTAAACGCCATTGGAGAGAAGAAGAGCATCCTTGGGAGCTTGGAGACAATCGTTTAATATTCTCTTCTCTTCTCTAGTTTTTGTTGATGATCAATAAACTTTGTGCTTTGATCATGTGTTTTAGAAGCTAACCTCCTCTATTAGGGATATCTCGTAGGTAGCTTGGGTTTGAACACCATGTTGGTCCTTTATGGATATTTTTTTCATGCTTTTAGCTTAATTGAATGTCTTTTTCTTAGCAATGCTTGATTTATGTACTGAATTTTATCGTTTCTATTGTTTGAGCTCTCAATAGGATGATTATAGGTAGAGGATGTTAGAGGAATCAACATTCGCTACCCGGAAACTTGAATCAAGCACTAGCCGTATATAGGGATGAGGAATCTTGCTAGTTAGCTAGAACTAAGAGTAGACCACAAGAACATAATGCTTATTTGAACTTGAGTAGGCTAGAGGAATCAGGTACTAGAGTTTGAATATAGGCTTTGGTTGCGGAATATTCAAAGCATATGTGCTCGTTTGGCTAAGTAAAAGACGTTCGTGTTACATGAACGCAAATCATTAATGGTGTGAGATCCCGAGTGAACTCGAAGAGATATCCTGATACTTATCCATCGTATTAATCTCAATTTTAATAGTTAGCTTGCTACTTACTTTCTTAGATTAGTCAAACAAACTCAATTACTTGCCCACATTAAAGTTAATCATCCTAATTCGTTCACGAGAAGTCCTTTGGGTTCGACAACCCGGATTACTGGATTATTACTGCACCGACGACTGTACACTTGCAGTTGGAGCGTGTCAATTTTTGGCGCCGTTGCCGGGGACTTCAGTTGAATTTATTAGAATTATTAGCTTTAGGGAATTTTATTTCTTGTATGTGTTTATTTAATTGTTAATCTCACCTTCTTCCTAGCGAATAATTGTGCAGGCTTCTTGGTAATCATGCGGGGGCATCATTGTTATGGTCAATCTCCAGGTTATTCACTGTACTATCCGTACGAAGATATGTACACCCAACCTCCCTGAAATCAAGAAGAAGAGCAGATTAATGCAATGTTGGAGCTCATGGCAGCTAAATTAGACAGAATAGATGAAACTGTCCAGCTTCACGGACAACACTTGACAGAACTTTCGAGTGCATTGGTATATGCAGATAATGATGATGGGCCAAGCAGCATCATTCCTGAATTAGTTGGGGAGTGCGAAGAGGAAGACCAAGAACCCCCAGAGGTATATGTATATAATATTGTTCATCATGAAGTAATAGATCCTTGGGCCGCTTCGGACTCAGAGTGGGTTGATATTGGGAAGCCTATACAACATGTGCCTCGCTTAATTCCGGAGTCATTGCATGAATGGGAGAGTGTTGACATCGCGAGCTTATGGCCTAAGGACATTGAAGAAGGGTTTACTGAAGAACAGGCTCATAAGTACATGGATAATGAGTTCTCCCCAGTCACTGAAGATATGTGCCTAAATGAAGCATGCCATGGGTCTAGGTAATTGTTGCACGGAGATAAAGAAAGATCCCAATTTTATGTGGTTCATGAATTGCCACCTGTGATTCCAAGACAAGAGCTAGGGAAGGAAGCAGTCAAGACGGCACTCCTTGCCATTACTGTTCCACTTGGGATTATATTTCCACATGACCAGTCCTCAATGATATTGATTTTGAGGAACTGGAAGAAGAAGAAGAAGAAGAAGAAGAAGAAGAAGAAGAAGAAGAAGAAGAATAGGATAGGTACAAGGGGTCATGATGTGGTGAATGAATTCTCCAGAAGAACGGTGATCAAGGAGTGGAAGCACAAAAGGAAAAAAATATTTGAGGCCGTCTTGTACAATTTCTTTTCACCATATGCGTCTCATGCATTCTCACTGAGAAGAGACAAAAAGAGACGATGTTGGAAGAAGAAAAAGTGGAGAGAAAAAACTCCTTAAATATCTTTTGAGGTAATTGGGTCGGGTCGTCGACCTTAAATTACAAGGCGCTTGTTGGGAGACAACCCAACGTATTTATGCTTTAATTTAGGGAGTGAGTTTTTAATAAAATTTTGTTGTGTTTTTATTTATTTATGTGGAGAGATGAGAGAGAGGGACTAATGATGTTTCCAAGTGACACACTTGAGCAGATTATGGGAGAGTCTACCCCGGTGTTCCATGGCACACATGACCTTTATAGGGACTCGTGCATGCGACTTGGGGATTCTTCAATGCAAATTCTAGAATAGGAGGGCAGTCAACCCCGGTGTGCGAGTACACATTGACTTTAGAGGGGCATTGTGGCGCATCACTAGTGCTTGGGGAATGCTTTGCACGGATTTCGTCCCCTCCCTTGAGGAGGTTTTGAGTATTTCTTCCCTTTGTCTAGATTTGTGTTCAATTTTTTTATATATTTCATGCTCCATCTTATCTACTGGCCCACGCAGCTGATTGCTGAGTTCTCTTGCATAACCTCTAAATTCGTTGAGGACAACGAAGCATTCAGTGTGGGGGTGGTTTAACTGTCTACTAGCTGATATTTTTCTTGCATAACCAGTTACATGTAGGATGTGTTTAGATTGTATTGTGTAGAGTCAGTGGTTTGTGTTACGTTTTTACTTATATTGTCGTATTGTGTAGGATCGATTGATATTTGGTTTGCACTTTTACATAATTGAGTATACCCACCAACAAATTAAATTGTGTAGAGTCAAATTTTTTCGAGTCAAAGCCTTGCATATAGAGTTAGAATCTTATTTAAAAAATGTAAAAAATAGAAAATCCATATAAACTAGAAAATTGAAAATTTGAGAAAAGAAAATTAAAAGGAGCATAGACTTGGTTGATTTTGAGGGATGTGAAAACATTAGGCATAGGGCGTGAGTTTTGACCGAGAGTGACATTTTTAGTTCCCCCTAGTAAGTATAGAGAGAATCTCATTGCGGGAATGCCTATATATATATATATATATATATATATATATATATATATATATATATTTTAACTAAAATTGCATTTTAAAAGCTAAAGTGTGTGTTGTTTCTTCTAAAAGAGTTGAGCTTGGTGTTTTCTAAACAAGCCGAACGTTCATGTTGTCCCTCTTAAGTAGTTTCCAGCCCGCCTCGTAGAGGCAAACTGAACAGCTGTGCGAGGATGCGTATTAGAGCACTCACTGCTTGATAGATCTCACCTTGTAGGACCACTAGAAAGCCCAATTTGAACCTTGGTTTTATTCCTAAACTCTTGATCTAGAGTGACGATTCGTGGCCTTCATCATAAATTATTTAGAATCACCATTTTAGTGCGTCACGAGGGAGTCGTAGTTGAGGGGGGTTCGATGAGGGAAAGTTGTATTGCATATACTTGTGAGTTCTATATGATCTCTTGCACATTATTACTTATCTTTGAGAGGATGCGAGGGTGAGTGAGTCGGCTTGCACACTACGGTGTGGTGGTGTTCCATGTCATTACACCATGGATACAGTAGTGGAGAGCCTAAGTGCGTGACGTCTAATCCGCAAAAAAATGGGGTTGGTTGTACTTAATTGGTGGCATGTGCTAGGTACCGGATTTCTATCATCTTCGTGTAAGAGGTTCAGTTGGATTAGGCACTGACACGCTCCAACCACAAGTGTATGGCTGTTGTGTGTAGTAGTATCCGATAATCTGGGTTTGTCAAACCCAAGGGACTTTTCGTGAATCAATTAGTATTCTTAACTTTATGTGGGCAAGCAGTAGAGATTGTTTTACTAAATTAAGAATTGAAATAACAAAACAAGTAATGAAATATTGAGAGTTGAATATGGGAGGAACAACCAGGACACCTTGTTTGGGTGATTGCTAGGATTCTCTTATTGACGACGTTCTAAGATTTTTGAAACACAAACAAAGTTTACTTTGTTAATCGAGCAATATTAACTCACCGAGTTACCAAGTGAGCATCCTATGCCTAGGTTTGATTAAAACCGAGTTACCAATTTCTAATTATCCCTAAACATGCATTAACGTAGAAATTCTACTCTAGTGATCCCATTCAACGTAGCCGAGTTACCAAGCCTATGAACGAGTGATTGTTTCCTTTTCCGGTTCAACAATTATCGAGTTACCAAATAATTTCAGACTAAGCTCTAGCTAGCAAGACGTCTCCAATTAACTAGATAGAATGAAGATCAAAAAACAATCATAGAAACGCAAAATCGTCAATTAGGTCAAAACATGACTCACCATTCATAAAACACATAATCAATGTGAAGATCCTAACCTCAAACTCGGGTCCTGATCTAAGAAGTTTAGCTACGCATATTTATGATCAAAACGACAAGAGTTTGTGTGATCATGTATAAAAACAATGAAAAGATAAGAGTAGAGGGATCAAACGGATGAATCCTTCCTTCCGCGACGAACCCTAGCTCCAAGTTGCTCCTCAAACCTTCTTCTCTGCGTCTCTAGCTGCCTCCGTACGTCGAATGGTGCAAAAGCACAAACTTCTTGGTCTAAAACAAGTCCCCGAAGCCTTAAACTTTCCAAAAATTGCAAAACAGCCCCGAAATTCTCACTTTCCCATTCTGTTCGCAGGAACAAAAAAGTGTTCGCACGAACACTCTGTTCCCACGAACAACTTTTTGTTCCTAATTTTTTGCAGTTAGTTTCCTCCACATTTTTGGCCTCCAAAATTCTTCTAAGTGTTTCTGTTCGCACGAACACAATAAGTGTTCGCACGAACACCCCTGACAATGCAATTCTTTGGCTCTTTTTCTTGCTTTTTCATTCTTCGTCTTCATTCCCGAGCATCTCTTGAGCAATTCCAACTTTCCAAAGTTCACTTCCCATCCAAAATCATCGCTCCGAGCTCCCGGTTCCTGAAATCCACAGAACTAAAACATACCGGAAGATCAAACGATACAAATATAGCATAAAATACGTGAAAAAGCGCCCGGATTCAACATTGACGATCAAATACTCAAAAACATCCAAAACCTCATTTTCTTCCCAATTAAGCCCGAGTCTCATCACTTAGCACCGAAACGCACACAAATAGCAATGTTTCACATACGAAAGATGACTCCAACTAAGGAGTTATCAAATAACCCCACACTTTCCATTTGTGCGTCCCGAGCAAAGTCTCATCTACTGCATTCAACTGTATATTAGCCGACAAGACACAAACGACTCTAACATGACTCAGGACACTAATATTGCAGCAAGATGATGCAAATGCAAATCTAGAATCGATCTTAGAACAAATATAAGAAATTACAATCTTTTTATGAGATCAGACAATTTCAATAACATAGACCAGTGCTCATGGATGATGAAGAAGTTAGGCAAGAGGTGTGAAGCGCAACTAAACTCGACAACAAGTAATTCCCCATAGTTATTATAGAAAGCGTAACTTTACTATAAAGAACAACCTACCTCTTCATGTGTGCTGATAAAAATAAGAGGCTAACCAAGGCTAAGCCACATTCATAGTCCGAGCTGCTATTCCGTCAATAGTCAAATATGATGAGGCTTAAGGACAAAAATGATATAACTTGTATGAAGTAAAAATCGTAAAGCGTCACATAAGCTCACCAAACCCCATATCTCACACACCCTCACCATGATGATAGGAATCCACAACCCGAATCTCACTGACTCCGGCCCTCAATCCCTGGTACCATGTTAGAGAATGATGTGTAAAACTCAATTAATCTTCAATCTGGAACTAGGAACTTTCACCACTCGTTTTCCAATAAGCACAACCGTATTTCTTTATTCCTCTCCTTTTTTCTCTCTCTTTTTTTATTTTTTTTTTCTCTTTTTTTTTATATCTCAATATCAACAACAAAAATATCCGAGTGGTCCTCCAAGAATTAAGCAACGCAAATATGTTAAAGAAAGGAAATATATGATCCGACGAATGTATATCACAAGTAAAAATCGTCTTCCCCTAACTCAATGAAGTACACAGTGCTACCAAACAAAGCCGCCAAATAATCAAAGCGCGTGTGTAGGGATGGAGTCGTAAGAAACTCAATCTCGATGTCCGTAGTCAAAAGTCGACATCCCCACACTAGAATGTAGTCATGTCCCCCTCTCAAGTAGTCAAATAAGATATGTCATGTGCCTAATCCAACCGAACCTCCTACACCGACATGATAGAAATAAAGTACCTATAACATCCACCAATTAAGTACAACCAACCCATTTCGTGCGGATTAGATGTCACACACTCAGGCTCTCCACTACTGTGTCCACGATGTAATGACATGGAAAACCGCCACACCGTAGTGTGCAAGCCAACTCAGTCACCCTCGCATCCCCTCAAAGATATCTAATAAAGCACATGCGAACAATAGGACTCACATAAATGTGAACTGTAGAACTCCCTCATCGAACCCCCTCACTGCTCCCTTGTGACGCTCTAGAAAGGTAATTCTAAACGATATGTGATGAATGCCAAGAATCGTCTCCATAGGTTAAAGAGGCTAACAATAAAACCAAGAATCAATTAGGGTTTACTAGTGGTGCTACAAGGTAAGATCTAAAAGCAGTGAGTGCTCTAATACACATCCTCGCACACCTGTTCTGTTGCCACTACGAGTCGGGCTGGCGATTACCTAAGACGGACAACATGAACGTTCGGCTTGTTTAGCAAACACCAAGCTCAACTCTTGTAGAAAAAAAACACACACTTTAGCTTTTAAAATTCAGTTTAGTTTAAAAATAGATAGGCATTCACGTAATGAGATTCTCTCTATACTTACTAGGGGGAACTAAAAATGTTACTCTCGGTCAAAATTCACACCCTATGCTTAAAGTTTTCACATCTTACTAAATCAACCAAGTCTATGCTTATCTCATTTGCCTTTTCTCAAAATTTTCAATTTTCGCTTTTTTTATTTATTTTTCATAATATCCTAACTCTATATGCAAGGCTTAGACTCCAAAAAAAAAAAAAAATTGACACCACACAACTAACTCTTTGGTGGGTAGACGCAATTATTTAAAAGTGCAGAAAAAATATAAACTACTCTACACAATACAACAATATAATTAAACACTAAACATAAACCACCACACTAACTCACAATACAATCTAAACACACTACATGTAACTGGATATGCAAATATTTATGCTAATGAACAGTTAAACCACCCCCACACTGAATGCTTCATTGTCCTCAACGAATTCAGAGATCATGCAAAGTACTCAACAATCAAGTGCGAAAGGCCAGTAGATGAGATGGAGCATGACATATATAATAAAAGAGACACAAATTTCTACAAGAGGAAAAAGTTACTCACAACCACCTCAAGGGTGGGGACGAAATACGCTCCAAGCAGTCCCCAAGCATTAGTGATGGCTCCACCATGCCCTTCTAAAGTCAATGTGTTATCGCACACTGGGGTTGACTGCTCTCCTCTTCTAGAATCCGTGTCTGAAGAATCCCCAACTGGCCAATGCAAGCCCCTGTGAATGTCAAGTGTGCCGTGACACACCGGGGTAGATTCTACCATAACCTGAACATATATGTCACTTGGAAATATCATTAGTCCCTCTCTCTCTCTCTATCCGAATACATAAATAAAAACACAAACACAACTGTATTAAAAATTCACTCCCTAAATTAAAGCATAAATACGTTGGGTTGCCTCCCAACAAGCACCGTGTAATTTAAAGTCGATGACCCGACCCAGTTACCTCAAATATGAGTAAGTCAGTTTTTCTCTCCACGTTTTCTTCTCCACCATTGCTTCTCCCTTTGTCTCTTCTCAAGTAAGAGTGCATGAGATGCGTATGGCGCAACAAAATTGTAGAAGACGGCCTGAAAAAATTTCTTCTTTCTGTTCTTCCACTCCTTGATCACCAGTCTTCTCGAGAATTCATTCACCACATCATGATCCCTTGTACCTTTACTCTTCTTCTTCTTCTTCTTCCAATTTTTAAAAGCATTATCATCGAGGACTGTTCATGTGGAAATAAAATCTCAAGGGGAACAGTAATGGAAAGGAGTGCCATCTTGATTGCTTCCTTTCCTAGTGCTTGCCTTGGAATCACAGGTGTTAAATCATGTATTGCATAAAACTTGGGTCTTTGGTCTTCCTCGTGTGATTCACCGTATTTTATGATCTCCAAGAGATATGGATTAGACTCAGGAATTTCTTAATATATGTCCATGTGAACATCTCCATGCAATAATTTCTTAGCTTCATGGCTTTCTTCCTCACATCAAATATCTTCAGTGGGCCATGAGCTCGCGATGTCCATACTCTCCCATTCATGCCATGGCTCCGGAATTATGCGAGGCACAAGTTGTATAGGCGTCACAATCTCATCCCAATCTGATTCCGAATCTGAGTCTGAAGCAGCCCAAGGATCTATTACTTCATGATGAACAGTATTATAGACATAGACCTCTGGGGGTTCTTCGTCGTCCTCTTCGCACTCTCCAACTAAGTTAGGAATGATGCTACTTGGCCCATCGTCATTATCTGCATATGCCAATTCACTCGAAAGTTCTGCCATGTGTTATCTCTGCAGCTGGACAGTTTCATCCATCCTATTAATCCCTTCGTCCATTCTTTCCATTTTAGCTATCATGAGCTTCAATACTTCTTTAATCTGCTCATATTCTTGATCGCAAGGAGGAGGGGTGTACATATCTTCATAGGAGTAGTACGGTTGGTAGACTGGAGATTGCCCATAGTAATTTTGCCCCCACATGATTACCAATATGTCTGCAAAATTATTCACTAGAAAGTAGGTGAGATAAAAAAAACAAATAAACAAAAGCAAGAATAAAATTCCCTAAAGTTACTAATTCTAACTAATTCAACCGAAAACTTGACACGCTCCAACCACAAGTGTATGGCTGTCGTGTGTAGTAATATCTGATAATCCGGGTTTGTCGAACCCAAGGGACTTGTCGTGAATCAGTTAGTATTCTTAACTTTATGTGGCAAGCAGTAGAGATTTTTTTTACTAACCTAGGAATTGAAATAACAAAAGAAGTAAAGAAATATTGAGAGTTGAATATGGGAGACACAACCAGGACACCTTGTTTGGGTGATTGCTAGGATTCTCTTATTGACGTCGTTCTACGATTTTTGAAACACAGACAAAGTTTACTTTGCTAATCAAGCAATATTAACTCACCAAGTTACCAAGTGAGAATCTTATGCCTAGGTTAGATTAAAAACGAGTTACCAAGTTCTAATTATCCCTAAACATGCATTAACGTAAAAATTCTACTCTAGTGATCCCATTCAACGTAGCCGAGTTACCAAGCCTATGAACGAGTGATTGTTTGCTTTTCTGGTTCAACAATTACCGAGTTACCAAATAATTGCAGACTAAGTTCTAGCTAACAAGACATATCCAATTAACTAGATAGGATGAAGATCAAAAAACAATCATAGAAACGCAACATCGTCAATTAGGTTTATAAAAAACATGAATCTCCATTCATAAAATGCATAATCAATGTGAAAATCCTAACCCCGAACTCGGGTCCTGATCTAAGAAGTTTAGCTACGCATATTCATGATCACAACGACAAAATTTTGTGTGATCATGTATAGAAACAATGAAAAGATGAGAGTAGAGGGATCAAACGGATGCATCCTTGCTTCCGCGACGAACCCTAGCTCCAAGTTGCTCCTCAAACCTTCTTCTCTGCGCCTCTAGCTGCCTCCGTACGTCGAATGGTGAAAAAGCACGAACTTCTAGGTCTAAACAAGTCCCCAAAGCCTTAAACTTTCCAAAAATTGCAAAACAGCCCCGAAATTCTCACTTTCCCATTCTGTTCGCAGGAACAAAAAAGTGTTCGCACGAACACTCTGTTCCCACGAACAACTTTTTGTTCCTAATTTTTTGCAGTTAGTTTCCTCCACATTTTTGGCCTCCAAAATTCTTCTAAGTGTTTCTGTTCGCACGAACACAATAAGTGTTCGCACGAACACCCCTGGAAATGCACTTCTTTGGCTCCTTTTCTTGCTTTTTCATTCTTCGTCTTCATTCCCGAGCATCTCTTGAGCAATTCCAACTTTCCGAAGTTCACTTCCCATCCAAAATCATCGCTCCGAGCTCCCGGTTCCTGATATCCACAACAATAAAACATACCCGAAGATCAAACGATACAAATATAGCATAAAATACGTGAAAAATCGTCCGGATTCAACATTGACGATCAAATACTCAAAAACATCCAAAACCTCATTTTCTTCCCAATTAAGCCCGAATCTCATCACCAGTGCCAGCCCTATAGCTAGGCAGCCGAGGCGACCGCCTTAGGCCCTCGGGCCGGCAGGGCCCCCGTGTTATAATTGTATTTTTTTAAATATAGCTATAGTTTACTTAATTTCTTATGTCAATAATTCAATGAAGTGTATGTTAGTCTGGTGGTAATCAGTATTTTTGCCACAAGTTTGACCTGAGTTCGAATCTCGTTATTGAGAAATATGAAAAAAAAAGTTCACTAAGAAATAAAATAATTTAAGGTTGAAAAACATTAATTAAAGCTAACCTAATTCAAACATATTACACACAACTATTAAAGTATACAAGTTTTTTTTTAAATGAACTCTTTTGCGTGTAAATTATTTCTTTAATTAGGGGCCCCCAGTTTAGTACTCGCTTTAGGCCCCGCAAGTGTCTTGGTCCGGCACTGCTCATCACTTAGCACCGAAACGCACACAAATAGCAATGTTTTACATACGAAAGATGACTCCAACTAAGGAGTTATCAGGAACGTGGCATATCTTATTTGCTACTTGAGAGGGGGACGTGACTACATTCTAGTGTGGGGTGTCGACATTTGACTACGAACATAGAAATTGTGGATTTGACAACTCCACCCCCATGCACGATTTGATCTTGTCTTCGTGGCATATTGTACTTCATTGAGTAGGGGGAGATGAATCTTTATTGTGATATTTATTCATCGGATTGGTTAGTTCCTCCCCCTTACATATTTGTTTGGCTTGAATCTTGAAGGAGGACCAGTCATGTCCATTTGATTGTATTAATTGAGAAAAGAAAAACAAAAAAACAAAAAAAAAACAAAAAATAAATAAAGAGAAGAAAAGGAGAGATAAATAAATAAAGTGTGCTTATTGGAAAAAGAGTGGTGAAAGTTCCTAGTTCCATATTGAAGACAAAGATGAGTTTTGCATATCATTCGATTTGATGGCCACTGGATTGACATGGTACCGGGGATTGAGGGCCAGAGTCGGTGATATTGGGGTTGTGGATTCCTATCATCAAGGTGAGGGTGTGTGAGATATGGGTTTTGGTGAACTTATGTGACGCATTAGGATTTTTTGCTTCATACAAGTTGTATCCTTTTTGTCCCATAAGCCTCATCATATTTGACATTAGCAGAATAGGAGCTCAGATTATGAATGTGGCTTAGCCTTAGTTAGCCTCTTATTTTTATCAGCACACATGAATAGGTAGGTTGTTCTTTATAGTAAAGTTAAGCTTTCTTTACTAACTATGGGGAATTACTTGTTGTCGAATTTAGGTGCGCTTCACGCCTCTTGCCTAACTTTTTCTTTACTCCAGGAGCACCGGTCTATTGTGGATTAAAATTGTCTGATCTCCCAAAAAGAATGTAGTATTTTTCTGTGTTTTAGATCGAGTCTAGAATTAGCATTTGCATCATCTTGCGGCATTAGAGTGTTATGAGTCATGTTGGAATCGCTAGAGTCTTGTCGGCTAGTAGACAGGTAAATACAATAGATGAGACTTTGCTCGGGACGCGCAAATGTTAAGTGTGGTGGTATTTGATAACTCCACATTAGGAGTTATATTCTTATAGGATTCACCACCGATTTGTGTGTGTTTAGAAAGATTTACATGAGAAATTGACCAATTCTTATATGTTTTGAGCATACTTGAGTATTTGGACTTCATGGTGTAATCCGGGCGTTTTCGGCATGTTTTATGCTTTATTTGTCGCATTTGATCTTCCGTTATTTGTTTGTGTTGTCGATTTCAGGAACCGGAAGCTTGGAGTGCGGATTTTGGAGCGGAAGCGAACTTCAGAAAGAAAGAAACTCTAGGAATGAATGAGAAAATAGAAGAAGAAGAAGAGGAGAAGCTAAGAGGAGAAAAAGACTTAGTCAAAATTTCAGGAGGAGTGAAAAGAAGCAACTCACTGGAAGTACAGGATCACAAATTGTGATCACAAGATCAAGTGCAAGACCGCATAGAGGATCAACGTGACTCTACAACTACAAAAGGTGATCCTATGATCAAAATTTATGATAACAAAATCACAAAGTGGATCTAACGTGAGTATACGGGGGTAAGAGTGTTATTTTGCAAAACTAAAAAGAGAAGGACGGTGTTTTGATTAAAACCAACGACCTAGGGCACTAGATATCATCTATTCGACGCCATTGGAGAGAAGAAGAACATCCTTGATAGCTTGGAGACCATCGTTTGATATTCTCTTCTCTTCTCTTCTCTTCTCTTCTCTTCTCTTTTCTTCTATTCTCTTCTCTTTTCTTCTCTTCTCTTCTCTTCTCTTCTCTAGTTTTTGTTGATGATCAATAAACTTTGTGCTTTGATAATGTTTTTTAGTAGCTAAAACCCTCTATTTGAGATATCTCGTAGGTAGCTAGGGTTTGAACACCATGTTGGTGATTTATGGAACTTTTTTCATGCTTTTAGCTTAATTGAATGTGTTTTTCTTAGCTATGCTTGATTTATGTACTTAATTCTATCGTTTCTATTGTTGAGCTCTCAATAGGATGATTATAGGTAGGGGATGTTAGAGGAATCAACATTCGCTACCCGGAAACTTGAATCAAGCACTAGCCGTATCTAGGGTTGAGGAATCTTTCAAGTTAGCTAGAACTAAGAGTAGACTACAAGAACATAATGCTTATTTGAACTTGAGTAAGCTAGAGGAATCAGGGACTAGAGTTTGAATATAGGATTTGGTTGAGGAATCTTCAAAGCATAGGTGCTCGTTTGGCTAAGTAAAAGACGTTCGTGTTACATGAACGCAAATCATTAATGGTGTGAGATCCCGAGTGAACCCGAAGAGATATCATGATACTTATCCATTGTATTAATATCAATTTTAATAATTAGCTTGTTATAAACTTTCTTAGATTAGTCAAACAAACTAAATTACTTGGCCACATTAAATTTAATCATCCTAATTCGTTCACGAGAAGTCCTTTGGGTTCGACGACCCGGATCACCAGATTATTACTGCACCACAAATGTGCACTTGCAGTTGGAGCGAGTCAGGCACCACAATTGTTGGCTCCCTTACTTTAAGATCCGCCTCAAATGCCTGGATTATTGCTTTCCCTGAACAGTTATAAGGCATTGAGGTCGAGTGGGGTCTAGATGTCTCCGCCATTGCTTTCTCTATGGCTGCATCAACCATAGCTTGCAGCTGCTCCGTCGTGAGGCTAATTAGCCCTTGGCCTTCCGCCATCGCTACCTGAGAAAACAACACTAGAACACCGGTGAGGTAAAAATATAGTAACAACAAATAAAAATAAAATAAAACTCTAAACTAATTTCTAACTAAACAATCTAGCGTTGTCCCCGGCAACGGCGCCAAAAACTTGACACGCTTTCTTACGTGTTACCGCAAGTGCACAATTCAAGTAATATATGGTAATATTTCAACCTGAGTTGTCGATCCCACGAGGACAATAACGAGATTATTTAGTTATAATATTAGTTAAGAGTGAAGTAACATAGAGGAATGTAGTAAGAATTGTGAGGTTGCCACCCCCAATCAAGTGGCTCTAGGTAACGTATAATTGAAATTTAATTGAATAAGAGTACTAAAAGTATGGGGAAATTAGATGATTTAGGGTCCCTAGGGTGCTTATTTGATTCCGGATTCCGTTCACAACACTTAACTCTTTCTTCAAACATATCAAGTTATACTTGTAACACATATCTCTCAATCATGTGCCACACTGTAACGTAATCACCAAAAAAGCCTCTCAGCCTAATAATGCTACTCACACTACTCTAGTTATCATGCTACAAGCACCTACAAGACCTCTCAGTCCTTGCAAAGTTGTAGCTTTAACACAAACAACTGAAACCAACATCTACGTGATCAATCTCATTATTTTACCTCTCAGTCTCAAGAACATTAAGAACGTCTTACTTTTCTTCACGAATCTAAGGTTGAGTTACTCTCATACACTCTCCTAGATAACTAACATGATGTGGGTGATCAAGCCTCACATGCTACGAATTAAGAACTTAAGTAGAAGAATGAATGAAATCAAGAGTGAAATTAAACATGAAGTAGAACCATGAATCCGTCAATCAACTAAGTAAACCTTAGTTCTCCATAATCCCCTAGCTACGAGTTTATCTAGACATGAAATATGTTGAATACATCATATTCTCCATAGAAAATAGTACAAGATATGAAGAAGAAGAATCAAACGATGAATTTCTACAATGGATGTGCGTGAATCTCCATCTTCAAAGCTCTCTAGCGCTCCCTTGGCTTCTCTCCGTCCAATCTGCGTCTCTCTTCCCCCTAGGTTGTTATTGAGTGAATCCCTGTCAAAAGTCTTTAAAAATTGCAATTTTACCCCAAAATTTGGACTTCCCCGTCATTTCGTGCGAAATGCTCTGATAATTTGTTCCTGAAGTGACTCTCTGACTTCTCCAAGCCATAACTTCTTTGTCCAATCTCCAATTAAGCTCCGTGACCTATAGTTGGAAATCTCATTGAGTCTACTTTCATTTGGCAACAGTCTCACTTCAAAATTCATTGTAGAACTCCAGATATCATCCAGTAAGTGTAGACTGGTCACTCTAGCTTCTCCAATTCAGCTTCTCTTTACTCCAGTTGTACTCCCGCTGTTTTCGAAGTTCGTTCCATGCTTCCTATCAACCGATTAGCATCCCTTCCTGTCAAAATAACATGAACAACCATACAAAGCGATTATATTTAACAAATAACAGCTAATTAAGCCTCGAAACGCCCTGACTATCAATATAGCACATATGAAGAAACAAGTGACAAAACACATAATATTCTCTACAAGTGTACTCAAATATCTCAAAATAATGTAGAAAATGGCAATAATATATAGCCCCTAAATTGTGCTATCATCGTCCAAGCCTGATACTTTATCCAGAAGCTTTTCGAACTTCGTCTGGTACGCTAAAACTGTGGTTTGATGCTGTAACTTGGAAAGTAATCCCACATAATCCTCACAATGATCCGGATAAAACTGCTGCTTAACCTCTGTGAGAAATTCCATCCACGTCGATGTAGGGTTGTTACTTTGATAGTAACAAAACCAGTCACACATGGGGTTATCGATCGACATAGCTACAATCTGCAGGCGCTCAGGTCTGGTTGTGCAAAATTTGTCGAAGTACTTATGGATTTAATAATCCACCCGACTGGTCATCACTGCTGAAACGTGGTGCATATACTCTTATCTGTGAGGTGTTTTCAGTCCCGACAGTTGGTGTAGTGCGCGACGGGGGTGGTTGCCGACAGTGGGGTTGTGGCATGAGCACGACTGCTCGATTCGCACAGGTATCGACACCAGTGGCGGCGGGGGGATATATTTGCAGTGTATTGTTCATCTGTCGGAGAGTGTCCGTGATTAAGGCGTAGTTGGATTCCAGTATCTGATGTCTGGAGTCGATTTTGGCGATAGCGGCGTAGAGATTGGAGAACGTCGCTATCCAATCTTTCTGAGACATTAGTAGCACCTTGGTGGAATCATTGACAACTTTCGGCTAAATTATAATATGAACAAGACAAGTTTTATTTAGCTGAATTGTTAAAGGAGCTTCAAGTAGTAGAGTGAAGCCTTCATAAACTGGTTAATGTAATGGTGTGGCAGAAAATGCTTATATTTCTAAACCTATGGTTAAGAAGAGAAAGAAAATTGCACAAGCAGTGCTTCAAAGGTTGCTAACGCACCTCAAGGAATAGCTCGTTTGCCACAACAAGCACCGGCTCCTCACAGGACAGTGAGAAAGCCGAAAGGAAAGTGTTTTCTATGTAACTATAAATTGCATTGGAAGAGGCAATGTCCGAATTCCTAACTCGCCCAAACTTGAAAAGCCCATGTATCTCTTTCCACTAATATTTGAATCATGTTTAGCGGTTCGATCTACGAGAAATTAGTGTGTAGATTCGGGAGCCATTGACCATGTCAACAATTTGTTGCAGGGGTTCTAGGAAACCAAACAGCTTAGTGATGGCGAGATCTATCTTCACTTGGGAAATACCAATAAAGTAGCTGCAGTTGCAGTAGAATTTGTTTCTTACATTTCAGGAATGATAGGATTTTAATTTTAAAAGATTTTCTTTATGTACCTTCCATTAGAAGAAAGTTAATTTCAGTTTCTAAGTTGGTTAGGAATGAATATTCAGTTTATTTTAATGATTATGTGGTTATTAAATAAATAAATGTTATATTTGTTCTGGTACATTGGTGGATGATCTTTACATTATAAATCCTGAGACTCCCATAGCACAACTATATGAAATGAATAACTCGGATAGCTCACATAAAACGAAAAAGGAACCATGCGAGATAAACCAAACATATATTTGACATTTAAACTTGGTCATATCAATATAAACAACATATAAAGACTAGTTCAGAATTAGGTTCATTGAAAGTAGAGGCACTACCAGTATAGTATGTGAGTCATGTTTAGAATGTAAGATGACCAATTAACCATTTTTCGCAAAGGGTAATAGGTCAAAAGACACCGTTGAAGCTTGTCCATGTGCCAACACACACCCATCCTCAAACTTGCCCTCCAGGTGCCATCAATACTAGTTATTTTACTGTTGTTTTAGAATTCCCATGGAGCTCCAAGACCCATTTGAACGCATATATCCCTAAAATGGTGTAGGGAGGTCAATGAGAATTAATTGAATGCACATCACATAGCATATAATTAAGGTACTCACAAGTTATGAATTTTATCACCTTACATGGAGTTATTTCACCACATATTCAACAATCAAATTAGAAACTATACTCAGGATAAAACCGGGTCATCACAGGATCGGAATCCAGTATTCAATACCAGAACCAAGCACATTGAGATTGATTACCACTTTATCAAGGAACATGTGTGTCTTTGAAGGCTCAATATTTCTCACATCTCGTCACAGGATTAGGTCGTAGATGTGTTCACAAAGGCTATGCATTCTGGGCGATTCCATGTTCTGAGGAACAAGCTTCAGATGCTGCAAACAACTCAGCTTGAGGGGGCATGATTAATAGAATGTAGAGGTTTAAGGGTGTTTTGGTAATTAGCTAAAGGTTTAGGGGTAGAGAATATTTAATAGAATGTAGAGGTTTAATCTACTTGAGTAAAACCTGAGTATGTTGTAATGCTTGCAAGTAGTTTTGTAGAAGATCTTGATCATCACAAAGATGAGAACAGAAAAGGGGATCTCAGAAGAGAAGATGAAGAGATAAATGGAGGGAAAACAATTCATTCATTCAATATTTCAACAAACTAACAGATATAGCTGGAGGACTATGTATAGTCCTGGGTATTTACAACTAATACCCTCAACTACAGACTATTTACAGAACGAGTAATAACAGTATTTCTATAAACTGCACCTACCTGCCCTGATATACTGAATACTCCCCCTCAAAGATGGGAGTGTGAAAACACTTGCAGCTTTGGCAAGAAAGAGGAGAAAGCAGGAGAGTTAAGAGGTTTGGTAAAAACATCAACTAGTTGCTGAGAACTAAAAACATGAAGAAGAATTAATTCTTTGAACAAAACTAATTCTCTAATGAAATGAAAATCAACCTCTATATGCTTTGTTGTGGCATGGAAAACTGGATTGCTAGCTAGGGCAGTAGCAGATAAGTTGTCATAGTACAAATTTGGAGTAGAAGACAGCACTATGCCCAGATTCGCAAGAAGAAACTTGATCCATTTAATTTTTGCTGCTGCTTCAGCTAGAGCTCTGTATTCAGCCTCACAAGAAGAACTTGCCACTGTATGTTGCTTCGTAGAAAACCACGAAATGAGATTGGAACCAAGAAAAACACAATAACCAGTAGTGGATCTTCTTGGAAGAGTATCACCAGCCCAATGAGCATCACTATAGGTGTGCATATAAAATGAAGAGGACTGAAATTGCAGACCAAGAGAAAGAGTACCCTGAACATATCTGATAAGTCACTTCAGAGCATGAAAATTACATAACTTGGGTTGATGCATATGTTGACAAATATTGTTCACAGCAAACTGCAAATCAGGTCTGGTAATGGTGAGATATTGAAGACCTCCAACAATGCTTCTGAACCATTCTATAACCATTCTATATCTTCAAAATCATCATTATCAGAGGCTTGCTCAACTGCAGGCTTGGTAACAATAGGTGTGGCACAGGGCTTACAAGATTGCATACCAGCTTTAAGTAAGAGCTCAGAAGCATATTTAGACTGATTCAACTATAACCCAGAAGAAGTATAAAGAAATTGAATCCACAAAAAATAAAACACCCAAATCCTTCATGGAAAATACAGACTCATAGAAGAGATCAGCATTTGGACAGCCACTAAAGAGCTGCCAGTTACCAAAATGTCATCTCCATAAGCCAGAACTATCAGAGTAATACCAGAACCATGAAGCACAAACATTGAAGAGTTTGCACTGCTAGACTTGAAACCATAGTGAAAAATAAATTTGCTGAGCATAGTATACCATGCTCTAGGAGCGTGCTTCAAGCCATACAAAGACTTGTGTAGTTTACACACATAGTTAGGATGAGTGGTTCTCTCAAACCCCTTAGGCTGCAACATGTATACTTCTTCATCAAGAACACCATGAAGGAAAGCATTTGAGACATCAAGTTGTCTAACTTCCCAACCATAATGAAGAGCTAAAGAGAGAGCAAGTCTGATTGTAGGAGGTTTGACCACATGGCTGAATGTCTCATCATATTCTAAACCATGTTGCTGCAAATAACCCTTAGCCACCAATCTTGCTTTATATCTAGCAAGAGACCCATCTGCATTCTTCTTGATTTTGTAAACCCATTTACAACAACAGCCATTCTATCGGGTGGAAGAGCAACCAAAGTCCATGTGTGCTGAGCTAAAAGAGCACTAAACTCATCTTGCATTGCAGCTTGCCAATGAGTAGAGAGAGCTGCTTGTTTGTAACATGAGGGTTCAGCAGAATCGTTATTAGTGACAAAGGCATTGGCATACTTAGGATTTGGTTTATGAATACCAGCTTTAGATCTTGTAATCATAGAATGAGCAGGAGAAGGTGAAGGTGGGGAGGAGTGAGTAGAGGAGGCAAGAGACAAAGGAGGAGACATAGAGGAGGAAGGTGACAAAGAATAAGGAGTACTAGATGCAGATATAGAAGAGGAAGGAGGTGAAGAAGAAGGTTTAGTGACCAGAACAGGTGGAAAAAAATCCCAAGCAGATGTGTAAGAAGGTTTCTTTAAAAAAGATGTTGATGACAAAGTAGAGAAGGGAAATTGTGTTTCATCAAAAAAACATGTCTAGAAAGATAAACATGATGAGTAGCAGGATCATAACACCTATATCCCTTTGTATGATTACAGTAGCCAAGAAAAACACAGGGTGTAGACCTGGGTTCTAACTTGTGAGATGTGTAAGGTCTCAGCCAAGGAAAGCACAAACAACCAAAAACTTTTAGAAAATTGAAGTCTGGTTGCATGTGAAAAAGAAAGTGACAAGGAGATTTGTAAGATAAAGACTTCTTGGGAATCCTATTAATGAGATACTTTGCAGTAATGACTACATCTAGCCAAAAAGAAGTAGGCATAGAGGCAGTAGAGAGTAAAGAAAGAACTGTTTCAATAAGATGCCCGTGCTTTCTTTCCACTTTACCATTTTGCTCTGGGGTGTGTGGACAAGAAGTCTGGTGAATGGTCCCCTGATTTTGTAAATAATGAGCAAAGGTATTGTTCACAAACTCAGACCAATTGTCAGATCTAAACTTTTTGACAGTTGCATAAAATTGAGTAGATATAAGTTTTGTAAAATTAACATACGCATTGTAAGCACGAGACTTCACTTTCAAGCAATGAATCCAACAAAATTTAGTAAAGTCATCCAAAAACAGAAAATAGTATTGATAATTTTGTGAAGAAGGCACAGGAGAGGGGCTCCACACATCAGAATGAACAAGCTCAAAGGGAGCAGTTGTTTTACTAAGTGAAGTAGAAAACATCAATTTGTGACTCTTAGAAACAGAACAAGAAGTACACAAAGAAACAGGCTTAACAAGTCTAATCTTGAAGCATGGTTGTAAAGCTTGCAATACTGGGAAGGAGGGATGTCCCAATCTTGCATGCCACAAAGAAGTAGGTACATAACAAGGTTGAACAGTAGCATAGAAAGCAGCACACTGAGACACAGAAGCTGAAGATGAAAAAGGTAGAGAGTAGAGGCCATTGTCACAGGGGCCTATGTGGAGTATAGCCTTGAACTTGTTGTCCTGAATGACAAAATTGGAAGCAGAAAACAAAATGCTACAGTCATTAGCCGTAGTAAACTGATGAACAGAAATCAAATTTGCAGAAACATGAGGAGAGTATAATACTCGAGGTAGATGAAATATATGATTTGATGCAAGTACTGAAGCAGTACCAGAAGACAAAATAGGGAGTGAGCTGCCATTACCTACCGTGACTGAGTCTGATCCAGTGTAAGCATTGATATTAGAGAGTCCTTGGGAATAAGAAGTAATGTGGTGGTTGGCACCAGTGTCAAGCAGCCATGGTTGAATGAATGCATCAAAAGTTGAAGAAGAAGCTCCCGGATACCCTGGTGATGGAGGAACAGTGGCAGTGTAGGCGCTCCTAGGTCTTGTACTAGAAAATTTGTTCACATCACACCTATACCAACAATCAAGAGCAGTGTGTTTGGTACGACCACAAATCTGGCATGTAATATGACATGTCCAAACCACAAGTGTATGGGTGTCGGTGTAGTAATAATCAGAAAAGTCCGGATTGTCGAATCCCAAGAGACTTCTTTGTAAATTAGCTATTAGTGTTTAACCTTGTGTGGGCAAGGCGCAATGATTTGGTTTTCTAATTCTACTTAAAATAAAAGACAACTGTCTCAACTAATCGGTTGAATAATCTCACGATTAACAAAGAATGATTACGAAAGTTACTTAATAAGTGGACAAGTCAGGATATCTCTACGGGTTCACTAGGGAATTCACACCACTTATGATTTACGTTTATGCGACACGGATATTTTCTACTTAGCCAAACGAGCACTTTCACTTTGAAGATTCCTCAACCAAAGTCTATATTTAAACTCTTGTACCTGATTCCTCTAGCCTACTTAAGTTTAAATACGCATTATGATCTTGATATCAACTCTTTGTTCTAGTTAACTAGCAAGATTCCTCAACCCTAGATTCGACTAGTGCAAGATTCAAGTTCAAGCAATAACTATTGATTCCTCTAATAATTATCACCTAGATCAATCTTATTGTGACGTCAAACAATATGAAAGATAGAATTACGCGTATGAATCAAGCATAACTAAGCATACACATCCAATTAAGCTAATAAATATGAAGCATAATCCATAAATCACCAAAATATGGTGTTCAAAACCCTAGTTCCCTACGAGATATCCCGAATAGAGGGTTTAGGTACTAAAACACATTATCAAAGTACAAAGTTTCAATGATCATAAGCAAAAACTAGAGAAGGGAAGAAGATAGAGAATCAAACGATGGTCTCCAAGATCTAAGAATGCTCCTTGCTCTCCAATGGCGTAGAATCATGAATAATCCCTTCCCTAGGTCGTTCTTCCTTGTTAAATCACGTTACTTCTTTTTAAGTTTTTAAAAATTACACTTTAACCCTCTTTGTCATGCGTCGGATCAAGTAGTGTGATCTTGTGATCACAATTTGTGATCCTAGGATCACCTTACTTGATTGTAGGATCACGATTGGTGGTCTTGCACTTGATCTTGTGATCATAGGATCACCTTTTGTCTTGTAGGATCACATTGATCTTCCATGTGTGTTGCTTCTTTTCATTCCTCTTGAAAATTTGGCTAAGTCCTTTTCTCCTTAGCTTATCCTCTTATTCTATTCTCTCATGCATTCCTTGACTTTCCTTCTTTCCTTCCGAAGTTCGCTTCCGCTCCAAAATCCGCACTCCATGCTTCCGTTTCCTGAAATCCACAACACGAACAAATACCGGAAGATCAAATGCAACAAATAAAGCATAAAACATGCACAAAACGCCCGGATTACACCATGAAGTCCAAATACTCAAGTATGCTCAAAACTATCAATACTCGGCCTAAAACACACATAAATGCATCAGAAAGTGCGACAAGTAATCACAATAGAATATAACTCCAACTATGGAGTTATCAAATATCCCCACACTTACCATTTGCGCGTCCCGAACAATCTATCAAAACCGTCCATCATCTCCAAACTTTCTCCCCAACAAATCATGGTACGAGTCTAACTAATTGCATACTTTTCGAAACACCACTTGCACACAAACCAAGACTAGCCGACTCGACATAAACACGAATCAATACATGACTCAACTATGCAACAATATGAAAATGCAATATATACAATGCACATAACAAAATAACATTTTTTGTCTTTTCTTTTGCGAGATTGGGCAATCTCAATTAGCTCAAACCAGTTTTCATGGAATGATGATCAATCTAGGAACAAGGCGTGAACTGCAACTAAAATCGACAACGAGAATTTCCCCTAGTTAGTATAGAGAGCCTAGCGTTACTATGTAAAGGAATACCTACCTCTTCGCATGTGTCGACAAAAATAAGAGGCTACGCTAGGCTAAGCCACGTTCAAGGTCCGAGCTCCTACTCCGCTAACGGTTTAGAATGTTGAGGCTTAGGGACAAAAGGATAATTATGTAGTAACAAGTCATAAGCGTCACATTCTCACATTAAAACCCCACATCTCACACACCCTCACCACGACGATAGAAACCGCAACCCGAAACTCACCGTCTTCGGCCCTCGATCCCCTCAAACCCCGGTACAATCAAGATCTATGTGGCCACCATGGTGATACGTGCACGAAATGCAAACCATCGTCAACGAACTAGCAACTTTCCACCACTCAATTTTCAATAAGCTCAAATTTATTCCTTTATTCCATTTCTTTTCTCTCTCTTTTTTTTCTTTTTCATTTTTTTTATATATATATTTTTTTCATCTCTCAATATAACAAAATGCTGCAAAAGTATCCGAGTGGTCTTCCAAGAATCAAGCAAAGAAAACATGTTAAGGGGAGGAAATAGACGATCCAATGAATGTATATCACAAGTAAAATTCATTTCCCCCTAACTCAATGAAGTACACGGTGTCACCAAACAAAGCCGCCATATAGTCAAAGCGCGTGTGTAGGGATGTAGTCGTTAGAAGCTCAATCTCGATGTCCGTAGTCAAAAGTCGACATCCCCACACTAGAATGTAAACATGCCCCCTCTCAAGTAATCAAATGTATGTAAGTCTCGTGCCTAATCCAACCGATCCTCCTACACCGTGATGATGAAAAGAAACGATACCTAGCACGATCCACCAATTAAGATCAACCACCCCCTTTTTGTGCGGATTAGAAGTCACGCACTCATGGCTCTCCACAACTGTGTCCATGGTGTAGTGACATGGAACACCGCCACACCGAAGTGCGCAAGCCTACTCACTCACCCTCGCATCCCCTCGAAGATATGTAATAATACGCAAGCGATCATGTAGAACTCACAAGTATATGCAGTACAGCTCTCCCTCATCGAACCCCCTCAACTATGACTCCCTCGTGACGCACTAAAGTGGTGATTCTAAACGATTTATGATGAAGGCCAAGAATCGTCACCCTAGGTCAAGAGGTTATGAATAAAACCAAGGTTCAAATTGGGCTTTCTAATGGTCCTACAAGGTGAGATCTATCAAGCAGTGAGTGCTCTAATTCGCATCCTCGCACAGCTGTTCTATGTGCCACTACGAGGCGGGCTGACGACTACCTAAGACGTACACATGAACGTTCGGCTTGTTTAGCTCACACCTAGCTGAACTCTTGTAAAAATAATGGCACACACTTTAAATTTGCAAATCAAGTAAGTGTATTAAAATAGGTAGACATTCCCGTAAAGGAAGTATCTCTATACGTACTAGGGGGAACTCAATTTGTCCTTCTCGGTCACAAGTCACGCCCTACGCCTAAAATTCTCACACTCCTCGATTCTACCAAATTTTAAGCTTCTTTTGATTTCCCTTTCTCAAATTTTCTAATTTATTTGTTTGTTTTCAAATTTTTAAATACTTTTTTTTTTACTTTATTTATTCTAACTCTACATGCAAGGCCAAACGCGAAAGTAGACTCGAAACTGACCCAGTTTGGGTAGATGGACTCAATTAAATAAACGTGCACGAAACAAACACTAACACATATACATAACTAACACACACACACACATTATGACACTAAAACTACACACGACACGGACCACGAAGACGACACAATACGCCCTAACAATCTATATGTGACAGGTTAATGCAGACACGGAGTGGCTAGTCAAGATTAAAAATCCCCCCACACTAGAATGCTTCGTTGTCCTCAACGAATTTAGATATCAAACAAGAGGACTCGGCAATTCTAATGCGAGGAGCGGTGAATCTACTCAGGGCCATCATCACCCTCTTCCTCATCACTACTATAGGCATCTGAAGCGTACTCATACAATCCAGGCTGAGGGTGAAGCTCAAGATTGTATTTAGCGTTCATCTGGGCAAACCACTGGTTCTCCCCAGTCTGCTCTGCCCATATCTTCCTTAAACTGCTACGCACATGCAGAAAATGCCTATCTTCCTTATCCAACACCTGCCCAATAGCATTTAAAGTATCTGCTCTCATCAATATAATGGCATGCTCAGTATCAGAAATGGGCTCCGGCTGACTCAGTCCAATCTCCTTTCCTAAGGGGTCTCTCTCAACTGCTCGCTTACTAATTCTACTCTTGCTACCCTTCTTCTTACCGCCTTTTGATGGCATGCTCCCAGTCATCTTGACTGAAAAAGGGTCACGGATGCTTGCATAGAACCGCCTAGCGGGCATCCGCCGATCGCGGTCACAAGTTGGCAGATTCAACCCTGCTTTGAGAGCCAGATGCATGAGCAAATAACTATACCCCGGCGCTCTTCGGTTCCCCTTTTCCATCAACCTTGCTCGGAAATTTCTGTGAATCCGAGCGGGAATATCGAATCTCCAACCCTTGTATAGAAAATAGGCCATGAAACATGTTTCTAAGTCGACGAAACGGGTCGAGGTAATTCCCAAAACCCATGTCTCTACCCACTCAATCAACCATCGTGCGGGCCGAAGGAGAAACTTGCTATCAATTTTCCAATGCCTTTTGTTTCCCTTTATAACCCACGCGGCACCCGGCACTCCCTTGAAGCAAAAATCTTCTAATTCATCCTCTATTTTCTCTCTCTCCAAAGTCTCTCGAAACTTACAAGATCGGATGGGCGGCCACTCAAGGGCCTCAGCAATAGTCTCCGGTGTGAAGACTACAAACACTTTCCTAGCAAAAATCACCCTCTCATCTCTTATCTCGCTATATCGACAACTACAATTGAAAAAACGGGCATTAACGGTCATCTCATGAGCAAGGGCCGAGCACGAATCACCATTAATTAATTTTTCCATGCCCTCAAAGTTCTCTCTCACGGCTACATCTTTCAACTCTTGGGGCACAAAACCGCAAAGTGGTGGAGCAACTTTTTCAGCTTGAAAAACTCTTTCAGGGTTTGCCTTATACTTAAGGACCTCATTTGTAAGAAAGTGAATATGGGCATGATAACACACAAACCTCAGGCTGCGAAAATTGGTAGGGGTCACTTCCGCAGGGTCTGTAATATCCTTAATTTTATGTCCTCTACTTCCCTTACCTTCAGGGATAACCGGCAATGGATTATTCAACCACTGATAAGGTGGAGATCTAGGACACTCAAACTCAGTCACGACATCAGTTTCTGCTTCCCCAACTACTTTCTGTTTCTTTTTACTACGAGATTCAAGTGCCTTACTTCTCTTACCCCTAGATGAATTCATTGCACAAGAAAGTAGCAATTCAAATTTAGAGATTATATTCGCTACGTGCACGTGACAAGGAGTGTGTACTGAATCAAAACAAGAAAGCAATTTAGCAGATAAGTCCTAGGACACTAGTCAATCGCCCCCAAACGCCGCAACTAAGCGACAACAATAACAAATTTGGGCTTTTACTCAATGTGCCTAGACTCGATAAAATTAACTTGCGAAAGAGAGAGATTAGCGATACCTGAAGCCCTGGAGTTCCGTTCAAACGGGGCTGAATCGACAAAATCAGTCAAGATTTCGATACTTTTCGCGATATGAGATTTTTATCTCAATAGCTTGTCCTCGCTGTCCCCGTCACAACCACGCAAACGATTTAATCAAATTCCAACCGGTTGAGAACGAATTCACAAATTTGTGTTGGAGAAACCCTAGCCTTCACGCTGCTTCCCCCACACTATTCCTCACCAAATATTCAAAATTGGACACCGGAGGTTGTAGGCGTTGCTGAGCCGACCGGAACCCCCCAAACGTCGGCGAGTTCCGGCGATTTTTTTTTGTTCACTCCGATCAGTGGGTCTGGAGGGTCGTCGCAGCGTTCTAGGAGCTCACGTGGGTCTGTGAATCCCGCTGAATCTTCGCAAACGCCCCACCGGAGGTTCTCGGCGCTGCTGAGATTCGCAGAAATCACCAATCGCCGTCAAACGCCGGCGATTTTCCGATCGATTCGTATTCTTGAGGCGCTGCTCTGTTCTGTGAGAGCTTGCCGTGGGTCTTCTGTTCGTCGTTACCTTCTTCTTCTTCTTCTTCTTCTTCTTCTTCTTCTTCTTCTTCTTCTTCTTCTTCTTCTTCTTCTTCTTCTTCTTCTTCTTCTTCTTCTTCTTCTTCTTCTTCTTCTTCTTCTTCTTCTTCTTCTTCTTCTTCTTCTTCTTCTTCTTCTTCTTCTTCTTCTTCTTCTTCTTCTTCTTCTTCTTCTTCTTCTTCTTTTTTTTATTTATTCCGCGTGTTTCTTTTTCTTTTTTTTCACTTAAAACGTAAAAGGACCCTTTTGCCCCTGTTTAATGAAAATCACCGTGAGAAGAAAAATGTGATCATGGGATCACATAAATTACAACAGGATCAGCTATTGTGATCCTACAATAACAGTAGGTTGCTCAAAAATTAGCCTCCCAATTTTTTTCAAGTATCAGCGTCTCTCTCTCTCTCTTTTTTTTTCTCTTCTTCTTCTTTCTTCTTGTTCTACTTTACCCCTCCGGACTCCGATGCACGCATATAATATATCGTCGGAAAGCTCGTTTCGCGCTCTTTCTCTTTTTGCTTGTGTTACTCCAAAATTACCGGAGTAAACTTCAGAATTCATGACCTCAAATTTCGTGACTATTACGTCGCTTTCTCGATTTTTGTGCGTTTCTTCCACGCGCATCAAGGATGTGAGCCCGGATAGCGTCTCCAACCTGTATTCCTGAAGAGACTCAATTCAAAAGTAAGATTCTCACTCTCTCACCCCTCTGATAAGAAAACTGTATTGAAACAACAATATTTAAACACACACTCTACACTAAAGCATAAAAATACGTTGGGTTGCCTCCCAACAAGCGCCGTGTAATTTAAGGTCGACGACCCGACCCAGTTACCTCACTAGAGATCAGATCACAGGAATAGCGTTGAGGCGCTCAATTGCCCCAATGAAATTACCGTCCACGTACGGCTTGGCTCTTTGTCCGTTCACCTTGAACCGATTACCGTTCTCAGCTTCTACTTCAAGTGACCCCCATGGATATACCTCCGTAATCGTGAAAGGACCGCTCCACCTCGATTTCAACTTGCCAGGAAACAGTTTCAGACGTGCGTTAAAGATCAGCACCTTTTGTCCCATCTTGAAGTCTCGCGGTATAATGTGCTTATCCTGCCATTGCTTGGTCCTCTCTTTGTAGATTCTTGCACTCTCATAAGCCATCAATCGAAATTCTTCAAGTTCAAGTAATGCCTGCTTCCTTTGCTCACCTGAGAGCTTTGCACCTAAGTTGATCTTTTTCAGCGCCCAAAACGCCTTATGCTCAAGCTCAACCGGGAGGTGGCATGACTTCCCAAACACAAGCTGATAGGGAGACATGCCCAAGGGGGTCTTGTATGCAGTCCGATAAGCCCATAGACTGTCATCTAGATGTAGGAACCAGTCTTTGCGTCCCGGATTGACCGTCTTCTCTAAAATCCCCTTAATCTCTCGGTTAGACACTTCAGCTTGCCCATTTGACTGCGGATGGTAGGCTAGTGATATCTTATGTGTCTTTACCCCGTACTTGCTCAAAACATTAGCAAAGAATTTGTTCACAAAATGAGTACCTTCATCACTAATAATTGCCCTGGGTGTCCCAAACCGCGTAAATATGTTCTTGCGCACGAACCTCTCAACAATAGCACCATCATTCTTGGGACAAGCCATTGCCTCTACCCACTTGGTCACATAATCAACTGCCAGCAATATGTAAAGATTACCAAGTGAATAGGGGAATGGCCCCATGAAGTCTATACCCCATACGTCAAACGGCTCCACCTCCAACACAATATCCTGAGGCATCTCATTCCGATTGGAAATATTGCAGGTCCTCTGATACCGGTCACACTGCTGCACACACAAATGAGCATCTTTATGCAATGTGGGCCAATAGAATCCACTCTGAAGTACCTTGTCCACTGTGCGCGACTTGCCAAAATGACCCCCGCAGTTCAACTCATGGCAGTGTCTAAGAATCTCCAACGTGTCTGGTGGCGCTACACATATCCGCAATACATTATCTGCTCCCAGCTTGAACATATAGGGATCATCCCAGAAATATTGTCGTGCGTCTGCAAAGAACTTCTTTCTCTGATGCGAGGACATGTCTTTGGGAACAATATTGAGCGCCTTGAACAAATCAGCAAACCAAGGCACAGCTGCGACCACTACCATAAGCTTTTCATCGGGAAATTCCTCTCTGATAGGCACCTCCTCATGCTTCTCAATCTCTAACCTGGATAAGTGATCCGCCACAAAATTCTCCACCCCTTTCTCGTCCTTAATATCTATATCAAATTCTTGCATCAAAGTACCCACCGGATCAATCTTGGCTTTGCATCCTTTTTGGTGAGAAGATACTTGAGGGCGGCATGGTCGGGAAAAATAGTCACCTGAGAACCTACAAGATACGGCCGAAACTTGTCCAATGCAAAAATAATAGTTAACATTTCTTTCTCAGTGGTAGCATAATTTACCTGTGCATTGTCAAGGTTCGGCTAGCATAATAGATGACATGAGCTACCTTGTCTTTTCGCTGTCCCAGAACTGCTCCTACCGCATAATCACTAGCATCACACATGAGCTCAAGCGGTAAAGTCCAGTCTGGGGTGGTGATGATAGGCGCGCTAATCAACTTCTCCTTGAGAAAATTAAAAGCTGACTTGCACTCTGCATTGAAATCAAATACCGCATCTTTCTCAAGTAATCCAGACAAAGGCTTCTTGATCTTCGAGAAGTCTATAATGAAGCGCCGATAAAACCCTGCATGTCCCAAGAAACTCCTTACCCCTTTGACAGAAGTAGGGTATGGAAGCTTCTCAATCACCTGAATCTTGGCTCTATCCACCTCTAGACCTTTGCTGGATATCTTGTGCCCCAAAACTATGCCCTCAGTCACCATGACGTGACACTTCTCCCAATTGAGCACTAGGTTAGTGTCAATACATCTATCAAGAACCCGGGCCAGCTGCTGCAAACAGTCATCAAAACCATCACCATAAAGCGAAAAGTCATCCATGAATACCTCAAAGTTCTGCTCCATCATGTTTGAGAAGATCAACATCATGCACCTCTGAAAAGTAGCAGGCGCATTGCATAACCCGAAGGGCATGCGTCGAAAAGCAAAAGTCCTATAGGGACATGTGAATGTCGTCTTCTCTTGATCCGCTGGCTCAATGGGGATCTGGTTGTACCCAGAATACCCATCCAGAAAGAAATAATGAGAATGATGTGCCAGCCTATCAAGCATCTGATCAACAAATGGAAGTGGGAAGTGATCCTTTAATGTGGCATCATTGAGTTTGCGGTAATCCATGCAAAATCTCCACCCAGTAACAGTACGGGTAGCAATTTGATCACCTTTCTCCCCTTCCACCACAGTAATACCACCCTTCTTAGGGACACACTGCACCGGGCTAGTCCATGTGCTGTCGGAAATCGGGTAGATGATGCCCGCATCCAACCATTTAAGGACCTCTTTATTCACCACCTCCTGCATATGAGGGTTGAGGCGGCGCTGAAATTGAACTACCGGCTTCTTGTCCTCCATGAGCCGGATCTTGTGATGGCAAACCGTGGGGCTGATCCCCTTGATATCCGCTATGGTCCATCCCATCGCTGCTTTCCTTTCCTGCAACACTTTCAATAATTGCTCCTCCTGTTCCCTGTCCAAACAAGAAGACACAATCATAGGTAATGTATCATTAGATCCAAGATATAAATATTTTAAATGTGCAGGTAAAGGTTTTAACTCTAAAATAGGAGCAATATAAAGAGAATGAATAAGAGTCTTCCTGCTTCCCTCATTAAAGAGGGGTAAGGGCTGGCACCAATGGGTCTCCATAGCCTGCTCTTTTTCGCTAGAGTCAAGTAGAGAAAGCTCCTCATATAGTCGCTCCAATAAAATGTCTTCTTCCTCATCTGGTGTGTATGCCTCCACCCCAAAACATTGCTCACTCACCGCATACGCGGGAAACTTCATAGCTTCAAAGACGTTGAAAGCCACTTTCTCATCATTGATCCTCATAGTTAGCTCTCCGTTAGCCACATCAATGATTGTCCTCCCTGTAGCCAAGAACGGGCGGCCCAAGATAAGGGGGACATCATCGTCGGCCTCCATGTCTAGGATCACAAAATCAGCGGGGAAGATAAGTCCCTCGACTCTCACAAGCACGTCCTCCAACACACCCCTTGGGCGTTTGATGGTGCGGTCAGCCATCTGCAAGCACATCCGAGTGGGTTTTAGATCTCCCACACCAAGCTGCTCAAAAACTGATGTAGGCATTAAGTTGATGCTAGCGCCAAGATCACACAATGTCCTACCATTAAAGGCATCTCCCAAAGTCACAGGAATGATGAAACCACCTGGATCTTTCATCTTCTTTGGTAGCGCTTTTTGAACAACGGCTACACTCTTCATTCAGAGTCACTGTCTCAAAATCATCCATGCGCCTCCTATTGGAAAGGAGGTCCTTGAGAAATTTAGCATACTTTGGCATTTGTGATATGGCCTCTGCAAAGGAAATATTGATATGCAGCTTCTTGAAGATATCCACAAACTTCTTGAAGTGCTTTGCATCCTCTTGGCTCTTCATCCTCTGCGGGTATGGCACACGCATGCTATACTCCTTAGGCTTTTGGTTCTCTTCCGACTTCATACTCGTGTCCTTTGATTGGGGAATCACGGTAGGCACGGGAGTTGCTTCATCCAAAGCCTTTTCGGTTGCCTTAGTTGCTTCTGCTCGCGCGTGGCTAGGATATGGGGGATCCTCAGTAGTGATGCCACTGCGAGTTGTGATGGCATTCAGCTGCTCATTAGGCGTGATGGTATTTGCTCGAAGCATACCTGGTGGGATTTTGATATTTTGATTGGCAATCTGCCCAATCTGGGTCTCGTGGCTCTTCACTGTGGCTTGTATTGAGACAATCGTGCTCTCCATCCTGTCTTGATTAGCTAGGAGCTTTCTCAATAAAGCATTCGTCTCTTGCTCTTCTTTTTGTGGAGCCTGCTGTTGTGGAACTTGCCTTTGCGCTTGATATGGAACATTTGGTCTCTGACCGGGTGCATATAATCCACTGTTCGGATTGGCATAGCTGAAGTTAGGGTGATTGCGATTGTTGGGATGATAGGTGTTAGGCCATTGCTGCTGTCTCATAAAATTCACATCTTCAACACTATTATCATATCCCTGGCTTTCATCTGCTAGTAATTCACCCATGGGCTTCTGTGATGGCGGGTGCATGCCGTGAAATGCTGAGGTCATGGATTCCAGCTTTTGTTCCATAGATTCAATCTTGTTGACTAAGGCTGCATCCCCCGGTTTGGAGTACCTACGAGTTTCAGTTCGTGTAGACTCTCTCTTTGACACGTTGTTCAGCAGATCTTGAGCTCGCAGTGCCCCAAGCCCCATTAAGTTACCTCCAGCTAGCATATCTAACTGGTCAGCCGTCTCCTTGTCTAATGCAGTGTAGAAATAATAGAAGAGCTTGTGCCATGGCTCCCCATGGTTCGGACATCTACGGAGAATTTGGCTGAACTTCCTCCAAGCATCTCCCAATGAGCTGTCTTCTTCCTGAGTGAAATTTGCAATCTCAGCCATCTGCTGAGCGACTCGGGATGGTGGCAGATACTTTCTCAGAAACTCATGACAACAATCTGCCCATGTCACTATGCTCCCAGCTGGCAGCTCCATAAGCCACTTCTTGGCTTTTCCAGATAAGGAGAAGGGAAACAGTAATAGCTTAACTGTTTCATCTGGAACTCGTTGGTCATGCAGGGTTGATGTGATTTGCTCAAATACCAGCAGATGGTGGTTAGGATCATCTCCTGGAGCTCCATTGAATGCGCACTCATCACGAACCATATTGATCATATGTTGGCGCAACTCGAAGTGTTGGGCATTGATCTGCGGCCTGACAATGGTTGGCTGATAACACGCTAGAGTAGTCCTGAAATAATCCACCATGGGACGTTCTTCAATCTCGGCATTGTTAACCGGTGCCTCGGCGTTCTGCCTGTTGTTTCCCCCATTATTCCCATTATTGTTCCCACCGATGTTCGCCACTTGCGCCCCCACACCAGGTTGTGGTTGTGGATTTGGGGGGGGGGCAAGCGATCCATCATTGCCTGCATCTCAGCGATTTGAGCCCTCAGCTGCTCAGTTTCTCGTGCTCTATTGGCTGCATCCTCTACATCTGCTGCTCTAGCTGCCTCCGCATCCTGCATACCTTTGCGGATCCCCTCAAACTCATCTCTAGTTTGGTCATCCATAGAAACTGAGCTTGTCTTCCTCTTGTCTCGACGTTGTGCGCGTAAAAAAGTTTCTGGGTCCTCAAGTGTTAGGTGAAAAGGCTCGTCTCGAGAACGGGACATGCACCGTGAAATTCAACATGAAAACACAGGTTACACCCAGAAAGTAGGTGAGTAATAGATATAAACAATAAAATAAAATCCCTAAGGCTAGGAATTATAACTAATTTAGCCGAATTCCCCGGCAACGGCGCCAAAAACTTGACACGTCCAAACCACAAGTGTATGGCTATCGGTGCAGTAATAATCGGAAAAGTCCGGATTGTCGAATCCCAAGAGACTTCTTTGTAAATTAGCTATTAGTTCTTAACCTTGTGAGGGCAAGGCGCAATGATTTGGTTTTCTAATTCTACTTAAAATAAAAGACAACTGTCTCAATTAATCGGTTGAATAATCTCACGATTAACAAAGAATGATTAGACAAGTCAAGATATCTCTAGGGGTTCACTAGGGAATTCACACCACTTATGATTTACGTTCATGCGACACGGATATTTTCTACTTAGCCAAACGAGCACTTTCACTTTGAAGATTCCTCAACCAAAGTCTATATTTAAACTCTTGTACCTGATTCCTCTAGCCTACTTAAGTTTAAATACGCATTATGATCTTGATATCAACTCTTTTTTCTAGTTAACTAGAAAGATTCCTCAACTCTAGATTCGACTAGTGCAAGATTCAAGTTCAAGCAATAACTATTGATTCCTCTAATAATTATCACCTAGATCAATCTTATTGTGACGTCAAACAATATGAAAGATAGAATTACGCGTATGAATTAAGCATAACTAAGCATAAACATCCAATTAAGCTAATAAACATGAAGCATAATCCATAAATCACCAAAATATGGTGTTCAAAACCCTAGTTCCCTACGAGATATCGCGATTAGAGGGTTTAGGTACTAAAACACATGAACAAAGTAAAAGTTTCAATGATCATAAACAAAAACTAGAGAAGGGAAGAAGATAGAGAATCAAACGATGGTCTCCAAGCTCCAAGAATGCTCCTTGCTCTCCAATGGCGTAGAATCATGAATAATCCCTTCCCTAGGTCGTTCCTCCTTGTTAAATCACGTTACTTCTTTTTAAGTTTTTAAAAATTACACTTTCACCCCCTATGTCATGCGTCATATCAAGTAATGTGATCTTGTGATCACAATTTGTGATCCTAGGATCACCTTACTTGATTGTAGGATCACGTTGGTGGTCTTGCACTTGATCTTGTGATCATAGGATCACCTTTTGTCTTGTAGGATCACGTTGATCTTCCATGTGTGTTGCTTCTTTTCACTCCTCTTGAAAGTTTGGCTAAGTCTTTTTCTCCTCTTAGCTTCTCCTCTTCTTCTATTCTCTCATGCATGCCTTGAGTTTCTTTCTTTCCGAAGTTCGCTTCCGCTCCAAAATCCGCACTCCATGCTTCCGGTTCCTGAAATTTACAACACGAACAAATACCGGAAGATCAAATGCAAAAAATAAAGCATAAAACATGCACAAAACGCCCGAATTACACCATGAAGTCTAAATACTCAAGTATGCTCAAAACTAACAATACTCGGCCTAAAACACACATAAATGCATCGGAAAGTACGTGAAACGACAAGTAATCACAATAGAATATAACTCCAACTATGGAGTTATCATAATATCTGCAGAGACCGGCCTATATGAAGAACCACAAGCTGGTGATCGGCCAAGAATGCCTGAGGAGCTAGAATCAGAAGAGTGATGGTGGTGTGCCCTGTATGAAGACTGATTTGGGAATTTGGGAGAGAAATTCTTCTGAGATGAATGGTAGGGTTTCTTGTAAGCTTGAGAATAAATAAGTAACTCAGAAGGAGCAGAAGAAGATGCACTACCAGTAGAGCCAATACCAAGATTCTTGAAACCAGAAATTGTTGCAACATGAATTTCATCAGACATAAGCAAAGAGCTAAGTTCTTGAGCAGTAATGGGAGCACCCCCGACTCGAATAGTAGCCTTAAAATATTCATACTCAGAAGGTAATCCACGAAGAACGTGAAGAATCAGATCGTCTTCCTTCACAAACTCATTTACCATGGCTACTTGATCAGTGACCAGTTTAATTTCATCAAGATATGCACGCATAGAATTCGATCCTTTCGTAACAGATGAGAGATTGGACTTCAACTGATGAATATTAGACCTAGATAATGAAGAGAACCTTTGTTCTAGGGCATTCCATATCAAGTGTGCATGAGGCAGATGCTTGACTGAAGATACCACAAAAGCAGAAATTGAGGCAAATAGACAACTCTTCATATGCTGATCTATAACAAACCTTGATTGAAACGAAGGATTTAGAATTAGGTTACCAGAATCTGAATCGGAGATTGTAGACGGCGGCGGAACACAATTGGGAGGAACTAGATACTGCAAGAGCGAATTCGCCTAAAGAATCATAATCATCTGAGCTTTCCAGACGATGTAGTTGTTTCCGTCAAGCTTGATCGGAACTAGAGAACGAAGATTCGCGATTAAGAACTTCAACCCCTCAGGTAGGTATTCAGCCATTGGAGACAACATATTCGTCAAATCGAAGTTGCAGATCGACGGAGACGACGGAGATAGCGGATCAGAAGAGGCGACAAGCCGATTTAGGCTCTGATACCATGTAGAAGATCTTGATCATCACAAATGAGAACATAAAAGGGGATCTGAGAAGAGAAGATGAAGAGAGAAATGGAGGGAAAACAATTCATTCATCAATACTTCAGCAAACTAACAGATACAGTTGGAGGACTATTTATAGTCCCGGGTATTTACAATTAATACCCTCAACTACAGACTATTTACAGAACTAGTAATAACAGTATTTCTATAAACTACACCTACCTACCCTGATATACTCAATAAGTTTTGTCAGGTCTAGTTGATGATATGCCGGAGTTGATGATATGCCGGATAACGTACATATGCCTCATGTATGGTGAATCAATAGGCCAATAACCCGATCTCTATATATTATTGGGGATTATATTTCATATGTCTGAGCTATTGAGAAATTATTTGGAGCAGATAAGGGAAGAAACTAGTCTAAGAAGACTCCTGAGTGTGTCTACAAACAGGCCTAACGGAACTACAAGATTTAACTATAATCCCTCCTCACGTATGAGATGATGCTTGTTTTTTGCTTGTTCAATGAGATGGAGTATGGTTATGTAGTTATCTTATCAGAAGTTTCAACTGAATTAAGATGATTATGAGCACGGAGGAGGTTAATCAGCTTGGAGAAATTCAATTAGATTTGGAACTCAGGAAGCAAATGATGGAAAAATGTATCTTTACTTGTTCGTTGATTAATAATTAGAGATCAGATTGGTGGTCTGATCTCTGATGACAAGGAGGAGAAGACTACATGTATGAGGCTTGAGTGAATTCATCAGCACTGGGATTAGTTGTATTGGAAAGTAACTTAATAATCCCACATCAGTATTTTAAGAAGCAGAAGAAAATGACGGAGTATGCCGAGTAGGAGTCAAATTGCAGTCTTTGTCATGATGTACTTCATAGAAGCATGAACAATTGAATGTCTGTGATTGGGGAGGAAATTTGGAATTTTATGAAATAGAAATTGCTACAAGAGCCCTTGGTTGGCATGTGGATGGTGGATTTCATTCAGTTTGGGTGGTTTGCTTCTATGTTTGGCAGGAAATTATGCAAGTCATCCTCGAGAGAAGGCAGAAAAAAAATATATATATACCCAATGTTAAATGAAATGTTTGTGGTATCTGTTGAGAGGAGCAATGACGAATGGTCTATGAATTTGGGAAACCGAAAAGTGAATAAGAATAAAAAATATTGGGGGTCTTGTTGGTAACAAAGTGAAGAATGAGAGCCGGGTTAGATTTAGAAGTTTAGCAGTGGAGGCTCCAATCACGATGACTACTACGTAGTATTGTGTTTGTGTTGAGGAGAAAGGAATAACGGGACACATCTGTCTTTACGGGACACATCCGTCTTTAGCCAAAAAGGCCGAGAAAATAGTATGTTTGGTTGTTGCTGCATTAGAGATCAGAGAGATACTCATTCATTCCTACTGTGTACAATGAGTGGGAGGGGGAAGAGATATCAGCCAGCTTTTAGCTTAATCTCTGGTGGGTGGGAGGAAGTAAGAAGAGGAGGATTCATCCTATCAGTGCCTAGAACTATCAATGTTTTCATTTAGATAAAGAGAATATAATTAATTATGTGTGTACACAAAAAATGTCTGTGCTTTACAAATGTCATTTATAATTTGAAACTATGACGCAAATCTCTGAAACGTATTTCTGTACAAGAAAAACTACTTCTCAGATTCTTCTCGGGAATTTGGATTCGATTGAATCATTTTGGCCGGTCAGCTCTTTTTGTTCTTGATAGACTTTGACCGACATTGGTGCTTATGGTTCTTTGACTTTACTTTGTCTTGTCCATGTAAACGGACTAAATGAGTTTTTACTATTATTTCAGTTAAGCCCGTCAAGTTTGCCAAACTAAAAATAAACCCCCTGCAAAATTGTCTGTTTGGCAGGCAGTTATGCAAGTCAAGACTCTATCTTCCCGCGCGACAATTCTGCAAGTCAAGACTCTATATTTTAATGAAGTATGCCGAGTAGGAGTCAAATTGCAGTCTTTGTCATGATGTACTCGGTAGAAGAATGAACAATTGAATGTCGTGCTTCGGTAAGAAATTTGGAATTTTATCAAATAGAAATTGCTACAAGAACCATTGGTTGGCATGTTGATGGCGGATTTCATTGGGTTGGGAGGTTTGCTTGTAAGTTTGACAGGCACGAGAGACAGCAGAGGAAAAAATATATAGTCATTTAAAGTTTGATGCAAGTCATAGGTACATTTAGCTAGATTAAGAACCATTGGCGGCGATGTTCGAATAAAATATTTTTACCATTGGCCCGGGGCCTTGGCATGTCGATAATGGAACAAATTAACAATATTTAAGAGAAAGAGAAGAAAAGAAAGAAAGGAAGAAAGAAAGAAAGAAACACACCTATCAATGTAAAAGGAAATGTTTGTGTTATCTGTTAAGGAGAGGAGCAATGACGAAGGGTATATGAATTTGGCAAACCGAAAAGTGAATAAGAATGAAAAGCATTGGTTGTCTTTGTTGTTAGCGAAGTGAAGAATGAGAATAAAGTTTGGAAGTTAAGCGGCGGAGGCTCCAATCACGATGACTACTACGTAGAATTGTGTTTGTGTTGAGGAGAAAGGAATAACGGGGCACATCTGTATTAAGCCAAAAAGGCCGAGAAAATAGTATGTTTGGTTGTTGCTGCATTAGAGATTAGCGAGATACTCATTCATTCCTACTGTGTACAATGAGTGGGAGGGGGAAGACACGAGACCGCGATCAATCTCTGGTGGGTGGGAGGAAGTAAGAAGAGGAGGACAAAAAAGATATATATCAGCAGCAGTGGTAGTAGGCATTGGGTGCTGGTGTGAAGGGAATGCAACGAAGGGAATACAGCAAGTGGTAATTGTTCCCACATCGGTAGAGTTGAATAAACATAAGAAAAACGAGGGAGGATAAAAAGGGCAGCCCAAGGGTGGGAAAGAGCATACCTTTCTCGGCCTTTTGGCTAAGATCAAGTGTAGTATCTGTTCTTATCAGTTTGATATCTGATATGTGGATTAAATTTATTTTTTGAGGGGGAGGTGGCTCATCACAGACACGATATTAAATTTATTTTTTGAGGGGGAGGTGGCTCATCCCTCAAGTGTCACCCATGCGTTGCACTACTGTTAGGGCAAGGTGCACCCCGACCAATACTTCGTTTTAATTTTGGTTTTGTCCCTAGGGACCTCCGGAGTTTTTCACAAAATTGACCTAGTTGGGGTCGTCAAAAACCTAGATGGGGTCGTCAAAAACGGATCAGACCCCGGGGAAGAAATACCAATCTAGGCTCATTTAGAAACCGACAATAGTAAAATCTGTAATACCCCGTGAAATACTTAGGGGTAAATTAGTAAATTGACAAGTTAAATACAAATTTAGTCGTAAACGAAATTGAATAAACTTGTATAAATTATTTTATAATTAGTCTCGTGAAATTTTAAGAAATAATAAAACAGTATTCGTAAATAATTACGCAAAAAAATTTAGCTTTAATTGTGGCGCGGGTAAAGCCACCGCGTGACTTCTCGACTAGTTGGTGTGTCGAGTCACACCCAATAATCTCTAAGGAAGCAAAACTTCACCAGAATTTTTATTTCTCTTTTTGTCTTTTTCTTCTCTTGTTTTCTTCTTCTTCATCTTCTAATTCTGTTATCCTTCTATTTCAAAAAAAAAATTCTGTTATCCTTCCACTTTTTCTCTCTCGGCAAAAACTTTTGCCCGACAACATCACAGCCACCGCCTCTTCCGTCACTTTTTCTCCCCATAAAGCCCTCCCTCTCTCTCATTCAATCGGCAGACCACACAAGCAGCCCATCAGCATCAGCATCATCGTCACCTCCATCTTCTTCTTCTCCGGCCACCGTCAACACCACCACCGAGGACGAAGACTGCGTGTCTTTCTAGGGGAACACTGCGTGCTAGTTATTGAGAAGCGAGGTAAGTATACATGCCAAGTCTAGTGTGCCTAGCTCCTTTCGTGTCTTAACTTGATTTTAATACTAGTCTCAAAATGTCTTTATTATTTAATTACATGCTTTATTTGAAGTTTCTTACATTTCAAAGAAATTGCGTTGCTATGCTTTGATTTTGTCACACGAATAATAATAATAATTCGTAACTAACGTAAAGTGGAAAGATTTGTCCGGGGATCCTTATATTTGCCTTTGATTAGATTGGTCGTGTTGGCTGCTGCCACTCGACCCGTTTATTTAACCCGGTCGCAACCTGCCGGATCGCTCCATGTACTCACCTCTCTGGCCGCGAGGAGTCTTTGAGGGGTGCCGGCACTTACGGTCTTGGATGCGTAGAGTTAGTAGATTATCCCCGTGTCAACAAAGCTAATAATACAATTTTCTCTCAGATTTCGACAGTTATAAAAGAAAGAAAGAAAGAAAGAAAGAAAGAAAGAAAGAAAGAAGAGATTGGGAATCGTATTCCCCGTTTACAAGTTGAGAAAGGAGATTAAAAGAAAGAGAAGATTACATTTGAGTCCTACTTTACGCTCCAAGTTTACTGTTTTATAATTCATTCATCCTTGTTATTATTATGAAAAGTAAACATGCCTCATCTTCCGTTTTACGAGCTTGGGTGTTACTTACTCAGTACTTTATGATGATTTTAGAAAACTGCGGTCTTTGTTTTCCTTCCCCCGCAGGTTTAGATGAAGAGGACTATGGCATGGCCGGGTACGAGACTCACTAACGAGGTTCCGTCACACGTTGTAAAATAGCCTGGATAACGTTAGCATAATGTATAATAGAGATGTATGACAGACTCGAGGACGTTTTGTAATGTTTAATAGTATGTAATATATATGTTGGATGTTGTGCTTTCGATTTTCCGCCGTTACTTTTATATCGTCCTCCCCGATTCGTCCGAGTCGGATAAGGGGGTCGTTGCAGGTGGTATCAGAGCCGGCAGTCCATTAATTGGGAATTAAAAACATGTAGGGCAACTTAAAATGAACATAGGGTAAGATAAATTAAAACCAGAAAAGCCGTTCGGGGTATGGGTAGCTTAAGTATAGTTCTTGGTATCTCCCGCCCACCCGCAACCTGTCTCAAGTGTTGTCTTGTTATAGTCCTATGTGAATCAGTTTGATTTAAAATACAGTTCATTGGTTGTGAATTATCTTCACCTCCATGATAGGAAGAAGGATGAGGACAGTATTTGCTTCGTACATGGATGTATCATTTCATTTGCAGATACATGTTGTATGTGCTTTATTGCAAAAATTGCTATGTCATACATGTTAAGCTGCTCTATGGTAATTGTATGGTGTATACTGATGATCGTGCATTTAAAAGATGGTATATCCCAAACCCTGAGATAATGATAACATAACCAATAATATTATAGGAAGTGATTAGCAGACCATCATGATACTACACTAGCAAAATCCGATAGGACCATACAACCTAGAACAATAACCACTTGGGGCAAATTTCGTTCGATAGTAACGCTGTTAGGGTATGTGACTCTTACGATAACTCTTGGGGGAAGTATCAAATTTTGACTATTGTTGACTTTGAGTTTGAGAGACATAATGGGAATGATAGGTACTTAGTGAACTCTGGATTACCAAACTTGATTGTAAAGATTTGAGTAAAGAGCACATATCATAATTAAGGTGCCGGTTGAGGATAGTAATTTGGAGTTACGGTCAAGAACAGATTCGTTTTGGAGTCTTTTCTGTCGGTCAAAGAAAGTTATCTTAGAAGCCTCCAAGGAAGGTCCCACCCACCCTCACCTGAGAAGCTATGAGGTCAACCCACCGAATTTTCAACATGATTCAACTGTAATTTTACAGCCTTAGTTATTAAAGGATTTTAATGTATTAATGGTTGATAGGAGTTTACTTCTTGACAATTTTCAATCAGGGACTATGCTAGCTTCATTTAACGTAAACAATTTGTGCGCTCTAATATTTAAGTAATTGAGTTAATACTTGGAGTCTTGTCATCCTAGTGCTGCTTGAAGGTTGGGATGTCCGTTCAATTACATATTACTTTTGGAGTTGAGGGACTAACTTGAGGGAGTAGATGTTTAAACTGTGAAGTATTAATGTTTGCCTACAAGACTTAGATGTATCAAATGACATATTTAGTCAGGTTTACTCTAAAATTTGCATGATGAATACCTCGAATTTTCTGGTCTGGAACTCTCTTGGAGTGATAACCCAAAACTTTGAAAATATCGTTTGGGGCACTTTAAGTCAATATTTGGAGTTCAATATTTCATGAATTTATCTGGGAATTTTTATATTGCTATGGAAAATATTAAAAGGTTTATCGTTTCAGCTCCTTGAGAATACTTGAAGTATTGTTACAGAGTCTTTGTTTATAGTTGGGATATATGTTCAATTAAGAATTTGTTCCTAGATGTGTTCGCGTATGTCATTGGGAGTTCTGTCATCTAGCTTATGTTTTGTGGTACGAGGTTTATTGAACTAATTCGAGACAAGAGGTTAAGATGAATTTGGAGTTTGTGTTAAATTTTGGAAACTGGAGATGTATTCTAACTTTAAATATGGAGACTGGATTGAACATGAGGTAAATGAGCATTTTATTTATTTAATTGAACTTTAGAGTATCAAATTTGGACTACGAGGAGTGATAGACTTAAATAGTTGTTCGGGATCAGATTTAGAATACTAAGTGGAAACGTATGAATGTTATCACTTGGATGAAACAAGAAGACGTTAATTCTCACTTGGTGCGACAAACGGTTTTTTAAGTACCACCCTAAGTTTGCCCATACTGTACTCCTAGAAGAACCTACCGTAAGAAATTCAGCTCCAGATACGAACGAGAGAAGCAACATAAAACCTCAAGGAATTGTTAGCTCAGTAATGGATCTGCACAAATGACCAACTATAAAATTTAAGACTTATATATTTGACTACTCATAGTGTGGTATCAGTATGTTATATGTTATGTGTGTTATAGTGGCATGGAAATATGTACTTTGTAGTATATTAACACAGTAATATTGTGATAGCCTATCAGGCTTGATTGACGAGATTGATCTGAAGATATGGCATAAAGCCATGATAGAATCAAGAATCTGATCGCCACATTGGGCCACACTTAGTTTCCAAGGGAAAGGAGAGATGCATAGCAGAACATCTTACATGGAAATTTCATATTTGATTGTATTTTAGAAATGATTGTGATCATGAACTATGTGTTATATTACATGTCCATGTGCACATTGTCTTTATGAGTTCGCTTTTACCTATACTGCATACTAGATTGAGGGAAGAAGCACTAATATATCTCGGAATAGTAGATCACACCTTCGCAATACCAAACACACTCAGTCGATTATCATCGCTAGCAATCTAAATTGGACAGGGATAATAAATATATTTCGAAAGTAATCCTTCTGTAAAGTAAGAAGTAAGAACTAAAGATTTAATCTCTCCACGTAATATACCTCGAACAACGGGATCTAAGGATAAAGTCTTAGATAGTTCATGCTGGCAAAGCGAGAGAAGTTCGATTTAGGATGAATCAACCAAATATGAGTGAGATTTGGATATCAAACGATCAACAGTCAAGATAAGATAACTTTGTGACAAAGAGAAATTGAGGAGACGTGGGGAATTTGAACGAAGTTCGTAGGATTCATCCACTAGATTCTAGATGTTTTTGACTAGACCAGTTTAAGGTGTTGCGACAGTTTGGAGTTACCACTTGGAGTTATATTGTCATTAGAGTAACTACCCTAAGGATTTAGTTATTGATATTGTCGAGAGCTCTCTTTTCGGGGATTATCTGATACAATAATATGTCTCGATGATATAAGTTTTCTTTCCTGGTGGTAGGTATTGTTCACATAAATTCTATTTGGAGTCTTGTTGTTAACATCTTATTGCAATATACATTATTCAAATACGTTCTATTTGAAGCCCTTCTTGCATTTCAGGTTTCCTCACTAAAACTTAGTTCATGTTGGGTTCTCGAAATTGAAGGTAAATAAATTGTTTGAGAGTCTGGTCATCACAAATCATTACAAAGTCTCTGGAATTTTAGAATTGACAACTCAGTTATGGGATCGATGGTTACAATCCATAGTATCATGAGGTTTTGTTATCTATTGTTTTCGATCATCCGTTTTGACGAATAGGGCGCTTTGTGTGGCTAAAATGTTAATAGTTGTTTGAGCCATTATTACTTGGAACTTTGTTACTTAATTTTACTAGAGGAGCATAAATGTTAGTATGAATTTACCTTTGGAGCCTGGGAACCCGTATAATCACGATGGGAATATATTAGAGTTTCTTTGTTGATCTACGTATGAAATTACTATTAATATAACATGAGCAATAAAGGTGGCTTAAACTTTTGGGAGATTTCACCACGATAGTTTTGTCATTTGGAGCACTTAGACTTCATCTATGGGATAATGATTTAGAAAGGATTTTAGATAGTTGGTATGATTCATCAGTGAAAATGTGCAAATTGGAGTCAATCACCAACTTTATATCTGAGTCCATGGGATGCTGATTTTCTTATCAATTATTTCTAGAGGTTAATTATATAATTCGATTGTATCAAAGGTTTCGCAGGACGATGAAGTAAAAGACTAGTAGAAGTCATATCTTATTTGGTGTTCGGGTAAGTCGACCTACGACTTAATGACCAGGGTGATGTTAGATGATATTTTCATAAGGAGTTCCAGGGACGTCACTCTCTAAGGGGGGAGAGGATGTCACCCTTCGTCTAAAACAATTTAATGTCTAGAACATCAATATAATCATACCAGGCATATCATTAACTTCTAGTAACTGAAACAAGTTGCGACATTACACTTTGCATAGTGAGCATCGAATAGAGATTCGTAAGATGAAGATTTCTTATCTAGTGAAGATTACTTAAAAAGTTGGTCGCCAAGTGGTCGTAGTATATCGTGGTTATTTTTCTGATTTTAGCTTCGAGGACGAAGCTATCTTTAAGGGGGGAAGAATGTAATACCTCGTGAAATATTTAGGGATAAATTAGTAAATTGACAAGTTAAATACAAATTTAGTCGTAAATGAAATTGAATAAACTTGTATAAATTATTTTATAATTAGTCTCGTGAAATTTTAAGAAATAACAAAACATTATTCGTAAATAATTACGCAAAAAATTTAGCTTTAATTGTGGCGCGGGTAAAGTCACCGCGTGACTTCTCGACTAGTTGGTGTGTCGAGTCACACCCAATAATCTCTAAGGAAGCAAAACTTCACCAGAATTTTTATTTCTCTTTTTGTCTTTTTCTTCTCTTGTTTTCTTCTTCTTCATCTTCTAATTCTGTTCTCCTTCTACTTTTTATCTCTCGGCAAAAACTTTTTCCCGACAACATCACCGCCACCGCCTCTTTCGTCACTTTTTCTCCCCATAAAGCCCTCCCTCTCTCTCATTCAATCGGCAGACCACACAAGCAGCCCATCAGCATCAGCATCATCGTCACCTCCATCTTCTTCTTCTCCGGCCACCGTCAACACCACCACCCAGAACACAACCACCACCCCCACCTTCACCCACCGCCCACTTCACCCTCTCCACCTCTTATCCCTTTCTCACTCTGTTCTCTGCCCAGAAACAGAGGCAGCAGCAGCAGCTAGACAAAACCACCACCGCCGCCGCTGCCATCACCGGAGAGGACCACCGAGAGCACCACCATCACCTACACCTCCTTCTTTGCTTCTCTCCCTCTGTTCTTCTTCTCTCTCTTGCTCTCTGTCACGAGCAGAGCCCCAAAACAGAAACAGCAGCAGTCGCTTGAAGCCACCACCGCCGCCGCTGCAACTGCCGGCAAGAAACACCCGAAACACCATCAAGCTCATCTCCCCTCCTCTCTCTCATCTCTCTAATTTCCCTGAGACTAGACGAAGGAAGAGAAAGGAGAAACCAGAAACAACAGAGTCAGAAGCAATTGCGGCAACACGCACCGCCAGCGAACCTCCATTAACGCCGGCGAAGCTCTCGGCCAAACACCCCCAGAGCCACCCACGACCCTCCGACCCTTCCAGTGGGATCCTAGAGGTCCGACCAAGTCAGTAGAAGCCTCAAACGCGCCCAGAATCCACCGGAGAAGCTCCGGTCGAATCCACTTCCGGCGCCACCGTTCAGCCGCCCGACCTGACTCAATTCTCGACCGTTTCACGTGATTTTTGGTACCGGTGACGAATCAGTTGACGAAGACTGCGTGTTTTTCTAGGGGAACGCTGCGTGCTAGTTATTGAGAAGCGAGGTAAGTATACATGCCAAGTCTAGTGTGCCTAGCTCCTTTCGTGTATTAACTTGATTTTAATACTAGTCTCAAAATGTCTTTATTATTTAATTACATGCTTTATTTGAAGTTTCTTACATTTCAAATAAATTGCGTTGCTATGCTTTGATTTTGTCACACGAATAATAATAATAATAATTCGTAAGTAACGTAAAGTGGAAAGAGTTGTCCGGGGATTTTTATATTTGCCTTTGATTAGATTGTTCGTGTTGGCTGCTGCCACTCGACCCGTTTATTTAACCCGGTCGCAACCTGCCGGGTCGCTCCATGTACTCACCTCTCTCGCCGCGAGGAGTCTTTGAGGGGTGTCGGCACTTAAGGTCTTGGATGCGTAGAGTTAGTAGATTATCCCCGTGACAACAAAGCTAATAATACAGTTTTCTCTGAGATTTCGACAGTTATAAAAGAAAGAAAGAAGAGATTGGGAATCGTATTCCCCGTTTACAAGTTGAGAAAGGAGATTAAAAGAAAGAGGAGATTACATTTGAGTCCTACTTTACGCTCCAAGTTTACTGTTTTATAATTCATTCATCCTTGTTATTATTATGAAAAGTAAACATGCCTCATCTTCCCAATTTAAGAGCTTGTGTGTTACTTACTCAGTACTTTATGCTGATTTTGGAAAACTGCGGTCTTTGTTTTCCTTCCCCCGCAGGTTTAGATGAAGAGGACTATGGCATCACCGGGTACGAGACTCACTAACGAGGTTCCGTCACACGTTGTAAAATAGTATGGATAACGTTAGCATAATGTATAATAGAGATGTATGACAGACTCGGGGACGTTTTGTAATGTTTAATAGTATGTAATATATATGTTGGATGTTGTGCTTTCGATTTCCCGCCGTTACTTTTAGCATCGTCCTCCCCAATTAGTCCGAGTCGGATAAGGGGGTCGTTGAAAAATCGGTTTATACTTTACGAAACAAACTTTACAACTGTCGTTTTTTAGGTGTTTCTGGTCAAATTAGAAACCGACAGTAAGAATATCGGTTATAAAGAACCGATATTGTAACTATCGGTTTTAGTGAGGTAAAACCGACAGTATTACTGTCGGTTCTTTACTTAGTCAATTTCCAGGACACTTTACAAAATTTCTAACCTCCCTGTCCAAAACCTGCCCAATACATGCATATCTAACATACTCCGAATCCAGATTTCATCACATACCATAAACATCAAAATTCCCTCGAAAAACACAAAAAAATTATATTACATCAAAAATTGAAACTCCCTCCGTTTTGATCCATAATAAAAATGTTTGAAAGAACATCATATAAACCAAAACATCATCTTAACCAACTATGTACCGCATTTGCGCGGTTTGGACACTCTTTTACCTAATGGCGGGGGGACGTCCTCGTCTCTTGGCTTCCGTTTCTTCCTGTACACGGTCTTCACGGGAGGAGATCTTCTAGGCAACGGCTGTAATGCCTCACCGATTGATTCTTGAGTCACTTGCGTGACTTGGGAAATATCCACCGTCGGTTGCGAGAGATCGATCCCGAGATCAAATGTAGGGGCGCCACTCGTCCCTACATCACCACAATTTGTTAGAATACAAAATTATATTTAAATATATATATATATATATATATCAATTGATTATAATTATGACATACCCTCCTCCTGCGTGATGATAGTGGTCGGTAGTACTGAACTGGATGTGGTGGTAGGTGGTGGTTGTGGAGGTGGTGGAGCGGATGTGATTGCGGTGATTCCGATCCACATGAATTACTCGTTGATGAGAACGGTCATATCCCACACCTTCCTCATTCGGTATAACACTTCCACCCCAAAAAAGAAATAACGACACTTGATTAACCATAGTACCTGAAAGTTTATCCAACCAATTCATTCAAGACGAAGACAAATATACTCATCGTACTCCATCATATACGACAAAGTGAACCAAGTAAATCATACTTCATAAATATACAAATTAGACCAAACATGAATAGATAGCATACAAATCTGTCAAATATAGCCACATTGAGTCAAATTTTTATAGAAGATGAAGAAGAAGAAGAAGAAGAAGAAGAAGAAGAAGAAGAAGAAGAAGAAGAAGAAGAAGAAGAAGAAGAAGAAGAAGAAGAAGAAGAAGAAGAAGAAGAAGAAGAAGAAGAAGAACGACAGTAGCCAAATTGAGCAAAATTGGTAGAACAACAACAACACAACAACAACAAAGAAGAAGAACAAGAAGAAGAACAGAAGAAGAACAAGAAGAACAAGAAGAACAGAAGAAGAATTACTTGAACAGAAGGAGAAGAGCAGTGGAGGATGAACAATTGGAGGTCGCCGATGCCCTACACAGTGGACGGGCCTTAAGACGCCGGTGAGTCAGCCGGTGAGAGCGCCAGTCAGGCCGCTGTCGAGGTCGTCTTCTTCGTTGTCTTCTTCGTCGTCTTCTTCGTCGTCGGGAGCTTCAACCGGGGGGTGGAAAGAGGGAAGTGTAGGCTCGATTTGTGGCCAATGAATAGTCGATAGGGTTTTAAAAGTAGTAGTGTCGTTTTATGGCCAAATAAACCGATAGTAGTAAAATCGGTTATTAAGAACCGATTGTACTACTATCGGTTCAAATTGGGGGCCTAGGAAATCTTGAAACCGACAGTAGTAAAGTCGGTTTCGTGGAGTATAAACCAATTTTACTACTGTCGGTTTCTAAATGAGCATAGATTGGTATTTCTTCCCCAGTTGGGGTTTGATCTGTTTTTGTCGGCCCCAACTGGGTCAGTTTTGTGAAAAATTGGGGACCTCTGTCTACCAAGTAACGAGACTTAGCACTGGGACAAGTAACTCTTGATTATTATTATTATTATTATTACTTCTCCCATTGGTCTTAATTATTATTAGTACCATGGACAAGTTTGTATGTTGTTTGTAGGAATTTAAAATTTAACATCATCAAAAAATCACATGTTTAAGGACTTTAAAATAACATATTTACATGGATCAAATAAAATTATTTTTAATGTAACTCTATTAAATGAATGAAGATTAGAATGTTAATTAGTAAGTATTTTGGAGAAAGAAACTTATATTGTGATGTAGTTATGGGCATCACTAATAATGTGTATGCTTTTATAAACGGAACGGGGACCGGAACGGTATTTGCTGCTATGCCCTCACTCGAGTTACAAGCCCATGTTACAAGGCCCAGCAGTTATTAATCACTAATCGTGCAATTATTAACAAGAATTAGTGTTAGTAAAGAGAGGGTGTGGTCCGTTGAGATGAGTAGTAGTATCCCATAGAGATCTATTTGGCTGAAGGAAGTTAAATGATGGTCCCCCCATTCTCAGGTTCTGCTATTATAAACCCAAGTCTAGAGACCACCCCACCCACTATGAATTTCATAGGCACCTTCACCTGGCCATCGGTCGGTCCAGGGAGCCGTGAGTTGCCAAGACGAGATGACTAGCTAAATCAAATTATTCTGTGGATGATGATGATTCTATATGGACGTCACCATATATAGAGGTCTGGTGCAACTGCACGTCTGAACGGGTAGCCTTGAGCAGCCGCCAAGTAGAGGAGGAGGAGGATTTGATGGAGCCACGAGTAACCCCGTGGAGGGAGGGAGGGGACCAATGGGCCTTGGCTATTCTCTGAAATTTCTGGAATGTCTCTGTATTATGCCGTTTAGCAACAAAATATTGAATTGGCGTGTCATTCGGTAAGGGACATGGTTCAAGCAAAATGCTTTCCAATCTCACTTCTCCCTTGATTTTCTTGGTCACTTCATCACTTCCTCATATGAAATTCTCGGATTTACAGCTTTAGCTCCATAATTCAAGAGAATACTTGTTGTGGGTGTTCCAATTCGTAGTTGCTGGAGAGTATTATGTGTAACAAAGTTTAGTGAAAAATAATCCCACACTGGAATCTTATATCTTATCTATATATAAAAGCAGCAAAGTGCTCAGGTTGATTCTCATGATGCCATGTGTCGCCCAAGAGCTATTGCTAGAAAGCCATATGTACATCTATGTGGAAAACGCACAATTTAAAACCAATAAGAAAATGCCATATATTCTGTTGTCATTTATACTTGCTTATTAATTGCTTATGTGGACTATTAGTCATCAATAATTATTTCGAAAGAGTAACCACCATGTTCAACCGATCACTGAGAACCCCTCGGCTCCGCAGTTACGAAGACTCGGCTTACCGCCGTCATGTCACACAATACCCTTTTAATGGCGATCGCTTCAGTGTCCCTCCCACCCCCTCCATCCTCGACTAGCGCCGTTCGGGGGTGTTTTATTCACCAACTCCCTATCAACCTTCACAGCCACTCTCCCTCCTCATCCACTCCCCCGATTACCGGGACTTCACCGCCAATGAAATGGATACACTTTTACTTCCCTTTGGACATCGGACTTCGGCTTCCGTGTGTCGGCCAGTTTTCGTCACTATTATGTGGTGGACTTTAATCATGGCGGCGAAGCCCGTGCTATCCTGTCTGGCGGCTCGTATTCCGTCGAAGGAGCCCTTGTGCTTGTCGACCTATGGGAAGCACGTCTCCCTCTCCATCGTCTCAATCTCAAACACGTAGCGATGTGGCTTCGGGTGGAGGGAATCCCCCTATCATTCTTTAACGAGGACGATGGGTACGATTTGGCGAAAATAATTGGCCACCCGATCACCGTTGATATCTCCCCGTCCTCCTCTCGTCACAAACTTTACTTGCGGGTGAAAGTTTGGATTCCGATGGATGAACCACTCATTAGTGGCTTTTTCCTTGAACCATCCCCAAACAGTATACGTTGAGTTACATGCACCTACGAGAGGCTTCATAAATTATGCTCTTGTTGTGGCTTTATCGGCCACGTCTCCAGTCTAACTCCCTACCTCGACGCACGGAGAACTATTAAGCTAAAGCTAGACATAATTGCTCGACGTGTAGGGTTGCAGGTTGTTTCCGACAGCAACGTGGCCCTCTACGAAGGGTACCCTCGCCCATACAGAAGCATTGAGGCCCTGGTTCATCCCTACAACCATCACAATCACCATTACTCTCCACCTCCTCAATTTCCACCGACGCCGATGCCTCCCCCATTCACTACAGCCGACCACAACATGTTCATCAATAACTATGAAGGCTGGTGGGACAACAATATTCAACAGGAGGAGGGGTTACCTGCAGACGAGCCTATTCATCAACAGATTGGCGAAGGGGAGGACCAATCGCACCCGCTGCATCCGATTCAACCGCCCACTCCACCGCTCGTTCCGCCAATGCAGCACCTACCAGACCTCATCGTTGAAGATATGATCTGAGGCGACGAAGCAGGCGATGTTCTTCAGCACATGCTGCCGTTTATGGCGCCGGACTTTCAGGGGTTGACTTTATTCGCAATGCCGACTGGCGACCCCATCCTCACTGGAGCTCTCTGTTCACTCTGGTGGCCAAGCAGAGCCCCCTGACCTACCGCAGCAACCACCGCTCGAGGCGCCGGAGGCTCAACCACACTTCTGCAACGCTGATCCATCGTTTGTACCCTCATAAGATGATTTATTTGGTTCGTTTGGAGGCTGGGTCGATTATGTTCTCGGTCAAAATGCCCCTGCCTCAGCGGCAGGTACTGTACTTCCCTCTGATGTACCGATTGCTACTCAAAACCTAAGCTCACTTGACCCACCCTCCCCTCAACTTCTCTCAAATAGCCAAACACACCCCCACCATCTCCCAAATAGCCACAACAACCCCTCTCAAATGGCCATACCTAACCAGAATCCTCCCAAACCGACTCCAACTACCACTTCCATACCTCCTCCCCAATCTGACCCACCTTGCCGAAATCTCAGGCGCCAAGCGCATATGAGTGTTATCCTCCCTCGCAAAATTACGCTTCCAATGGTTATTCCTGTATCGTTGGACCATGATTCTGATAGCAACACCTCCCACTCACCACCTATGTCAAATCATCAGCATTGGATGACCTCCGCCACCGTTGGCTCAAGCAAGAAAATCAAAACCTCCTACAACAAAGGGGAATCTTCAATGCCTCGTGCCAAGCCCATAGACGATCTCACCCATCAAGTTTTGGCCCTTTCTTACCAATCTCCGAAGCGCACTCAAGTGGCTGATACTGCATCCACTAGCACCTCTCCTATGAAAAAGCAAAAGTCGTTCACCTCCAGCTCTAATACCTTGCCTACTCCAGTCGAGCTTGAGACAGCATTCGCCTGGTGTTCTGAACAACTATCCCCTGATACGGGGGGTCTTCCGATGGTTGAGCCTTATCAATCGTCTTCACCAGCATGAAGATCCTCAACTGCAATTGTAGAGGCACCGGACAACCCACTACAATTCAAACAGCGAAGTTATTGTCCCGACAGCACCATGCTGACGTGCTTTTTCTCATGGAAACTAAGACTTCTGTATCAAATCTAGCGTTTTTTGTCCAGTCTCTTGGCTTTGAATGTTTTGCTGGATCCGATGCTGACGGATCTAAAGGAGGCCTTTGGGTTGGCTGGCACTCCTCTTTATGTTTGTGTGTTGTCTTTAGTTGTCAATATTTCCTTGTAATAAAAATCAAAGAGATTGGTGGCTACGAGTGGTGTCTTTTCCTATTTTACGGTAGTCCGTACCAATCCCGCCGCAAACAAGTTTTCGACTTGCTACTTCACCATCTACAAACACAAACACTGCCAACAATTGTGATTGGCGGTTACAACCAGATTGGCGGAACACATGAGAAGCTCAGTTCCAATCATCGTACCACTGGCGAGATTGACATGTTCCTCGACTTCTTGGACAACGCAAACCTCTGTCAAGTCCACATTCACGGAGTCCATTTCACTTGGACCAACAACAGGAAAGAACAGAAGTGCACGTACGAGAAACTAGATAAGGCTTACTGTTCTCTAAGCTGGCAACTAGGCTTCCTGGCTTCATTACTCAAATCTCTCCCAATTCAACAGTCTGATCATAGTCCTCTTCTCCTCAACACACTTGGTTTGATCTCCAACAAGAGGAGGCGTCCCATGTTTGAACTTGGATGGCTGCACGACCCAGCAGCACAGGCAATCTCAGACAAAGCTAGGGCTCTCTCCATTCCGGGCTCACTCGCCTTCTCGTTTATGCGTAAACAAGAGATTCTACTGCGGCACCTGCGAAATTGGTCTAAACTAAGCAAGCGGAGTTTGCTTAGTCAGCTGCACCACCAGCAGAATCTTCTAGCACAAGCTCAGAACGCTCCTTCTGATCAATCTCTGACAACAGACCAATTACCACTACTTGTTTCTCATGACCAAAGCCTTCGGGAACAACTCGGCTCCCTAATGTCAGAGGCTGAACTATACTGGAAGCAGCGATCCAAAGACAACTGCCTTCGACAAGGTGATAAAAATACTAAATTTTTTCACCTATAGGCAACCTTAGCACGCAATCGGAAACAAGTTACCGGGATTCAATTACCTGATGGTTCTTGGCTCTCTGACCCTGCCGATATTGCTAAGTCAGCGTCCATCTTTTTTTAAGGATCTGTTAACATCAGACTCAGGACCAGCATCGCCACACACTTTCAACACTGTGGACTTCATTCAGCAATCTCTGTCCTCAGACAATGCCAACCGCCTCGACGCCCCCTTCACGGTTGAAGAAATCAAAGCGACAGTCTTTCAAATGGGGTCTAACAAAGCCCCCGGTCCCGATGGTATCCTAGTTGAATACTACCAACATAACTGGGAATATGTCCAGCAGCATCTCACTGCGACGGGTTTGGCGTTCTTTCACTCAGGTAATCTTTTATGGGAAATCAATCGCACATACATTGCCCTCATTCCCAAAAAGACCGACGCCATTACTTGTGAAGACTATTGATCAGTCTTTGCAACACTATTTACAAAATCTTCTCCAAAGTCCTCGCCAATCGACTGAGACTGGTTGTTGGATCTCTTATATCCGACAATCAAAGTGCCTTTGTTCCATCCCGCCAAATTTCTGACAAGATTTTAGTGGCCCACGAGGTCCTAGAATATATTCGTAAGTCGAAGGCTTTGAAGCCTTCGTTCTTTTCTCTCAAACTTGATATGAACAAAGCTTTCAATCGTGTCAACTGGTCGTTCCTTCGTCGATTGATGTCAAAGATGGGCTTGGAGAAATTTTTGTAGCCAGAGTCATGGAATGCATATCCTCCGTTTCGACAGAAGTACTCATTAATGGTGCCCCCTATGTCAGTTTTACTCCCTTGCAAGGTTTGCGTCAGGGGGACCCTCTCTCCCCCTTCCTATTCATCCTCATCTCACAAGCTCTCTCCAGCACGCTGCTTCATTTTAGTAACCAGGGCTACTGTAAAGGGATCAAATTCGGTCGACGCTCCCCTTTCGTCTCTCATCTTCTTTTCGCCGACGATTCATTCCTCTTCCAAAAGTTTGATATTACTCATGTGTAATGGATCCTGGACTCTTATTGTTCCCAATATGGGCAGCAGATCAACCAGGCCAAATCTTCGCTGATCACAAGCCCAAACTTTTTTGCCTCTACTGCCACACTATTTTCCTCTATCCTCGGCATGCCACTCACGGAGTCGCCTGGCAAGTACTTGGGCACAATCATGGACTTCACGCTTCCCAAGCGGGAAATTTTTTGTGGTTTACTACATGCCTTTGGACTCAAGTTAGGCAGTTGGAAGCAAGGTTATCTCAGCTTTGCCGGACGTTGCACATTAATCAAAGCTTCGTTGCTCTCCATTCCTACTTATATTTTCTCGGTTTTCCGAATTCCAGCTTACTTCTACGATAAACTCAAAGGTCTTATCACCCGTTTTCTGTGGAATAATGGCACCTCCAAAGGTATCTATTGGAAATCGTGGGACTACCTGTGCAAACCGGTAGACAAGGGTGGACTTGGGTTCCGGGACTTGCAATCTATGAACCAAGCTTTGTTGGCCAAAACAGCAAACATAATTTGGAAGTTCCCTGACAACCTTTGTAGTCGAATCTTGCGTGGAAAGTACTGTCAACATACCGAGTTCCTACAAACTCCATAGAAGACCGCTTGATCATGGGGATGGCAGAGTATACACTGGGGCAAAGAGTTGCTCAATCAGGGGCTGCGGTGGTAGGTAGGAAATGGACGGTCAATCAACCCATTTACGGACAACTGGCTCCCCAACCCTCTCTCCACACCCATTCACCACCACCACCACATAACGGTGTCGTCTCTCATCAACTCATCTTCGCAAATCTGGCACACCGCGCTACTACCCTTATACTTCAACCCCACAGACTGTCTCCAGATCGAGCAACAATACATTCCCTCGGCCGACCAGGATGATACTTTAATATGGTGGCCTCATAGCTCTGGTGTCTTCTCAACTAAAACCGCGTACAATCTTGCAGCCAGAGCTTTTGTCAACAGCTCACCGCCAAACCCAGTGGCCCTTTCGGTATGGAATAAGTTCAGGTATCTCAAAATCCCCCAGAAGATCAAGACGTTCATATGGAAAATCATATTCCGCTGTCTTCTGACTTCACAAACTCTGGGCTAGCGTCGGGTCCCCTTGGACTCATTGTTATGCCCACGGTGCTCTAGGCGGAAGAGACAACAGAGCATGTCTTCTTTGAATGCACCTTCGCTCAGCATATATAGCAGGGCTCGACTCTGGGGCTTAACTTTTTCCAAGGTCAACCACTCACGTTCGTTAGTTACACCAATTCTCTATTACTTCAGAACTTTATCGATGAGGACTTGGTCCTGTACTCCCTCATCCTATGGCACATATGGCTTCATCGGAACTCGGCGGCTATGAAGAACATCCTTCTTCCTCCACTCCAGTCCTTCACAGCCATCAAAGCTTTCCACTCGTCTGTTCTTAAACAACACCGAGTGATTAGAAAACAACCTATGTCCGCTCACTCAACCCCTACTCTAACATTGGCCTAGTCATCAGCAAATGGCCAAGCACACACACAACCCATCCGAGTTGAGGTTGACGCTGCTTGGAAAGTCAACCACAAGTACTGCGCCGTAGCATGGGTTGAGGAAAGCAACACAACATTTGCTCATAGCCAGCTTATTCAAGCTCCAAGCCCTCTCCAAGATGAAGAAAGAGGAATCTCACACGCTTTAAAATGGCTATTCTCCAATGGGTTCAGAAGTGTTTACCTCAAAACTGACTACAGGGAACTAGTTCTCGCTTTCGCTGGATTCAAGAAATTGACAGACATCCAACATCTCATCACGGATATCACCAGCCAAGCTTGTCAGTCGTTTGATTTTGTTACTGTTGTGTTTGTGGGAAGGAACAATGTCTCCCTGGCACACAATTTAGCTAAAAGTAATTTTCATTCCTGTAACGCACATTATTGAAATGAAAATCCTGCATTTCCTCAAAAAAAAAGTAATATAGTAATATTTCAGTTACAACTGGGAATCCTTTTCATATTGCTGTACATTTAACTTATTTCTATCATTAATTTTCTCTGTATTTAATTAGTATGAAGGAAACTGAAATGCGTTTATTTGGTACTAAAACAGATTCCTTAACAAGCTTAACCCTTTTATGTTCCATTTTCTTTGCAAGATCGAGAGAAAGCATACATGTAACTTGCAATTTCTCACTAAAATCACTTATTTTGTCAAGAGGGTAGCATCCAGAAAGGGATCTAAAACATCATGCCATGTGTCAATTAATATATGTGTAGGTGAAGACATGTGGAGCTCTTATTTAGATTTTTAACCAATGAATAACATTCTAAGTGCCAACATGTCTAATTCAATGTACAACATGGAAATGAGTCATTATGTAACTTCTAAATGTACATTTATTACTCTTTTCTTATAGAATTAATGGATACAATTAAATAATTTGATGATATAAGTTACAAAATGGTGACAATTTTTTTAGCAACTAATATAGTATTTTTATAATGTATTTTATGAATCTTTCTTATAATAATTCCCTTTCTAAATCACATCACCAACATCTCTTATAAAATTTAATTATTTAAATGTTATTTGTTACATGTAAGTTTCTAGACATATTACTATAAAGTACAAATTATTACATTTTGAAGATTATTTCACTCTTCCACATATCTACACAAATGACGGATTGCGTTACAATATTATTTATTTTGTACCTTACAAAGGTAATTTTTTTTGGCAACATGAATATTCATTTGGCATGACTGCATTTTTCTAGAAGGAATGTGGGAGATGAGTGGGAGATATTGGTGTGTTCTCTACCATTTCTATTTTATTTTATCCATAATTTATTTAGCCAAGATGGAAGGTGTGAAATGACATTGTATGCCCGTTTTCCTTAACCTTGATGATAAGTTCATAGCCGCAAAACATCGTCTTAAAATATAGCTTACGCATTCCCTTAACATTGTTGGTGCATAGATATTGGGGGGAAATGGTTGTATGTTGATATTCTCAAAGTGACATGTTTGTTTGCACCGTTCTAATGCAAATTCAAGAAAACACACTTTACTTATGAATCTACTTAAATGAAAGTATTATACATCACTTGAACCTATGAGCAAGGTGATCACTTGCAGCTGATAATAAATTATAGTTAGAAATATTAGCCTTTTAGTGTAGTTATTTCTTAGTAATAGGAGACAATCGTTGTTTTACTCTATGGTTTGTACTAAAAACTCAATATTTAGAAATCGAGTTATTTATTATTGGCATGGAATTTTATTTTTGAGTGAAATCCATGTCTTTGATTCATAGAATTTGATGTTATAATTAAAAATCATTCAAAAAATATTTGTAGAGCTCTTAGAGTTTTTTTGGTTCATTTGATAGAATGTTCTCCTACAAATTCAAAATGCAACTTTTGTTAATTCTCAAAATATAAAAGCATCATGTGTTGATATGCTCTTATCTGCTAAAGAATTATTTTGTCACTTGGATAATTTAACTGGAATTTATTTATGACATGTTCAAACATAAAGTCAATCAACTTCTAATAGAGAAATCTAGATGAATTGTAGTTGGTAATGTGTCCAAACCACTCCTCGGGTGTAATTTAATGTATTACAAAAAAAGATATATTAGACACACTTTAACCGCGCGTACACGCGAGGTAACGCCTAGTATGCGTTAAAATGACACAAAAATAGTCCCATTCTGTGTCTTGTCTCCTAAAACATGAAAAAAGTAACCTGTCCAGGTTCAGATGCCAAACCAAACCATATTTTTATATCACATCGAAGAGTCGGGCAACGAAATGTTCATGAGTCGGGAGAGGGAAGGAGAAGAGAGAGTTAGGGCAAGATAATTTTCTTCATAAGTTTTTTAGGAAAATTACACCCTCTTTTATACCACTAACCCTGACGGTTCGACCTAAGCCTAGTCCGAGTAAAGAACCGTAAAGGAACCCCGAAAAAAATAAAAATCAACACGCTACCTATCACAATTCATAATACGAAACGTAGCAACTAAACAAAACAAACTAACGCTGAACATAATACTTAAGATAACGTGGAGGCGCGACACTTCGCTTGGGTCGTGTACTGACCGGAAAGTCTGGAGTCGTAGAAAAACCGTCAGTCTCGGTATCCTCGTCATCAATAGGCTGAGAAAGCGTATCAACTCAACCCCGGTCCCGGAAACAGCTTGTCCTCAAGCTATAATTCATGAAAAGAAGTCTGGATATGAGGGAGGGGTTCCCAAGATGGCGGAGCGCCATCGGACCATGAAACTAACCACTGCTGTTGTGGACTACCATCCACCAACACGGTACGTTCCTGAGAAGCGGAAACAGGAACGTCGATGGGACGTCCCTTGAAGAACTGGTCGGGCAGTGACGAAGATAGGACTGACGAACCATTCAGCACAAATGGTCAGAGTACAGACACATGGAACACGTCATGGATGCGACATCCCTCTGGAAACCGAAGACTATAAGCAACCGGACCAACTTGCTCCATAACTGGAAAAGGACCGTAAAAATGTCGTGCCAACTTAGCCGAGAGAGGTCTAGCCAGAGAACGCTGCCGGTAAGGCTGGAGACGAAGAAGTACCATATCACCAACCTAAAAAGAAACTGCACGCCAATGTTTATTGGCTTGTGCGCTCATACACTGCTGCATCTTCAGCAAATGAAGTTTCAAATCAGTTAACAAATCGTGACGCTCAGTAACTAAGGCATCAAGCGAAGGGGAATGACTGGCGGCTGGAAGCTCGGGAAAAAGTGAAGGCGGATCACGGCCATACAATGCTCGAAACGGGGACATGTTGATGCCCTCATGGTAACTACAATTCAGTGCTAACTCAGCCCATGGAAGAAAAGAAGCCCAACGTCGCGGCCGCTCAGAAGTGAAAGCATGCAAATACTGCTCTAACACACGGTTCATGACCTCAGTCTGACCGTTAGTCTAGGGATGATAGGCTGTACTGAAATTGAGCTTTGTACCACTGAGCTTGAGCAACTCCTTCCAAAAGGTTCTCATGAACACGGGATCACGAACGGAAACCAGAGACTCAGGAAACCCGTGAAGCTTGACTACCACATCAACAAAGAGCCGAACAACGCGTGGAGTATCGAAATCTGTAGGCAATGGGCGAAAATGGACATATTTCGTGAGGCGGTCAAAAACAACCATAATCGCAGTATAACCCTGGGACGTCGGGAGTCCGGTGAAGTCCATAGAGGCGGCATACCAAAGACGATCAGGGATGGGAAGTGGTTGAAGCAAACCACCTAGCTTCTGAGTAGAGTACTTGGTGGTCTCACAAAAAATAAAAGCAGCAAGAAACTGACGTACCTCATCACGCATAGTGGGCCAATAAAAGACTGTCGTGAGGCGGCGATACGTACGATCCACCCCAGGATGACCGTCTGACGGAGAACTGTGGAATTCCTGAAGAAGCAACGAACGTACAGAAGAATCTCGACTGACACAAATCCGAGTCCTGTGATAAACATTACCGTAGACAAAGCTGAAGTGGGGTGGCCGAGCAGGGGACTGTATATCGACGACCAAGGCCTGGAGATCGGGCATAGTCTGAGTCTCTTGTCGAATGGTGACTAAGAGAGATGGAAAGGGTTGTAATGCCGAGAGAACTAATGATAACGTATCATCCTCATTATCGAGTCGTGACAAAGCACCTGCGACCCGATTAGCTGCCCCTGGTTTGTATTCAATCAGAACTGAAAGCCCATTAACTTCCTGATATAAAATTGCTGATCCAGCTTCTAAATTACTTGGGATAAGAGCTCCTTCAAACTACGCTGATCGCTGCAGATAACGAACTCACGTCCCAACAAGTATTGGCGCCACTTCTGAACAGCTTCAGCCACAGCGTACAATTCTTTGTGATAAGTGGACGCGGCGCGAAGCTTGGGTCCCAACTTTTTTCTGAAGAAGGCAAGTGGATGACCTTGGTGCAAAAGAACAGCTCCAACACCTTTGTCTGACGCGTCGGTCTCGAGGACAAAAGTCAGTAAAATCGGGCAAACGTAGAACAGGAGCCGCTGTCATAGCTGCCTTGAGGGCAGTGAAACTCTGCTGCGCGTCAGTCGACCAGGTGAACGCATCTTTTCGGAGCAAATCAGTCAAAGGCGAAGCAATAGTCGCATACTCATGAATGAATCTCCTGTAATAACCAGTCAAGCCCAAAACCCACGTAACTGCTTGATCGAAGACGGCGTCGGCCATGCGATCATAGCATGAATTTTCTGAGAGTCAGCGCGGACCTGTCCGTCCGAGATAATGTGGCCCAGATAATCGACAGTAGAACTGCAAAAAGAGCATTTGGACATCTTGACATAAAAGCAATGTTCAGACAGTAAACGTAGAACCTGGTCAAGAAGCTGAGCGTGCAGAGAAACCGTGGTACTATAAACCAAAATGTCGTCGAAGAAGAAAATGACGAAGGAACGTAAGAAGGGCCGGAAAATATGATTCTTAGCTTCCTGAAATGTCGAGGGAGCGTTAGTCAAACCGAAAGACATGACCAAAAACTCAAAGTGCCCATTATGCGTCCGAAAAGCTGTCTTCTCAACATCCTCAGCTGAATCCTAATCTGGTGATACCCAGAGCGAAGATTCAACTTAGTGAAGAAACGGGCGGCCCCAAGTTCATCGAATAACTAGTCAGTCTTTGGAATCGGAAAGTGATCCGGTACCGTGACCACATTCAAGGCGCGGTAATCAACGCAGAAACGGTACGTCCCATCCTTCTTGCGAACCAACACTACAGGAGAAGAGAAGGCACTTGTACTGGGCTGTATAACACCCTGGTGGAGCATGTCTCGAACCTGGCGTTCAATCTCGGCTTTCTGAAAATACGGATAGCGATACGGGCGCACATTAGCCGGCTTAGACCCAGGTTGCAGGTGAATACGATGATCCCACTGACGATCTGGAGGTAACATGGATGGAACATCAAAAAACCGTCTAATGCTGAGTGAGTACCTGAAGAACATCGGCTGGTAGGTCTGACGGAAAGGCTGGGGGGACCGCCACAGGCTCAGGGTCGGCCAATACCAGAACAACCACAAGCTCTATGAATGCACCAATGATACATGTGGTATCGTGAGAAGAAAATCAGAGGGAAGAAGAGAGGAACGGGAGAGGTAAGAAGAAAGAGAGAGTTAGGGCAAGATAATTTTCTTCATATGTTATTGAAGAAAATTACACCCTCTTTTATACCACTAACCCTGACGGTTCAACCTAAGCCTAGTCCGAGTAAAGAACCGTAAAGAAACCCCGGACAAAATAATAAAACATTAACACACTACCTATCACAATTCATTATACGAAACGTAGCAACTAAACAAAACAAACTAACGCTGAACATAATCCTTAAGATAACGTGGAGGCGCGACACTACGCTTGGGTCGTGTACTGACCGGAACGCCTGGAGTCGTAGAACCATCGTCACTCTCGGTATCCTCGTCATCAATAGGCTGAGCAAGCGTATTAGTTGGTGTAAACTGAGTTAATAGTCTAAAAAATGTGACTACCTCACCAGATCAATTGTCTGACATTTGACAGAGTGTGTTCATATTGGCTTCTGATGAATGCATGAAGTTGTACTCGCATTATTACTTCTTACATTATGTTGCCCAACGACCGGCCGGTCCGACCGGTCGGACCGGTGAACCGGCCGGTGGCCGGCTCGGTCCGTCCATCAGACCGTAAATGCACGAATCGGTCAAACCCGGTCAAAAACCGGCCGGTTTTGCGGTCCAACCGCTGAACCGATCGGCCCAAAAACCGGCCGGTTTTGAAATTTGCTTCTGGGTCGAGAAAAGAAGCAGGCAGGTGACGGTGATAGAGGCGGTGGTTGGACCTCTGGGTTTCGTCGGAGTGGAGAAAGAACTGGTGGTGGTGCTTCGGCCAAGCAAATCAGCGTTGGTGATGGTGTTTTCTCGGCAAAACAGAGAAGCGATGGCGGTGAGAAGAGAGGCGTGAAAGTGAAAACACGAGAGAGAGGTGTGGGGTGAGAAGATAGAGAGAGAGAGGTGTGGGGATAAGATGAAATTAAATCTGAACAAACCACAACAATCGGTAGTGGTGATTGAGGCTATCTTTTTTTTTTTTTTTTTTTTTGAAAGAGTGATTGATGCTATCTAAAGCCACGTTCGTTTGCTTTTCCTTTTTCATTTTTTTTAAATGTTTGCTTTTTAAAAAAAAATGAAATGTTTAGTTTATAAATGTAGATACTGGTATCTATTTTACTATAATATAACTAGTGTGCTAATATTATTGTATAATTTGACCAATATTTTAGATATATCTGGGTTTATGCCATATATTAATTAAAAGTATCAAATATTTATATAAAAATATATAATTATTTAGATTTGTAAGTTATATTTAGGTTTGATCGATTAAATATATGTTATATATATAAAGTTTGATCAACTAGATGGTCATATTTAAGTTCACAAGTTATATTTTAATTACGTTTAATAAATACTTATATAAAAATAAATACTTATATTTAATTTAATAAACGTGCGATTGAACCGGTCCGACCACCGGTCCGACCGGTTCGACCATGAACCGGTGCCTCGCTGGTTCGATGGCCGGTCCGGTTTTTAAAACTTTGCCAACAGGCCGATTCTGAACACATTCTCTTCTTTGTTGGACCAAAGCATCTGGATATCAACAGGTACTACCTTCGTTCTCTCTCTTTCTTCCATTTACTGTTCATATCACTATTCACTGGATCGCATTGACCCGATGATTAGGGTAATAAACCGGTGCAACTTTTTGACATTTTTTGCTTGGTGTTGTAGAAGAAAAGTTTTCTCTACAACACCATGCAAAAATTATCAAAAATATACCTAATCTTATTACTCAAATTACCGGGTCAAAGTGACTCAATTACGAGTCAAAAAGTCAAACTAGGAAGAAAGAGAGAGAACGGAGGCATTACTCTTTTCGTCGCCTAAGTAATTAACTACACCCTGTCAAGTCAACATAACTAAAATGGTGACAAAATAAGTGGTGATGTATTGCATAAAGAGTCAAAATCCAAAAGGATTAGTCACCCAAGGAGGGTAACGACAAACTAATTGTTCCATTGCAAGAAGGGATTCGCTGAATTTTTTTAATGCCATACACCAATTGTGGGTGTATCAAGTCAATTAAACATTATGCACTAAATACCAGTATATTAATAGTAATTTAATTGATGTGGGACTTCACGCGTTAGTAAAATACTCTTTACATGTATAGAGTACGAGTTGCTGGGGTAGGCTGAGAACGGGTTCGGGGTGATGAGATATTTCTCAAACTGCTTGTACCCTTTGAAACTTAATTTTTCTGATTCAACATGAACAAATGACCTAGAAATTTCCAACCAACAAACGAAAGTAATGACTGACAATTACGTAATGTGCTATCCCTAAATCCCGTTTAAAATATTCTTGGAACCAAAAAATACTAGATCACTCAGTTAGTTTGACACCAGTCCAACTGTGTTAGTAAAAATGTTGCATTTTATTCTTGCCCCATTGGAATGTGTTGAGAGGCTAAGTGGGGCAGTATTGCCTCCGATGGTCAAAAGTACCACTGTCACACCCGTAAAATCGGGGTGATTTTTCTGTAAGTAATCAGATGTATAAACGGTTTCCAACTTTGACTATGTCACGTAAAAAAACGAGTCAAGAATCGCCTCAAAAGCTATTAACAAGCTAGCACTGCGAGTAACTAGGAAAGTTCAGGGACGGAACCACCATCACCGCAATAAGTTGGAGCTAAAGAAAGTTTAAAAGTAAGCTTACTACCAAGCTTAGTACAGAATATCAAGACAAATGTCCAAGTATGTATTATTTCATGATCCATGTATCACGTCACCATGCTATCACAGTTCAAAAATATCATGCCTACGTCATGCTACCCATATGCAAAGATTTTCATCAATTTTAGGCAAAATTGCACCTGAGGTACCCATAGTTTAATTAACCGTGGATTTGGCACTCAAACTTTAAAATGGCGCGGTCACGGTACAATACCTTCGAAAACCATGCAAATCAGTACCCAAAACTAACAGCCGTGAAGTTTCTGGACGGAATTAGACACATAAATATTAAGTGGGGATTTTATGGACTTTAAACATAATTCAATGGTTGGAAATTGAAGGTAAAAAACATATATATATATATATATATATATATATATATATATATATATATATATATATATATATATATATATATATAGAAGGAAAGATGTACATAAAAGAAAGTACGAGGTCCTCCTAAGTAACACATACTTTACCTGGACTGACAATGAGCGATCAACAAGTTTCATGGCCTTAGGTTGGTGACCTCCATTGCACCGTGGAGGGGAACTAAGCCTTAAGATATATCCAAGTTGTGGATTCTAGGTCATAATATGTGCTAGCTTGGGACGGTGTTCACGCAACCCCTACCAGATTCAAGTTTCAAAACATTTTCTCTCATTTTGTGAGGGGATGGGGATCCGATACTCTACTGCAGGAACTGAGTATAGGAGTTGGGCTTGTTTGTGACACATTCCTTCCTTGATGCGGTGAATTGAATGTCAGCACTGCTGCAATTCTCCGTCATCCATTGTGACAACTCTTCAGCAATTCATTTTGCTGCCAATCCCATTCTGCATTAAAAGGACACAACATATTGAATTGGAGTGTCTATTCGGTAAGGGACATGGTTCAAGCAAAATGCTATCAACTTTCTTTTCTCAGATTTACAGCCTTAGATCCATAATTCAATAGAATACTTGTTGTGGGTGTCCCGATTCGTAGTTGTTAGAGTATGATGTGTGACAATTTAGTGACAAATAATACCACACTGGAATTTCAGTAGTTGAGCAGATTCTTAAACTACTATGTAAGGCAGATGCATATATGTTGAATACGTTGAACTTGTCTGCTGCCATTATGTGTTTTGCCCTTTGCAGATCCAGATGCCATTCCGAACCATGATTTGGTAGAAGTTGTCTGACATTCCATATAAGTGTATTCATATAGGTTTCTTCTTCTTTTCTTACATTATGTTGACATTCCACAGAGTGTATTCATATTGGTTTTTACTTCTTACATTATGTTGCCTAACAGGCCTCGCAGTTTCTGAGCATGCATTCCCCCCTCATCTTCCGTTCCTGATCAATTTTATTCCTTTCTCAAATTGTTTGTGTAGTCTTCTGGATATCAAGTTAAGCCCTCCAATTGCGGAAGTTGGAACCTCACTAGAACTGTGTACTAGAAGCGGAAAGTCACAGCAGGTACTCTTTCTGTCGCCTAAGTAATTAACTACACCCTGTCAAGAAAGTATGACTAAAAACTGGTGAGAAAATATGTTGTAATTTATAGCATAAAGACTTAAAATCCAAAAGGGTTAGTCACCCAAGGAGGGTAACTATCAACTAATTGTTGGTTGCAAGCAATCTGGGAATTAATGCCATACACCAATAGTGGGTGTGCCAACTTAATTAAACATTATTTACTAAATACGAGTATATTAATACTAATTTGATTGATGTGGGACTTTACACGTCAGTTGAATACTCTCTACAAACCATCAAGTTGGCAGTGCTTTCTGCACTAGACCTCAAGTGCGTTTAGGGTGTTCCACACAAGGGATGTGCAATATAACACCCACCGAATTCCCAACCTGGAAACCCGGGCGTGCTACTCCGCATCCAAGAGTCCTTCTTGGACGCTAGGAGAATACTAGAATTCAAACCAAACGCAAGTCTAAGTCATTAGGGAAAGAAATTACGTAGTTCCGGAAGATAATAGATGTTGCGTTCGACTGAATGAAACATCATGTAGATTCAACTACGCTCTCTGGAAAGAAACATAAACTAAATTTTCTAAATGCATAAGTGTGGAAGCGCGTACGACCCAGACCCGATCAAGTAATACGGGTGCAAAATGACACAAACTAGCCATAGGATTACGTCTATCAAATGGGCGGGTTGGGCGGGGTGTGCCCATTTATAAACGGGTTCAAGCGTATATTAGCCCAGCCCGTCTAACATGAATCTATCCGATGGGCGGGCTATGATTGGTCTATACAAACCTATGCCCGTCCATTAAGCCCGTTTAGTCAAACAATTGCTAAAATCCGTCGATCACTAAAATATCAACTATTTCATCACTATCACCATACCACCACACCACCAACACCATTATCGCCGCCACATAACCATCGCCACCACACCATCAACACCACCACCGACAAGTTGCTAACAAAACAAACAAGTAAATGTATGGCATAAAACATACCGGAATAAAATGGGGCTAGACTAGTACTTTTTCTTTACCGCCCTTACCACCACCACCACAACCAAGACACCAGATCAACAATTATCTTCATCTCACCATTATCAGAGCACCGATTTCACTAGGATTACTACTACCACGAATTGACTATCACCACCATCAGAGAACAAACCTGTTACCAGCTCGGTAACAACTGCTTCTCGCGGAGGAGGAAGCTTCACAAACGCAGAGGAAAAAAAATGACTTGGGCCGAAAAAATTCTTATTATCTTCCTGAAAAATTTTACACCCTTTTTATACCCGCGGTTCGACCTAATCCTAATCCGAGTAAAGAACCGCTTAGAAACCCCGGATATAATGATAAACTTGCAAAACAATCCAAAACGTCTGAATTAACAAATACGACACCTAAAACATAAATTGAATACTAAGAAGACGACCCAAAGACTAACGTTTCAGCTTAGGCTGAACGTAATCCTGTAAATAACGCGGTGGACCGACGGTACGCCTAGGTCGCTCAGCCGTCTGCTCCATCGACTGGAACTGTGGCCGCGCCAGAAATGAAAGGCCGCAACAAGGAAACGTGATATACGTCATGAAGACGACACCCCTCCGGTAAGAGAAGACGATAAGCCACTGTACCAATGCGCTCGACAACAGAAAACAGGCCGTAATAACGTCTGGCCAATTTGGCAGACAACGATCGAGCCAGAGAATGCTGGCGGTAAGGACAGAGTCGTAACAACACCATATCTCCCACCTGAAATGACACGTCTCGCCCATGCTTGTTAGCCTATAACCGCATCTGCTGCCGAGAGGAAGTCAAATGTCGTTTGAGATCGCGCAAGATCTCACGCCGCTTAGAAACCAAGGCATCCACCTCGAGAGATTTGTCGTCAACACAAACAATGGGAAATAAGGATGGTGGATCACGGCCATAAAGTGAACGGTAGGGAGACATCTGAATGCCCTCGTGATGGTGAAATTGAGGGCCAATTCCGCCCATGGTAAAAAAGAAACCCACTTCTTCGGCTGTTCCGAAGTAAAAGCCCGCAAATACTGCTCCAAGCCACGATTCATGACTTCAGACTGACCATCAGTCTGTGGATGATTTTCCGTACTAAACTTGAGTGTAGTCCCACTCAAACGCATCAACTCAGACCAAAAAGTGCTCATAAAAATCGAATCCCTATCAGAAATAATGGATTCCGGATATCCATGATGTTTGACCACCACATTAACAAATAACCGAGCGACTCGAGGGGCATCAAAATCAGTTGGAAGAGGACCAAAGTGGACATACTTAGTAAGACGATCCACAACAACCATGATGGCCATCGAACCCTGAGAAGAAGGTAAGCCAGTGATAAAATCCATCGTAGCTGCAGTCCATACCCGATCTGGAATAGGAAGGGGCTGTAACAAACCTCCTGGCTTCTGCGTAGAATATTTGGTTGTCTGACACACCAAACACGCACTCACAAAACGCCGAACATCAGCATGCGTACCCGGCTAGTAGAATACCGCGGAGAGACGCTTATATGTCCGATCAATTCCCGGATGGCCAGAGGAAGGAGAACTATGAAACTCCTGAAGTAGCAAGGAGCGCACCTCGGAGTCTTTACCCACACAAACGTGTGTATGATAGTAAACGATTCCATCAAAAAATGTAAAGTGAGGTGGTGGAGTACCTGAGTGAATGGCCGCCACAAGTGCTTGGAGATCGGGCAAAGCCTAAATCTTGCTGTGCATGGTCGCGACGAGAGAAGTCAATGGCCGCACCGCTGATGTAACAAGGACAGCAGCGTCGTCCTCCTCACTATCGCGACGCGATAGTGCATCGGCGACACGATTGGCTATTCTCGGAGTATACTCGATACGAAACTGGAAACCCATAAGCTTGCGAATATAAAACTGCTGATCAGGGGTTTGAATAACCTGGGTCAACAACTCCTTCAAACTGCGGTGATCACAGCGGATAATGAACTCACGACAAAGAAAATGCTGACGCCACTTCTACACTGCCTCGACAACAGCGTAAAGCTCCTTATGGTAAGCCGATGCCGACTGTAATCGGGGTCCCAGCTTCTTACTAAAAAAACAAGAGGATGACTATCCTGAAGGAGAACCGCACCTACCCCGCGATCAGATGCATCGGTTTCAAGAACACATGTTTTCTCAAAGTCCGGTAAATGGAGAACGCGAGCGGAAGTCATAGCCTCTTTCAAGGCGGTGAAACACTGAGCAGCATCTTGCGACCAGAAAAACGCATCCTTTCACAGAATATCCGTGAGTGGCGAAGCAATGGTGGCATAGTCCCGTATAAAACGGCAATAATACCCGGTGAGGCCCAAAAACCCGCGGAGCTGACGTACGAAAGTCGGGGTCGGCCAAGACAACATGGCGTCGATTTTCTGCGAGTCCGCCATGACTTTCTCCTCAGTGATGATATGCCCAGGTAATCCACACTCGATCTGCTGAAAGAACACTTTGATAACTTGACATAAAAGCAATTTTCAGAAAGTAACATCAAAACCTGATCCAAATGCTGTGTGTGGAGCTCCAATGTCGTGCTGTAAACCAAAATGTCGTCAAAGAAGACGATGACGAAAGACCGCAGATATGGCCATAAGATCCGGTTCATGGAAGCCTGAAACGTTGATGGCGCATTAGTCAACACAAAAGGCATGACAAGGAACTCAAAATGGCCATCATGAAGGCGAAAAGTTGTCTTCTCGATGTCGGCGGTGTGCATTCGAATCTGGTGATAGCCCGAACGTAAATTGAGCTTCGTGAAATAACTAGCTGCACCAAGCTCATCAAATAGTTCATCAGAGGTCGGAATAAGAAAATGATCCGGCACCGTTGCGGCGTTAAGAGCACGGTAATCGACACAGAAACAGAAGAAGTATAGAGAAGAAAATGTGAATAACCTTTTTCCTTACTTCTTTACTGTGTAATTACAATGGTATATCTACAGAAAATTAACCCATAATCATCCATCAATTAAGGATATGATTATAAGCTAAATTAAAGAGAATATCTTCTAAACTAGGAAATATACTAATGTATAAATATATTGACTAAATCAATATACTGGTATAGCCAGAAGATCAGGAGCATTTAATATGAGATTTCTACACTCCCCCTCAAGCTGGGTTGTAGATATTGATCAGACCCAGCTTGGAACTCAAGTATTCAAAATGTCTTTTCGAAAGGGCTTTAGTAAGGATATCTGCTAGCTGGGAACTTGTTGGCGTATAAACCACACTTATTGTTCCTGCCTCAATCTTTTCTTTGATGAAATGGCGATCAATCTCCACATGTTTAGTCCTGTCGTGATGAACAGGGTTTTTAGCATTGCTTATGGCAGCTTGGTTATCATAGAACTATTTCATGGAATTCTTGACGGGAATTCTCAGTTCCGTGAGTAACCGTTTCAACCATAATCCTTCACACATACCGTGAGCAATTGCCCTGAATTCAGCTTCAGCACTACTTCGTGCTACTACCGGCTGTTTCTTGCTCCTCCAAGTAACTAAATTTCCCCACACATAGGAACAATATCCAGACGTTGATCTTCGATCAATTGCAGAACCAGCCCAATCAGCGTCCGAAAATATCTCAATATCCCTGATTGAGTTTTTCTTGAAATAAAGCCCTTTTCCTGGAGTCAATTTTCAGGTATTGTAGAATTCGGTGAACGGCATTCAAGTGTTCATTAGTGGGACTGTTCATAAATTGACTTACTACACTCACGGGAAAACCAATATCAGGTCTGGTGTGTGAGAGGTAGATGAGTTTTCCCACTAGTCGTTGATATCGTTCTTTGTCCACGGGAGCACTATCTTCGCCTAAGCCCAGCTTATTTGCATGGTCCAATGGGGTATGAGCAGGCTTACAACCAAGCATGCATGTTTCCTTTAATAAATCTAGGACATACTTCCGCTGAGAGACCACAATACCTTTCCTTGAGCGAGCCACTTCCATACCCAGAAAGTATTTGAGGGTCCCCAAGTCTTTGACTTCAAACTCTTGAGCAAGAAAACTCTTGAGTTTACACGATTCAATCTCATCATCTCCAGTTAGAATAATATCGTCCACATATACAATGAGGATCGATAATTTTCTGTTGGGCGAATGTTTGACAAACAAAGTATGATCTGCCTGACATTGAGAATATCCATACCTTTTTACTGCCTTCGTAAATCTGTCAAACCAAGCACGTAAAGACTGCTTGAGACCGTACAGTGACTTCTTAAGTTTACACACTTTGTTGAAGTTTTCCTGAGTTTTAAGGCCCGGTGGAACTTCCATGTAGACTTCTTCTTCGAGATATCCATTTAGGAAAGCATTCTTGACATCTAGCTGGTAAGGAGGCCAATCTAAATTGGCTGCTAAGGACAGCAAGACTCGAACGGTGTTGAGTTTGGCAACTGGTGCAAATGTTTCCTTATAATCTTTGCCGTAACACTGAGTAAATCCTTTTGCGACCAGCCTAGCTTTTAATCTCTCCACACTTCCATTTGGCCCGTGTTTTACGGTGAAAATCCATTTACAGCCGACTGGAGTTTTCCCTTTTGGTAATTCTGTAATTTCCCATGTTCCATTTTTCTCTAAAGCTTGAATCTCTTCAGAAATGGCACTTCTCCATTCTGGTTCTTTGAGTGCATCTTGTATAGTCTTGGGAATTTCTATGGCAGCTAGATTTGTAACAAAAGCTCGGAACTTTGGAGACAATTTTTTGTAGGAGACAAAATTACCAATGGGATGTTTTGTGCAGGATCTCACACCTTTACGCACAGCAATGGGCTCATCAAGATCATTATAAAGTTCATTACTCGAGTTAGTTGAAGGAGTATCACCAGAACTTTTTTCAGTGTTATGATCCTGGTCTTGCTGAGTATGTGTTTGTTGCTCCACATCTTCTGTAGTTTGCTTCTTTTTTCTTGAATAAACAATGATGTCACGCATGTTTGCGGTCTGTGTGAGAGCTGGGCTTTCCGAAGGACTTGGAGCATCTGAAATTAGGCTAGTGGATTCATTGAGGGGACTGCAGAGATTGGTTTGGGAATCAGGACTAGCGGATTCATTGAGGGGACTGCAAAGATTGATTTGGGAATTAGGACTAGTCATCTCGGGGTTAGGGCAAACATGAGGCTCAATAGGATCAAATTGATATGACGATGGTAAAAGTATTGCAGGTTCCCAATTCTGATATTCTAGCCCGGAACTCTCCCCCTGAATATCAGATTTAGGATAATATGGCTGATTCTCCAAAAATGTGACATCCATGGAATGGTAGAATCTTTTTGTAACCGGTGAATAACATTTATACCCTTTTTTATTAGGTGAGTACCCAACAAATATGCACTTGATTGATCTCGGATCAAGTTTGCTCCTATGTTGCTGGTGAACATGCACAAACTCTAGTGGGGACGGTAGTGATGAGACGAGTTGAAGGATATGATTGGATAAGAACCTGACTTGGTGTTTGAAACCGCAGGACTCGAGACGGCATCCTATTGATGAGATAAGCCGCCGTAAGGATAGCCTCACCCCAAAGATATTTTGGAACATGAGTAGAAAACATAAGTGACTGAGCAACTTCTAGGAGATGCCTATTTTTCCGCTCAGCAACCCCGTTTTGCTGGGGCGTGTCGACGCATGAACTTTGGTGGATTATGCCTTCTTTATGAAGATAATCCCTCAAAACAGATTGGAAGTATTCTTTAGCATTGTCTGACCTCAAAATTTGTATTGTTGCTTGGAATTGGGTCTGAATCATGCTATGAAAACGCTTGAAAATCTGACAAACTTCAGATTTTTCTTTCATGAGGAATATCCATGTCATTCGTGTGTGATCGTCCACGAAGGATACAAACCATCTAGCTCCTGTAACATTATTGACTCTAGATGGTCCCCAAACGTCACTATGAATCATTGAAAATGGACGAGATTGCTTGTATGCTTGATTTGGATAAGTAGCACGAGTATGTTTGGATAATTGACATATTTCACAATGGAAAAATTGGGATTTCTTTTTATTGAACAATGTAGGGAAAATCTTTTCGAGATACGGAAAACTTGGATGACCCAACCGATAGTTCCATAACATCACTGCACTATCATTATTAGACTTCACAACTGAAAAAGAGCGTTTGTGAGACTGATCTTCTAATGAAACAGAGCCTAGTCTCTCAGGTTGTTCCCTAGGACGATCATCAGCTCTTAGAAGGTACAGGCCCAAACATAACTCAGCACTGCCAATCATCTTCCCCGAATCCAGTTCCTGAAATTCACATCGATCGGGAAAAAACTTAGTTACGCATTTCAGCTCTTGAGTGAGTTTGCTAATGGACAACAGATTGCAATCTAGATTTGGAACCAAAAGTACGGATTCAAGGATTAGGTTTTCTGATATTATGACAGAACCTGTTCCAGCCACTTTAGATAATGATCCATCGGTAGTTCGCACGGTAAAACTTTTATCACATGGACTATATTTATTAATATAGTAGCATCTCCTGTCATATGATCCGATGCTCCTGAGTCCATAATCCAGAAACTATACTTCTCTCTTTTTGCATGTAAAGCGTGAAAAACGTTACCTTTTTGTGCTACAGAGCTAGTTCCAATGACAGAGGTGGAAGAATTTTGCTGGATCTGGGTGATCATCTTCTGCAACAGGTCCATTTGATCCTTGCTAAAAGGGCTTGTTTCTGCAGGAGTTCCGGATCTGCTCTTTTCATTTGTTCCATTGAAAATAATCGGCTTCTCATTCGTAGAGGCCAGGTTGCTGCGAAATTTATTTTTTGGTTTCCATTCTGCGGGCTTTCCATGAATTTTCCAGCATGTCTCCTTGCTGTGACCAGCTACATCGCAGTGATCGCACCATAATTTTCCTTTCCGTTTCTGGTGCTGGTGATTACCTGAATGAAATTGAACTCCTCTAGCAGCAAAAGCAGAACTTTCTGGTGCTGGGACGTACTGAGATCCCATCATTAACTTCTTTCTGCTTTCTTCTCTACGAACTTCTGAGAATGTTTTTCGGATGCTAGGAAGTGGTTTGGTTGCCAATATTCTTCCACGTACCTCATCTAGATTCTTGTTGAGACCCAATAAGAACTTGAAAATTCTCTTAGTCTCGACAATATTCTTGTACTTGATCCCATCAGTTTGACACTCCCACTTGTGTTCTTCAAACATGTCCAACTGTTGCCAATACCGAGTGAGGTTGTTATAGTATTGGGTGACAGTTAAATCTCCTTGGCGAAGATCATGAAGAATGCTTTCAATCTCGAACAATTCTGATGTATTGTCATTGTTCGAGTAGGCCTCCTTTGCTGCATCCCATATCTCCTTTGCCGTGCCATAGAGTAGAAAGTTTTCACCTATCTCATTCTCCATTGAGTTGATTAGCCAGGACATCACCATTTTGTTCTCTGACTTCCATGTTTTGAACTGTGGAGCATCCTTCTTGGGAGGGCTTGACACTTCTGTGAGATAATCGTCCTTCCCTTTGCAACAGATGAACATCATCAATTATTGTGACCACTGTAGAAAGTTGCGCCCATTAAGTTGTGACCTGTAATGGGGAGATGAGAGCCATCAGATCCTCCATTGTTGCCTGGGATCGCAACTTTGTGATTGGAGTCACTTTTAGGGATTGAAATTGAGCTATTGTTAGCCATCCCTGATGCTATGAGTTGAAGGATTAAGGGTTCTTGCTCTGATACCAAGAAGAAGTATAGAGAAGAAAATGTGAATAACCTTTTTCCTTACTTCTTTACTGTGTAATTACAATGGTATATATACAGAAAATTAACCCATAATCATCCATCAATTAAGGATATGATTATAAGCTAAATTAAAGAGAATATCTTCTAAACTAGGAAATATACTAATGTATAAATATATTGACTAAATCAATATACTGGTATAGCCAGAAGATCAGGAGCATTTAATATGAGATTTCTACAGAAACGAAACGTGCCATCCTTTTTGCGAACCAACAAAACTGGTGACGAGAAGGCACTATGACTCGGCTGAATAACACCCTGGTGAAGCATGTCTATAACCTGCTTCTGAATCTCTGTTTTCTGAAAATAAGGGTACCGGTAAGGTCGGACATTGACGGGTTGGGTGCCCGGTTGGATATGGATCCGATGATCCCATTGGCGGGAGGTAGGTAAGCCTGAGGGAACCGAAACCCCCTGATGTCGCTGCAAAATCCGGTAGACCGTGTCATGCAGATCAGCAGGTAACTCATCAGCGGGGACCGAGGGCTCGGTGACTACCGTGACTGGCACAATCTCATAAAAATCTGCCTCGGGACGCTGTGAACACTGAGCCACCAAGGAATTATAGGAAATAGCACGAGGCCCATGATCTACCCCGTTCAATTCAATCTGCTTACCTTGACAGACAAACTCCATAGTCAAGTTGCTATAATCATGCGAAATCTTTCCCAGAGTCTGCAACCACTAGACTCCTAGGACTGCATCAATACTATGGACAGCGAGGACATATAAATCCACCTCAAACGCTGTTCCTTGAAGAACAAGCGGCGTCTTGGGACAAAAATAAGTGCAACGCAAAGACTCCTCGTTGCCAACATAAAATCTGAACGGGACTAACCGGATGCAATAATAATGATAGGTGCTCGGCCATAGTGGGATGGATGAAGTTATGGGTACTTCCACCATCAATAAGAACCTGAACACATACACCACTAATAGTTCCTGTCAATTTAAGAGCACGAGGGTGGGGTGTACCTGCCAACGTGTGAAGATGCGAAAGGTTATCCATAATGATGCCTGGATCATCCTCGTCAAGGGGAACACGTGGCCCGGTATCAACATCCTCTTCGGTACAAAGAAGTAAGAACTTGGGGGGATTGCACTTATGTCCATGAAAGTATTTCTCGTCGCAATTAAAACAAAGGCCCTGGCGACGTCGTTCGGCTTGTTTAGCTGGAAAAATCCGCTTAACCGGGGGATCGGCCGAAACTTTGGTGGTAGTGGCCGGCGCGGAGGAAGGGGAAAGCGTAGTAGCAGTAGTAACTGAAGGTGATCTGCCCACTGACTGTGACCAAGAACGGCGGGGGACGTAAGCCTGAAGCAATTCTTCCTGACCTGCTGAGAACTCTCGAGCCAATGCAAACGCTTCTGGCAGAGTGCGCGGGTTACGTAACCCTAGTTCTCGCTGTAACGATTGCTTCAACCCGGCGCGAAACAGAGAAACCAAAATCCAGTCTTCCACCCCCACAACCTTATGTAAAACTTTTTCAAAATTCAACTTGATAGGCCATGACAGTCGAGGTTTGCTTGATTTTGGAGAGGACACCCACATAATCTTTGTAATGTCCTGGGTCAAAGCGGAATTTCACAACACCCAAAAAAATCCATCCATGTTGCAGTTGGGTTATTAGACTGGTAATATCGAAACCAATCAGAAGCCGGTGGGTCAATCTAAAATTCCGACAAGCTCGAAGCAATCCTGATCCGTGGCACGGTAACAGTCAAAATATTTCTGGATTCGAAAAATCCAACCAACTGGGTCATCGCCGTTGAAGCGGGGTGAGTCAACCCGCATTAGCGGAGGCGTATCCGTGGGTGTAGGGTTCACGGTCTGAGAAGGCGGTGGCTGCCAACCCCCTGTAATAACCCCACTGGATTCGCCGGCTAGAGCAGTGGTTGTGGTCCTAGCGGCGAGGGTCGCCGATGAATTGGTGGATGGGCTAGGCACGCCGGATTCCCCGTTGAGCAGCTGCCGAAGGGCGTCTCTAATTTCAGAGACCTCGGTGGCCAATTTCTTCTCTCTCTCGATTGCAGCGGCGTCGCGGCGGTCTTTTCTCTCGCCGATCTCGGCATCACGCCGTTTGTCCCGAGTGTAAATCTCAACCTGGAGATTGGTTATGGCCGACAAAACTTCGGCAGTGGCGGGGTCGGGAGCTGTGGTAGATGGGTTCTAGGGTGAATCAATCGGGGAGGAATACACCATGGTTCACGGAGGGAGAAGTTCGGTTCGTCGCGATGTCCGATTGACGAAAGGGATGAAAGCACCAATTTGTTACCAGCTCGGTAACAACTGCTTCTCGCGGAGGAGGAAGCTTTACAAACGCAGAGGGAAAAAAATGACTTGGGCCAAAAAAAAATATTATTATCTTCCTGCAAACTTTTACACCCTTTTTATACCCGCGGTTCGACCTAATCCTAATCCGATTAAAGAACCGCTTAGAAACCCCGGATATAATGATAAACTTGCAAAACAATCCAAAATGTCTGAATTAACAAATACGACTCCTAAAACATAAATTGAATACTAAGAAGACGACCCAAAGACTAACGCTTCAGCTTAGGCTGAACGTAATCCTGTAAATAACGTGGTGGACCGACGGTACGCCTAGGTCGCTCAGCCGTCTGCTCCATCGAATCCGTGCTTTGGTCCTCGGCAAGGCTTGCGTCTGGTGGCGAAGTCATTTGTACTGTATCAAAACCCCGCCAAAAGAAAAACCACCAACAGACGAATCATCAACCTAAACATGAAGTCCCAAATAGGAAAGAAATACACTAAACCAAAATCGGGAAATGGAAGACCAGGTTTTTATTCAATAAAAAGAGGGAGGGACGGAGAGTAGAAGACGATTTTGTGAACAAGCCCCTTTCGGAAAAAATTATCCCGTGTCACCGCATAACCGTCGTCTAAAAATCCAAGTCTATACAGTGGCGGTTGCGGCAATGTCGTACGGGATTTCATGTTCCGCCGATGTTGCGGCTGTTGAGGTAGATTGTAATTTATCTCGTATGTTAAGTGGATTTGACATATATTTTATTGGAAGGTCGTGTTCTTGAACAGACAAAACTATTCGGTTAGACACATCTTTTGGTTGAAAGGTTGCGTTGTTGGGACAGTCACAATTGTTCGGTTAGACACACCTTTTGGATGAAAGATTGTGTTGTTACAAAAAGACACAACTGATTGATAAGACACACCTTTTCTGAAAAGACACCATTGGTGTCCTTTCATGTTCTATAAAAAAAAAGGTCGCATGTGTCATCAGTTCCAAACACAGTTTCACAGAGAACTCTAAAGAACTTCTGCAGATTGCTGGCTGTAGAACCGACGCAACTTCTTGTATCCTGAAGGGGAATCGCCAGAACCCGGCAGCATAGTGGGAGCGATTTATCCCTTAAAGAAAATGTTCATCGTGCCTCAAGTTGTGTTTTTCTTTTTTCTATCATCCGTTTCATTTGGTGTAACAATTTTAAGGGATAAATCGTACAATAATGGAGACTGGAGGAAATAGCGCAACTTTCAAAATGATGAATCAAGACTTCATCAAACTAGATCAGTTCGATGGCACCAATTTCACCCGATGGAAAAACAAAATGATGTTCCTACTCACTGCATTAAAGGTGGCATACGTTCTGGACGAAAATTTGCAGCCCATAATAGAACCAAAGGAAGACGACACTGAAGAAATAAAGGCGCAGCGAAAGAAGAGGGAGTAGGACGAACTGGTTTGCAGAGGACACATTCTCAAAAGCTGTCGGATCGTTTATGCGATCTATTCACATTGGAGGAGTCACCAAGCAAAATATGGAATACAGTGGAGTACAAATACAAGGCTGAAAAGCAAGGATCAGATAAGTTTCTTATTAAGAAATTCTTTGATTTTACTATGGATGATAGTACTCCCATTCTCGATCAGGTTTATGGATTCCAAATTCTTGCTAATAACCTTCGGGATCTCAAGATCGTTGTTTCTGATGAGTTGTTAGTGGTGGGTATTATTGCCAAACTTCCAGAAAGTTGGCATAAATACATGAAGGAACTTCTGCACACAACATAAGACTTCAACCTTGAACAACTTCGGAAAAATCTCCGAATCGAAGAAGAAAATCGAATTCGGAAAAGAGCTTAGTTGTGAATCCCGTTCCGTTCCGGACCGGAACGGGTGGAACGCTCTGTTTTGGAGCAAAACCGGTACGGATGGACTTTCATTTCGTACCGTCGTAAATTCCGGCCTATTCCGGTATGTTTCGGCCTGTTTCGGGCAATTTCGGTCTGTTTCGGTGAATTTCGCTCCGGAACCGGAACGTTCCAGTTCCAAAGAGATTTTCAAAAATTTGAAATATTTCCCGTCCATCGACTCGAACACAAGACCAAAGCTTTGGAATCCACAGAACACACCGCTGGGCCAAAGAACTACTTGTGGTTTAATTCATGTTTAATATTATTAATATCTTTTCTGCATTAATTTGATTTCTTGATATGGAAACTCACATTTTTTTTTTTGAAAGAATGGAAACAGTTCTTTTAAAAAAAATGCTACTACTATTTAAACACAATAAATTACTGTGTTCAATTTTCAAAATAAAACTACTACAAATTTCATGAGTGTAACTATTCTGTGTGTTGTTTTACCAAATTTCAAATCACATTTTTTTTTTTAGTTTAGAATCACATATTACATACATAAAGTAATATAATTTCAATGTAATTTGTACTAAATGAATATAGATTGGAATGTCAATCAACATTGAAAAACTTGTATTTTTATTCTCAAAAGAAAAAAAAAAGTTGTATTTTGATGTTGCTATGGGGCATCTCTAATGTTTATATATATTAGTGATATATATCTATAAATATAGTAAAAAAAAGTGCGGTAAATCCGGAACGGATCGCCGTTCCGTCCGGATCCGGGATCGATCCGTTCTCAAGAGCAAAACGGAACGGGGACCGGAACGGTATTCGCAACTATGGAAAAGAAACCTCGCGGGTCCTTTTAGTTCTAAAGTGACCTCCGTGGTAGAGGAGGAAAGATTAGAAAGTTGGATGAAGCCGGTTCCAATTCAAACTATGCTACCAAACAGAACAAGAAGAATTGGAAATGTTACAATCACGGCAAGGGACACATCAAAAGGGATTGCAACAAGCCAAGGGTTCAGAACGGGAATTCCAAAGACAAGCCTAACGGAAATTCCAAACAGGCTAATGTCATTGAGAGTTCAGTTGCTGAATTAGTCGCCATGGTTTCCGACATGCATATTAGCATGATTATGGAGTTGAACATGGAGTCTGAAGATGCTTCTCATGATTGTTGGTATGATTCTGGTTCTACAGTTCATGTTTGTAACAAACATGTCGCTTTTTGTGCATTATGAGGACACTACCAAGGAACGTGAAGTTCTCATGGGAAATCACAATGCAGCCAAGTTTCTCGGAAAAGGGAATATCCAAATCAAATTCACTTCCGGAAAGAAGTTAACCCTGCAGAATGTTCTCTATGTTCATGATATCAAGAAGAATTTAGTGTCAGCTAATCTTCTTTGTAATTACTGCTTTAAGGCTGTCATTGAGGCTGAGAATGTAATTCTATATAACGCTGGCATGTTTGTTGGAAAGGGCCATGCTTGTAATGGGATGTTTAAGCTATCTATTAATGAAATAAATGCTAGTTTTATCTACATGATGGACTCTATTTCTTTATGGCATTCTCGTTTAGCGCCAATTTTAGAACGTTGAAGTCCATGCAAAAGTATGGCTTGATGAAATTTGTATACAAGCGAAAATGACTAAGAAATCTTTCCCAAGTGTAGAAAGAAAATCTCAACTTCTAGAACTTGTGTATTCTAATATTTGTGAATTGAGTGGCATAGTTACTAGAGGTGGTTATAGGTATTGCATAACATTCATTGATGATCTTTCTAGATATACCTATGTTTATTTGATGAAAACCAAGGATGAGATCTTTGACAAATTTAAGTGTTACAAGGATGAAGTTGAGAATCTCATGGAAAGTAAAATTATAACTCTACGTAGCGATAGAGGTGGTGAATATTTTCCTCATGAATTTCAGCGTTTTGTGAAGAGCATAGTATTGTACATCAAACTAGTGCACCGTACACGCCACAACAAAATAGTTTGGCTGAGAGGAAGAATAGGACGCTAGTAGATATGGCCAATTCTATGCTATTGAACGCAAAATTAAAATCCTCTTTGTGGGGTGAGGCGTTACTTACCGCATGTTATTTGCATAATAGAATTCCTTCACGGAAATCAAAGGTTTCACCTTACGAAGTGTGGAAAGGCCAAAAGCCAAACTTGAAGTACCTAGGGTATGCGGATGCATGGCCTTTAATCGCGTTACAGACCCTAAAAGAACAAAATTAGGGCCAAGAGCGTGATTGTTGGATATGCCGAAAATTCAAAGGCATATAGGTTACTGGATTTAGAATCCAATGTGATAGTGAAATCGAGGGATGTAGAATATTAAAAAAAAATTTATCGATGATTCCAAATCGTCAGAACCTACCCAAACAATGAATCCTGACCTATATCTTGGAAAATAAGAGAAAAGCTTCCGATGATATTGAACCTTCTCGTAGAAGTCAAAGGGAACGAAAGGAAAAGGGATTGGGCCCTGATTTTGTCTCACCATATTCTCTTGTCTTTAATATGGAAGGAGATAGAGAAATTGTCCTGAAGAAAATTCCTATTGCTATCGACACGGAAGATGATCCAAAAACATTCTCTGAAGCTATGGCTTCTAGAGATTCTGGTTTTTGGAAAGAGGCTATAAACGATGAAATGGACTCGACATTATCAAATAATACTTGGATTTTAGTCGATTTACCTCTGGGTCCAAAACCTGTAGGGTACAAATGGGTGTTTAGGAGAAAGTATAATTCTGATGGGTCACTACAAACCTTTAAGGCTAGATTGGTAGAAAAAGGTTTCAAGCAAAAAGGAGGTATTGATTATTTCGATACCTATGCACCCGTGGCTAGAATAACATTCATTAGAGTGTTGATGGCACTTGCTACCATTTTTTATTTTCATGTACACCAAATGGAAATTAAAACCGATATCCTAAATGGTGAGTTAGATGAAGAAGTATATATGGAACAACCGGAAGGATTCGTGATGCCAAATAACGAAAAAAGGTTTGCAAACTTGTTAATTCCTAGTATTGGTTAAAGCAGGCACCGAAAATATAGCATGAAAAGTTCGATGCCGTTATTTTATCCCATGGATTTAAGCATAACCATGCTGACAAATGAATATATTCCAAATTTACGGATCGTTATGGTGTTATTATTTGTCTATATGTGGATGATATGCTTACTTTTGAGACTAACATGGAAGGGATATCGGAAACTAAGAAGTATTTGACCTCCCAATTTAAGATGAAGGATCATAATGAGGTTGATACTATCTTAGGTGTCAAGGTGAAGAAAAATAGTGGGGGTTACGCTTTATGTCAATCTCATTACATAGATAAGTTGCTTCGTAAATTCAAACATTTAGGATTTAAAGAAGCTAACTCACCTTATGATTCTTCGATAGAATTGATTGAAAATGATGGTAGAGCGGTTTCTCAATTAGAGTATGCTAGTGTCATTGGGAGTTTGATGTATGCAATGCATTGCACTCGACCTGATATTTTCTTCGCAGTTTGTAAACTCGCAAGATACACAAGTAAGTCTAGTGCCATGCATTGGAAAGTTGTTGGAAGAATTATCGGTTATCTCAAGAGGAATTCCAACTTGGGATTATTTTATAATAAGTTCCACGCAGTATTAGAGGGTTACACAGACGCTAGTTGGATAACTGGCACGGGTGACAATCAGACAACTACTGGCTGGATCTTTATGATTGGAGGAGGAGCAGTCTCTTGGGGTTCCAAGAAACAGACATGTATCTCCCATTCAACGATGGAGTCAGAATTTATAGCCTTGGTGTTTGCAGGCAAAGAAGCAGAATGGCTGAGAAATCTGCTATTGGATATAAAGTTGTGGCCACAACCGATGTCGTCTATTTCTTTATTTTGCGATAGTCAAGCTACACTGTCTAGAGCATATAATAAAGTTTATAATAGAAAATCTAGACATATTAGCTTCCGACATTAATGTGTAAGACAATAGTCTGTGATGGTATCATTACCATAGTTTATGCTCGGTCAAGCGAAAACTTGGCTGATCCGTTTACTAAGGGTCTTTGTAGAGACTTAGTAAGGAAAACATCTAATGGAATGGGATTAAACCTTACGATCACATGTAGCGGGAACCCAACCTTATGCTTAATTGCTAAACAAGGTTTAATAGGTAAAAAAGTTGCATTATGATCGGGAAACACTGATAGTTTACGTACCCATTCTAGGATGATCAGTGTAATATTTACGAGGGTGAGTTAAGACTCTTAATGAAGTTCATCGGTTCGAGGTAACATAGATACCAATAAGATGAAACTTCACCTATATAAACATGAGAATTTTATCCGCTTTTAACAAACTTATTAAATATTTAATTTTGTAAATGTTTATGAATACAGGATCGAGCACATGGCTTAAGGTGATACAATTAGGTGAATTACTCACCGAAATTGGAGAGGTTTATCTGTGTGATACTTCCGCTTCTGATTCTAGAGTTTTGCTTTAATCTGCGGACACCAAATACTTTATTAGAAGTTTGAAGTATTTACACTAATTGAGGTTTAAGTCAAGAGACACCTTCTTGTATGCATGAATCTATCACGATTGGACAGGAATTTACAAGCTAAGTGCGGGATTGTTGAGGTAGCTTGTAATGTATATCGTATATTAAGAGGCTTTGACATATATTTTATTGGAATGTCGTCTTCTTGAGCAGACACAACTGTTCGGTTAGACACATCTTTTGGTTAAAATGTTGCGTTGTTGGGAACAGTCACAGTTTTTCGGTTAGACACACCTTTTGGATGAAAGATTGTGTTGTTACAAACAGACAAAACTGTTTGATAAGACACACCTCTTCTGAAAAGAAATAATTGGTGTCTTTTCATGTTCTATAAATAAAGGTCATCTTCTAACATGTTTCATCAGTTCCAAACATAATTTCACAGAGAATTCTAAAGAACTTCTGCAGATTACTGGTTGTAGAACCGACGCGACTTGTTGTATCCTGTAGGGGAACCGCCAGAACCCGGTAGTATAGTGGGGGAGATTTATCCCTTAAATAAAACATTCATCGTGCCTCAAGTAGTGTTTTTCTTTTTTCCATCATCCATTTCATTTGGCGTGACAGCGGCAGCACCGCCATTGACGTATTGTGGGTTGCTGATGGTCAGGAGGCTCTGCGTTGCTCCATTTTCTTTTCTCGTTGCTCTGTTCTTTGTTGGAGCGGACCATGTTTTGCTTCTATCTTTCTTTTTTCTCTCTTTTTTTGGCTTTTTTATTTAAAATATTAAAATATAACATGTTTTTTAAATAAAATATTTAAGATAATAAATTATGGACATTTCAATACTACTTTAAAAATTAGAAATTTTTTTCAGGTAAACGATAGAATTTAAAATAATTGCAAATGGGTGCTAGCTCAGTGGTAGAGCGTTTGAACTTTGAAGTCCCTCAATGAGGTCTCGGATTCGAACCCGGTTATACGATGTAATTCTAAAAAAATTAAAAATAATTAAAGGTGAAACACATAAAATGAACAAATCCGGGATAAACGGAGCCCAACAGCCCGCCCATGCACACCCGTTTAAGTATAGGTTAAAATGGGTCGTGCAATCCTAACCCATTTGTTTAAACGGGCGGGTTTCAACCCGTCTAAATGTTGCGGGCACGTGATGGGCTATTTTGACACCCCTACACTGTATTGTAGCTAAGAGCAGAGGGATAACCTAATCTAAGATGACAAAGAGGTGCAGGAGGAATGTGATGAAGGATTGCAGTCTCACGAAAAGTTGGATCAGCACATGGAGATGGTCATATTCACTGTGACGCAGAAGGCAAGAGATAAAGTTCATTGCTCCAATGGCCTTCGAAGAGTATTTTGTGTGATGAATTCTCTAGAATCTAATATCCCTTTGCAAAAAAAAAAAAAAAAAAAAAAAAAAAAGATAAGATAACGATCATTTTGTTAAAAGCAGTTTTTGAGACAGAAAGCAAATTGGTGGAAAGAGATAGATGAAGTATACAACTCCCAGTGTGATGAATATGAATAGAAGTACCGTTCCCCACAGCTAGAAAGACATTCTCAGAATATGGATAAACCTATTGGAAGTGAGTTAAGTCACCAGTGACAAGATGAGAAGTTCCACTATCAAGACACCATTGTCTAGTTGGTGCAAAGGAATTGCCATAACCACAAGAGGTAGTATGATAAACCTGTTTAGGGGCCTTAGAGCTTTAAAAATTGTTCAGATCCATACAAAACCAACAATCCTTAGCAGAATGACGAGGCCGATCATAGGTTTCGCACATAACTGAAGCAAAATATATGTTCTTGAGTATGCAGACTAGGTGTTCAAGAACATGCCCAAACACGGACAAGAGGAATCTGCAGAAAGAAATAAAGGGGTATGGGGATTGGTTAAGAGCTTCGTTGGCAATGGAGTATCTAAGGAAAACTGGGAAAATCAACCAGATGGATTATAATGGGTTTTCTTTGTTTGGAGTTAATGTGGAAGAAGACGGGGATTTTGATAATGAGAGTGTTTCGGTGCAGGAGAAGGTTTCTTCATCAGTTGGGAAGGGGAAGGAAGTGGTGGTGTTTGAGGAAAACACTAAAGCTCGGTCTAATGCAAAATATGGTAGAAGCAAAGGCATCAAGATACATGAACCAAAGAATAGTGAATCTCTTATGGTGCCAGGAGTACAAGCTATGACAGTGGGTGTGAAGCGGGGAAGAACGCAGGTGGATGCGGCGGATGAAGGCATCTCTTTCAGAGCGGCTGAGGGTGACAAGATTCACCCCCGCCAGGAGCAATGAATCTCTTAAGTTGGAACGTGCGGGTGTTAGCCAACCCCCGCACGTTCAACGCTCTTAACTTCATTGTGAAAGAGAATTTACCCGCATTAATTTTTCTTTCGGAAAATAAATTAGGAAAAAATAAAGGCGAGAAGATCAGAAGTAGGCTTGGCTACCAAGGTGCTTTGTGGGTGCCACGAAGAGGCTTGGCGGAAGGTTTAGCCCTTATTTGGAATTCTGCCGTAGATGTAGAGGTTTTGTGTTTTTATGATTTCTATATTCATGCAAAGGTGAAGGTTACATATTCACCAGAACTTTGTTTTTATTTCACTGGAGTTTACGGAAATCCAGAAGCAATTCTAAGGCATATGTCATGGGAAGTTCTTCGTCGGTTGAAACCCCATGACGATGTAGCTTGGATAGCTTGTGGGGATTTTAATGAAATTTTGTCGTTGGATGAGTACAAAGGGGTGTCTAGTCCTAACCAAAGACTTATGCTTGAATTTGCGCAAGCTCTTCATTTTTGTGATTTGGTTGACCTTGCTTATGAGGGACACGAGTTTACATGGAAAAATAGGCGTGAAGGTGCTCAAAATAGTCTGTGGAAGATAGAGATGGAGGCTTAGCTCAAATCGCAAGGCTTATGGGCACCTTTGACTGCGGAAAAGGGAGGAATGGATCCTACAACATCAGAGTTCAAGACGATGGAGGAGAAGGCACATTCAACCATCATGGTGTGCTTATCGGATGACGTGATCATAGAGGTCGCAGATCAGAAACAGGCGGCGAATCTTTGGCTCAAGTTGGAGAGTCTCTACATGAAAAAGAGTCTCACAAGCAAGTTGATGCTAGAGCAAAGGCTCTTTAACCTGCGGATGCTCGAAGGTACGGCTCTCAAGGACCATCTTGATCAATTGAACACTATTCTTCTTGATTTGCGTAATATTGCGAGAAGGTTGATGTTGTGGATGTTGCACTCTTGTTATTATTAGTCTCGGTACCTCCATCATACGAGAATTTCGTACAGTTCTTTTTTTTAATAAGAGTGAATTAACCGTAGAGGAGGTCAGACCGGCGCTCCATGCTAGGGAACTGCGCCATAAGGGTGAAGACACAGATACAGAGGATCATGCTTCCGGATTGATGGTGACGGGGGAAAGCAAGAAGGGTAAGAAGAACAAGAAAAAGTAGTTTTCTGGTTCTAAGTTTCCCAAGGATGTCTGTGAATAAGGAAAGGGGCACTGTTAGAGAGATTTCTCGAGACGAGGTTTACAGGGCCAAAATGGCTATACAGCCGCGAAAGAAAAGAGGAAATCGTCCGAGGATGATTTTGTTCTACTGGCGGATTATGTCGCACATCAACCCGATGGGTGGTTTCTTGACTCTGGGGCTTCCTATGTCATCTGTTCTAACAAGGAACTATTTTCAAGCTATAACCGCGCAGATGAAGGATCCGTTCACATGGAAAACTGAACTATTTGCAATGTCATAGGAAAAGGTTCAGTTAGATCCAAGACGTACGACGGGAGGACATGCACATTGAATGAGGTTAGACATGTACCACTTGTCATAAAGAATCTGATTTCTTTGAGTCTACTCGACAGCAAGGGATTTAGCTTCATAGGTGAAGGTGGAGGATTATGCGTCTACAAGGGTTCAAATGTGCTACTCAAGGGAGTCAAGGATGGGACTTTGTACGTACTACAAGGTTCGGCCATCACAGGGTCTGTCGGAGTTCTCTCGACCAAGATTAAGGAAGCTGATCAAACCAAGCTATGGCATATGAGGCTCGGTCATGAGTTAACGTGGAATGCATGGACTTCACAAGAAAGGCTATCTCACTGGGCATGCGCCCAAGAGCCTAGGGTTTTGTGAGCATTGTGTGTATGGGAAGCTACATCGTAGCAAGTTCCCCAAGGAGGTTCATAGAATGACAGGTACTCATAATTACACCCATTCGGGTTGCTGGGGTCCATCTCGAGTTGAGGCGATTGGCGGGTACAAGTATTTTCTGAGCATCATAGACGACTACTAAAGGATGACTTGGATATTCGTGATGAAACACAAGGGTGAAGCCTTCGCAAGATTCAGGGAGTGGAACACCTTGGTAGAGAACCAAATGGGAAAGAAGGTGAAGATGCTACACACGGTCAACGGCTTGGAGTTTTGTTCATCAGAGTTTGATGGATTAAGAAAGGATCAGGGAATTGCTCGCCATCACACCGTTTGGCACACACCACATCAGAATGGTGTAGCCCAAAGAATGAATCACACACTTTTAGAAAAGGCAAGGTGTATGCTTTCAAATGCAGATCTTTCTAGGGGTTTCAGTGATAGGCAGTTTCCAGGGCATGCTATCTCGTGAATCGGAGCCCTCACACACGTATAGGATGCAAGATTCCTATTGAAGTTTGGTTTGGAAAAATAGCAGACTACTCGGATCTGAGGGTTTTTGGTTGCGTTGCCTATTAACATGTAGATGATGGCAAGCTAGAACCAAGAGAAAAGAAGGGAGTATTCATGGGTTTCAGGACAGGTGTGAAGTGATATAATTTTTGGACAGACAACAAGATTATACTAGCATAAGTGTAGTCTTTGATGAAAGTTCAATGCTGAAGAATTTCGTGGAGATGGAGCTTGGAGGAGTCCAAAATTCCCACACCACCGCAGGAAACAGAATAGAAAGAAGCATAAGAGTCTGATGAGGATGCGTCGCTACCATAGGAACCGGTTCATCAGAGTACTGCTAAAGGAAGACCAAGGAAAGTCATAAAGCCTCCGGCAAGGTACAAAGATGATGGTATGGTAGGATATGCATTACATGTAGCCGAGGAGGTGGAGGATGAGCTACCCGCCTATAGGGCTACGGTTTTTAGTTCTGAATCAGCACAATGGATGGCCGCAATGGGAGAAGAGATGGAGTATCTTAGCAAGAACTCAACTTGGGAGCTTGTTAAATTGCCAGCGGGAATGAAGATATTCAGTTGCAAGCTTGGAAGAGGGTTTGTTTACTTTATTTTAATAGTTTCATATGTAGGGGAAATCTAACTTCTAAATTTCCTACAGCTACAGTGTATATTTGAATATATTGCTGGTGTGATATTTACAGCTTTTTTGCAATCTGTTAACTGTCTGGTGATTGATAAATCACGTCGTCTATGTATTTGGTTCCGCATGGTGATGTGTAATAGCTGACTGTTGTGTTAATTAGATTTTAGATTTCTATGTCGGTGGTTAGAAGGTACCTACTGGGCTGTTTTTCTCACCCCTCTGTTTTATAGGTTGAGCTGTGTGGGAAAGAACTACTTCTGGAGAGGGCGTCAAGTATAAAGCAAGGTTAGTTGCAAGAGGGTCCAGTCAGAAAGAAGGGGGTGACTACAACAAGATCTTCTCACCGGTGGTCTGATTTCTTCTATCTGTGTGCTACTAGCGCTGGTGGCACAACACAATTTGGAGCTTGAGCAGCTAGATGTGAAAAGAGCTTTCCTACATAGGAAGTTGGAGGAGGAGATGTACATGAGCCAACCAGAGGGGTTCCGTGTTCCCGGAAAATAAGAACACGTGTGCAAACTGAAAAGATCTCTCTACGGACTTAAGCAGTCGCAGAGGCAACGGTACAAGAGGTTCGACAGCTTCATGTTGAAGATTGGTTACCAAAAGTGAGAGTATGATTGTTGCTTTTATCACAAGAAGTTGCGTGGTGGATCACGTATGTACCTAGTTCTATATGTTATGATTGGAACTCGGAATATCAAGGAAATTAGAGAACTAAAGAAGTCTCTTAGCACAGAAATCGAGATGAAGGATCTAGAGGCTGCTTGGAAGATTCTAAGAGTTGAGATCAATAGAGATAGGAAGAAGAAGTGTATTCTATTACAGTATGGATACATCAAGAAGATCTTGGGAAGATTCGTGATGTTATCATCTAAAGTTATATATACTCTTATGGCAGCTAACAACAAGCTAGGAATGTACGTTGTTCTGACCGAGGAGGAGAAGGAGTAGATGTCAAAGGTTCCATATGCTAGTGCAGTTGGAAGTCTCATGTATGCTATGCTCCGCACTCGACCGGACAAAGCATTCGCTGTTAGTGTGGTAAGTCAATTTATGGCTCATCCAGGCAAGGACCACTGGCAGGCAGTAAAGCGCATATTCAGGTACCTTAAGGGTACGTCAGACATTGGCCTATGCTATGGGTCTAATGAAAACATCTTGGTAGCTGTTTTTTTTTATTCGGATTATGCAGGGGATATTGAAAGTAGGAGATCGATGATAGGCTATATATTTGCTCTGGGACCATTTGTTGTGAGTTGGAAGGCTACGCTTAGGCCTGCAACTTGGGCGGGCTTTAATCGGGTAACCCGAGCCCAGCCCGGGTGAAACTCGGGCTTGGGTTGATATTTCCTTCAATTTGGTCGGGCCTGGGCTGAAAATTCCAACCCGAACTGAATTCGGGCTCGGGCCTGGGCTAAAACGTTGAGCTTGGGCTGAACCCGAATTGCCCATCTACTTATAGTATTATTCATTATATATTAATTATATATATAGTATATGTATATTATATACAAATATAGATAGTGTATTAAAGGGTGAAGTCAATTGTGTATTAAAGGGTAAAGTCAATCATCGTCAATCAGTAGATAGGATTCACCATATTCTCTCAATCTGTCCACACTCATCGATGGTAACGGAGATAGAGATGAAGGCATCGCCTTCAATCTGGGTATCACTCGCCAATCAGTTGAAGAGGTCTTCCGCGATGTATCCCAATCTAGGTATCAATCTGGGTATCAAGCCTTCAATATGGGTATCAATCGTAAATTTGTTCAACTGTCCTAATCAATTTGGGATTTGATCGAATCAATTTATTCCATGATTGATCTATATGGAGCTGTATATAAACTCAGGAATCGTTCTTCTTGTCTCAGACCTGGAGCAATTTCCTCAACCGATTCCTCTCCGCATTTCAGATCTCGCATTTTTTTTCTGAAAAGAATCACCCCTGCGAGGCTGCAACAAGTCTTCAACAGTAAGAATTCTTTCTTTGTCAAATCTTTTTTGTTTTATTGTTTACGAAATTATACTTGGTGAATCAGACACCTTAAATTTCTAACTTAGATGCTAGGTTCATGGGCCAAAAAATTTTGCTTCACTGATGTTACTATAGTCCTGTTAAGAGTCATGTAAAAAAAAATCTTGACCTTTTACATTCATTCACTTAATCTGGATTCATTCATTCACATAATGTGCTACAAGTGATTAAACTCTTGTACAGTAACTCTTAGCTTCTTTCAAACATAGTGTTCATGTAACTTCAGCCAAGCATAATGTTCATGTTCGGATATCAGTCCATTATCATGAATGGAGTGGGTTTGATATTTAGCTGCTAGTTAACTGTACAGTTTCATCTACTACTAACCTGTTAGTTCCGCTGTATGGATAAGATTACCATGAGCTGAATTCTCGAGCAGAAACTTATTTTTTATTCAGAAACTTTAGTTTATGACAAAAAATACTATAGTCTGAAATCAAAGTTTGCTATAATTTGTATTTTCTTTTGCACAGCGATAGCTTCTCTTTGTATTTTGTACAAAAATGTAAGTAACTTATGAACTGTTTGTCATGGCAGTACAACATGGTTGGAGCTACAAAAGGCGGTGACATGGCTCAAGAGAAAATTGACAACATGGTTGGAGCTGCAAAAGGCGGTAACATGGCTCAAGAGAAAATTGATGTCGTGCAAGTTGGGAATGTAGAAACTGCTAAAGAACAGCCTTCCAAAGGTAAGAAATATACTAAACCCCCTAGTAAGCGTAAAAGGACAACTTACAAAGGGACATCTCTAGTGTGGGATCACTTTGCTAAATTCAAACCAGCTGATGGGTCTAAATGGAAGAGTGCGACATGCAATCATTGCAATGTGTTGTTCCATTGTCCTAGTGATAACGGTACTAGCACCCTTTGGAGACATCTTGGTAAATGTCCTAAGTATGATGGAAATAAAGACCCAGCCCAACCTGAAATTGCTGTTTTTTCATCAAAAGAAAATACTCAGATTAGTAATTGGAAGTTCAGTCAAGAGTGTGGTCGCAAGGAGCTTGCACGTATGATCATCATAGATGAATTGCCTTTTGTGTTTGTGGAGAAAGAGGGGTTTAGGCAGTTTGTGCATTCAATTCAGCCTAAGTTTCAGTTTGTGTCTAGAACTACCATCACCAAGGATTGTTTGCAAATCTATGCAAATGAAAGGCATGTGTTGAAGGATTTTTTTGATAACCTCCCATCCCGTGTATCCATTACTACTGATTTGTCGACTTCCATCCAAAATTTAGGGTACATGTGTATTACAGCTCACTTTATTGATAATGATTGAAAAATGCAAAAGAGAATCATTAACTTTAGAGTGCTTCCTAGTCCACATCGTGGAAAGGTCATTGCACAAGGGTTAGAGGAGTGTTTACTTGAATGGGGGTTAGAAAATGTTTCCACAATAACAGTAGATAATGCAAGCTCCAATGATGTCGCCACTCAAAGTTTGAGGAAGAAACTTGTTAAAAGAGATGCCTTGTTGTTTGATGGGGATTACTTTCATATAAGGTGTTTCGCACATATTCTTAATCTTATTGTGAATGATGGTATTGAAGAGGCTAAGAGCTCAATTCTTACTTTGAGGAATGACATTAAGTATGTGAGGAGTTCTCCTTCAAGGATGCAAACTTTCAAGAATTGTGTTGATTTAGAGTCAATTCCTTGCAAAAAGATGTTGTGTTTAGATGTTCCAACACGTTGGAATTCAACATACATGATGCTAAATGTCGGTATTGCATACCAAAAAGCTTTTGAATTGATGGAAGAGAAAGAAATTAGCTTTTTGATGGAGATGAAAGATGTTATGACTGAGAAGGATTGGGTCACAATTAAGAATCTTTGCACATTTCTTGAGAAGTTCTATTTGATGACAAAACGTGTTTCCGGTTCAAAGTATGTGACTGCAAATCAGTTTTTTCGTGAATTAATTCATGTGCAAGCTCTTCTTTTGAGTTGGGAAACTAATGAAAATCAATACCTCAAGTCAATGGCTAGTAAGATGAAGTTAAAGTTTGATAAGTATTGTAATCTTCAGAAAATAAATCCTCTCCTGATTGTTGCATTGGTTCTTGATCCACGCCATAAAATGAAATATGTGAAGTTTTGCTTTAAGAAAATATTATTCTCTCAATGGCCATGACTTGGACATGATGGTTCAAAAGATCAAACTTGTGATGGAGAGACTTTACAAACATTACTCGTCTTTGATCTTAGAAACTATGGCAGAGAATAAAGATGCCCAAAGGAGGGAGGGTGTCCCAGTTTCTAGTGAGTCGACGCCGGTTGATCATAAAGAAGATTGGGAGCAATTTTTGATGGAGGAAGAAAGAGTTGTCATCAAATCAGAACTGGAGCATTATTTGGAAGATGGTGTGGAAGTAGAATCTGCACATTTTGACATCCTTACTTGGTGGAAGATGAAGTCGTCTACATACCGTGTACTTTTTTGATGGCTCGTGATGTTTTAGCCATTCCGATATCTACCGTGGCCTCGGAATCAGCATTTAGCGTTGGTGGGCGTGTGCTTGACCAATTCAGGAGCTCCCTAACTCCTAAAGTTGTTGAATCATTAGTTTGTGCTCAAGATTGGTTGAGAAATCCATCTCATCACATAGAGTTGGAAGAGAATTTGGAGGATCTTGAGAAAATTGAGACAGGTAACTGCCCACTTTTAATTTCTTCATCCAGTCATTAATTTATTTTATATAAAATGTACACTTAACCTACAAATACTTTGATTGCAGCCCTTGCGAATGATCTTGCATCACTTTCACTCGGTGCTGGCGATAATAAGTAACAGTATGTGGTATGCAGTCTCTCATATTTTATGTGTACGATGAAATTTTTATCAAGTGTAATTTTTAATTCCTTTTGAAGGTTGAATTGCATTCGGCGGGGGTATGTTGCTGCAAATTTGGAGTTCTGAAGCTGCTGCTGCAAATTTGGAGTTCTGAAGCTGCTGCTGCAAATTTGGAGTTTTGAAGTTGCTGCTGCAAATTTGGAGTTCTGAAGCTGCTACAACCAGTTGCTATCTTTATTTTCTAGTTTTCCTTTATTTCCGTAGTCAGTTACTGGTGATTTTGGCCTGTTTAGAGAATAATTCATTGAGGATTCTTTTCAATGAAGCTTGAACTTGTTTTTTTTTTCTGCACTGGTCTTTGCTACCAGTTGCATTTCAATAATGCTAATAATGTAGTTTATTGTTTTTACCTCTTACATTTACTCTTCTTTCACTTCTTATTCTTTTTTATTTATTTTTGTAATGAAAATGTTGGAGGTCATAATAGTGCAGTAAAGTTCTGGGAAGTTTGGTTGAGTATTCAGCAGTGTAATTGTTTCTTTCGGGTGTGCAGGCAATGAGTAATGTACTAGTGTAATACCTCCTTTGAAAAAAGCCTTGAATGGAAGCTCTGAATTGTTATTTTAATACCTTAAATTGAAATGAACGGGTTGGGCTGGGCAAGCCCGATTTCACTCGGGATAATACCGGGCCGGGCTTGTACGGGTAATAGGATGTTAACAGTCGGTCCTGGGCGGGCTTGGGCAGTTCATGTGAAAGTCGGGTTAGGGCCTGGGCATGGCTATTAGCCCGCCCAACCCGTGCGAGTTGCACCCCTAGCTACGCTATAGCCGACGTGACTTTGTCCACCACGGAGGCGGAGTATATGGCTCTAAATTTTCTTATAAAGAATGGTCAATGATCTAGGCCTACTTCAAGATCAAGCGATAGTCTCCCGTGATAGCTTGAATGCGATTTGCATGACTAAGGACCAGGTTCATCATGAAAGGACCAAGCATATCGACGTCAGGTATCATTTTCTAAGAAGTGAAAGCAGGATCAAGGTGATGAAGGTGGGGACAGCTGACAACTCCGCGGATATGTTCGCAAAGCCGGTTCCAAAGAGCAAGTTCCAGCATTGTCTGGAATTGCTCAACATCATGAGCCAGCGATCCCTTCGGGGCATATCAAACCCGGTGCGTCCAGTGAGTCTTCGTGACGGGAGATATTGGGAGGGGAGAAGACAAGATTTGTTCGCAAGGATGAGGAATACTTTTTTGCAGACAAGAGAGTCCAAGTCAATGTGGAGATTTGTTAGGAATATGCCTTGAAGACGAAGATACTCAAAGGAGCAATGAAGAAGTGAAGTCCCAGAGGTCTTCGCACGAAGACAAGTATGTCAGCACACAAAGACACCTCGCAGTAAGACAAGTGGAAGAATGTCTTCGTGGAACAGTGTGTTGTCTCAAATCCGAAAGACTGTTCGCACGAAGACAATAAATTCATCGCACGAAGACATCGTGTCTTCCCACGAAGAGAGTCCTGGAGGCGGCAACTAATGATGGAATTGTTTCCTTAAGGCTTTGGGACGGTTTTAAGGGGGGAGGGTATAAAAGGATCATTTGGGGTCCTAGAAATAAACGTATGCAATGTGAATCGTTCTCCTCAGTTAAATAAAAGTCTTTCTTGCCTGTGGACGTAGTTAGCATATTTTGTGCTAGAAAACCACGTAAATCTTTTGTTTTGCATTGTTTATTCATCATTCATGAGGCGTGAGTGATTCCGAGTGACATAACAGAACTAAAATAAAATAAAATGATTGATAATTTTTACAGGACTAAGGAAAACTATATTCTACCATCGAAAATGATAAATATCACATTTTTTTATAAAAATAATATCACATTTTCTACATACAAGAACCTTGTTGTAAACTTTGGAGAGATTTTTTAAGAAAAGTTGAAGATGAGTGCTGTAAATAATTCAAGAATCAATGATTGGTTTACTACTAGAAGAATGCCAAGTAGAAGGCTATATTAGAAACAGACCCCACTTAGATTTTGAGTTGTATCGTTTTACAGCTTTGTTCATGTATCCAATCCCATTCATTAAACTCACTTGTTATTGTCTCTTATAATTTTTTTTTTTTTTTTTATTCTTATATCTTGGCTTTACACCAGTGTAGTACTGGTACATATTCATGAATGACGGGCATCAGATTCAATTGGGCATGAAATGACAAACGAATACGAGTGATAACCTCATTTGCTCTTTCAAGTTGTGCAAAAAAAAATGAAAAGGTTGACTGTTATTTTTTAAGTTTCTTAAGAATAAATTGTTAAGATTAGGATAGAGAGTATTCATTTTATTATATATCCTCACATTAACTATTTTTTAAGAGCTAACCGATGTCCCTGCTTTCTATTATTACGGGAATATATGGCTGGCTTAGAGAGATTCTTCCTTTGTTCATTCCGTCAAAAAGAATTGTGCTTGTTGGATCGTTTAACTATGACTCAACTGCGACTTCCTTACTTATCTCCGCCAGTCAAGAGAGGATGTTGGATCAGGTGGGCTCGACCTACTCATGGTCAAATACCCTTGCATTTCAATGGGTATGTTCGGTTAGGTCAAGGAGCTGGGGAGGGCAGAGCCGGCCCTAGACTTTCATGGGCCCTAGGCGATACTTAAAAGTGATGCCCCTTTTACATAAGTATAATTGTGAAAAAAAAAAAAAAAAACACTCGGTTGTAGGGCGGCATATACTCCGTATTTTATTAATAGTTCGGGTTTTTAACCCGAAAAAAGAATTTATGGGACATAAACCTTACCCACTATTCCTGAAAAAAATACTACGAGGTCCCTTGAAATTGGGGGCCCTAGGCGAACACCTAATTTGGCTAGTGGATGGGCCGACCCTGGCGGAGGGATTTTTCGGGACCATGATGGTTTGTTTATTGTTTCTTTCTCTTGTAGCTTTGACCAGCCCACCTTGGTTGAGGCTGAGGTCAAAGCACTCTTAACTAGTCTTACTTTTGCATACAGTCGCGAGCTCTCTACGGATCGTGTTTTTGGAGATTCTATGTTGGTGACCCAAGCTCTTGTGGGGTTGGCAACGATTCCTTGACGTATCTTTCCCACCATCATGGCTTGTCGTTCTCTACTCTTTGAGGCCTTAGCACAACACACACAAAGGCAAGGTAATATGGTTGCAGACGCTTTGGCAGCCTATAGTAACATTTGCCAATCTTTTTAGAGTTTCCAGTACCATCTAGAATTACCCTTGAGATTAGCAATCTTTGCAGACACGATGCCCTAGATTGTTTGTATTATCGTCCTCCATGAGATGTACTCTTTAGTACTTTGTTTTCCATTTTAAGAGCTTACCAGTTGTAGTTGGTAAGGCTTGATGTCCCTCCCACATCTTACTTTTTTTTACGGATTAGGAGCCCGTCTATTCAGTTAATAATACACAGTGTTATACCTTTCTATCACGATGGTCGATTAGATTGGAAAAAAAAAACAATCTACTCTCTCAAACTAATAAAAAAACCATAAACTAAAACATCAATAACCTGAACTACCTCAATATCACATTTCGGTCGATACCACTTCGTCTCACATCTTTTGCACCATTTGACTTTTATCACTATTTACTGGGTCACTTTGACCCGGTAATTTGGATTTCAAAACTTTGCAATTTTTGATAATTTTTTCGTACTGTTGTAGAGTAACTCTTACTCTATAAGATCATAAGAAAAATTATCGAAAAATTTGTCATTTTCAATCCGAATCACCGGGTCGAAGTGACCCAATTACGGGTAAAAAAATCCAAATGGCGCAAAAGAGCTGTGACCGATGATATTAAAGATCATCTCCAACAACATGTGTACATTTGTAAAATGTCAAAGTTATGCCAATTTTGCAGAGAAAAAGACAACTGGTGAAATCCGCCGTGCATTTTAGCCCTCGTTAAAGTTGTGATCGATTGAGAAACATCACGTGAAAACTCAACGAGGGACATGTAACTGAATCACTTACTCGGCATTCTCCAATTTGTGATCATACTAGAGGGCGCCCCGCGCGCGCTGCGCGCGGTGCGGCGGTGATGTTTGTGTCGGTGAAAAATTTCACGTTGTCTCTGAATTTGAGTTTTGTGACAATATGGCTGCACACATTTTTCTATCCTCTCATCCCTGGCTTTTTAAATTCCAAATCACAACCGATAGATATTTTAGGTATATTTCATTACTTCTGTTGCTAACAACTCAAGACCTGGATGCACCTAAACAATAAATTGAAATAAATACTATGGGTCATTCCTTAATTCGCTTTCCTACAATGAATAACGGGAAAAAAGCTACAGAAGCTGGAAAAGGGGCATTTAAGAGAATCCGCTTCACGTGTAGATTCTACAGCGGAGCTGTGCCCATGATACTTGGGGTCTTCAGCTTGGTATGTGAGCATTTTGGAAGGGATCCTATACATCAACATTGCAAGTAACCATTTACACACCCTACACGAAAGACTCAAAATATATAAGCAAACATACGTAGTCAAAGCATATAGAAAAATCTAATGTAAAGCCAGAGAAGATTGGAACCTTCCAAGACGTCGCAACGCCTTTAAAATTCTTCGTCACCGACGTTACCAACTTGTGCAAATCCTTGCCCGCCCAAATGGAAGAGATTATTACCTAAGAACATAACCAAGATACGATGGAAACGTCGGTTCTTTGTAGTGCAGTTGTGAAAGCTCCCTCGTATTTACGTTCAGATATCAACCTACTCAGCTCTTTAGTTGGATCCAAAGGTGTCACGATCTATATGAAACATCAAATAGCATTATCAGGTCAGTTTTGGGAAAACGCATCAACAACGTATATCTGAAAAGTGCACACTGTAGCTGAGAAATCCCACTCGGATAAAGAACAAACCTTGTTATGCAGACCACCCAGAGGACCATTTCTCAGCTGACTGACTCATGGGTTTACGGCATTTGAATTTGCTACAGCAACAGCAAGTTCTAACAGCTTCCTTTGACCATCAGCCAATTCATGGCTTAAAGATTGTGTCAATGATGATGCTGAATTAATTGCATCCTGGAAAAACAAACTCCAATATCAGAGCATATCAAATATAACGTCCGAAAAGAACTGCTACTTCATGATTCAATCATGTCGATCGATCTACTGGTAGAACTTGTAAAGTGGTTATCATGCAAATGGTATGTCTCAGTTTGTCTCTAGCTTACTATTTTCGTCCTATGAAATATGGATCACGTAGAACGTTGGTTAATTCTTTACTTAAATAGTTTTGTTGGTGCGGACAAAGAACTGAGTTAGAACTTAGAACCAAAATTAACTGCTGTAACAAACACTCACAGCCATTAAGATGAAGCAGGGGCGCATAGGAAAAAGAATGCAACTCCTTAAACTCAACTGAAAATGCAGCTACTGTAACTAAGACATAAACCGCGAATTCAAATCCGATCCAAATTATGAAAGAGAAGAAGGCAGTACTGAGATCATAGTAATCGTACTTCACTCCTCTTCACGCCCAATCAGAGCTTTCCGTGTAGAACATCAAACCCACAACTCCAACCGTTAAAGCTCCAACTAACACATGACATTCTAGAAAAAGCGTTGATATGCCTGGCAGAAGAGCCTTGCCAGAAAACATTCCGCTGCCAAGTACTACAAACCTAATAGCCCATCCCATGAGCCTCCACAGTATGGAATGAACTCCACCACTCATATCCAATGTCAAATGAATATCCCTGCACCTTCATACAATGTTAAACACAGTACCTTTGCCAAGTCCACCAAACCACCCAAATCTACACCTGGTCAAATTTGTTGCATTTTTTAATACGATTTTACCTAATATAGTTAGATTCATTTATTTTATTATTATTTTATTAAAAGTGAACCAATTGAACTTATGGCAGATCGTGGGGGGTATCGCCTACCTAATTATTGATAATGTTGAGTTAACACTCTAATCAAGTATCATTCTAATACTCCCCAAAAGCAGGACCTAACCCACAAACCATATTAACTTCCTTAATATGAGCTTAATGAAAGAAAACCCATCTACCTCTTCAGTTCTTTCATGACTCACAAGATGCCCTCTCCATGTAATTCAATCATTCTAGCATAAGTATGCAGCTTCTCAGCAAGTCTACCTGCGTAGTATAACTGAGCAATCACATCATGCCTGTGTATCCAAGGAAACAAACCAGAGTGAGTTACTACTACTTCCTAATCGGACTCTTGAAGGAAAAATGATAAGACAAGGAAGATATTAGTGGTTTTCAGAGTCCATATTACCTTCCATGAATGACTGATAAATCAAATATAGGTTAGGCCATTTTTTTTATAAGAGCATTTAAGTTATAAAGGATTTAAACAGTGATATCTAATTTTCTCGTTCTTTATTTCAGAAGCCATAACTAAGATTTCTGCATTTAATCCAAATTTCTTAAGCTTACATTATTCATTAAGCCAGGATCGTAATGCGCAGTGTATTATTTAATCATATAGAACCAATTTGAGACCGAAGAATCAAATTCTAAGAACAGTTCTAAAGTCTGCTGTGGAGAAACTGAGTAAACGCGTATCTTTCTCGACTATATCATCATTAAAACTTTGAACATCTTAAGAGAATTTTAAGTTGTAGGAAAACAGTCATCAGTGAACATCATTGCAAATCCCGAATTAAAACTTGCAGAAAGAACTCACATTCAGATTCAAACTAAAACATGGCCCCAAAAGCAAGTACTAAATTCACTACTTGTACAGGTGCAGCGAAGGAGAATGGAAAATCGAAGCCTCGTCCAAATCAAGCCCACTCGCGAAAAGTATTACAACTTTGAGACTTAATATAACGTTTTTTTAACATAAAAGTTGGAGCTAACCTACTTATTCATCGAGCCCTTGAACTGCTAAAGCCATGCCCTACTGTATTCATGCTATTATACTTCTAGTCTGTCAGTATTTTCAGTTCCAACAAAGTGCAAGTGTGTTTTCTCTAGGGACTGTTACTTCACCTTTCTTTGTTCATCATTTTTGGCCTGAGGTATACTTTTTTATACATTAAAAAACCAGTGGTGGAATACCTATTATGTCTATTTTCCCTAATTTTGGAGATCCATGGGTAATCTCATGACACCAATCTAGCATCACTAACCTCGCACAGGAGAATTTGGCTATGAATAACATTGTTGCCTCAATGACCGAATATGAAAGCAACTAAACATACTGAAGCTGGATGTCATTACCCAATATGCAAAGACACAGGTTCACACACCAGTATATCGATCATCATCTTTGTAAAAATGGGTAATAACCATGAATTTCAAAAAAAATAGTACAAAGCACGACTCTCAACCTGAAAATGTGGAGCAGCTGTTGCAATTCAGAATTTCCAGGGAAGAGTGATTATCCAGTGACCAGTTCAGCTTCTGAAAGAAAATGAAAGTGAGTTTAAAGATATCACCATACATACCATACTACTCACAGGACAAAAAATGACAACCTACTGAATATGCAACCACTCATAATGGCTTCTTTCAGTTCATTCATCATCAAACTACAGGTAGCGTATAAATTATAAAGAGAACCAATCCATTATACACTATTTATTGAATTTCATACTCTTGAGATTTGGGAATCAAGAATGAGAATCAGTCATTGCAGGAACGGTGCATCCCTATGGAGAGGCAACCCTCATTCTCAATCCTCCAATCTTTTGGAAGCAAACATAAAACAATAATTTCCTTTGACAGTCTCTTGCAACATTCAACCAACATTTTTCACAATAGAAGCATATGAAATATCTGGTAATAAATATTGCAAGTACTCAATAAAATTAACCATGGCATGGAACTTTTCAAGTCTAAAATTTTATTCAACAGTAGCATTCAAAATGTGGAATTCTGAAAATTTTACAGATGAGGGAGCCCATTGCAACCTAAATCTGTGAGCAATCAACAAATATTAGGAAAATTATCATCAGCTGAGGCGGTTCTCTTGGTAAAATGCCACATATTTTGGCTCGAATTAATTTCCAAACAGACAGGTAGCCAGACAAAGTAATACGCCACAATGAAAGAGCACATTAAAGTAGGAAAGTAATACAGTACGTACATCTCTTTGACAGGCCAGCGAGTTTGTACCAGACCAGAAAACCTTGCTACAATGCATTTTCGCCGAAGGTAATAGACAATCTTCCTCCGGATGAAGAATAATCTATCAAAACAGTAATCTAGTTACGGTCAAACTATGAAAAGTGGGAAAAAATGCTGCTAAAAAGCCAGAAGAGTGACATTTGGCACTCATACATACTACTGATGTTTCCACAGCTTTCTCTCCATCTTCAACAGTGCTCATCGTCAGGCAACCGAAACCACAGCTCCTTCCAGTTTCCCTATTCTAGATAACCTAGCAAAAAAAATATCCATCTTCTTAGCACTACTAGAACTAAACAAAACAATTTCAATCAATTAGATATCTAAATTACCATGTATAATATAAATCATCCACATTCAGATTTTTTAAAAAAAAATCATCACATAGAGAAGGATAGAAATTAAGCATCAACATTGAAGGATTAACTCGCCACTTTGACATTCTTCCATGGATGCATCAGACCATTTTGATTAACTCATTGAAATTATGGTTTTCAATGAAAATTATACATTACTTCAGCTAAATATCATCAATTAAAAACATCAATTGATAAGAAAGAAAGAAAAATAACTCATAATCACAATGGTACATACACTGCATAAGTTAATGTTTCTTGGCAAAGTGAAACGCATAAAAGGTAATATTCCTTTTGATGGTACAAATTCTTCCTCCGAGGAATAAAATTACTTCAAACCTGCACCAACAAAAATGCATCCATCAAAAAATACAGATGCAAGTTGTATTGGCTACTGGTAAATCCCTACAGATCCCAAACTTAGTAAATCTCTACTGGTAAGCCCCTAAACAATAAAAAATCGCAGAGGAGACAAACAGATCACTCACCCATCAAATTATGCCGATGTTGGCCCAATTTCTCAAAAATCTGGTGAACAGAAGGCCAAACAGTCACTGTGAATACCAGTCATCGATGTCTCCTTCGCACAACCAGCCACAGTTTTCACCCATAGCCTTCGGCAAATGTAATCGAACCCTCAACCTTCAAGAGGCAAACATGATGCATGTAACATTTTTAAGTGCATTTTTTTAAATTATTTATTGAATATCTAACAATGTAATATGTCAAAAGGTGGAATTTAACCTAATAGATTTCCCCAATAGTCACACAAGCTATTGTATTGTTTCATTAAAGACAACACTATATTGAGGTTGTTATCTCTTTCTGTAGCTATCTATGTCTTCATACATCCATTAAATCAAGCAAACAGGCTACAAAATCCTAGTGAATCACCCAAATAAACTTACCCAGAAGCAGAAATTATTAAAATAGTACATTAAAGAAATATGGAGCACCTGATACCTCAGGATGATATTTCATCCCACCAGAACTGAAAATCAACAAAATTTATAACCTCAGTCACCATCGCCACCGCCAAAGGCCAGTCACCACCGTCGCAGGCCAGTCACAGCAGGGCCAGGAAGCGGATCTTGACATGCAGGCTCGAAATTGGTGAAATAGCGGAAGACAAGCCTCAATCTGAAATTTAATGCACAAAATTGTACCTTTATAGTTGAAGCCAACGGGAATCGCCGCTAATCATCACCGTCAAGAGCCTAAACCCTAATTGCTTGAAGAACTGACCTGTATAGAAAACAAACAGAGAGACAGATAACAATTTTCAAACATGCAAACACAGACAGAGAAATCAAGAAGGAGAATAGAGAATAGTAGTCGTATACCTTGAAGATTATCCAAAAACCCTCCACCATCGCTAAACACTACCTAACAGAATCAATCGCCACCGCCACATTTCGACATGGGAAACCCTAGATTCAGATCGGAAGGAGCAGAACAAAGAAAAGGCCCTCACGGCTCCTCCTGTTTCACCAACCCGATCTGCAACTCCGGATTGAAGCCAGTTGGTGGAGGAACAGAGGGAGAACCTGTAAACCCACGAAGAGAACGTGACCGAGAGAACAGAGAGAAGATGAGTGAAAGAGAGAGAGGAGAGCTGTTGCGAAAGGAGTGACGGAGAGAGAGAGAGGATAGGTCTCTGGGAATAAAGCAGAGCCTTCTCATCGAAGAGAGGCGGAATTGACACTAATAACCTCAGGTGGGTGTGAAACAGCAGAGCAAAGTAGAGGGCAAAAGAGTAATCTCGAGAAGCAGATGTGGATGGCAACCAAAGGAACAGAGTGGCAAAAAATGCTGAGGTGGCGCCAGGGTGTAACAGCCCTAACTTCTTTATATATAGGTAGAAAGATGTGAGAGGAATAGGGGATGGTAGGTAAATAGAAATAGAGAGACGTACAATCATGAATTATTTGCTTCTTTATCTGGTCAATTGGGTCATCCTCGTTTTCTTTTTGGCAATGCCAACTTGACGAAGACAATGACAAGACCAAACTTGTTCAACACAACAACACACACCTAGACAAGTTATGCTAGCTTTGCTTCTTTCTTTGGATACATTGCATGCACGCAGGTCTCCATTATTAGGCAACTTGACCCTTCAACAGTGTATTCAACAAAAACACATTTACCATATGCCAAATATATTATCTTAAGTTCACACAATTTTTACCAATGACATATGATGCTTTTAATTGACTTCCATTACTATAACATTAGAGGCAAGTTTAGGCAAGTTACATGGATACAAGTCCAAGGTATAAACCGGAAGCTATAATCCTGCATTCAACTTTTGAAAAATTAAAATTTATCACATCTTATTTAAATTATTCACTATATCCTCCAAAATTGCGCTATTTCTCTCGTTTACCCTCACTGTCACGAATTCTTAAATCTACCCCTAATTTTCGGCAAAAAAAAAAAAAAAAAAAAAAAAAAAAAAAAAAAAAAAGAAAATCTACCCCTAATTTTTGGCAAAAAAAAAAACATCCCCTAATTCTCGACACAACCGTTCTTTACACAAACTGATCACATACACAACCTTCTTTTACACAAACTATTATATCATTCCATAGAAAGAAGAACCTTTGATTACCCAAACTATTCTGCAAAGTCCAATTATCATAGGGATCTCTTGAAAGATTGTTGATGATAATGTCAATTAGCATCCAATTATCACAGGGATCTCTTGAAAGCATAAAGTATCTTTTCTGGTTCTAAGAAACAACAAAATCTACACGATCTTTACATAAACAAGAATATATCAAAAGTCCTAGCATAGTACATGCATGCACTAACATATACGTAACCCCAGCAGACACAGCCCCAACATTAAACATCACTAATTAAGATACTAATCTTAAACAAAACACACCACGACAAGATAGATGGTGCCATGCTGACGCCAGCATGCACCTTATTTATTTATATATAATAAAGTTCATAATTTTTGTTTTTAATTAGAATCTTAATTAAACACCAGGCTGATTAGACAAACAAACACAGTACATTAGAGAGATAATAAACGGACTTGATTAAAACAAAGTTTGTTTCTTCAGAAGACCAGGTTGTTTTGCTGACTCATGAAAGGCTCCTCCTCCAGCAACCACAGATCAACCGAGTCCGACTCACTGAGTCCACCCAACTCAGCCGTCTCGGTGTCCAGCCCCAGGAACAATTCCAAGTTCGAGATCTGCTCTTTAAACTCGAACTCATCAGCCACCGGTACCGGACAGTACGGCTGAGGAGGCTGGAACTCGAAACCGAACTCGGTCAACTGAGCCGACTCGGTAGGCAGAGGACTCGCCTGAGTCGACTCAGGTGCAACGCACTGCCTCTTGGGCGGCGGCTGAGGGAAATTGAGCTTCGCCTTGTCGCCGCGGATGCGCTTCGCGGCGTCGTCGTAGGCCCTGGCGGCCTCCTCCGCCGTGTTGTAGGTGCCGAGCCAGCCTCGGACGCCCTTCCGCGGATCGCGAATCTCCGCTGCCCATTTCCCCCACGGCCTCTGCCTGATTCCCCTGTAAACGTTCTTCCGAGGCCTCTTCTTCTCCGCCGCCTCAACCTTCTTCTCAGCTGCAAAATGAAACATACACAGTTGTCATTTCCGTACACAGCGATGGATCTGCGAAAAAATTAGCCTAGGGATTTTTGCCTAATTCGCTGCATGCAATCCAGCGATTCGATCTCAAATTATCATAGTTTTAAAAACCGGACCGGACAGTTCGACCGGTGAATTAACGAAATTAGTCTCGTGTATAGTGACTCCGATAAGGCATTCACACAAACACAATTGATGATAAGCTATGATTCTGACCTTGGTGAGTAAACACGATCTTCTTCTTCTCGGGGAGCTTAGGGTGAGTCAGAGCAGGGCTGCTCCGGAAGAAATCGGCGAAAGGTTCGTCGAGGTCGGACCATAAGTCGGCGGCGGTGAGCTTCCGGAAGCGGCTCTTAGGGATGTCGTTATGAGGTTGACCGGGTTTAAGGAGCTCGTGCCATAAATCTCTCAAAGCAGCTACTAGGGGTCGCGCGCGAGCTTGTTTGTCGCTCGCGCGCGACAGGACTTACTCTAGCCTCCAAACCACTAAGTCCCTACAAGTCCCGTGTGGTGGTATGCGAGGGCCCTGTCTCGTAGCCCCCACGTGGATCAGCGCGGCTGGTGATCCTGTGTGTGTGGAGCACAGCTAGGTGTGCTGGATGATCGCCACGTGGCTAAGATCTGCCTGTCCAAAAAGCACTATCTACAATAGCATTCTTAGTTAAGGAGATTTCGTCCTTTGAACATGCATGTTTTCTGAAACTCTGTTTCTAGACCAGTCTTAGCATTTTTATTAAAAACCCAATTTTCAGAAAGTTTTAGCACCTCCTCTTTCTTGTGTTGTAACTAGGCACATTGCGGATTTATTCTGGAAAATATGAGCATTATAGCTATTCTCCAAATGGTAGTAGTCACCTTGCAAAGTTGAAAGTTTCATCCAAACTCTTCTCAGAACAGAAGTGTTTGTTAATTTTGTAATTTGAATTTTATAATAGCTATGCATGATTTTTCTTGATGTTTCTGAAAGTAGGCACATGTAGGTTGATCATAAATTAATTTCATGATTTTAAGAGATGTGTCGATATGGTAAATGTGCCTCTAAAGTCAGAGCCCCAATTATGTCCAGAATTATCGTTTGATAGATTTTAGAAAATATGAAATTTTGAAATTGTAAGTGTTTTGTTGGATTTATTTTGACAAGTGAATATCATTATATGTGCACTTTTTTCTTACATATAGGACCACGTGACATGTAGGGTTGCATTATATTATGGATCAATAAGGTGGTTGTAATGAGTACGTTATACATGTAATTGTAGACATTGGCCTCGTAGCAGAGAGTGGTTATCGTTGGAGTGCTAGGCTTACATTCTTGCTTTTGGTTGTGCTTCATCTCAACGGTAAGTACATATGTGCGACCCCTTTCTTATCAGAATGTAATTTTGTGTGATTTCTCAAATGAATACTTTATTAATTGAAAAGGTATGAAAAGCATGATTTATAGTCGAACGTTGCTTGAATATTCATGAATCCTTTGTTAGAAATCTTGAACATTACTTGTGAAATCTGATTTGATTATGGTAAAGATAAGAATTAAAACACTTCTAATAAATTTAGGACGATGTGCAGAGTTGTGTTATTTATGGCTTCGACCGGAGGCGTCAAGCGACCCTCCAATTACCTATGGCTACAACCATTGAAGCAATGCTTCGTATTATATGATAAAACTTGAATGTTCACAAATCCGCACCCGACGAGCCAACATGTACCAATGTATTGAAGCCAAGGGTTTTGTAGAGATATAGAGTGCTACTTATACTTGTAAGGGTCACTACGGTATAAGGGTGTCGACACTTAAGGCCTTTTAGCTAATGTTGTGACCGGGGATTGACGTACGTGCTCCCTTCACGCTCGGGTGAAATATAGCTTGATAGACCCTAGAAGGAACTCTTTATTATTACTTCGTGATCCCTCTGTCTAAATCGATCATGCTGGTGTCTTTGGACATGCCTCTGCTAAACGTAACGATTAATTGACGTTGAACGAAAGTTGATTACTCTATCGATTGAAATGATTTGAAAATCTTTGGCTACGCGTGAACTAATATCATTATCAACTCAAAAGGACTTGTTTATTCTGGATATTTTACTGAATATTCGTCGTTTCTTAATGTTGTTAATTTGAGAGGTTTTTGTTACTCGGTTACTTTCAGTTGTTACAAAATCCCCAACATGTTACTTTTATTATTTTAATTTTCTGTTTTGTTTCAACTCATTCTTCTGTGTCACTCGTTGCTTTACATGTCGTACTGTGTATTTACTCAGTTTTTACTGATTGTTTTCAAACTGTTGTGTCTGCATTTGCTATTTTCAAAACCACCACAGGTTTACCGAGCTAGGGATGTGAGCGCTTCACGAGGCATATGCGATAAACATATATAGGTCATGTAATATTTGACAACACTTAATTGTAAACATGATACTAATGTGTTTGTATTTAACTTATACAAATGAAGTTCATCATATCAAAGCAATGCAATTGTTAAATCTTCAATGTTATTCTACTTCTGGTTATCGATTGTCGCATTAACACTGAACCGAGACCCTGGGTTGTTTCATCCAAGCTCATGTGGAGTTGCCGGGGATTCCTTGTTGTATCTTTCCCACCATCATACCTTGTCGTTCTCTGCTATTTGGGGCCTTGGCACAACACACACATAGGCAAGGTAATATAGTTGCAGACGCTTTGGCAACCTATGATCACATTTGTCAATTTTTTTAGAGTTTCCAGTACCAACTAGAATTACCTATGGAGAATATCAATCTTTGCAGACATGATGCCTTAGATCGTTTGTATTATCGTCCTCCATGAGATGTACTCTTTAGTATTTTGTTCTCCATTTTAGGAGCTTACCTGTTATAGTTGGTCAGGCATGATATCCACCCCCCCCCCCCCTCCTCTCTTCCCCTCACATTTTACTTTTTTTACTGGTTAGGAGTCCGTCTATTCAGTTAATAATACGCGCTGTTATGTCATCCTACCACGATGGTACGCTAGATTGGAAAAAAAGAAAAAACTACTCATTCTCAAACTAATAAAAAACCATAAACTAAAAGATCAATAACCTGAACTACCACAGTATCACATTTTAGTTGATATTAAGGGCATGTCCACCAAGCCCTTCTAGCCAAGGCACCACCTCATTTTAGCCCTCCCAACCCCCATTTTCTCACTATTCACCTCTCCACCAAGACATTCTTGCCAAGGCTAGAGTTGCCCCAAGGCAATGGGTTGGGCAATTCTAGCCTCTTGCCTTGCCTTCTAGCCCCAATGCCACATAGACAATCCACCCACTTTTCCCCCTCAAATACTAGTTTCACCCTCAAATACTAATTTTTTGACAAATACTAATTTTGCCGCATTGAAAAATGATTTGCAAAAACACTGAAAAAAAAACTGTTTAAATAATTTGTTTGAAAAATCTGAAAAAAATTGTTTTGAAAAAAAGTTTGCAAAAGTTGAAAACAAACTGTTTCATAACAGTTTGCAAAAGTTGTTTTCAAAATCTATTTTTGAAAACTGTTTTCAAAAACTGTTTTTAAAAACTGTTTTCAAAAACAGTTTTCAGAAACTGTCTCAAAAACTGTTATTACATATCTTATTTTTATCACATATTATTACATTATAGTTATAAAAAAATATTTATAATAAGCACAAATTGTAATACAAAAATATATATTTTAAATATATTTTACACTTATTATAGTAATGAAAACTATTTCAGAAACTGTTATTACATATCTGATTTTTATCACATATTATTACATTATAGTTATAAAAAAATATTTATAATAAGCACAAATTGCAATACAAAAATATATATTTTAAATATTTTTTACACTTATTATAGTAATTAAAACATAATAATTTCATTATATAAGTAAAAGTATTACTAAAACACAAAATACAGTATTTTTTAATAGTGAACAATGTCTTGCCTCTCCTCCGACCCCAGACGGGTGGAAACAGACTTCAAAAAACAATGAACAGTGTCTTGACCTAGAGCCCCAGAGCCCCTTGCCTCCTGTCCTGGTGCCTCAATGGGTGACCATGCCCTAAAGATCATCTCCAACAACAGGTGTACATTCGTACAATGTCATGCCAATTTTGCAGAGAAAAAGACAACTGGTGAAATCCGCCTTGCATTTTAGCCCTCGTTAAAGTTGTGATTGATTGAGAAACATCACGTGAAAACTCAACGAGGGACATGTAAGAATCTAGGTCCACTGAGCAATAGGGGATGGTTGGTAAATAGAAATAGAGAGACGATCATGAATTATTTGCTTCTTTATCTGGTCAATTGGGTCATCCTCGTTTTCTTTTGGCAATGCCAACTTGACGAAGACAATGACAAGACCAAACTTGTTCAACATAAACAACACACACCTACCAGTCCGTCCCAGCTCTTTCTTCCCATCTGACTTTTTTGACTCGTATCTGGGTCACTTTGACCGGGTGATTTGAATAGCAAAATGATACGATTTTTTGATAATTTTTTCACCATATTATAGAGCACCTTTTACTCTACAACACCATGAAAAAATTATCAAAAAATTACATCGGTTTGCTATTCAAATCACCGGGTCAAAGTGACCCAGTGAATAGTGACAAAAGTCAAATTGGGAAGAAAGAGCTGGGACAGAGTGGTACTCAACATAAACAACACACACACACACCTGTGTGTGTTTTGCTTTTTTCTTTGGATACATTGGATGCAGGCAACTTGACCCTTCAACAGTGTATACAACAAGAACACATTTACCATATGCCAATAATATTATCTTAAGTTCACACAACTTTTCCCAATGACACAGTGTGATGCTTTTAATTGACTACTACCAATATTACTAACATTGAAGGCAAGTTTAGCAGTTAGGGTGGTAGCTCAAGAGGTAGGCCGTTGAAGCCCCTGCATGAAGTCTCGACAAAACAGTTTCTCAAAAAAAAATAAAGACAAGTTTAGGCAAGTTACATACACAGATACAAGTCGACTGTATAACCCGGAAGCTATAATCATCCACTCAACTTCTGAAAATTTAAACTTTATCACATCTTATTTATTTATTTTTTTGATGAAGATTATCACAAGTTATTTAAATTATTCACTACATCCTCCAAAAGTGCACTATTTCTCTTGTTTAGCCCTCACTGTAACGAATTTTTAGATCTACCCCTAATTCTCAACACAACCATCCTTTACGCAAACTGATCACATACACAACCTTCTTTTACACAAACTATTCTATCATTCCATACGAAGAAGAATCTTCTATTACACAAACTATTCTGCAAAGTCCAATTATCATAGGGATCTCTTGAAAGATTGTTGATGGTAATGTCAATTAGCATCCAATTATCACAGGGATCTCTTGAAAGATTGTTGATGGTAATGTCAATTAGCATCCAATTATCACAGGGATCTCTTGAAAGCATAAAATATCTTTTTCTTGTTCTACAAACAACAAAATCTACACGATCTTAACATAAAGAAGAATATAATCAAAATCCTCGCATAGTACATGCATGCACTAGCATATACGAAACCACAGCAGACACAGTCCCAACATTAAACATCACTCATTAAGATATGGTACTACAACAAAATAGATGGTGCCATGCTGACGCCAGCATGCACCTTATTTATTTATATATATAATAAAGTTCATAATTTATGTTTTTAATTATATTCTTGATTAAACACCACGCTGATTAGACAAACAAACACAGTACATTAGAGAGATAATAAAGGGAAGGGTTTAATTAAAACAAAGTTTGCTGACTCATGAAAGGCTCCTCTAGCAACCACAGATCAACCGAGTCCGACTCACTGAGTCCACCCAACTCGGCCGGCTCGGTGTCCAGCCCCAGGAACGATTCCAAGTTCGAGATCTGCTCTTTGAACTCGAACTCGTCCGCCGCAGGTACTTGACAGTACGGCTGAGGAGGCTGGAACTCGAAACCGAACTCGGGAAACTGAGCCGACTCGGTGGGAAGAGGACTCACCTGAGTCGACTCAGGGGCAACGCACTGCCTCTTTGCCGGCGCCGGCAGCGGCGGCTGAGGGAAGTTGAGCTTCGCCTTGTCGCCGCGGATGCGCTTGGCAGCGTCGTCGTAGGCCCTGGCGGCCTCCTCCGCCGTGTTGTAGGTGCCGAGCCAGACTCGGACGCCCTTCCGCGGATCGCGAATCTCCGCCGCCCATTTCCCCCACGGCCTCTGCCTGATTCCCCTGTAAACGTTCTTCCGCGGCCTCTTCTTCTCCGCCGCCTCAACCTTCTTCTCAGCTGCAAAATGAAACATAAACAAATTAGGTTTTTGGCCTAATTCGCTGCATGCAATCCACATATTCGATATCAATTCATACTTTTAAAAACCGGACCAGACGGTTCGACAGGTGAAATAACGAAATTAGTCTCGTATATAGTAACTCCGATTTCGAGATAAATAAAGACATTCACACAAACACAATTGATGATATCTGACCTTGGTGAGTAAACACCGTCTTCTTCTTCTCGGGGAGCTTAGGGTGAGTCAGAGCGGGGCTGCTCCGGAAGAAATCGGCGAAAGGATCGTCGAGGTCGGACCATAAGTCGGCGGCGGTGAGCTTCCGGAAGCGGCTCTTAGGGATGTCGTCGGAGATGATTGCGCCACCGCACATCTTGTTGGGAAATAGTTCTAGAGAGAGAAGGGTTTTGGTTTGGTTTGGTTTGGTTTGGTTTATGTGAGTGAATGATAAAGTGGGGGAGTGACGGTTACAACCAATCGGTGCGTTACGGGACAAAAAATGTGACTTTTTTTCCGGTTACTTTTAAATGCTGCAATTCACTTTGTTTGGTTTTTGAGGTGTAATTTTTGGAGCTGTTCTATTTTTTCTGCCACGCTATTTGTCCATTTTCTGCCATGAATTAGTGGAGATCTGATTTCTTCAATTCAGTGCCTTTAATTTGATTCTTGTTTGCAACAAAATAATTTACAAGTACAATTACATCTTCCATGAAAATCATTTTAATATACTATTAAATTTTGGAATAATAAATAAGTAAGACATGTTATTTATTGTACAAAGTCAACCAGCACAAGACCATGAAATCACCGGTGATAAAATAAAGATTGCTAAATTTAATTAGGGCTGAGCACGGACCGGGTCGGCCGGGCGAAAGCCGTAATTTTGCCCCGACCCAATGATTTCGGGTTGGACATTTCTCAACCCAAACCCAATCGAGTAACCCCGAAACCCAAACCCAATCGAGCGCTTCGACTCGGACCGGATCGGACCGGTTTTAACGGGTTACAAAAATACAAATGATAATGCATCATGTTCTCAATTGCTCACTGCAAGATAGGGGGAGCAGCCTAGAAAAGCAAATGAGAGCCAAATTACAATCAAACTGTTGCAATTACTCTTACATATCCACATCTTCTAAGTTACTGCTAGTCGATAAGAAAATACATGCCATACATCTTAATTATCCAGTGACGAAAACATGTTGCACAAGAAACTCAAAACTAGCGTTCATCAATCAGTTCTAGGAATAGGTTGAACAAGAAGCATCACTCGAAGCACTCCTGAATCAGAGAAACCGTAAAATTCAAAACTTGGTACACTGTAAAGTGTAAACTTTAACATACCATGTCAATTATTCAAACTGTAGCATACCTCTGTGGGTCGGGTCGGGTTTTTTCGGGGTTTTTAATGTTGTACCCGCGCCCCACCCGGATTTTGCGGGTTTGAGTTAAACATACCCATACCCAATCATAATACCCAAACTTGAGTACTTTGACGGGCGATTCGGTTCGGACCGGGCGATTCGGACCGGTTTGACGGGTCCGTGCTCAGCCCTAATTTTAATAGAGTTGCTCCATCCATTTCCTTCAGATTCTTCGCGTTTCTGGAAAGTTGTTTTATGAAAATGTCAGGTGAAATCAACCTCATGCTACGTCTTCATGCTAAGTGGAGGAGTCATCACATGGAACAACAGCAAGCAGACTTGCACTGCCTTTATCGACCATGGAAGCGGAATATGTTGTCTGTTCCGCTAGGAAAGTGTTTGGCTGATAAGGTTTCTGATAAGCTCATGAGCGGTTGACGAACCAAGACCAGTTACACTACGTTGTGATAGTATGCCGGTCACAGGTTATGCTAAGGATCCGAAGTACCACTATAAAGCCAAACATACAGAGATCAAGTATCACTTCATTAGGGAAGTGGTAGCTAAATGAGATATTGCATTAGAACATATTCCTACGAATCAGATGTTAGCTGATCTGATGATCAAGCCCATTCTAAAGGCTACTTTCGTTAGTCATGTTAGGAATATACTCCTACGAATCAGATGTTAGCTGATCTGATAAGTGACTGAGACATTGATGATTGGATTTTAATTGGATTTTCTTTGATTTATCTTGCGTGTTGATTGATACGTGCATGATATGTTGCATATGATGTACTAGCATTGAGCATGTGCGGTGTAGACACAAGGTCGTCTCCCTCACACGAGTGATCACATTTGCGATACCCTAGATGGTAAGCGAAAGATGAGACAGATTCCCGACAAAAGCTAGACGCCTATATGAGTGCTAGACGCCTATGATAAGAGCTAGACGCCTGACAGACGGATTCACTTGTCGCATTGGATATATTCAAGGAGAGATTGACGTGTATGCCATTCGAACATGGTTAATACCCCCAAACCATGTATAGTCTGCGTAAAGAGAGCCAGATGCTTGAACAAATTTCTTTGCGCAAGTAGTGTGACATCTCAGTACTCCGGTTAGTAGCCTAGAAGGATACTAGACTTAGATCTTCATAGTGGTCCTTATGAGATAAGACATGTGCTCTGATCAAAGTTCAAACACTATGGTGTGTATTTTCCAAATAACACGTGCTAATCAGTGACATGAGGTGGTGAGTAGAAAAGTCCTAGAGATTCCTCACCGTGTGAGCCTTGTCGATCATACAAATATGATTGACACTGTATACCCTTAGTACTATTATTTGTTTCGTGAGGAGACGGGTTGGTTGTGATACTTTGGCGTGACACCTTACGGCTATGGATGATTCGGCCTTGCGGACACTGCTGGGAAAGCAAATGAGCCAAATCTTAGCAGCACATGGACAGAAGGAAGATTCTCATTGCATCATTCTTTGTTATTTTCATTGGGCCCACCTACAAGATCCATTGGGGTCATGTAGGATATGAATATAATAATGAAACGTGGACGCACTTGAGCACTATTGGTAGGGACAAGACAAGTGCTCATGGTCCATGTGGTGACAATTCGATAGAATCTCGGGGATACGAGAGTTTTAGACTCTGCATTATTTTTTTAAGAGGTTGAGCCTTCCTGCCCTGGCTCTGTGTGAGTTTGATGTTCGAATCTCCCAAAATGAAGGTACTCTCAGCGATCACACGCCACAGTCATAAAATACTTTGTAGATAACTCGGTTGAAGAATGAGAGAGACTAGAAAAGCGATGCGCAGCCCCACTATTCGAGTGAGAGATGTTAGCAAATTACGTGTAGCGCCCAATGGGGTGCTTATGTAATTAGTCACAAACCCTAAGGAGGTGAGTAGCAATAAGGTATAAGTATGTCTATCTAAGGAGACCGCTTCCTACTGAATTAAATGCTGACCATAACAGTTGAAGAGACATCTTATAGGAACCCTAGTCTCTCTCTCTAACTTGCATCCAAAGGTGGAAGGTGGTGTGAACCATAATGTTCGTCCTCGAGATTCCCACTAGACTGTTGGGAGCAAGACGGCGCGTGAGAACAAGCAACAAGAATGATCATCATCAGCTGCTAGGAGCTAAAGAGAAGATGTAAACACGAGGATCTTCCGCTTTAGTTTCAGTTTAGATCTATACGTGTTTAGATCAGTATGATCCAACATATTGAATTTGTGCCCGAGTCAAAATCGGGTTATTTCGGAATTGACCTTGATTCTATTTGTGTCAACTACTCTTTTTTGGCACCACCTCATGCTATCCTATTTTTCTCATTATTTATCACTAAACCAACAAATCCTTGCCAACATTAGTTAAGGTGTTATAAAGGTTAATAATGTCGTAATTATAAAGGTTAATAATACGACATGGATAATTTTGTAACACCTGTTCAAGGGCCTTGATAGGGCTCTGTAACGATTAAAAAAAAAAATTGTAAGAACCAGCTCCCTAAAATAATATGACAACGATCAAATTGCCGGCAATAAAATAAATTGATAATAATGTGTGTTGTAGACAAGTTTCCTTTATTCTGAGAAGATATGTAAAAAGGAAATGCTAAACGTCACACTTTTTTCTTCACCCTTCAAGTTCACTCCTTATGTGGATGTTTTTGATTGGTGATATGATTATAAAAATATCTTAAAATAAATACCACCAACAGTCATATCTTGACACGTAGGAAGTGAACTTTAAGGGTGAAAAAAAATGTGAAGCATAGCAAACCGCTATGTAAAATAATAAATGAAGTGGTGTGAGATCAAGATGATCAAAAATGTATTATAAATTTAAGTTGTTTACTAGGTAATAGTAATGAATGACTAGTACAAGCTGTGGCTCATAAGTTTCGGTTGTCTTCCGTTAAATCTATGTTAAAAAATTATGAGTTGCGCCCGTGTGGGGTGCATATGTAATTAGTCACAATTTTATAGGATTAAATGCAATCAGGCACGAACTCTAAGGGGTTAGTTGCAAATTAGGTATAAGTCTGTCTATATAAGGGAACAACCTCCTACACATTTTAGTGCTAATACCAGAGTATAAAATAACTGGGAAGAGATCATGTGCTGATTAAAGACAGTTTCTAAGAACCCTAGTCTCTCTCTCTCTCTAACTAGCCTCCCTTGGTGGAACGTGGTGTGAACAAGAGCTTTCGTCCTAGTAATTCGAGTCAGACGGTTGGGTGCAAGACGGTGGTACGTGAAAGCAAGCAAACAACAATCATCCACTGCGCTAGGATCTTAGGCGAAGCGGTAACACATGAATCTTCCGCTTTAATTCATGTTGTAGATCTATATTGTGATTAGATCAGCCTATCCCTTCAACCCAAATCAATTTATGGACATGTTTCTTCACAAAATGTGTTATTGCTGAACAGATGTTGCTTATTACGCAAAGATACATGGCAAGTTTCTTCACAAAATGTGTTATTGCTGAACAAATGTTGCTTATTACGCAAAGATACATAAAATATATTGTCATCCACGAAACTCATATAAATAAATGCCTATTACTTGTGGACCTATTGTTATTGATTTCAGTCGCCTTCAGATGAACCTAAAATCAGTTTCGGGGCATATCTATTTCTTCACAAACTGGTTTTGAAACTAATTTAGGGGTGTGTTTGTTAGTTCTCAGAAAAAGAAACCATTTAGATAAGGTAAACGATCTCATTGATTGTACCATTTTATCGATGGTGATATGTTACCTCTCTACGTAAACGTATCAGTTTGCTACAAAAAGTTTAATACATTTAGTGAGCAACTAGTGGAAGATTATAAAAGAACAACCCTATCCTCAAGAACCTACCTGACAATCCAAATTAACCATTAGAAAGGGGAGTGATTATAAATGATTTAATCTTGGTTGGAACATACCATAATATCCCCTTTACCAATCCCTATCAAATATAGTGATAACCACTTCAAACTAAAACAGTACCCCTTTTAAGAAAAAATGTAGATTATGATTTTTGAAATTTTAATTTTAAAAAATGAAATAAAAAAAATGAATATACTAAGAAAAGAGGGTGCTTCGAAATTGAATGTAACTCAACGATTGCACTTGAGATAGACTAAAGGCTGAAACGGAGAAAATGATGGCCTCTTATCAGTTGAGGGATAGGGAAGAACCGTTAGAGAATCATTTATTCGACTAGCCGGATTGGACTAAACTAAACAAATATGAATTGGATTAGACGATATTATAATTGATTTTGTGTTTTTGCGTTGCATTACAAATAGTTAAAATTCAGCTAATTCACTCATGTAAGAGGGAACTAATTTATGATTGTAAACACAATTTTTCCAGTATTTAGTAGAGTGATTAGAATTTAGTCTAGATTAAACTAAACATAGTATCAACTAATATTTTAATACTGAAAACCCAAATAAAAGTACTGTCGGTCGAGGTTTTGAACGCAAATGGGAAGGAGAATGGAACTGGGTTAGGGATAGCCTGAATGCTGAATGTGTCTTTTTGCAGCTCAGTAGGAGGATGACAGCATAAACTGGGGGTGGAGTAACACCGATGGCGATTGGAGGATCTATCTATGGATTAGTAGATGACATCCTGTTTGTGAAAGTAGAAAATAGAGGAAAACCAGGATGTTAGGAAGGATGATGAAAAATTGTGATAGTAGTAAGCTGTTGTACTTGTAACGGCAATTGTCTTTCAGTTACGTCTCCTAAAATGGTCACCTGCCTGCCCTCCTTCATCATCTGATTCCTCTGCTCGAGTTCAGTTGTATGTCATGCCAAAAGTATAGGTTGCGGTCACTGGTTCGTAGAGGGTGGACCCAGTTGAGGAGGAGTTATTGCGATGATGATGATGATGCTGATTTTGTGGATGTCGAAAGCTAGCTAGCTATCCATTATTATCAAGTTTGATGCATTCTGATCTCAGACTCCCGCTCAGCCAATTTATTGTTTTGCCCCATTCCTCTTCTTCTAATAATAATAGAGTAACAACAAGGACAATGAGTCATTTTGGTTGTAGTTGAGTTGGTCCGTATAGTATGTTTAATTCTTTAGACGTTTGGTGGTTTCTTTAGATGTTTGGTGAGAGTTCTTGAGCTCGAACGTTGGGATAATTTAAGGGCTATTTATCAGTCTTTTCAACTGCGAGTCTGTCAGTCTGTATTTTTCTCAAACTCGTTTATCTTTTTATTTGTAGAGTATTATTGCACTAGAGTGAAGTTTACTCTCTGCGCATGTATTTATCCAAGTTCACTTAATCTAAATATTGATGACATACTGGTACCAGTTTCTTAGTCGTTAGATCTCTTAATAATAATAATAATAATAATAATAATAATAATAATAATAATAATAATAATAATAATAATAATAATAAAAATAATAATAATAATAAATGTGACATTCTAGTTTGTCCGGGGGTGTATCTTTTTATATTTCATCACAGCAGGGAAAAGGAGTTCCCACAAAAACATAAACCCTGAACCCCCCAAGGCTCGGGACTATGGGACTACGGGTTGCTCTTTCATCTAACGAACTTGAAAACACTCACTGTAACACGATAAGAAAGTAAAATAAAATCATCTCCTACATTTACTAGAGAGCTTGGTTCTGGCACTAAATAATTTCTCATCCTTTATGTTGAAAGAAAGCATGATAGAAAATTATAAAACTGAAAAACAGACTACAGATAAAATAATGGTAAAATGCACTTTCATGCCCTCAAGTTTGATACAAAGACATTTCCACAGTATCTAGTTTGAGAAATGACAATTTCACCCTTTAATTTCCCAAACCTGAACTCCATAATTGTGACAGCGTTAGTCTGCGGCGATGATCCATCACTGATAACAGTTTTTTGGACAAATTTTGCTCTTATAGTATGTAGGACACAAATATCAGCTTGAATTTGTTTCTAATTCGCGCTCAAGTATGGAGACACAATTACAAGCTCAACTCCGTTGATAATTCGCGCCTTCGAAACTTTAGAGCGCATTTCATTAACACTCCATACTTTCTCAGCAATTCATGACTATACCAAACAAAATTTCAACTAAGATACCAAATCAACCTTTACTGGGTAACCTGCTACCACACTTTGTGTCAAATTTCCATTGTTAACACTCGGTCAAGTTGAAATTTCATTACATTTTTTTTTTTGAGAACCATTACATTTTTCAACAAAGCTATAGTATTATATATAAGCTTTAAAGTTATTGCATAATATATAGATTACAAAAAATGTAGGATTTATAATATATTTACAAATAAAATTAAATAAATGTATTTATATCTAAAATTATATTAAATATTCTCTGAAAAGAAATAAATTAAACATTAATTTTTTCTCAATGTGATGAAGTTTGGCACACTGAAGGGTGAAAGTATAATTTCCAAAGTATAAGGGTGAAAGTGCCTTTGTGTCAAACCTGAGTGGTCGAAAGTATATTTTACCAATAAAATAATAGGATGTGCAAAAATGTCTCTGCCGCTGAAGCAGTGTCGTACAAGCATACGTGAATTTGCAGGAACAGCAAATATTGGAAAAATAAATCACATGATCAAACATAGACATAAAAAAACCCAGTACTGTATCAAGATTCAACTCATAACTGAAGGCAAAAGTTGTCTTACAGGATTTAATTTCACAACAACAGAAGATATATCTGAAGTACAAATCATGCTTGAGAATCCGAGGCCAAACATATAAAGAATAAGAATAATGATAATAATAAAAGCACATTTTCGAGCATTATTAATTCCGCCATTGATTGATTAGAGAGAAAGACACTAGCATTATGTGTAAATGAAAATTGCATAAACAAAAAGAAGCAGAAGAAAGGAAGGAAAGAAGCCTGGGAACTTCTCTAGCCGGCCATTTTGGTCAAGCGGTGAACTGTACTTCTTGCGACTCTGTTACCAGGGTCAATCTTCATGACCGTCCTCAGGTCTTCTGCCCCAAGCTTGTACTTCTCCATGCTTTCGTACAAGAGTGCGCGTTGCACGAGCACGGCTACGTTTTCACCATCATGCTCCAGCACCTACAAGACCATTGCATCTTATGAAATCTTTCTTTCATATTACAGAAGATGCTGACAAGATAATGAGCATGAAGCTAGAACGCTGCAATCTAATGAATTACTACAGGGCGTAATAACTTTAATCCCAAATTGTTACCAAAGTTGCACTTTTTTGGCTGCAATCTAATGAATCTAACAAACTTTATAAACATAATAACTAGTACAGGATATAGCTCGAGCAGAAATGGTCAATCAAGACAAGTAACTATCATGGTATACAAATAACTGTATCAGGTTCTGTGATATTATGAACCCATTGATACCAAATTACCCAATAGAGTCATCTTTATGGAGTTATGGTTGTATCTCAAGGACTTGATTGGTTGCATCATAGAGTCAGTCAGAATAATGACACTAAGATTCCAGTTCTCTATAATCACAGCATCATTATCCCAACATTGTTGAATCCATTGATGATATGCATGCATTGTATTTATAGATGATCAACTCTGATATTAGATATCAAGCTCTTAAACAAGCATCTTTTTCGTATTACTTTTGTCTTCAAGATGTATAATTTGGAAGTTGGGGAACAAATTACCTGTTTTCATATATAGACGTGGAAATGCAACATTAGACTTCAACTTCTTCTATAAGAGTGATGACATGTGGCTTTGCATTAAGAGAGCACCTGTCGCACAATTTTGATTTGGCAAAGTCCAAGAGAAGGCGAGGAATGACTTGGGGGACATGCGGGTTGAAGGCTGTTTGGAAGAGAATGTTGGAGCATAATTGTCTTTCTGAGTAGACAAAGGGCTTGGCTGTCTTCAGATAGAGGGACGTTGCTTGAATTATGGCACTTCATTGACCAAGTACCTGGTCTACGGTTGCTCTTAAGACTCCTAGGTTATATGAGGAGACACTTGATTCACCATATATGGCATGAGAATTATTATCAATTAAAACCATTTGGTCTCCACTCTCCACCTCTTGAGGTAACCTACCACTCTCTCCCCTCGGCTGCTCCAAAAGACTACCAAGTCAAATCATACATACCCAACAAATACATAACCGTTTTTTTAATAATCCAACGAGTTGTTATAATACTTCTGATATAATTTTCAGAACGTTAATCAATTGTTTCAATTCGGCCGAGCGCCATAGGTTGAAGCAATGACATCATCCTGATAATGTGTTTGTACTTCGTAGTCAAATCATACATACCCAACAAATACATAACCGTTTTTTAATAATCCAACGAGTTATTATAATACTTCTGATATAATTTTCAGAACGTTATCAATTGTTTCAATTCGGCCGAGCGCCATAGGTTGAAGCAATGACATCATCCTGATAATGTGTTTGTACTTCGTAGTACAACAGCAGCATGATCTTACTTCAAGTACACAATTATTCATTACGGTGTTCCTAGAGTACCAGCAAATTACAGTGGTGGACCCATGATGACCACGGCGCAATGGCCATCTTGAAATCATTCAAGTCAAAAATTTACAAATCTTTTTTGGGAGAAAATCTACGTTACTCTCATGAACTGGTAACTTAAAAAAAAAAGACTGCGGAAGGCAGGGCTGTGAACGTGCCAAGCCACTCATGACTAACTGAGTGTTCATGTCGAGAAGAGCTAATCAGAGATTGAGTCGATTTTAAATCAGCCAAGCTTGAGCAGAATAGTGGCACTGCCAAGGTTGATGAAACCATTACTAGGCTTGTCAAGTACCATTAGCTTGTTTATAATAGGCTCGTTAGCTAAACAAGTCTGCGAGCATTGCTCCTTAACAAGTTTGACTAGGAGTTCATGAATAATAAGCTTGTTAAATTTCATTACATGCAAATTATTTGTGGTGAAGTGATATATAGGATCAACTGATATAACGGAACTCTAGTCTTATTAAGTTATTATCTTGGAATACTCTAGGGGTACGTTTGGTTTTCTAGGATTGGCAATATTAGCTGAGATTGGACTAAATATACTCTGCGTTTGGTTGTTCTGGACTAATTTTAATAACGGTACTAAATAGTGAAAAGATAGTGTTTAATACCCTAATTTACTCCCTTCTCACATGAGGGTATTAGCTGGATTGGACTATCTGTACCTTAATGCTGAATTAATACTGCATGAAACCAAACACATTATTAATTATAGTTCAGCTAATCCAATCCAATCCTATCCGGAAAATTTAATCCAGTCCCGTCCACTCCCGCTAATATTGAAAACCAAACGTGCCATAGGTTAACTAGTTCTAGGATTGAGCTCCAGCCCCATACCAGTTCACGGGTCTGTAACCAATATCAACTTGGTCCAACAAGCACGCTGAGCCCCGAGCAAATGTTGATCTAAAGGAATTGCAACTCGAGCTACGTTTCTTAGCCCATAGCATGCTCCAACTCGAGTAAAATTTGATGAGCCAAGCTTGAGCACCCTTAAACTCGGCTCGACTCCGGCTGGGTTACCCCCCTAGTTAGACGATGCTTAAGATGGTCCGAGGCTATCATTTCTTCCTGAGTAGCTTACATCATTCGCTTTCAGGTTTTTCTCAACCCATCTATCGATTGTGGCCCAATTGCTGCTCAATTAGTTATTCGCAATTATAAAATGACAATACTTTAGTAGTTGTGGCCTTGTGGGTGCTAGTCTTGGTTTGTGTAAAGAAGAAGTCCACTCAGACCAAACCAAGTACGGCAATGTGGGACTCGGTCGAAGAGGCACAGGTCAAAGCTTCCCCATCTTAGCCCTTCGCGTTTTGTTGCTATCGGCCTGTTATTTTAGGAGGGGATCGATGCACATATCTTACTGGTTTTTTTTTATTTAATTCTAAGGTGAATGGAAGCATCAATAAAGCTCGGATAGGCACTTAACAAAAGGTAGAAGGGAAGGGGAATCTATCATGGTTTTTGGCTACAATTTGAGATCCAGATAGTTGATAAGGGCTTTAGGCCTCCCACTAACGAAGCACTGCCACTATGGCTTGGGGAAGTTGTAGGAAAAATGGAGGATCCCATTTCCTGAACATTGAAATGCCTGGTCATGGTTTGATATAGATGATGCTTTTCGGTTCCTCTACTCAATTCTAGTAGGGTCAATTACTTATTAGCCACCTCCAGTATAGAGTAATAATCCATGTACCACCCCCACTTTCAAAACCCTTTTATTACCACCTCCAGTTTGTTAATGTTAGCAATTAGCAATTAGGCTAATTTCCGTCCAAAAAATTCTGTTAGTTAACGGTTTTTAAGGGTCAAAGTGGTCAAATCGAGTAAAATATGAACATGAAGAACACAACATTCACTACTGCGGCACCACCACCATCTCCGCCACCTTCACCCCAGAAACCGGCCATTATTGCCGCACCACCACCACCAACGTTGCCAATCTGTCCAACCCATTACACATAGAGAGGGAGAGAGAAAATCGGGTGATAATGCATCAATTGTATACCTTGGTGTGGGATTAACAAATCCATAGCTACATCAATTTCTCCTGGCCAGTTTGACGAGCTGCCCAACTCAAGTGTGTTGGAACAGGGTTGTTCCCCAATTCGTAGACCCAGTCGCATCTTCAAAAGTAACTTCCAAAGCAGATGAAGAGTAAGAGGCTCCCATCTCCATCTCTGACTTCACCCAATCGAAACTCCCAATCCATAATCGAGAGTGAACAAACCCAGAGAGAGAAGAAAGAGGGGCAGTGAGAGAGAGCGACTGAGAGAAATCGAGAGAAAAGAGTGAGCGAGACCGAGGGTGAATCAAAACCTGCATATGTTCAGCGCCTCTTCTACTTATGTTTTTCTTCTTCTTCCACTCTCGTTCTCTCTATCTCTCCCTCAGCTTGAAGCCAGATCTGGGTTATGATGAAGAGGTGGACGGATTCGGACGGTGACCGACGGCGGTGGAGGCCGACGGTGACAGATGGTGGCGGAGGCCGTTGTGGACGGTGACTTCCTTCCTCTTCGTCTTCTTCATTCCCCTGGTCCTCCTCCTTATTCTTCATTTTTATTGGTTTTTATGAAATATTCTCCTTTTTATTTTTTTAATAAATGAGACTTTTATTCAAAAATACAATCATACCCCTAACAGCGTTAAATTTTTTAACGGAATTTTATCCCAGTTGCTAATTGTTAACTATTAACAACTGGAGGTGGCAATGAGAGGGATTTAGAATTGGGGGTGGTACATGGATCATTACCACATACTGGAGATGGCTAATTAGTAATTGACCCATTCTAGTATTACTCTCAAAGAACAACAAAACAGAGTAAATCTGCATCCCTTGGAACCAGAAATTCCCCATTCTGGAATCGAGAAGTTAACCATGTTTTCGACGGCCATTCTCAATTGCAATTCACTACAAATTAGAAAACTCAGATAACCATGGCATGGAGGGAAAATCAACCTCAGAGATTCAAAATTTATGCTACTTGCCCCCTCAAGAACATTCCACATTCAGGTAAGACTTAAGACTACGTGTTTGGGGATGCAGTTTATGAGACTGAAAAGGGATAGTAGTTAACAAAAGCCCTTCAATTGTAATGGTTTAAAACTACTCCAATTGTCTTCCAAGAGTCCGGAGCTAACCAGAAACGTGGTACGCTGCGGTACGTGGGCTGGGAACGGAAACGGGAAACGCGATAGGTGCCGGTACGGGGTACACTAGGGGTAGGCTTCTCCAGGACGTTGTTCGGGACAAAATACAATTACTAGGAATGAGGAACACTATTTGGGAACAATTTTCCCTACAGTTACCTAAAAAGTCCAACAATATCAATTTAAGTAGTTTCATACTTGCATTCTAAAATCCAGTGATCATGATAACACAACTTTCTGCAAATAAGTACAACTGAAAACTAGTAATATAACACGTCAATTATGTACTCACTCTATGAAACGTTTGGGTCGATGCTTTCTGCGTTTCGGGTCGAAAACGTACCGCGTTTCGGTATGTATGACTCGGAACGAAAAACGCGGCTAGTTTTACGTTTCTGGTAACATAGGTCCGGAGGAGAATTCATAATTTGACCACTGTCAATTTGCGAAATTATGCTTCTAAATAACATCTGGACCACAATGCAGACGTAAATTGGTACTTGATAGATCTAACTGAAATTCAAATAGAGCTATCATGTTTACACTAAATGAGTTAATTAGTCGCCTTGAATATACCAAATATAACTCTAGAGCATTTACTAAATGGTAATCAGGAAAGAAATGAATGAATACCTTTGTACAATCTGCCACAGCTTTCTTATACTCCCCAACTTCTTTGTAACATGAAGCCCTGCTGGATAGAACTTCCATGGAAGCAGCAACATCTCCAGCCTTCTCCAGAAGAATCACAGCCCACGAGAGCCACTTTATTGCATCAGGATACTGCCCCTGCTTGTAATTATCCATTCCTTTATTCTTAGCAGCTGACGCAGAAACACCAGCAGGTGGTGGTGGAAGCCCTTCAAGCTCTGTCGTAGTCCCACCTCCATCGTTTCCCCCTCCAAACTCCGAGTCCGTACCCCAATCGTCACCTCCAGAAAACTGATCAGACCCCTTAAAGGCAGAACCACCAGAAGCGGCCGAGGACGAGGTAAACAATGAATCAAATGCATTTGCACCTGAAGACTGAACAGGAGGCTGAGTCTGTGTAGGAATTGCAAAGTCATCAACATTGGTATAAGACCCTGAATTTGAACCAGAGAAACTGCTGGTAAAATTTGCAAAAGGGTCCGCGTTGTGATAAGGTTTGCTTGCTTTCGCAGCATTCTGAAAATCACCGATCGAATCATTCCCAGAGGGCTTAGTACTAGTTCCTTTGGCAGCTGAGTTTGTATTAGCAGCTTGCTTTGAACTGAAATCAAGCAACACCCCAAACGGATCCTTCATCGCGCTCATTCCACCGCCAATCCCACTCTTCATCGACGAACCTCCAATATTAGTACTCTTCACATTACTACTGTTATTATTACTGTTACTCGCACTGGTAAAGCTCCCAAAACTGTCAGATGATCCCCAACCACCACTCTTCACAGAACTACCCGTTTTCGGTAGCGAATCAGTCACTTTCCCCATAGAATAAACACCCTTATTAGATGATACTGGTGTGGCATTCTTGAGAGGCACATTGTTGTTACCCTTGTTCTGCCCTAAAGCCGAATTAACCAGGTCACCAAACAAGTTAGGGTTCTTGTTCACAATCCCAATAGTGGGAGGAGCGGCAACAGACGGAGCCGTCCAGCTCTTGCCGTGAATGTCGCCGACCATCGACGTCGGCGCGCCGGGAAGCCCAGGCCTGGCCGCCGACTGGGTCGGAGCCGGCTGGTGGGTCCACGACGGACGGGGCTGCCACGGCGAAGAAGCCGAGGGATTGGGTTTCGGCTGCGTGGAAGTGAACGACGACGTTTTGTTTTTCTGGTCGTTGAGAGATCGGTTCCGGCTCGAGCCGATCCCGAGATCGAAGTCGAAGCTGGAGGATTTGGTGGATTTGCCGTAATTTGAATTCATCGCCCGGAAGTGTGTGTATGATTTTGAAATTGAGATGGATTGTTTTATTTTATTTTGTTTAGATCGGGAAGGTGAAATGAGATCTGGGTTTGATTGAGAGCTTACCAGGTGGGAGGAGATCGTTGGGATCCGACGGATCTGGACGGAGAGCCGGAGAGGATGTCGTCGTCGGACGTCGACTGACCGGCTTCTGAGAGAGAGAGGGGGGAGAGGAGAGAGCGGTGTTGGATCAGAAGACTGCTGGAGCTTCTTTTTCGGTGATGTCGGATTCCTTTCGTTGGAGAAAGAGAGAAAACGTAGCGTTTTGGCCTATATTCCAGTTCTTTCAAAATTTGTTTTTGGGATGAACGACACTTTCACCACTCTAGTTTGATTAAAGAACAATTTGACCCCTTTCAGTTTCGAAAAGGACACTTTCACCTCATCAATGTACGAATAAGTTTTTTTTTGTCCAAAAACTCTAAGGGCTAGTTTGAGAATGTTGCGGTGGTGCTAGACGTTGCTGTGTGAAAACACCATGGAAAAGCTGTTGTGAATTTTAGATAAAATGTTTTTTGGTAAATATGACGTAAAAACTTTCGTGAAATATTGGTACACTAATTTTATGTTTAGTAAAATCAACTATGAACTTGTTGTGAGAGAGTAAAATGACAAAAATGAATGACATGTGTCATTTCCGTAAAAATAACTATTGATATTTTAAAAAATTGTAAGGTTAAAATCGGTTAAAATCGGTTGTAGATAAATTAATCAAAGCACTTCCTGGAAAAGCATCTCCCCTCTTGCTTCCTGAAAATAGTTGTGGAAAAAAACAAAAAATTTATGTTTACCAAACGCACTAAAATGCTTCTGCTGTTAAAAAGCAGTTGTGCTGGCAACAGAAACATTCCCACACTTGCTCTAAGTAACTTACACTTCTAATAGTTTTTTAGACAAATGTACCACATACATCATGCACGAATTCTATTAAGCTCTTGAATAATCCCACATTTTGCATGGTATGAGGGTAAACTTGTCTCAAAAAATATTTTTAGTGATAAAACTCAACTCCAAACTAACGACATCACAATAATGGTTGTAAGTTTTCTAAAGTTTAACCCACTTAAAAGGGTGAAAGTGTTCTTTTCAACTAGAAGGGATGAAAGTGTCATTCATTCAAACTAGAGGGGGTGAAAGTGTCTTTACCCTTAATTTTGTAAGACCACTCACCAGTTTTTCCAATCATTAACATTAAATTTTTTTTCTTCCAATCATTTATTGTTCTAAATAACGAAAGAAAAGAAGGTATTGATTGGGGCTACCCTCCACCATGTAAGCATGCCATGTAGGGCTAGCCCCAATTAATACATTCTCGAGAAAGAGAGTGCAGAGTACAAGTTCACCACAGTTAATTTAGCCTCTTTCCCAAAGTTTATCAAAGTGAATATGACCTCTTTCTCAAGGTTACTTTTTTCTTGTGCAAGTACCATTCCGTTCATGTTCTTTCTTTCTAATTTCCATTTTTGGACGTCCTTGTTATTTCTTTTCTTTTCTTTTTTTAAATAATCTTAAACACTTCAAAAGACCACAATACCCTCACAAATAATACCCCACATATTTTTTATCATTTCCCAACCCACCCACTCAGCCTTATCCTCTCACCACACCACTCACTCACACGACACAGACCAAACACGGTAGAGAGAGAGAGAGGCGGAGAGAAATAAGCCCCCTCCTCCCTCTCTTCGTCGCTCGAACGGTGACCAACGGCGACGGCGTGGAAGATCGAAAACCAACGGCGACGGTGTGGAAGATCGACCGTGAGAAGCGCCTCCCTCTCTCCGCCGCTCGAACGGCGGTGGCTTCGAACGGCGCTGGAGGCTCCGATCTTGTGAGTCAAGGTGGAGAGAGAGGCCTAGGCGTTCACTAACAAAGATCCGACATTTCTCTTCCTCTCATTCAGATCGACTTCGATGATCGACCGTGCAGTATGGGAAGAAAGGCGGGGGCTTGTCTCTCTGTCGGTAGACAGAGCCAACAACCGGTAGCAGTAGCTGCTTCGATCTACGGCAGAGGAGGGCGACCCAAGCTTCGATTTACGGTCTCTTCTGTTTTCTTCTTCTTCTTCTTCTTCTTCTTCTTCTTCTTCTTCTTCTTCTTCTTCTTCTTCTTCTTTTTCTTCTCATCTAATGTTTGATCTGTCAAATTTTGGATTTGATGTTGTAAAAAAACATCATTTTAGATATGATATTGTTCTTTTATTTGTTTTGGATATGTTGAAAAAACTTGCTTTCGAATTTGAATTGGTTTGATGGTGGTGTGTAATTATTAACTGGTGGTGGTGGTAATGGTGGTGGACTAGTGGTGGTTATGGTAGTGTTGTTTTGTGCTGTGAACGAAGTGAGAGGAGGGGGGTTGAGGCAGAGAGAGGAGAGGGCATAGAGGATAATCTTGAGGGAGAATAGGGTCATTTTCGGACAAAAAACCAATCTTATTCCCTGCGCCCAGTCGCCTTGTGAAGAAAGAAGAGAGACAAAGTAGTACTAAAGTTCAATTGTCAGAAAAAAAGTTTAAGGAATACAACTTCAGTCTCTCTCTGTTCCTTCGTTTGTCACTATTCACTTGGTCAGAAAAAAGTTTAAGGAGTACAAGTCATTTTTGCATCTCCACGTCTGTAAAATGCATATAGTGAGCATCTGCACTTATGATCTAACTACTTACATCTTACCAAAGACGAGACGGAACTAACCAATAGTCAATCAAATGCGGCATAGTGTTGCTTCTTCAAAGACAGAGAGAGTAGAGTTACATCAAGCTCTTGTTTAGTAAGACGCTAAAGTTAGATGTTAACTAGCAGGATGTAAACTAACCCCGTCATGGGTACGTTTAATCCGCTGCCAAACCCAGATGGTCAAAACTCAAAACTTCTCTAACAAACTAATCCAAAAGTGTGTCCATGTGGCTCTTGTTCTGGCATGGCTTCACAAATGATAATTATCAGAGAAAAAGAGGTCGCACATTGTATCCCATCAAGTGCAGAGAAACAGGTTCTATTGGAGGAGCACAATTAAACGAAGTTGATAACATTGTGATCATAGAAGCACAATATGACAATGAAGTACTGTTATTTGAAAACTGAAAATGAACCTCAGGATGGTGTCAGGATTCAATACTCAACGAAGCTGGGATCGGGAGAAGACAAATATTGAAATTATAATGTTTACAGACTACAAACGAGACGTACTTTGTACCCAAGAAATGAAATGAATCCGAATCATAGGACGGCCATGTAAGTGGCGAATGTACTCAAATTTCAGAGTTTCGGGTTAGACACACGACATACACTCTCCACAAAGTTAAACATCCTGCGCAATGCAGAGGGAGCAAAATCACTAGACATCAAAGAACATCCAACATTTTCTACGAGTAATTAATTACCAGGCGCTTCATGAGGAGTCCACTAATTCGGAGAAGTTTCGCCGGTCTGAGGCAAATTTTGACCATCTATGGACAATGGTTGCTGCATCGGCTGTCGGCGACTGTTACCCCGTGGGCGAGCACTAGGATTAGTCGGTGGGCTAGTAGTAGATGTGCTGGCCTTGTACCAAAATTGTGGTCTGTGAATAACTTTTCCATCAACAAACAAATCCCCTACCAAAAAAGCAACCAAGGTAAACACAAGTACCTACACAGACCACAACTCCAGTATCGCTTTCAGAATAATACTATGTCGGCTCAGGATAATGTAGAAGGTCAATGTTAAGGAATAGTCACCTCCATAATCTTTGTTAGTTGCATCGAGATATGAGTCTGGCAACACCCACAATACGCCAGGTACGGCTGTTCATGGAAACAGAAAAGCAACGCGAGTTGGATAGCCTCATCAAACATTAGGAAACCAAATCTCACCATAAACAATCACTGACGGCACAAGTGATCATCAAGCACAAGCTTCAGAGCATAATAACAACTGAAAGTGGAACACAATATCCTCAAACAAGTTGTTTTTCTGACTAAGAAATCTGGTAAAACACTAAACAAACTATCTATAGGAGGATTAAATCCATTAAAGCAAAACTCTTGAGAACCAATAATAAATTGATAAATTGCTCTACTTTGCAAATTGAAAGAATCAATCTAAAAACCCTATTTTTTATGAAGAAGAATGGAAAATGAAAAGTTCAACCATGTTGATCTAAGAAGAACACTTCCTCCAAAATTATCTAACATTAACACATGACAAAGTTGTAGTCCTATGATCCATAAAGCTGATAGTTTTGTTCAATCTATCATATCATCTTGATCGTGTGCCGGTAATTTGGTGACACTTTTGTTCAATTTATCTTACAATCTTGATCCTGAGCCCCGAATTCGGTGACATTTCCTTTCGCTATGCCTAATTGGAGTTCCATCATCCAATTAGAGTCCTCGGCTCCTCGCATTGTACTCATTAAGATTATGTGGAGTTAAGCCAAAGCTCTAAGCATAAAAATTTAATCACCAACAACCAAAAACCCAAAAATTGTTACATTATAACTAAAACCCTTAAACCCTATAAAATTAAAACAACCTTTAATTTTGGAGGACAGCTCTTCAGAGAGGAGAGCACCAAACCCAGTATACGCCCTTGTGGAAACCGAATAGATCTTCTCCTTCGCCTCTTCTTCACTGCAAAACAATCAATCCCCACCCTCCACATTCACATCACAACCCATAACAAAAAAAAAAAAAAAAAAGCCAATCAATCATTAAACAATTAAATCGATAGATTCATGAATCACCTCCCGACGATTTCGGCTAGGGCTTTGACGTATGCGCCTACCATTTCCTCTTCGGAGGGTTTGGGATCGGGGAACTCCATGATTACGAGCCAGTGCTCGTAGTCGCAGCCGTCGACTAGCGGCGTGTCCTTTGGGTCCCGGCTTCGAGATCTCGACGACGGTTGTTTAACCGGGGGTTCGACGGAGGCGGCGGAGGACTTGAAGCGAGTTGGGATTGTTGTTGATGCGAGTTGGGGGAGTTTGTCGAGGAGTGCGAGAGAGTGGCGAGAAGAAGAGGGACGACGGAGTATGGGAGATGGTAGAGAGTAGAGAGCGCGAGCGACGAGGGAGGATAGAGTTCGCCGGGTGGCGGAGATGGCCGCCATGGATGTTGCTCGAGGAGGGGCGGTTTTGGGTTGCTAGTTGCTGGTGGGAAAGAATTGGCGTCCTACCCGTCTGGTGAATTGGTCTTTGAAAAATACCCATCTCTCACTTATGTTTGGCGTATGTAACCCACGCGTGGGTTACACAATTTAATCAACTAAATTAACACTTAATTAGGCAAATTTTTAAAACAAACCTATACACATCATCATCCGGGACACCCTCTCGAATTCACTATCACTCCAACTGCAACTCACTCTCTCTCTCTTCTCTGCAAGTCACTCACCGTCGCTCGCTGCAACTGCACCCATGGCTTCCGCTGGTTCTTCTTCTTCCTCCGCTCCGGCCGCCCTCTTGCCCCTTCCCAACCCCGTCGCCAGTGAGACACCCACCGTCGGGGAAGAGGTTGGCCTTTTCAAATACCCTGTTTCTCAATTCTGTAACTTACTTGATGATTTCATGTACATGTTTGTAATTGATGTTTGAATTAAAGAAAACAACTCATAGTTTGAATCTGTTGTTAGAAACCCCCTGTTGTTACCTGTCAAATTTGATCATAATTCCACCAAATCAAGAACTCGGACGAGATCCAGATCTAGAACTCGGACGATGACCTGTTCTAGATCTTGGAACTCGTACGAGTAGTTCTCGTCTCAGTATCACGAGATGAATACTGAGACGAGAACTTATAAAACTGGGACGAGGATAAAGCAAGACCCTGCCGAGGAGCAGTTTACTCGTCTTGAGACGAGAACTCCACGCTCCTCTCTGTATAAGCCAGCTTATACTGAGACGAGCATGACTCTCGTCTCGGTTAAGACCAGTTTATACTGAGACGAGCAATGTTCTCGTCTCGGTAGAGACCAGCTTATACTGAGACGAGAGTCATGCTCGTCTCAGTATATCAAGCTTATACTGCTCGTCTCAGCAGTTAGAAGATGAAAAAAAACCCATTGTTTCATTCCAGATTTAGAACAGTCCTGCAACTTGAACACTTAAAATTATTTATCTGTATAGACTTGAACAGTAATGGATCTCACATCAACACTTCACGTAAAAAAAAATGTGACACACTTATACTGCATCAAAATTCAGTAACACTTGTACCCTCAAAAAAAATACAGTAACACTTATAATAAGTAAAAAACTTATAAACTTTTAAGTAACACACCATTATAAATAGTTTGAATTATTTCATTATTTATCTGACATTAGTAATGAAAGTTTAATTTGAATTGTAGAAGCAAATAATCAAGGTTTCGGAGTTCGACGAGAAGTTGGGAGATGTACCGCTTCCATTGTGCCAGGTTAAAGTCGAGAAAGAAACATCACTACGAGGGTAGCCTTGAAAGGGTACAAGCAGAGTTTGCAATACGTCTGCCCTGAGGTTCGGGAATTGATTGAAGAAAGGCTCCCCCAGCTGAAGTTTTTGTTGGACATCCATTGCGCCAGCAACGTTACCTTTCCTAGGATGGTTGTGAATCTTGTCATGCACGCTTTGATGAACACGGAGAAAAAAGATCCTGAGTTTTGGTTCTACATAAACAACATGCCAGTTCGGTTTGGATTGCAGGAGTTTTGTTTAGTTTCGGGGTTGAGCTTCAACGAAACAACTGGTTTTGGTGATAAAGAGCATGCATACTCGTAGGCTGCAAAGTATTTCCTTGATCACAGGCTGGGTAACAACATCAACGTATCTGAGATTGAAAGTGTTTTGCAAGACCTGAAGACCAAAATGAAAGATTTGACTGAGGAGGAGAAATTTGATTATGCGAGACTGCTAATGGTATGCCTGATTGGACGAATGACGTTTGTGAAAACCAATGCGGACACAATATCTATGACACCGTTTGGCCTGCTTTCGTATTTTGAATGGGCAAACAAATTCGGATGGGCCAGGTACTTGTGGCCATTTTTCGCTGAGCAAGTGGTTCAGGAGGCTTGGAATAAAGGTACGGATGGCCTCGGTCGTCGGAAGTACAACATGTTGTACTTTCCGCACATATTTCTGGCATGGATTTGCGAGGCCATACCCCACCTTGGTGATCAGCTGGGAAAACCGAGGGCAGGTGAGGAAAGGAAGTTGCCGCGCTTGGCTAATTGGACGTGGAGAGGATGCGCATTGGGCTTGAAAGAAGCAGCGGAATGCTGGAGTGAGATAAATTCTGTTAATCCGACCCTCGTCCCAACGGAGGAAGAGAAGAAACAACACTACTGGATTAGCTTCATTGAGTACAGGAGGACTCACCCCGACCAACCACTTCACCCCAGGTGGACTGCTCTGTTCGAGAAGAGGACAGTGCTTGAGGATGACATGAGTTCTAATCGGAAATTCACACCCAGCTACAACTTTGAGGGAGAGGTGGTGGCTTCAGAAAAGCCGCAAAAGAGGATGAGGAAGAAGGATGTTGGAAAGGATGATGGTTCCGGGCCGCAGAAGAAGAAGCAGAAAAACACAGTTAACGAGGACGAGCCTGGCCCACAGTCCAAGAAGACTAAGAAGAAGACGGAGAGGCGCAATGAAATTGCTCTTGTTGATGAGGAAGAAGAAGAGGAAGAGGAGGATGCTAGTCTTTTCCCGAGACGGAGAAAGGGTGCAGTTGTGATTTCCTCAACCCCACCTCCATCTCCACCGCGAACCCAACCTTCGGTGTCTGCAACACCTCCACCTGCCGGTCGACCCGAACCTTCGAGAACTGTGGGAATTGACTTAGAAGACTTGAAGCGGGAATACGGAAAGCTTTTGAAGAGGCCTTGGTTCCTATCAAAGAAAACCAGCTCCAATTGAGTGAGAAAATGACAGAGATGAGCAGTAGGGTCGGTAAGATGGAGGAAGATTTGGTTGCCTTAAAAAATGCATGTAAGAATGATTTCACTCGTGTACGTGAAAAGATCAGCCGTCACGACACGAAAGAGAACGAACGACTGAGCCAGCTCGGTGTTTGGGGACAAGCAACGCACAAGATGGTAACAAATCTGCACACCGCTTGGGAAGAAGTGCGAGTAGATCCAACGACCGGCATTCGGTACCTTAAAGAGGTACGCATATTGTTCTTATTTACGGTGTTTGACTTATGTAATTAAAGGTAATTGTGACCTAATAAATCTATTCATCCTATTGGTAGGATACAGAAAGAGAAGCTGTCATTGATTCCAACCCAGAAGGGGGGTCCAGTCCAATCGAGCCAACCACAGTTACAGAAGTAGCGACAGGGGGTTCCGGTCCAATCGAGCCAACCACAGTTAGAGGAACAGCGGGAGGGGTTCCAGGACAATCGAGTCAACCCCAGTCACTGAAACAGAAGGAACCGATGGCTCCAATCCAGTTGAGGCTAACCCCACAACAGAAACAGAAGCAAGGGGGTCCAGGCAAATCCAAGCACCCAAAATCGTAGAAACCGAAGCAGGACCGTCCATGGCAGCAGAAGCAGGTGGGTTGGAGGAAGATGAGGATTCAGCCACCGATGACGAATTACGGGAATGGATGAAATTTAATTACTCGGAACTCCGTGAAGAATCAGATCCAGAGCCTGAATCGATTGCCATTGATCAGTTTGGACCTCAGGAGTGGGATTGGTGGTATGACGCGGTTGAAAGGGAAAGATTAGATGAGGGCTGGTCTCCCAAATCGCTTTACGATTATAAGAGAGGTGATGAGTTACATGACATATACGGCCGGGATGAGATGCCAATTATTTATGAGAATGGTGAGGAACGTTACTTTAGCCGTAATCGTGCTAGAATTGATTGGGAGACTACTCCGTATGGGGTTGCACTGGCACAAAAGGGTTGTATTCCAAAGAAGTTGCTCACTAGTGTGCATGTTCCAGATTTTGCTATGAGGAATAAGACAAAGCCGGACCCAGAATTTCGTGAAGCATTCTATACTTGGCTAGACGATCCTTACCAAGATTACCAGGGGTTAAACTGTGGTTGCAAGGTACTGGGACGAGAATTCTTCCGTTATTTACTTTCGGATAAATGTACTTTGGGATGGGGTCAAATGGATGAGATGACTTATGTGCTTAGACGGTTGTACTCGAAGGAATGTCGCGAAGCGAGGACCGACATCGCCATTACCGACGCTAAGTGGTATCACACATGGGTGAATAAGAACTTGACTGAGGAAGCGCGGCAGAAGGTGTTGGCTATTTATTTTGACGGGAGTAGGCCGTACCGTGGGACAGAGATCGCGAAAGCACGTAAGTGGCTCATGCCATGGTTCTCAAAAATGCCAGTTAAGGGAGGGGCAGGACATTGGTTGCTCGTTTACATTGAAGTGGAAGATATGGTTTTTCAAGTCTTCGATCCAGTGATAGGAATGGGAAAAAAGCAATGGGATCTAGATGCTCTTCGCAAGGAATTCCCTAAGATGCTAAAAGCGTCCGGTCAATGCAGAGCGCCAAACAGGTTGTTAATTAAAAGGAATGGGTTACCGATGACGCACTACTTCAAGCCCCATGATAAATGGAGATATGCCACAACTATGATGAAAGAATCGGGCTTCTATGTCGTCAGAATGATGGAACACCTTATGGAATGTAATCCCATTCGGGGTTGGACTGAACTGGACAAGAAGGCGATAAAAAAGATGAAGGAAAATTATTGTATTTTAATTTGGATGGTTCCTTTTCACTTTCCGGTTTGCGATGGACAGGGTAAGAGGAAAGACAAAATGGTGCGTAAGTAGGTGAACTTGGTGTACTAAACTTGTAATGAGATAAAACTTTTGTTGGTGTTGAATGAGGTTTTTGTTTTTGAAGTTTGTTTTATTAGTACTAATTGATTACATAAGAAAACGACGAACAAGCAACAACTACCAACAATTACAAACACACGAACGCATACCTACGACATGATTATATAGCAACTAACGAAACCAACAACAAAACCAATCACGAGAACAAGGAACAAGTTAGCTTTTTGAGGCGCATGAGCAATTACGTCTAGAGAAGTGGATGGACCGTCGTACGAAGTTCGTTGTCTGGTACGGTCGGTTTCACGCAGGCGTTGCTCGTTCTCAAACCACGCATTTGCAGCCTCTTCGTATGTTGCATACTTAACATAGCAAGCGTTCTTATATCCTGTCGTTTGCTCCTGACAAGCTGGCCAAGAGGTATATATGCCCGTTTGACGACCCACAAATACGACGTAATAATAATCTCTGCGAGGCATTCCTGACATTTTACATTATTACGTTAGATAATCTATGATTAAGGGGTTTAAAATTAGTGAATAATATTTTTCATACCCATGTACTTAGTAGTTTTAGGTTTTACTTGATGGTTTTACTTTTTACAATGTTAGGGTTTTAAAGATTCAAGTTAAATTATATGAAAAAAAAATTATTTATGAAAATAAGATTTTAAAGATTCCAAAAAAAATGACGGATTTAAGGGTATAGGTAACATTTTAGGGTTTACTGTTTACAATATTAGGGTTACTGGTGTCACATTTGTTCATTGTGTGGGGACAGTGACACCTGGTGACTTGCAAGATAAGGCAAGTAAGAACCTTTAAATAACCTCCCAGTTTAAGACACCTGGTGACACAGGGACGACTATGACTACAAATTAAGACGAGCAGTTACTCGTCATTTGTATTGTGAACATGCACGTCCCAGTTTATGAAGTGAAAACTAAGACGTGGAAGACCTCCAATACTGAGACGAGTAACAACCTCGTCTGGATCTGAAAACTGAGACGAGCTGTCCATCGTCTCAGTCTTGGAGGTCTTACAAAGAGGATTTATGTTGCATGATATAGGGTTTAGGGGGTACATGACTTGGGGTTTATGGATTTAGGATTTAGGAATTCATGATTTATTGATTAGAGGGGTATTACATGGTTGAATTACATTTTTAGTAACCATATTGATGGTATTTAGTTGGTTTAAGTGTTTCTTGACTACAATTATAGGGTTTAGAATAGATGATCTATGGTTTAAGGGATTACAAGACTTGGGGTTTATGGATTTAGGATTTAGGAATTCATAGTTTATTGATTAGAGGGGTATTACATGGTTGAATTACATTTTTAGTAACCATATTGATGGTATTTAGTTGGTTTAAGTGTTTATTGACTACAATTATAGGGTTTAGAATAGATGATCTATGGTTTAAGGGATTACATGGGGTTTATGGATTTAGGATTTTGGATATCATGGTTTATTGATTAGAGGGGTTTTACATGGTTTGAATAACATTTGTAGTGATCATTGTAATGGTTCCTAAGTTAGTTTGAAGGTAGTACTTCACAATTGTATGATATAGGGGTTATGATCCAAGTGTTAGGATTACATGATTAACAGTTCAAGATTACATGATTTTTGGGTTAAAATTTCACCTCACATGATTTGATGGTTTAGTAATTACACTAAACATTTTTGACAAGGTTTAAAAACATTTTGTAATGATTTTAGGGTTTAGGGTTTAGGGTAATTTCGTCACAGTATGTGTGTTGTGGATTGTGTGGAGACTGGAACGAGTAGATGCTCGTCCCTGTATTGTCTGAAAGGACTGGGACGATGAATCTGCCCGTCCCAGTCTATGAAGTGAACAACTAAGTCGTGTAACCAAAACTGAGACGAGCAAGTGCTCGTATCAGTTTGATGTTACTTGCTCGTCTCAGTTTTGGTTACACGACTTAGCAGTGCTCGTATGGAACATCAAATTGAGACGAGCACTTGCTCGTCTCAGTTTTGGTTACACGACTTAGTTGTTCACTTCATAGACTGGGACGGGCAGATGCATCGTCCCAGTCCTTTCAGACAATACAGGGACGAGCATCTACTCGTTCCAGTCTCCACACAATCCACAACACACATCAAACCCATAATGAAGAACACAGCATCAATATAATGAACCTAAATTTAATCAGAAACACAACTGAATATCAAATTTAATAAAAACACTCTACTAGCACACATTCTACAACATTATGACGAGAATATTAGAATCATAGCAAAAGTAGAACCAGAGTTTAGGGTTTACCGTAGCTCAACAACAATGGCGAAAGAGAGAGACTTCTATACACAAAGTGGGAGAACCAGAGCAAATGAGAGTGAAAAATGAACCAGTTTTGAGGCTGTAATGCAGCTGGTTCATTAAGTTTACAGTTGGAGTTAATTCAACTATACTTTGGTAGGTTAGGGTAGATGGAATCATTCAATGTTTTAGAGAGAGAGAGAGCTACACATTTGTTAGGGTTTGCTTTTCAGTTTGAATATCACTCTCACTGACAAGGGTAGCAGGGCAATTCAATGGTTTCTCACCCACTTTAGGGTACATGTCATCAGCCATGTCACACCCAGTTGCCCCACTTCTTTGTTAACAACTCTTGTAAGCATCTGTTTAAAAAGAAGGGCATTTTTCAAATAGCAATTCAGCCAAGTGCAGAATTCAAAGACCAATTCAGAGACTGGCATTTTTCCAATTACCCCGTGTAAATACGGTCATGTCCCGCAAACAATGTAAACGGTGCCGTATAATAGAGTTTATGTTATGACTTAATGCAACTAAATCCCTCCTTCCCAAAGTAAGCTAAAAATAGAACTAATTCGTATTTTACTTTTTTCTCAAAAAAAAAATCCTATTTTACTTAGACATAAATGTAATTGAATTATCTATTGGATCGTAACTAAACGATAACTCCTCCCGTTGGGACTATATGGCCTGGTTTGAAAAATACGTTTTATAGTTAAGATTATGGTTGTAATGTAAGAAAATTGTTTTTAATTAATCATTTGAGCTGCCAATAATTGTATTTCATTATTTATAAAACGGATTGAAAGTGGTTCAAGTAATTCACCGGTACGAGCCCATTATTTTTTGTGATCCTGTGTTTGGGCCATGGTGCATCTTAGTGTTATTACATAGTGTGGTATGGAGGTGTGGGTTGTTTGGTGATCGGGCTCCTTGATAGGAGGGTCCAGTGACTGTTTATGATTACTATGCTCGGTCCCCTCTCCGCTCCCAAAAACCCTAGCTGGCTCTTATAAATAAGACCAGTTGGGAATTGTTAGCCCTATCGAAAAACATCAAGAGTGGGAGTAGGAGGGAAAGATCCGGTGCTCTATCTCTTCCAAATTCGTGGAGATCCGAAGACTACGAAGATGACTGGATCAAAGGGTATGTATTTTAATTACTGTAATATTATTACTGGTGTTTTGATTTCTTGTACCCAGGAAATAACTTACAATTGGTATCAGAGCCAACTTACAAGGAATTGAAAACCCTACTGTGTTCATGTAATTACACTTTCAAAAGATTATAATTTTCAGCATGAGTACTGTTTTGGCGCATCTACTGGTAGTTGTTTTTTGCACCGGAACCTATGATGACACATTGTATGATCATGTGAGAATATTGCTTGGTTTATATTTGGCATATTCTTGTGAAAAAGCCCATAAATTTTTGTTGTTTTTAAAACTGAATTGAATTCTTATTACAGCTATTTGCAATATTGTTGTGAATAATCAGTTTTGCTCTATTGAGACTCTCTCTGCTAATAACTTTAAGAGGTGAAAATGTCATGTTGAGTTAGCCTTGGGACTTGCTGATTTAGACATTGCCTTGTTTGATAATAAGCCCGCTAATCTTACTGACTCTAGTACTGCTGATCAAAATGCCTATTAACAGAAATGGGAGAGAGGTAATAGGCCTAGTATTATGATTATTAAGAAGTCCATATTGGAGAGCTTCCAGATTGTGGCTCCAAATGAGACAAAAGCTAAGAAATTTCTAGATGGAATTGGAAACAAATTTCTGGAATCTGAGAAAGCTAAAACTGGTGAGCTCTTGGAGACCTTTTCCACAATGAGATACGGTGGGGTGAGTGGTGTTAGGACATATCTTATGAGAATGCAGGAAATAGCAAACATGTTAACCAACGTCAATGTCCCCATAGCCGACACCTTTCAGGTCCACCAAGCCCTTAATTCTCTTCCTCCATAGTTTGATAACTTCAAAACCACTTGGTATGTTCACAAGTTTTTTTTTCAATGAATGAGTTGATTGTCCTTTTGAGTTCAAGAGAAGGAGAGTCATAAGAGAACCGAGCCTTAGAGTGTGAATATGGTGTATAAAATTTGGTAAAAGTATTTAGTTTTCATGTCAAAACTTGATATTTCTGGTTATGAGTTTACTTTTGGTGATAAGTTTGAGTTATCTTTGAGGTCATCTATTATGGGTAATGGATTCTTGTGTCATGGTTGTATAGATTGAATATGTCATACCCTTTTTTTTCCTTGAACGTCGAGTGTGTTGGGACCAAAAGACCTTTAAGTAAAGACAAATCTTATGTTCTTAGACACAGGAGACTTGCTCACATTTCTAATGACAGATTTTAGAGGTTAGTTAAGCAAAATATTCTTCATGAACTTAAGCAAAATGGAGGTGAACCTTGTGTCGATTGCATAAGAGGCAAGTTGACAAAAACAAGGAAGCTTGGGTCCACCCGTAGTACGAACCTTTTAGAGATCATCAACAATGATATTTCTTGGCCATTCTCGTCAACTTTGTGTGGAAAAAAAGTATTTCATCACCTTCATTGATGATTATTCTCGTTATGGGTTTGTTTACCTGATTCAACATAAGTCAGAGTCTTTAGAGAAATTCAAATTTTTCAAGACCTATGTTAAAAAAAAAACAAAAAAAAAGGAAAGGCGATTAAAATTGTTAGGTCTGACCGTGGGGGTGAGTATTATGGAAAGCACGGTGATGTTGGCCAAAACAAGGGAACTTTTACTGAATTCTTATAGAACTGTGGAATTGGGGCCCAATACACTATACCTGGTACCCCTGAACAAAATGGTGTGGCTGAGCGTCGTAATCGCACTCTAGATGAGATGATGAGGTGTATGTTGAGCTTATCCAAATTACCCGAGTCTCTTTGGGGTGAAGCCATTCTAACTGCCATGTATATCATAAATCGTGTACTTTCAAAATCTGTTCCTAAAACACAATTTGAGTTGTGGACTGGAAGAAAACCTAGCTTAAATCATTTTTGTTTATGGGGGTGTCATGCTAAAGTTAAACTCTATAATCCTGGTGAATCCAAATTGGGTCCTAGAACCACTCGCTGTTATTTTGTAGGGTACCCGGAGGGGTCAAAGGGGTATCGTTTATATCGTCCTGGTTATGGGACAAGAATTGTTGAATCTGGTAATACAAAATTCTTTGAAGACAATGTGGGTGATTATGCTTCCCCTACTATCCGTTCTGAAGTGTCCAATGGTGAACCAGCTTTTGTGCCGTTGCCTATTGTCATAGAGAAATCAAGTGTTCCAAACTTTAGAGACAATAGATGGAGTGATGGATGCCCCAGTTTTCCATGTTGAATTGCCACCGCCAGGTGAGAATGTTCAACAAGATCCACCCCCTATGCGTAGATCTGAAAGGGTAAGGAGACGTACAATTTTTGAAGATTTTGTTTGTCTTGGAGAGCATGATATAGTTGATCCCATAAGTTACAGCGATGCCATTATCAGTGTACATGCTGATAAGTGGATTGAAGCAATGAAGGAGGAAATGAGCTCAATGTCTAATAATGAGGTATGGGAGTTAGTTGACCTTACTAAGGGTTCTAAAGACATTGGGTGTAAATGGATTTTCAAGACCAAGAAAGATTCCAAGGGGAATATTGAAAGGTTTTAAGCTAGACTTGTGGCGAAGGGTTTACTCAGATATAGGGTCTTGATTATACTTAAACCTTTTCCCTGTTTCCTCAAAGGATGCTTTCCGCATTATTATGGCATTAACTGCACATTTTGATTTGGAACTTCACTTAATGGATGTGAACACAAGCTTCTTGAATAGTGATCTATATGAGGAGATGTATATGGAGTAATCGGGGGTTTGCATCAACTGAAATTGAAAATTTGGTCTGCAGATTAAAGAAGTCTATTTGTGGCCTTAAGCAAGACTCAAGGCAATATTAATTAAAGTTTCACCATATAATTGTATCTCTTAGTTTCATTAAGAATAGAGTTGATTCTTGCATATATCTCAAGATCAGTGGGAGCAAGTTTATTTTATTAATTTTGTATGTGGATGACATATTGCTTGCAAGTCAAGATTTGAGATTATTGTATGAAGTCAAGAAAATGTTATCTGATAGCTTTGTCATGAAAGAACTTGGTGAGACCTCTTTTGTGCTGGGGATTGAAATTAAGAGAGCTTGAGGTAGGAAGCTTATGGGGTTGTCCCAGAGAGCTTACGTTGATCGCATCCTGACGAGATTTTGCATGCAGAATGTAAACCTAGTATTGTACCTATCTGCAAAGGGGATAAACTCAATAACACCCACTGCCCACTAGATGATATTCAGAGACAATCTATGGAAACTCTCCCTTATGCTAGTGTGGTAGGTAGTCTTATGAATGCTACTATTTACACTAGACCTAATATAGCTTATGCTACTAGTGTGTTGGGTAGATATTCATCTAATCCAGACCATGAACATTGGGTGGGAGCCAAGAAAGTTTTGAGGTATTTGCAGAAAACCAAGAAATACATGCTTGTTTATAAGAATGTTGATCCTCTTGAGCTCGTTGGTTACACTGATGCGGATTTTGCTAGTTGTTATGATGATATAAAATCCACCACGGGATACATATTCATACTGGCAGGTGGAGCAGTATCGTGGAAAAGCTCTAAGCAATCTCTTATACTTCTTCCACTATGGAGGCAGAGATTGTTTCATGTTTTGACGGTGGGGAACATGCGATATGGCTAATGAATTTCATCACAGGGTTAGATATTTTCAACTCCATCTCTATGCCTATGAATATGCACTGTGACAATATGGCTGCAGTGTTCTTCTTCAAGAACAACAAAAATTCAGGCGTGTCTAGATTTATAGACATAAAGTATTTCAAGGTTAGAGAATGGGCTGAAAAAGGGGAAGTAGACTATGAGCACATTGGTACTGCAGACATGTTAGCCGATCCACTTACAAAGGGGCTCAGGCCTGTAGAGTTTGCTAAACATGTTGAGCATATGAACTTAGTTGATTCATTAGATGTGTTTGGTTAGTGGGAGTTTATGTAACTCTTTATTAAAAAACCCTGAGATGATATTATTTGATGGTTTTATCAAATTCATTCCCATTCTTGGACTTGCTTTATGCGAATTTTATATCATTGTTGCAAGTTGTGCTCTTTTTGCATTGCGTTTATGCAGGTTAAGCTGTCTCGAGATGAATAGATTGCTTCGATTTTGAAGTGTTGATGGATCCATGGTAACGAGTGCTTTAGCATAAAGCATGGTGTCTTGGTTTAGAGACGTGTTAGCTTCCTTTTAGAAGTGTGACGGGATATATTCCTGTGAGTGATCTTCAATGGTCATGTAGAACCTGATGTAGAATTTGCATGGTGTATTATTGGATCACATGTGCCTATATTCTTCACTGCACTTTACCACACTTTGGGTCTATGTTGGCAACATGTTGGAATTTGTAATTATGGAAGGTCTTATGTTGATGCGTAACATAATTTCCGCTATAGTTCAGTTCTAATATGATTGTTGAACGAGATCATGTGCTAAGATGAAATTTGCTTGAACCATGTTTATGGCCACTCAGTTGTTCAACCCGAGAGTCGTTTTACAACAACAAATACTTTTTCAAATCCACAATTATTGTTGCTCAAGTGGGAGGATGTAAGAAAATTGTTTTTAATTAATCATTTGGGCTGCCAATAATTGTATTTCATTATTTATAAAACGGGTTGAAAGTGGTTCAAGTAATTCACCGGTACGAGCCTATTACTTTTTGTGATCATGTGTTTGGGTCATGGTGCATCTTAGTGTTATTACATAGTGTGGTATGGAGGTGTGGGCTGTTTGGTGATTGGGCTCCTTGATAGGAGGGTCCAGTGACTGTTTATGATTAGTAGGCCCGGTCCCCTCTCCGCTCCAAAAAACCCTAGCTGGCTCTTATAAATAAGACCAGTTGGGAATTGTTAGCCCTATCGAAAAACATCAAGAGTGGGAGTAGGAGGGGAAGATTCGGTGCTCTATATCTTTCAAATTCGTGGAGATCCGAAGACTACGAATTTGACTGGATGAAACAGTATGTATTTTAATTACTGTAATATTATTACTGGTGTTTTGATTTCTTGTATAAGATTCATAAAATAACTTACATGTAAATCAACTGTTATGTCACTTACGCCTCACGAAAGATGAAAGAAACGACAAAACATCAAGTTTATGTGATTTACTGGCACAAAATCGAGCTAACTGCGTCCACGGAGAAGATAAACATTTATTTATCAGTGAAACGAGTACAATGTAGTACATAGAACACTTATGGGACTATTAATAGTGCTTAGAACCGACCTAGAGCCTTCCTAAATGGATTAGGAAACATATCTAAAACGCCAGACCTGCGACTACGCCGTGCGACCTGGCCTGTAACTCGTGTGACCTCTGAAAATATCATGAATGTTGTGGCCCTATTTCCTGCCAGTCGTGTGACCTATTGGGCAGGTCGTGTTCGCGAACAAATTATAGTATTATACGTAAATACAAATTATGTTGCCTTCTTTATGAGTGAATTCTTAAAACAGAGCGTAATTAGTGCAGAATCTCTATTTAATATGAGTTTGACCACTTAATTAGGATTCCAAAAGATAATTCTTCAACTGTTAAGGAGGGATGGCCTAGCGATGGTCCGAACCACCACGCCCCGCTGTCCGACCGACCGGCTCGGTCTCGGATGGTTGTGTGGTGTGGTTAGTTAGTAGGGCTCATCATGTGTTAATTTTTTTGGACAAATATTAACTATTAATTTTACTAGCAGATGTTTACATTATGTTAAAGAAATTAATTCCAGTTAACATATGCAGCTGTTCCAACGGTTGCAACTGCTCTGTTTGATCAGGCACAACTGCTCTAGCTGCCCCCAACTCCCTCTATTAATTGACATACTCATTCCTTGTTTCTATGATCTGAAACTAACGAATCTCTCAAGCACTTCACTTCCAAAGAGAAACTCCTTCGCAGTCTAAGCTCGTCGTGTTCGGCGTGTACCGTGCTTTCCACAACTGTACGGGGAAGCTTTCATCTTGGAAAACAGTCGTCTGAGCAATCCTGTTAGGGTTTACCTAACACGATAGTAATTTTAGACACTATCAAGTCTCATCACACACAAACAAGGACACAAAACACTCTTGAACTTTGATATTTTTCATTCATAATCAAAACATTGAAATCATAATTGCTTAAATAGTCAACTATAAAAAAAATCTAACCCTAGACTCTTACGGGCCAGTTGACAAGAAAGCCCGGTCACTATTTAACTAAATATGTAATAAACTAATAATCTAATATGAACCAATTAAAATAAACAAATCATGAAATAATTAATTAACTAGATAGTCGTTAAATAACGAATCGGGTGACCCGTATCAAATCCACAGCAAGCACGTGTGTGTGGGTGGGTGGGGGGGGGGGGGTGTTGAGGAGGAATCTGCTTTAAGGAGCCTCACCCTTTCGAGTGAAATTGTCTTCTACCTTTCTACTGCATTCTGAAATTTGTCAGTATTCTGTAAGTTCGTTCTATGTCTGTTTATTTGTTTGTTTAGATCAGTAACACATACTGTTCGGGTCGAATAATTGCCAACAAATTTAACGGTGTCCTACAACACAAAGTAGATGCCAACTGAAAGGAATAAGTTTGACACATGAACTTAGTAATTTAACTTCGGAATCGGGATCATACACAAAATAAAGATGAGTAGGGCACTTGCACAATCATTTAGATTTGAAATGTATCCTTATAATCATTACTATGCACTTCTAGCTTTTGCAGCATAATGACACAAGAACATCACAGAAATCTGTACAGATCTGCACCGAAACACGATGGACTCAACTTGCTATGTTAATGAATGCAGATTGCCTAGGTAAACTGTGAAGTGTCTGAACTCAAAATCGTGAACTATTTTACAATTTATAGTACAACAAGCCCATTGGTGACCCTTGATTTCGGAAGTATGATTCGACATGTTTCAAGATACTACTCACTGAACGAGTGTAAAACAGATAGATAAGGCTGTTTTGATTTGGGAAGTATGATTTGATTGTGTTAATTAATTTGATCACTGAATAATCTGAAGTTTCAGCATGTTTTAAGATACAACTCACTGAAAGAGTGTAAAACTGAGTATACATATATTACAGCATGGAGGAGGTGAAGGACACAAAGCCACCAGAAATGAGGTCCTGAACTACTTTGTGATCTAGAAACATGGCACTAGAGGATCTATCAAACTTAACTATGCAACAGCTAGCAAGGCTAGAACATAAAAAGGCCAGTCTTCAAAACTACAAGGACTAAAGAGTGAAAAAAATAACAAGAGCACCCTTTCACTTTCCATTTCTCACCACTCACCCTAGACTTTCGACAGACTTGCACCCTAGTCCCGCGTTCAATATCGCTCAACCTTGTGATGATAACTCACTTCCCTGGTGAGAGCAACCTCATAGCTCTGGCCTCCACGATACCGGCAAATAACAGGATCTCTAGTTGGATAAGAGACCATAGGCTTCAGTTTCTGCGGATCCTGGTCGTTAGCAAAACCCCACTTCACCTTGCTCTTCTTTCTTCCGTAGCACTCCTCCACGGCCGAAAAGCTATCCTTCCCAATCTTGAAAAGCTCTGCCTGGCGTGCCATTCGTGAACTAAAACCCTTACTATACGAGTTTATAGAAGAGAACACTATGAAGTTTTGTTTTTGCTTGGTAAAAAAGGAAACAAGTAAAAGCCCTTTATATAGAGCCATAAGTAAGCCTTGTAGCAGCAAATGATTCTACTTGATCATTGTGAGTGGATAACTATTGCATGTTGGCTTCACTTGTTGTTTGGATAGTATAGTCCATCAAAGGATAAAAAAGGATAAAGTAAAACCCTAATCATTACAGTTAATTTAGCAGTTAATTTTTAGTTATGGAATATTATACTGTAATGCAAATTGCAATGTGAGGGATTAATAAGGTGTATTATTGGATCAATATCTTCTGGGTGGTCACGCAAGGTATCGGGTTCTTTTGAGTATGATAATCAGCTCTTTTTGGTTGTGGAATAACCATTTTTTGACTGGTTTGGAATATTATTTGCAAGTGGAAATGTACATTTCTCTTACATGCCCTTATATGCATTGGTAGTTTTGACTAGCTTTCACTTTGAAACTTCAGGGGCAAATTTGTCCTCTTTCCTTAAATGTCCCATCATTTGCTTGGGACTCCTTAATTGGTGCTCAAATCACGCTAAACTAGAATAATATGGAGTTCTACACCTTTCCAAGTCACTGTCTGAGACTGTGTTAGGGTTCTGGTCATAGTGATAGTTACAAATTTGGCATGTACAGTTTCCTTGTCCATGAACTTCAAATCGCGCATTTGGATGGGCACGGGCCATTAGGTATTCAAGGTTTCTAACTTTGAAATAGTTGAAATCCTGACATTGAAGCTTAATGATGTTGCAACAGTCGTGAAGATATAGTTGGGGGCACGGGCCACGACCTGATGGCCCCAACATATCTTTCCCCTTATATTGTGACTGACATTGTACAGGTATGTGTTGCTACAAACATAATCTCTTCTTTGTATTAATTCTTTTAGTGAAAGTGCAGCAGTCCCAAAAAGACGTGTAACGTTTTTAGTGAGTGAACATAAAAGATAAATCTTCTCGTAATCTTGTACAGTCTTGAATATTCACAAGCCACATTGATCCGCAAGATCGAAAGAGGAGAATTTGGATGATATTTCAAGTGGGTAGGAATTGTTCTTTCTTTTGAGTAATCCCTACCAAGATAAGAACCGTATGCTTTGATGCACTTTGTCCAATAGATTCTCATGGGAAGGTTGAAGCATGAAAGACTCCTAACTTTTTGGTAAAGGAATACTAGACGTTAGGAGGGGACTACCGGACTAGGTCAAATCCCCCAATAAAGAATGCCATTTGAGTTAACCCTAATGTCTTGTTTCATTTGGATACCAGCTAGCTTGATGACTAGAAAAATGAAGTTTGATTTCCACCCTTTCTTGTCAATTACGCTTGTCAATGGGTCAGTTCCGAACTGTTGTAACGGAATAGCACCTCAGTAACAAATAAAATACGTTAAAGACACGATTTACCGTGATTCGTTAACCGAATCGTTAACTACGTCCACAACGATGTAAAATCTCGTTATTTTCTGGAAAAACCCGAGTACATAAACCTATACTATTATTCTGAGACAATGGCTACTTAAATACACCAAGAAGTTACAAAAAACAAGGTCCATAACTGACCTAAGCTGCCCAGCCCTCGCAGCTACTCGTACAAGAAGAGATGTGGTCGCGCGAGCACTCTCCTGCTCGCGCGAGTTGTCCCTTGCTCGTGCGAGTTGGTTTGTGCTCGTGCGAGCACCGGTGAGCTTGTGCGAGTTCTTGTGTGCTCGTGCGAGCACATTTGAGCTCGTGAGAACTCATGTCCTCCACCAATTCCTGCAGTTTGTTCGAAACTCCTTTTTGCTTGTGCTCGTACGAGTTCCTGCAGTAACTCGTACGAGCACCCTGATTCAAGGCATAAATGAACAAGTCTCCACCTTGATTTGAACCTTCTCGGCAACCAAAACCATTGCTTCTCCACCTGAAAAACAAAGTTTGATCTCCTCTGCACCCGATGTCTCTAATCGAAGAGAGTCATTAATCCCGAAGGGTCCTAATAGCCCGGATGGCTCTAGTGGTCGTGATATTGAGAAATTCCAAGTAATGTTGGAACTGCTCTCCGAAACCAGCTCGTTGAACATATCCGTAGGGTTGTCAGTTGTCCCTACCTTCTGCACTTTGATCCTCTTATCGTTTCTCAAATCCTCTCATAATGAACATGACCCTTAGTTAGGCATTTGGCACTCAGGCTGTCACAGAACACTATCGCTTAATCTTGACATATGCCTGGATCAGTCCCCTTGGCTAAATTCCCTCCTTCAATACTTATGTTAAAACCATGTACTCCGCCTCCGTGTATGATAAAGTCACAATTGGCTATAGTGTTGCCTTACCGCTCACAACAGAAGCTCCCAGAGTGAACACGTAACCGGTCATAAATCGCATGTTGTCCACGTCTCCTCTATAGTATGAATCTGAGAAACATGTGACCAAAGCATCATGGTTTTCCTCATAAAGGAGACCAATATCTGACGTACCTTCAAGTTACCTAAAGATACGCTTCACCGCTTACCAATGTTCATTGGCTGGTTGAGCCATAAAACGACTTACCATACTAACAATGAATACTAAGTTTGGCCGAGTACGGATCATAGTATACATCAAGATTCCAAACGCGCTAGCATGTGGAACCTTAGACATGTACTCTCTCTCCTCGCCAGTCTGAACGATGTAAATTCCCAACTTGATGTTAGTTTCCAATGGAGTAACTGTATGTTTGTTGAAGACATTCCAAATCTCCTCAAAATTTTATTAAAGTATCCATCCTGTGATAAGAACAACTTCTTTTTCTTTCTGCCCCTATAGATTTCGACTCTTAAACTTTTTCGAGCAGCACTAAGATCTTCATCTCAAGTTTCGCGATGAGACCCCTTAAATTTTTGAGTTTTTGTCTTTTCCTCAGTTGCAATCAGAATATAATTAATCCACATACTGAACAAGGTAGACGTGTGAATCACCATGTACCTTGTAGTACACACAATAATCATATGGACACTTGTGATATCCAACCTATAACATGTACGTATCAAAGCGCTTGTATCACTGCCTCGGAGACTGCTTATGTTCATATAAGGATTTCTTTATTTTGCAAGCATATTCTTCTTTACCTGGAACTTGGAACCCATTTGTATGGTTCATGTATACCTCTTCCTCCAACTCCCCATGTAAAAAAATTGTTTTCACATCTAACTGCTCAATCCACAAATCCCTACGTGTTACTATTTCTAGTAGTAGTCTGATCGAGGAGGGCCTAACCACTGGAGAAAAAATCTTGTTGTAGTCAACTTCCTCGCTCTGAATGAAACCTCTAGCAACCACTCGTGCCTTATACTTGATTCCCTATGCAGGTGATATTCCGTCCTTTCTAAAAACCCACTTGCAAGTTACTACCTTCCCTTCTTTTGGCAGTTTTACAAGCTCCCAAGTCTTATTCTTGCTAAGTGACTCCATCTCTTCTCCCATAGCAGCATTCCAATGTACTGACTCATCTACTGAAATCATGGAATTGTAGGTGGATGGCTCGTCCTCCACCTCCTCATCCACCCACAATGCATAACTCGTAATACCGCCATCATTGGATCTTGGTGGAGGCTTTATAACCCTCTTTGGTCGTCCTGCAGCAATAATTTGATGCTTGAGTTCCTCTGGTGGTGCATCCTCAGACTCTCCTGCTTCGTGCCCTTCCATGACTGGCGGTGAAGTTTTCTTTGTGCCTGGTCATCTTCCGGTACTTCCAAATCCTCTTTATCATCAACAGCCTGTGTCTCTACCTTTCTGGTGACCTTGGTTTTCGGTAACAAACTCTTATTAAAGACAACACTTCTGCTAAGTATAATCTTGTTGTTCGACCAGATCTTGTACCCCTTCACACCTGTTCCATAGCCTAAAAATACCTTCTTTGCTATTGGCTCTAACTTACCGTCATCTACATGATAATAAGCGATGCAGCCAAAGACCCTTAGATTCGAGTAATCTGCAGCTTATTCGGTCCACACCTTAAAGAGTGTCTTGAAACCAATACATGTGTGCGGGCTTCAATTTGTGTGATAACATGTTGTTGATACTGCATCTCCCCAGAAACGCCTAGAAATACCTATATCCAAAAGAATACATTGTGCCTTCGATAAAAGTATCCGATTACTCCTTTCGGCTACACTATTCTGATTTGGTGTGTGCCAAACCGTATGAGGGGAGAAATACTATGATCCTTGCACAATTTTTTAAAATCATATGAAAAATACTCCAAACCATTGTCTGTGCTATCCTCTTGATCTTCTTCCCAACCTAATTCTCTACTAGTGTCTTCCACTCCTTGAATTTGCTGAACGTTTCACCATTGTGATTCATTATAAGTATAAAAGTCACCTTGGAATAATCATCAATGATAATCATAAAATATTTGTGTCCGCCCTACAATTCAACTCAAGGGGGACCCCATCAGTCCAAATTGATGTAATCCAATGTGCCTTTAGTTCGGTGAATCGCTTTTGGAAACTTGCTACGATGTAGCTTCCCGAGCACGCAGTGCTCATAGAACTCAAGGGTATTGGAGCCTCCCAAGCACGCAATGCTCCCATAACTCAAGGCTATTGGGCCAATGCCCACAAAGAAGATCCTTGTTCGTGAGTACATGCATCCCACACTCACTCATATGACCGAGTCTCATATGCCATACTTTGGTGTGATCAAATTCCTGAATCTCAGAAAAAGCAACTCCTAAAGAACCGATAACTGTTAGACCTCGTAGTATATACAAAGTTCCATTCTTGACCCCCTTCCTAATCACACCGGAACACTTTTAAACTTGTAGATCTCCACATTTACTCTTGAAACTGTAATCCTTGCTGTTGAGAAGACTCAAAGATATTAGATTCCTTGTGATAAGTTGAACATGCCTGGCATCCTTCAATATGAAAATCTCCCATCATGCATCGTGAACCTAACTGAACCACTTATGATCACCTTACGGACAAATATGTTTGCTATAAAGACATTTCTGCACGGCTATATGTCAAGAACAGTTCCTTGTTTGGACAAACATGATAAGAAACCCCAGAGTCAAGAGACCACACATCGGATTGATGCATGACATTATTTGCTAGTGGAATGCAATCTTCCTCTAAATTATAGTTATTTTCGGCTACTGCTTTAGATCCACCGTCTTCATGTTGCTTTATTTTGGGACAATCCCTCTTCTAGTGCCCATTTTCCTTGCAAAATGCACAAATGTCCTTAGGTAAATTGGAACCCGAAAACTTCTACTTTCTCTTCTTACCCTTCTTGCCTCCTGTTTCCATCAAACGGGCAGCATGATCATTTGTCCCTGTGCATGCGATCTTATGCCTTGTCTCCCTAGCAAAGAAAGACGATCCCACTTCTTAGGGTTATGTTGTCTTTATTAACAATAAAAGACTGCACAAAGTTCTCATACCATTGAGGTAGTGACACCAACAAGATCACGGCTTCATCCTCATCATTCACCTTCTCTTCAATATTACGCAATTCTAGAATAATAGTGTTCAATTGATCAAGGTGATCTCTTAGAGGTTTCCCTTATGTCATGCGCAGACTAAAAATATGTTAATTTAGCATTAACTTGTTGGTGAGTGAGTTCGTCATGTAGAGACTTTCCAACTTCAATCATAAAGTTGTCGCCTTGTCCTGTTCCGCGACTTCGGTGATTATGTAGTCCCGTAGACACAACATAACTGTACAGTGCGCCTTATCCTCTATCGTTAGATATTAATCTTCAACATCGATCCTAACATTGTTCTTGATGCAATTCAGAAACCTAGCTCTGACAAGTTTGTTGTAACTGAATAGCACCTCACAAACGAATAAAAGATGTTAAAGACAAGACTTAGCGTGGTTCGTTAACTACGTCCACGACGAAGCAAAACCTCTTTATTTTCTGGAGAAAGAAAAGTACACGAACCTATGCAATTATTCCGAGACAATGGCTACTTAACCACACCAAGAAGTTACAAAAAAAAGGCCCGACCTAGGTTATCCAACCCTCCAACTACTCGTATGAGCAGAGATGTTCTCGTGTGAGTTGTCGCTTGCTCGTGCGAGCATTGGTGAGCTCGTGTGTGTTCCTGTGTGCTCTGTGCAAGCACCTTTGAGCTCGTGCGATCTCCTGTCCTCCAACACACTCCTTTTGGATTGTGCTCGTACGAGCTCCTTCAGTAACTCTTGCAAGCACCCTGATTCAAAGCACAACTAAACACGAGCCAAAACCAAAGGGGATAGAAATGAATGTGACCCGAACCAAACCCAATAGAACCGCTACGGTTATGCCCTTGTGATCCAGTAGGTCTACGCAGACCCGTTAAAATTTCAAATTTGAAGGTTCGTCTGTGAGTCCTTCTTGTTTCTGTCTTCTCTCTCTCATCTTCGTGCCATGAATCTCTCCCCCATAATCCACTAGATTAGGGAAGGGAAGTCAAATTTACAAATATGTGAATGTGAAGATCTATTGGGGGCTACTATGTGCATCAGTTTGCGTAAACCAACAACCAGGAGGATGAGGAAGCGATCTGGCAAAAATTAGATCGACGTAGTGACTAGTGACCCCGATGAATGGATGGAAAAAATGTAGCAAGCCAAAATCAATCTTAAATTGAGGCAAGCCAGAATCAACCATCTTGAGGCATCTCTCTTAGATGATCATGTACCACTAGAAGTCAGCATGTTCCTCAAAAATAAAAATAAAAATAAAATAAAATAAAAATAAAAATAAAAATAAAAATAAAAATAAAATAAAAATAAAAATAAAAATAAATATAAAAATAAAAATAAAAAGAAAAAGAAAAAGGTCATCATACATCTCAGTGCACAACAAATTATGAAACGGGGTAGAAGAAATGGCTTGGAGGCTATTTGGGCATAACACCAAGGTTGTCAAGATGTGAAAGAAACTAGAACAAGTCGTGTACTCGGGCTTAGTGAAAAACTGTTAAGAATATCCCGGAAATTTAATGTCACAAGTCTCAATCGCTCTCTACATCTCCTCTTTTTGTAGGAGTAACCTGTTTATTTGTGCTTTGCTTCCTTTTTTTTTTGGTAAAACGAGGAGTGTTACAACACTATGAAACCATCGGACCATTACAGTCAGACTATAACAGTTCATGGCAATCTGTAGGAGGAACATACAAGAAAAATTTATCAAAATGATCAAAGCTACATCTATTAGCTACAAAATCAGCAACTAAATTCCTTTCTCTCCAAATGTGGCTCAGAGAACTAGCAGAAGAAGAAAGAAGATCTCTGATTCTGCAAATCAAATTCCAAAAGGGGTGTCGAGCAGAAGCAGTCTTGATCAACTCAACAGCAGTCAAAGAGTCACTCTCCACCAAGCAGTAAGAATCATTGAACTCGTGAACAGCAAGGAGACCCTCCATCAGAGCCCATAACTCACCCTGGAGCACAGAACCAGCAATGACCCTTCTCTGCAAACCCCACATCCAAACACCGCAACTGTTTCTACAGACTGCACTAACACAAACAAACTTACCACCTTCCCTGAAGGAGCAACCACATTAACCTTAGTAACACCAGTAGGAGGGGCAATCCAATGCACTAAAACTGGCTTTGGCAAAATAGCAGAAGGAGAAAAAGCCAAATCTTGAGTAACTCTTCTATATTGGCAAAAAATGAAACCAACCATATCAGTAGGAGTATTAAAATCCTCATTGTGAATCCTCAGATTATGCCAGAGCCACACAAAATTAACAGTAGTGGTGAAGATCAAATGCCACTCAACATATTTACTCCAACCCCAAGAAGAAGAGAGATTCATGTCAACCCAATCAGCCACATTCAAATTGAAGAAATGACCCCAAAAAGTAGGATGAGCTAACTGCTTCCATAAATCATGCACCCAGCAACAATCTCTAATAGCATGAATGGTGGTTTCGAGAGAATTAGAGCAGAAAAGACAATAGCCAGACAAAATAATACATCTTCTCCTTTTCAAATATTGAGTGGTTAATCTATCATGCCTAATGAGCCATAACAGAAATTACCACCTTTGAAACCCCTTGAATTTCCATATTCTTTTCCACACAGGATCTTTGAAAGGATTATAGTTCACATCACTAATAGCTCTGTAGGCACAAGCCACAGAAAACTGCCCAGAATCAGAGCCAAGCCAGGTGAATTGATCTTTTACATTGTCATTAAAACTCAAAGTAATAGTGTTGATAAGATCAATGATGGCAGGGGGAAGCATAAGAGCCAAACCTTCTACCAACCAACCAGTATCTTTATCCCAGTAATCATGAACAGAAAGTAACGGCTCCTCCTCAGAAGGAGCAAAAAAAGCTAGATCCAGCAATTTGAATTGACTAAGCCATTGATCAACCCACAACAAAGTAGAAGAGCCACTTTTCACAAGCTTACCAAAATTACTCTTAATGGCTTTGATGCTTTTGACAATGTGTTTCCACACCCTAGAATGAGAAGACTTCACTGCATTAGCATCAAGAGGAGATCCATACTTCTCAGAAATAGCTTTAGCCCAAACAGAGTCTCCATTAGAGATTAACCTCCAACCAGCTTTAGAAACAAGAACCTGATTGAAATTGACCAAGTTCCTAAAGCCTAAACCACCTTTCTCCTTGGGGATAGAAACAGCCTTCCACCCAATAAGGGAAGTTTATTCTGATAAGCAGAGCCACCCCATAGAAACTGCTTACAAATCTTATCCACTTCATTAATAGTGGATTTAGGCAAGAAGGTAGCTTGCATCACATAAGCTGGGATAGCTTGAAGAACAGTAGAGATAATGGTAGCCCTACCAGCAAGAGACAGCTGGGGAGGCTTCCACCCAGCCAACTTGTGCCTCACCTTATCCACCAGGAATTGAAAATTATTCTTACCCTCACGACTTATGAATAAGAGGATCTCCCAAATGAATCCCAGATCAGCAGTGAGGTCAATACCAATTTGGTCACTGAGCCCTCTTGCTACAACTCTATTAATGTGAGGGGCAACAAAGAGCTTAGATTTATCATAACTGATAGATTGACAACTATCCAAATAAAGCTCAGAGAGAACATTTTTAATAACTTCAATTTGATAAGAATAAGCTTCACCAAAGAGTAAAAGGTCATCAGCAAAGAAGAGGTGAGTAATAGCAACACCTCTTCTTCCAATTTTAATACCTTTCCATAAGCCTTTTTCAGCAGCTTCATGGATCTTTTGAGCCAAACACTCCATAACCAAAAGGAAGAGGTAGCGGGAGATAGGATCCCCCTGCCTAATACCTCTTTGATGGAGAAAAGCCTCTTGTTTCTCCCCATTCCAAATTACCCTATAAGAGGTAGTAGTAACAGAGTCCATTATGAGAGAAGACCAATTAGCTGGTGTAGATAGTGCTTTCTGAGCAGACAGATCTTGTCCACGTGGCAATCATCTAGCACAACATATTGTGCTCCATACACACTGGATCACCAGCCGCGCTGATCCATGTGGGGGCTGCGAGACAGGGCCCTCGCATACCACTGCACGGGACTTGTAGGGACTTAGTGGTTTGGAGGCTAGAGTAAGTCCTGTCGCGTGCGAGCCAAGCCCGCGCGCGACCTTTAGTAACTTCTTTTGAGAGATTTATGGCACGAGCTCCATAAACCCGGTCAACCCGGTCAAACCCGGTCAACCCCATAACGGTTCCGGTATTCGCGCATAACGTGCTGTAACGGTCCATATATACACGGACGAACGTGCCGTTGTGGTTAAGCTAATTAAGCCGCCATTGATGGGCGCATTAACCACACTGCAACGGTCACATTCTCCGTTATATATAGGACGTTAACCCTTCCATACAAGGGAGACCACACCAGACATACGCGGAAGCTCTTCCAAACCCCTGTCTCTCTCTCAGACATTACTACTGCCTTACTCTCTCCCTACACATAGCCCAACTCTTCTTGTGCCATTTCCAATCCCCTGCCTTCGGTGTACACAGAGTTCTCCCCGCCGGATTCTCTTGTGCACAGCTAGTAAACCATCTTTTTCCAAAATAGCTTCCAAGGTGGATCACTTCACCTTATCATAGGCCTTAACCAAGTCAATTTTAACATCCAGAGTACCCTTCTTCCCTTTTCTATGATGCATACAATGAAGAACCTTCTGGGGAAACATAATGTTGTTAGAAGCAGCTCTCCCAGGAAGGAAGGAAGCTGAACGTGAATAAGCTTCTGTAAAATAGATCTTAATCTATGTGTGAGGAATTTAGTAATAATTTCAAAGCCTTATTGCAAAGGCTTATAGGCCTCAGCTGGGAGAAAGAAGATGGACTATCAACCTTGGGAATAAGAGCCAACAATGTATCATTAATGCCAGCTGGAAGCTTCCCAGAAATCACAACCCTAACCACCATAGAGTAGACAGTAGACTGAAAAAGGGGCCAGTGATGTTGATAGAAAATGGGGGGAGCCCATCAGGCCCTGGGCTCGTATAAGCACCCATAGAAAACACTACTCTCTTAACCTCTTCAGAAGAGATAGGAGCACGCAAAAGAGTAATGTCATTGCTAGACAGCAAACCACCCAATCAATGTGGTCACGCAAGCCAGAATCCAAATCAGTGAAGAGAGAAGCAAAATGAGAAGTCACCTCCTTCTTCAGTTGTTGAACATCCTCACACCATAAACCAGAAGCCAACTTAATGGAAGCAATCTTGTTCTTTCTTCTTCTAGCCACAGTGGTAAGATGGAACCTAGTGTTCCTATCTCCAAGCAAGAGTTTACTAAGATTGGCCTTTTGGAACCAGAACAACTCCTCTTGGAGAAGAACACCATTCAATTGGTCCTGCAAAGAGATCTCAAGCTGAGATATGTAAGGATTCTCTTTAAGAGAAATGGCTCTTTGAATACCTAAAAGTCTGGCTCTAATCTTTCGCTTCTTCTCAAAAATGTTTCCAAAAACATCAGTATTCCATTTTTGAGCAGCTTTGGTAAAGCACTGAATCATATAAGCAAAAGTAAGAGTCAGAGAGCCAGAACTTTCTAACCAGCTCCTTGAAAGTAGGATCCGAAAACCAAGAAACTTCCATTATGAAAGGCTTGAGGTGAGAAACAGGAGGGGGGAGACCCAGCAAATCCACAAGAATGGGATGATGGTCAGAATTTACTCTGACAAATGTTTAACTAACCCTTCAACAAACAACAATCTCCAGCTGTTGTTGCAAAAGGCTCTGTCTAGCCTTTTCCTTATAGTTCTACCATCTTGAGAGTTAGACCAAGTGAAGGCTGGGCCAGAGAAACCCATATCATGAAGACAACAATGAGATAAACAATCCCACATAGCAGCAAATTTCTTTTGATTAACCATTATGCCACCTCTCTTCTCATTTCCATAAAGGACTTGATTAAAATCTCCTACTAGCAACCAAGGAAGATAATGATTATAACCAATCCCCTTGAGATGCACCCATAGTTCCTCCCTCTTAATAGCAAGGGGGGCGTATACAGCAGTGAACAACCAAAGAGGACCACCCTGGATCTGCACAATACTAGTAATAGCTTAACTAGTAGAAGCAACTACATTTAGTTCAACAATGCTACTATCCCAAAAGAGCCAGATTCCACCAGAGAAACCCCTAGCCTCTACAAAGAAGATCATATTAAAATGAGCACGTCTCTGAATTTTAACAGTGTGACTACTATTCACCCTTGGTTCCATAACAACCAAAACAGAGTTTTTGTGATAAACACAAAGATCAATAAGGGACCTTACTGTGGATTTGTTCCCAATCCCGCGACAATTCCAGGATAGGAACTTCATCTAGACACAGAGGAAGGAGGCCGATCATTCGGCAACGATTACTTGTTGGGAATTAAACCCTGCTTTGTCAAAATAGACTTCGGACCATGTTTCTTCTGCCAATTACCACTTGTAAACGACGAGGAACCAAATTAAAACATGGAATCAGTCGTCAGATTATACCCTCCGGCCATACGATTACCATCAATCTTACCCAGAGAGGGCGAAGATTAGGGTTCAATGGACGTTCCCCTTTTTGGTGAGACGGTTGCCCGCGCAAAAGAGGACCTGATGGTTTTTTACCCGGCCCGCCACGTGGCGGGTTGCTATTTGCTGGCGATTTAGTGGTCTTAGCCACTTCACTACTCCCTGGGGCAAATGGAGTATTCAAAGCGGGTGAACCCGACCCACCAAACCCGTTAATATTCGCAATATCAGCTAGAGAGCTAAAAGGGTTGTTATCCGGTGCTATAGCAGCACTGTCCTTATCTTTCTGCTTACCACGTGTACCGCCCTGATTCTTCCTAGGCTTACGCGGAGCAATCATCCAAGGACATAAATTATCCTCCTTCTCCGGCTCTGGAGGCACTTCCAGCGTCTCCAATGCTGCCTCCATCGCTGCAGTTGCCTCCATATCGTTAATCGGAGGAACAACTTGCTCCTCCCTGCGATGCTGAGCGCACGCCCCCTTACGGTGGCCATAAACTCCACATTCAAAACGGATTACCCCCAAACCTTCATATTCCACCGGAATCCTCTTATCGTTAACCCAAATTGATGGAATTAGACTCTTCCGGAGATCGACCTCAACACAGATCCGAGCGTATTTTCCTCTAGATGCCACAATCGTGATCCAATCAACATTGACAGAGGTTCCAAAAATAGCTCCCATCTCCATCAGAGTGTATTCCTCAAAGTATTAAACTGGAAGTCCTTTCAAACGAATCCAAATCAGTGTCGTCCTCTCAGCCGACACAATGAATCAAAGTGAGGCGTCCATTTCTGAACCGTGAGGTAATTTCCTTGGATCATCCAAGGGCCATTTAGAAAAAATCTTTCAAAACCCTCTCTATAGTAGAAGCGCACACAATAGCAACCGTTGGCCAGATCTGTAAGCTCAAACCCTAGCTGGAGCTTCCACAGAGCAGTGAGTCGATCATGGAGTAATCCAAAGTGTGGCTCCTTCCCCAGAACTCGAATAATCAAAGCTCTGCTCCTCGGATGGTGAAGTTTCCGCAACCAAGCACCGGTGATACGAACATAGATCTGTCCATCAGGTTTGATCTCGGAGACCACTCCAGTGCGGTCCTGTTATGCATCCTCAATCGGAAATGGATCCTCCTCCACATAGATATTCCTCGAAGGTTTTAAGAGAGTTTCACTGAATGATCTGTTACCAATGATCGATTCATCTTCATCGTTGTCTAGTGGACCAGCAATGAACCGTCGTTTGAAATTGGCTTGAGTGCGAGTAAAGTTCGCAGGAGATCCAACAGAAATCTCCGGTGAGAGAGAAGGAAACGTGAAATTAAGGTTTTCGCTCATAGAGAGAGAAAGTTCACGGTGGTGCAAGGATATCCCAATGTCTGCTTTGCTTCCTTTAAATTTGTGAGATTTGATCTTGTTTGTGCTTCACTTCCCAATATGTGTCGCCTATTTCACAACTTCGCTAATTTCTTTTAACATTCCTGAATATTGAGTTGATGTAGTCTTGTTGGATGTGTGATTGTCTTGTACGGTATGGATACATTTTGTAAAAAGTGAAGTGATATGTGTGAAATATTGTCACCTAGAGCGGGTGCGGGAAAATAATCATGTTTATCTCTCATCACATCTCAAGCTGATTTCAACCTGAAATCACGCTTATAAAAATGCTGGTGGACTTGGGTAATAATATCTAGACTTGCAGAAGATTAAACAACTTGCTTCATTGAAGCATGTAGTTTAGTGTTTATGTTAGCTTATTTACAAATTAAGCCTTTATCTTGTCATATATTAATGATTTTCTCATAGTTCCTATAACTTGTGGTCTTTTTATAGAGCGAATTTTAGATCTGTTATGCCCCTAAAGTGGGTGAGTGTGGTTTAGGAGTGACATTTATGTTGTTCTAACCAGAATATGTGTAAATCATCAACATAAGTTATTTCGTCAACTATTATTGTTATCACAAAAAAGTTAAGATGTGTTGGAATTTGTTTTATCAAACATATACCCCTGCCTGATAATGTGAGAAGTTAATAGTATTTACTAGAGTAATTGTCGTATATAGACATTGACATAGTAGATAAAAGGGTCAATTCCTAGTCACCCACTTCCAGTTTGGGGTAATAATTCACTTAGCACTTCCAGTTTCAAAACCCTCTTACTATCCCGTCCAGCTGTTGACTGAAAACAAACAACAATTTTTGTAAACTCCATCCAAATATTCCGTTAGTTAAATGGTTACTGAGGGCTAAAATGGTCCACTCGAAAAAAAATGAACACTGATGAAACCATCCCACCACTCCCATTACCACTACTAACACCATCGTAACACCACCAACAAACCCAGAATCCGGCAATTTCCGGCATCATCACAACCTCTGGCCAAATCGATCGAGAGAAGGCAAAGGAGAAGAAGAAGAAGAAGAACAAGGCAGAGGAGAAGAAAAAAGAAGAAGAAGAAGAAGAAGAAGAAGAAGAAGAAGAAGAAGAAGAAGAAGCAGTGGTAAGCCAGATTCCCGCAACCCACCACCAATGTCATCGTAGCAACTGCCATATCTACCGCAACCGTTCTTCAACGAACACAACCACCACCAATACTACCACCCTCCACAATCGAAACTCCCAAATCTGACCCAACCAAATCTCCACTAGCCTCTTATTCCGACCAATCGAAGCCTCCAACTCCATCTCAGACTTCACCCAATCGAAAATCAAAATCCAAAACCGAAATTGAACAAAACCAGAGATAGAGAGAGAAGAGAGATGGAAAGCGAGAGAGAGAGAGAAGAGAGATGGAAAGCGAGAGAGAGAGAAGACTGAGGGAGAAAGCGAGAGGGAATCAAAACCCCATCTGCTTCTCCCGTTCCCCGTTCTGCGCCTTTCCTTCGTCTTCTACTATTCTTTTCATCATCTTCTTATTTAACTTATTTTTTGTTTTTTTTTTCTAATGCGATGCTTTTATTTGGGAAGTACAATTATACCCATGAAACCGTTAGATTTTTTAACCAAATTTTATCCCAGTTGTTGATTGTTTGCACATAACAACTGGAGGTGGGTAATTTGCAAAATAGAAACTGGAAGGGGCATATGAATTATTACCCTATACTGGAAGTGGGTAATAAGTAATTGACCCTAGATAAAATTAGGACAACTGTATATAGTGCATTATAGGCAGATCGATCATCACCCACGTGGTAGACACCGAGGAGGTTCGTTGGTACTCCACTACTACTCTATCATTATCATTATGTTCGCACTTATCTATATGGGGGCTGTGAGACAGGGTCACCATCGCATACTAACCGCACGGGAGTTGTAGGGTTCAAGTGGCTTGGAGGCTAGAGTAAGGCTGTCGCACGCGAGCAGCAGTTACGCTCGCGTGCGACCCTTGTCAATTTTCTGAGAGACTCGATGATCATGTGCCCAATATATACGGTCAAACGTGCGAACATGCCCTATATATACAGACAAACGTGCGAGCGTGCCCTATATATACAGACAAACGTGCGAACGTGCCCTATATACGGTCGATCGTGCAACGTGCGAGGCAGATACATAGCCGTCATATGCGGCCACGTAACTCCTCGTAACTGCCACTCTAAGACCTTATTTATAGGAACGTTTGCCTTCCATTATGGGTTCATCTATTTTGCTAATCATCACACACTGTCTCTCCTTCAGGAAATTAGCAAAGGCTTACTCTCTCCCTATACACTTGCTCTCAACCTCTTGGTGCTTTCTACCGTGTTCTTATCTATTGCAGGTGTACATCTAGATCTTCCCTACAAGATCTACTTGTCCACAAAAACTAAACTTGTAGTTGAGTTTTAGTGGATTTTAATTAAAATGTCTCTTCTTTTCCTCTTTAGGTCGGATACGAATTTTCTTACGTAATTCAAAATGAACTCATAGTCGATATACAACTTTGTTCTTCCTTTCTTCAATCCAATGTGCAAAGTCCATACCTACTGTTGACACACAAAATTTAATTATTTTATCACTATTTGACATGCTATTAGCGCAATAAAAATGTCACCTTTGACACGCTAAATGTGGTAGGCAAAATTAAACATTATTTACATATTATATAAATACTAGTTAAATGGTGACTATACTATACGTAATTAATTTTCACAAATTATCTCTCAACAAATAAAAGAGATAATAACAAACAAGATTGTTAGTATCTTACGGATCTCAAATCCCAAGTACAATGACCAAAATGCCCCCACTCGGTTTGCTATATATAGAGCCGCCAAGGCTCGGAAGACTTCAATCAAGCTATCAAAGATCCTAACTCCGTCAAATCAAAGATCATCAGTCGAAGCTCCACCGAACACGCCGCCAAGGCCCGGAGGACTTCAATCAAGCCATCGGAGATCCCAACTCCATAAAATTAAATATCATCAGCCGGAGCTCTACCGAACACGCCGCCAAGGCCCGGGGGACTTCAATCCAGCCATCGGAGATCATAGCTCCGTCAAATCAAATATCATCAGCCGAAGCTCCGCCGAATACGCCACCAAGGCCCGGAGGACTTCAATCCAGCCATCGGAGATCCTAGCTCCGTCAAATCGATGATCATCATTTGAAGCTCCGCCGAACACGCCGCCAAGGCCCGGAGGACTTCATTGCTACCAAAATCATCAACTCCAATCAATTCAGAGAAAATCAAATCATTCAATTCGAGATCAAATTCGCTCAGACCCTCGATCGAAAATAAGGAAAGAAGAATCAAAGGAGTTTATTTTCTTATTTAAAGGAAATACATACTAGAGATTGTAATCTCGCTTTATTATTTTTCATCTAATTGAATTTGACGCAGATTTCCTTGTTTCCATAATTTGAACAAGATTTTTGGTGTACAAAATTCTGGCACGCCCAGTGGGACTATCTCTGCCTTTCATCTATTCTTTGCAGAAATCACTTACCCTTGTTCGCGATGTCTTCTAACAAAGGTGTTTCAAAAGTTTTGGATCACAAGATCCAGACACTCAGATCTGCAAGTTCTAAAAAAGATGGCTCATGAACAAGTGAAGAAACTTTAGGACGGGTGACGCGAAGCAAAGCTATGGCCCTGGGCCGCCCTCCCATCGTGTTGATACCGAAATCAACTCCGGTGTTTGGCTCGAAGCTTCCATACGTGCCAGATCTGCCCATCAAAGTTGAAGTTCGCAAAGATGTTCATGATGCCTCGGGGGCAGGAAATCAAGCCAATTCACCAATAAAGAAATCCCCCTCACAGTCATCAACCGATGGAGACCCTGATGGAGACGATGTTCCAAAACACGATGATAAGGATGACGATGAGGATAACTCAGAATACTCCTTCGATGCCGTTGAATCAAAGTCACACAAAGACGGTGGTCCCGAGACTTCTGATTACTTTGTCATGCCCGTTATGACCACGAATACAGTTGCACTAGAAGAGCAAGTTCCGCTCTTGTCTAAGAGCGTCGAAGAAATGAAGCTCGCCATGGAGAAACGCGATCTTCAGTTTGCAGCACTGATAAACAGGATGGAGAATATGGTAGAATCAAGCATGTTGTCCAAGGCCTTGTTCGCGATGTCTCTGCCTTTCATCTCTTCTTTTAAGAAATCACTTAACCTTGTTCGCGATGTCTTCCAACAAAGGCTTTTCAAAAGTTTCGGATCACAAGATCCAGACAGTCAGATCTAGATGTTCTCAAAAAGATGGCTCAGGACCAAGTGAAGAAAATTTGGGACGGGTGACGCGAAGAAAAGCTATGGCCCTGGGCCGCCCTCACATGGTGTTGATCCCGAAATCAACTCAAGTGTTTGGCTCGAAGCTTCCATACGTGCCAGATCTGCCCATCGAAGTTGAAGTTCACAATTATGTTCATGATGCCTCGGGGGCAGGAAGTCAAGAAAATTCACCAATAAAGAAATCCCTCTCACAGTCATCAACCGATGGAGACTCTGATGGATACGATGTTCTAAAACACGATGATAAGTATGGCGATGATGACAACTCAGAATACTCCTTCGACGTCGTTGAATCAAAGTCACACAAAGAAGATGGTCCCGAGACTTCTGATTACTTTCTCATGCCCGTTATGACCACGAATACAGTTGCACTAGAAGAGCAAGTTTCACTCTTGTCTAAGAGCCTCGAAGAAATGAAGCTCGCCATGGAGAAATGCGATCTTCAGTTTGCAGCAATGATGAACATGATGTAGAATATGGTGGAATCAAGCATGTTATCCAAGGTCCTCCAAGAATAGAAGATGCAGCTGGAAAAAACACAGAAAAGACGCCAGATCTGAATGTCTCAGCAGAGGGTTCCATTCCTCTCAGCTAGTTGAAGAGTTTTATTTTTGAAACAATGAAAGAGAAGCAAGAAAGGTGGAGGAGGCACCCAAGCCTTTAACATGGTATAAGAAGCCTTACTCCGAAAGGATCTAGCTATCGCAATTGCCTACGGGATATAATCCTCCAAAGTTCAAGTTATTCAGTGGTAAAGGCAATCCCAGACAGCATATTGCTCATTTCGTGGAGACGTGCAACAACGCAGGTTCGTATGGTGGCCTACTTGTCAAGCAGTTTGTTCGAACACTTGATGGATATGCTTTTGATTGGTATGGCGATATTGAGATCAATCGACAGTTGGGAGAAAATGGAGACCGAGTTCCTGAATCAGTTCTACAATACACGAAGGACGGTGAGAATGACTGAGCTCACTAACACCCGCCAATGGAAGATTGAGCTTGTGATTGATTACATCAATCCATGGAGGAATCTAAGTCTCAACTGAAAAAATAGACTAAGAAAAAGCTCCAGCATTGAGATGTGCATTCAAGCGAGGGGACAAGCTTGCGTCTTTCGGATTCATATCCTTCCACCCAATTGACATATGTCTCACACGCTTCACGCATTGAACGAACTTCTCGAGGAAAGGTTGCCACCATGGTTTCCAGTGTGATCTCAATGTCCTTCTTGATTTCTAAGATATCCTCCACGGGTTGGTCTAATATGGTGCGAGAGAACTCTTCCTCAAAGAAAGTTAAGCATCGACAATTGACCTTTTGCAAAATAGGATATACCAGCTGAAATCCAAGATTTTTAGCAAACTCGTCGAGCGGAATTTCCATGTCAAATAACTCTTCAATACCATCCAGCTCGGGAAGGGACGTAGGATCAACAACGGGCTTCTTTGGCCTTATGTTCTTGTGGTTAACTTCAACGTCCGATTCGCCTGCTTCCTCACTGGAACTACGAATGGTTACCCGCTTCACGACGTCCTTGGTTGTCACAACTTCGCCCGTCTTTAACTTGATCGAAAACGGTGAGTGTTTGATAGCTTGTAAATGGAGTTAGTTTGGGACACCTTTTTACCATTGGTTCTGACCCTGTTGAGATTGATTTTGCCTATTTTTCAGTCAGTTTTCCACTTGATACGAGACAAAGACGCTGAGAGCATAATTGATAGACTTGAGTAATTTCATGCATAATTTTGTTTATTGGATATGATCCCGGGTACGTGTTTTTAGGTGCAGGGAACAGGTACCGAGAAATGCATGAGAAAGGTTTGGAATGGAGGCAGCGTATCAAGGAGTCAAAGCAGAAAAGACGCAGAAAAAGCTAAGGCTGTGCGTTCAAACGCACATCGTGCGTTCAGACGCACAACAATTAGCAGCAGAGAAAGGCAGGAGGAAACAGACAGAAAAATGACCAAGTATGTGCGTTCAGACGCACACCATGCATTCAGACGCATGAAACTCTAAATTTTAGAAAGGTCAGAATCAGGAAGAAGTCAACCAGAACCCCAAGTGGTGCGTTCAGACGCACCTTGTGCGTTCAAACGCACAATCCAGGAAGTCAGCGAGGAAAAGCCAAAATTCAACACAAGGGTGTGCGTTCAGACGCAGGTGGTCTGCATTCAGGCGCAGGGAGGCTGCGTTCAGACGCGCATCCAGATTTCCTGAAGCTTCCAGGACAGGTTTTAGACAGGGGCAAAACAGGAATTTCAGGCATCAGTTTTAGAGACTGGGGCAGTATAAAAGGAGGCGTCTCAGCACAGAATTAGGTTACACTCATCATCACAGAAGACAGTACCAGAGCCGTCAGTTTGGAGCAGAGCAGAGATTGTAGCAGTTTTCAGTATTCAGCCAAAACTTGTTTGATCTTCCTTATCTCTTTTATTAAACAGTGTTTTTAATAATGTACGCTAGCTAAACCTTTTACCTAGGTTCTCGATGAACCTAGGGTTTATGAATTAAGCGATGTGGTTTGGTTTGATTCTCAGATGCATGACTAGTTTGAAGTCTTAATACATTATTTGGTTGTTTATTATTCTGTCTTCGATGTTATGATCCCCGGGAGTGCTACAGACAGGATCTGGTGCGCGAGAGTGTCCAGTGAGAGTTAGGAAGAGAAGACAGGATTTGGTACCCTGCCTTGACGGACTGAGAGGTGAAGACAATCAGGGGACTAGCTCAGAAGCATTAGACCAACTGCTAGAAGTTTAGGGGGAGACCGAGAGGAGAACTTGTAATCCTAGCAGACTTAGAACAAACCTGCTGATTGAGGTGAACTTCGGGGACCCGAGAATCTGCAGTGGAGTGATAGATGCATGAGACCGAGAGTATATTGTATCATTGGTATGCTGGCATAAACAATACCGCTGCGTGTTTTTGAAATCAAAGTAGGCCATATAATCTGAATAGTAACCCTAGGGGATCCTGGAACCTGGATCTTTAATTCACCAATTTTCATACTTAGAAAAATTCCCAGAACATCTGCATCAAAAACAATTTCTTTAATTACTGTTTTGTTTACTGGAATTTAGTCTAAGTGAATCACACAAACTTTTTACAAGCTTTGCATCTATTTATGATTTCCAAGATTAAAACTCGTCCTGTTCTCGTGGGTTCTATAATCAGAGTCACAAATACGTACTCTATCTTACTTGATCGTACACTTGCGAAAAAGCAAATAGATTTACGTTTTCAAGTTTTTGGCGCCGTTGACGGGGAACGGTAACGGTTTCTCTTAGGAATCAGAATAGTTTCAAAGTTTTTTTTTATTCTACTTTTATTTTTATTCTCTCTTATCTCATTACCCTTGAACTCTGATTTTCAGGCTATTCTAGTGTATGCCCAGATTGCCTCGCAAACTGGTGCCACCACTCGAAGATCCAGAAAAAAAATTCAGAGAGAAAAACCGCAGACACCGAGCCAAGATGTCTGAGCACGGAGAAAATACGCCAACAGAACCAGATACACCAACATGACAAGAGCAACGCACTCCAGCCCATATGGCTCTTTATATTTAGGAGCTGATAGCAGCAGGCTTTGCTGCCCTGAACAATTAGAGGACTTACAACAGATCTGGGAGGGCGATAGTGGAAAACTTCGAAGTTCCTACCAAAGGACATCAACCAGCCATCGTAGTGCCACCTATAACAGCAGAGCACTTCGATCTGAAATCATCCACTATCCAAACTGCCCAGACCCATTGTCCGTTCAATGGGAAGGCAGACGAAGACCCGAACGACTTCTTCGAGAAGTTCGAAGATTACTGCAACAAGATCAACTACAGAGGAGTTGAAGCAGATACGCTAAAATTGATCTTTTTCCCATACTGTTTGTTCGGGACAGCGAAAGACTGGCTAGAAGCCAGACCACCAAGATCATCACGACCTGGGAAGGTGATAACGCCCAAATTGGGGTTATCTTATAGCCTGAAAAGATGTGTATGTGTGCTGGAAAACCGCGTTTTAGCCGGAATTCACCCTCGAACAGCCTCAGTTTTAGGAACAAGATGTTTATTAGCTCATCATGAATTTCTGCTTATTTTGCGCATTTCCAGATATGATCGCGGGTTTGTTCGTGTTGTCTTTACAGGAACCGGTTCGGAAGGTGCATTGGGATGCGTGCCGAGACTGAACCGGGTTTGCCTCGGGAAACGTGCAGAAAATGCTCGGAGCAGGATTCACCGAGACTGGTAAAAATTAGAGTGGAATGGAAAACGGAAAGACTGGAGGAAAAACGAGCAGTGAAAACCGACCGAGAAAGCTAAAAAGGCCAAAACCGAGAATCACCGGGACGCGCTCGTTTGACGATATCTTGAGCTTGACTTGGAATTTTGAAGTGAAACCAGGGAAAAAAGAACAGAGACGTCAAGGGCTTTCCGAAAACTGGTTATAATGCTGAAACGGAGTCCGGCCGAAAAAACCGACTCCCGTCAAGTGTCGGTCCCAGTCACGCCACGCCCGAGTATGGAGTCTCGGTTCCCGATGCCCGGAGTCATGAGCAACTATTTCATGTTCGTGACGATTTCCGGGACAGTTTTGGCCTAGGGGTATTTTGGTCATTTTGGCACCGGGCCCGGGTTTCCGGAGTCAAGTTCAGATTTTGTCTCCCAAATTCAGTCAGCAGTTTTCCTATGGCCAGAGTCAGGATTGGGCAGAATTTGGAGAGGTTTTGACCCAGGGGTATTTTGGTAATTTTGACAAGTTTCGGGTCAAAACGCAGGCCGAGGCAGAAAAGAGCAGGAAGACACCAAGGAGGGCAAAGTGGAGATTTCAAGCAGAAGTGTGGGACCCAGAAGACCCAGCCAGGCCCAGCAGAGGACCAAGCCAGACCACCAGGAAGCCCCTGCCTGCGTATATACGCAGGGGCTTGCGTATATACGCAGGCAGGAGAGGGGGAGATGGATTTTTTGGGCCCTGTCTGCATATATACGCAGCGTGCTGAGTATATACGCAGACAGGGAGAAAATGGGAGTTGAAAAAATTTGCTGTCTGAGTATATACGCAGCCCCTGAGTATATACGCAGCCCCTGAGTATATACGCAGACGGCGCGTATTCCGAGGCGGTTACGGGTCCAGTGGCAGTTTTGTAATTTCGGCATATTCCAGAAACGTCTTCAGCACTATATAAAGACTCGTCCAGGCTCGTTTTAAAAAAAAGAACAGAACACACAACACAACACATCCAAGGAGAAGTCGGAGCATCCCCAGAGAGCACGGAAACGCGAATCCAGATTCAAGACACCCGTTTGCTCTTCTTCTCTCTCATTCAAAAACTGTGTTATTTAAGTTATGAATTTCAGTAGCTAAACTTTTACCTAGGTTCTCGGTGAACCTAGGGTTTCGTTTTCAGAGTTTAGTTCTACGTTTTGACTATGAATTCATGATCGTACTATCTTAATATCAGCAGCTTTATTCATTATTCTGTTTTTGAATTTTACTGTTTATGCATGATCGGAGTAGCTAACCAGAATTGCTACAGACCCGAGCCGGTAGGTGAAAACGTCCGGTTAGGGTTAGGAAGAGAATAAAAAAAAATTTAGCACCTTACCCCGATGGGCCGACTAGCGAAGGGGAGTTAGGACTAGCCTGAAATCGTTGAGACCAACTGTTAGAGAATCTGACCCGGGCCATCAGGATAGGTTAGAAACCCTAGCAGCCTTAGAACGAGACTGCAGATTTAGGCAGCTTAACAGGAATCCGACAGTCTGCAGGATTGTGATAACGTGCAGGAAAAGAAAAGATACTACACAATTGGTACATGGCACGGATAACGAGACTGCTGTGTGTTTTCATGTCAAAAAAAGAACGAAAATCTGAAGAACCTTAGGGGATCCGGGGACCTAGTATCTCAAACCCTAGTTTTACAACCGTAAGATTATTCACAAAAAGATTTAAAATTTTAGTCTTTACTTTTAGTACTTAGTTAGTAATCAAAATCTCAAAATATTCCTCATTTTTACACTCTGTTTGTTAAAATTGATTACTAGACAAACCTGCAAAGTCCCTGTGGGATCGATAATCCGAGTCGAAAATACTCTCTTTATTACTTGATTTGTATACTTGCGAATAGCGCGCTAAATTGCGCATCAGAAGGGTGTGTCGCTGACTTTTTGGAAAAATTCTATCCCGCTTCTCGTGTTATCAAACTTCAAATCGAGATCTTATCCTTTAAACATAAGATGGGCGAGACGGTGGTAGACGCATGGGACAGGTTGATGAGACTTGTTAAAAGATGCCCCAATCACGGCTTCGGGGACGCGAAGATTCTGCAAGTATTGTACCATGCTCTTGACAGGAGAATGCTGACAGAATTGACAGGGAAGCTGGGGGTAATTTTCTGTACCATGTAGATAAAGATGGAGCCTATGAACTGATGAAACAACTAGCCAAACAGGACACTCGTCTGTTTGATGACCGCAGGCTCACAGCACTAGTAGAACCAGTGGCTGATGATACGATTGATAATCTGAAAAAAGTGGTGCAAGACTAGTAAAAAAGGTCTATACGGAGAAGAAAACTGTAGCAGCAGTAGACGAACCAGACTTGGATGCAGCGATCCAGGAGCTTAAGACTGAGGATGCCAACTACGTTCAGCAGCATTAGGATCCAAGCCGCTACAGACCAGGCTCACGTGACCATCCAGGGTTCCGTTACAAAAACCCTAATGCAGCAGTCTATGCACCAGGATTTCAGCATAGGCCATAGACACAGCAGGAAGCACCTGCAAAACAAGCATCAGCAGCACAACCACAACTTAACCTATCAATACAGCATTTCGAGACCTATATGGAAAAATATAATAAGCAATGGGAGGCAAAATTCTCGCAGATGGATTCACTTACTGCCGACGTAAGCCAAATGAAAATTGCAATCCGCAACCTGGAAGTACAGAATGGTCAGCTTGCAGAGAATCAGGCAGAAAGAATTCCAGGGAATTTACCATCAAACAGAGTGAACAATCCACGCGCTCAGATCAATGCCATCACAACTTGGAGTGGAATTTCACTACAGGATCCGCCGTATCCCAGTCATACACGTGCAGAAAAGTCAAAGAACATTGAACACGAAGATTTTGACAGGGAAAACAGTTCAACTGCTAGCCCTCAGCAAAAGGGTCCGGTCGGACAGGACGCAGGGCAGACTGATGAGGGTAAACCAGAAATAGTGCCAATTTCTAAGGAGGTGCCTTACCCTTTGAAGACACGCAAGAGAGATGAAAGCAAAGAATACGCCAGATTTCTCGAGGTATTCAAGCAATGACAGATCAATATACCATTTGACGAAGCACTAGCTAAAATGCCTACTTATGCTAAATTCCTCAAGGACATACTGTATGGAAGGAGGCGAATGAGTGACTTCGAAACAGTAAATCTGATGGAAGAAGCGAGCAGTTGTGTGAAAAACGGGATACCACTGAAGAAGAAGGACCCTGGCAGTTTTGTTATCCTGGTAACCCTAGGCAGTGCTTACACAGGAAAGGCCCTGTGTGACTTAGGACCCAGCTAAAACCTGATGCCACTGACCATCTTCAAAAGTATGGGGGTCGGAGAACCCAGGCCAACCAGAATTATGCTTCAAATGGCTGACAGATCCGTAAAACCTGCTTATGGAGTCATTGAAGATATCCTGGTGAAAGTTGGGGAGCTGATTTTCTAGCAGATTTTGTGATACTGGATATGGAGGCAGGGGAGGTCCCACTTATTCTGGGCAGACCATTCCTAGCAACTGGTGAAGCCATTATCAACTGCAAAAGTGGAGAGCTATCCATGCAAATTAACGATGAAAAAGTAAAATTTAATGTTTTCAAGTCTCTCCAGCTCCCAGATTATTATGGTCATGAAAACTGTTTTGCTGTGGAGGTAATTGATGACAATCTGGAAAGTGAAGAGATGAATGAACGGTGGGCAGAACATGAGGACATGTACCCAGAGGAAACGGAGGAGCACCAAGCTGAGCAAGCCATGAGAACGGAAAGCTGGACCACCTTATATAAAGATGAAGAAGGCGAACAGAAAATGGCCCTGGTGCCATCACTCAAGGAACCACCAGGCCTGGAGCTGAAGCAACTACCGGACCACCTCAAGTATGCATATATTGGTGAAAATAATACTCTTCCAGTAATTGTTTCGTCTCTTCTATCTCAGGAACAGGAGCAAAAGCTGCTGGAAGTGCTGAGAGAGCATAAAGAGGCTATTGGATGGACAATTGGTGATCTTAAGGGAATCAGTCCCGACTACTGCATGGACAAGATAAAGATCGAAGAGGGAAAGAAGCCAGTCATCCAGCCTCAACGGAGACTGAATCCAATCATGAAATACGTTGTGCGCAAGGAGGTCATGAAGTGGCTGGAAGCAGGGATCATATACCCCATATCAGACAGCAGCTGGGTTAGTCCTGTCCAGTGTGTACCAAAAAAGGGGCTATCACAGTGGAACAGAATGCTGATCAGGAACAGATCGCCCAGCTCACTGTCACAGGCTGGGGAATCTGTATGGATTATCGGAAGCTGAACGACGCAACACTGACAGACTGGCTCACCATGATTATTACTGTTTTCTTGACGGGTACTCCGGATACAACCATATCTACATTAATCCGGAAGATCAAGAAAAGACGACGTTCACTTGTCCATATGGTACGTTTGCCTTTAGACGTATGCCATTCGGACTATGTAACGCTCCAGCGACATTCCAGAGATGTATGATGGCCATATTTTCTGATATGATTGAGACAAATCTGGAAGTCTTCATGGATGATTTTTCATTTTTTAGGGACAGCTTCGATGGCTGTTTATACCATCTAGCCAGAGTTCTGATTCGCTGCAGAAAAACTAACCTGGTACTCAACTGAGAGAAATGCCACTTCATGGTTACTGAAAGAATAGTGTTGGGACACAGGATTTCTAGCAAGGGCTTAGAAGTAGACAGAGCAAAAATAGAGGTGATCAAGCAGCTGCCATATCCAACCACAGTTATGGCGATCAAGAGTTTTTTGGGCCATGCAGGGTTTTACAGGAGATTTATCAAAGACTTTTCCAATATTACAAAGCCATTATGTAATTTGCTGGGAAAAGATGTGCCATTCGTATTCGACGAAACCTGCAAAGAAGCTTTTAACGTACTCATAGATCGGCTAAAAACTGCACCCATTATCACGACTCCTGATTGGTCACTCCCATTCGAACTTATGTGCGACGCCAGTGACTATGCGGTGGGAGCAGTTTTGGGGCAGCAGAAGGATAAGGTGTGCAGTGTAATTTATTATGCCAGCAGGGTTCTGAATGAAGCGCAAATTAATTATGGGACTACAGAAAAGGAGCTGCTTGCAGTGGTTTTTGCTCTGGAAAAATTCAGAGCTTACCTGGTAGGGTCAAAATTCATTATCTTTACTAATCACAGTGCACTTAAGTACTTACTGGATAAAAAGGATGCAAAGCCGCGTTTGCTGCGTTGGATTCTGCTGATGCAGGAATTCGATGTTGAAATCAGGTACAAAAAGGGAGTTGAAAATGTGGTAGCTGATCACCTTTCTCGCCTGGAGAATCCAACAGAGGAATCAGTTCCGATTCAAGAGAACTTCCCTGATAAGCATATTATGAAGGTTAAGACCAACAGACAACCCTGGTATTACGCCATAGCCAATTATTTGGTCAATGGAGCACTTCCCGAAGACACCACCCCTTGGCAGAAAAAGAAGTTGTTTTCAGAATGCAAGCACTATTTCTTCCTTACCTGTTTAAACAGGGGGCAGATAACATTCTTCGACGCTGTATCCCATGTCACGAGATTCTGGAAGTAATTCAACACTGTCACTTTGCACAGTGTGGGGGACATTTCAGCGGCCCCAGAACAACTCACAAAGTACTGCAATCAGGATTTTTCTGGCCAACTGTTTTCAAGGATTGCCATGATTATGCACAAAGTTGTGACCGCTGTCAGCGCAGGAAATATTCCCGGCGAAATGAGATGCCCATGACCCTGTGGCAAGAAGTCGAACCTTTCGATGTTTGGGGTATAGATTTTATGGGTCCTTTCCCTTATTCTTTGGGAAATCTCTATATCCTGCTGGCAGTAGATTAAGTGTCAAAATGGGTGGAAGCTATGGCCTGTCAGAAGAATGATGCAGCAGTCGTAGAGCGATTTCTCAAACGCAACATTTTTACCAGGTTTGGAACACCAAGAGCCATGGTCAGTGATGAAGGCTCTCATTTTATTAACAAATTCTTTGCCAAAGTTTTAAAGCAGTATGGGGTGTCTATCCATAAGGTATCACTGCCTTACCACCCTCAGGAAAATGGGCAGGCAGAGGTGTCGAATAGGGAAATAAAGAGCATATGGAAAAGACTGTGAATCCTGGACGGAAAGTCTGGTCCTTCAAGATTGATGATGCACTCTGGGCGTACATAACTGCTTACAAAACCCCGCTAGGAATGTCCCCATATCAGCTGGCTTTTGGTAAAGCCTGTCACCTACCAGTAGAATTAGAGTACAGAGCATACTGGGAAATCAAGCAGCTCAATATGGATCACAATTTATCTGGAGAAAAGAGGAAGATGACACTTCTCGAATTGGAGGAATTTCGTAAAACAACGTATGAGAGTGCCAAAATCTATAAAGAGAAAACAAAAAAATGGCATGACAATCGCATTCTACCAAAGAAGATAGAAATTGGGCAGAAGGTTCTCCTTTACTACTCAAGGATGAAATTCTATCCAGAGAAGCTGCGCGCAAGATGGTCTGGACCATTTATTGTGAAAGACATTACATCCTGGGGAGTAGTGGAGCTGGAAAACCCGAGGGACAATACAGTTTTTAAGGTGAATGGGAACAGACTCAAGCCATACAGATATCCTTAGGAGATAATAGAGGTAGAGGCGATCTACCTCGATGTACCCTGACCAAAACTGAGGTAACAAAGTCGGGCTGTCGACTGTAAATCACAAGCGCTGGTTGGGAAGCAACCCAACATAGAGTAGTTATTTTTATATTCAGTTATTTATTATGTTCATAATAAGAAAAAAAGTGAGAAGAGGGGTTTAATGCTGAATTTAGTGTTTCAGGAGAACATGAGCAATTTTTGCAGAATTGGACATGTGCGTTCAAACGCAGAAGTATGCGTTCAAACGCAACTCTGCGTCCCAACGCATATCTGTGCGTCCAAACGCACAAGGCCACGTCAGCAAAAGTTGGGAAAAAGGAGAAAAGTCAGCAGTTGGAGCTGTGCGTTCAAACGCAGAAGACCTGCGTTTAAACGCAGATTCACATTCAAACGCAGAAAGGTTGCGTTCAGACGCAGGAACTCCAGAAAAATATGACAAACACAGGTGCGTTCAAAGGCAGGAACTGTGCGTTTAAACGCACACCAAAATCAGAATATTTCAGGCTAACACATGTGCGTTCAAACGCATGCCGAGCGTCCAAACGCAGAAAACATAGACTGAAAATTTAGAGAAAAAACATGCGTTGCAACGCAACATGTGCGTCCAAACGCACCAGCAATTTTCTAGAGAGGAGATGTGCATTCAAACGCAGGATCTGCGTTAACACGCACATCATTATAACTTTGCAGAACATCAAGAACTGAAGCGCTGCGTTCAAACACAGAGCATGTGCGTTCAAACACACATCATTACCAGCCCAGAAATTCTAGAAGTTATTAAGTTATGCGTTTAAACGCAGGATGTGCGTTCAAACGCAAACCATGAAGATTCAAAAAAAATTCCAGATAATGAAGCACTGCGTTCAAGCGCAGGAAGTGCGTTCAAACGCACATCGAGCGGGATCAGAAAATTTTGAAAATTTTCGAAAAATTTTGAATTCCAGAGGCCATTATGCAATTTCTGAAAGTTTGCCTATATATACTGTACGAATGAAAGGGACCCATTTTCACTTCAGTCAAACAGTTTCCAACCCTCTCTCTAGAAAATTCTCTCTGCCCTTGCCACCCGCCAGCAGCAGTCAGCCTCCAGTCAACTCCGGCCACTACCGCAGGACCGCCAGACTGCCAGAAACAGTGTGGAGGTGATCACACTCGAAAGATCCAAAATTTCCAGATCTGCTTCAGAGACAGTTTTTGGATCTCTACCCGTAAGATTTACTCCGGGTACTCAGGTTCTGTTTCTTCTCTCTCTTTGCAGACTTATCTTTTCTTTCTTTTTGGTTTCTGCGATGGACGAGGATAGACCTTACATGAGGCCAGAAAAAGCCATTGCACCTTTGAACATCATAGACTGCAGAATTTTGAGGGTAGACCATTTCTCTGACCATAGGTTTGTCAATATGGAAGCCCATCGTTTCTTTCTGCAAGATAAAAAGATTAGGTATGACATACCGGCTGAGAGAACTTTTCCTTGTGATCTTGTGTCTATGGGGGAGAACCTGTTCAACTTTACTGGGCAGGATCATTTTGGGGACTTATTCACCGGATTTACTAATCTACAGGTTAGTTCTGTGCTTGCTAATGAGATTTTCAGTAATCTCCAGCAGTGCATGAACAGTGAGGCCCAGTCCATAGAATGGATTTACTGCAGGAAAACTTGGATTAGGATCACCCCAGAAAGTATCTGAGAGAGTTTAGGTCTGGAGTTGGTGTTTAACGATTGTCAGTTTCAGGAACTCAGGCGTCACCCCTCTGAGCAGCTTAGTGACCAGATCCTCCAAACCCTGTGTGCGGGTGTACCTGGCGCTGCTTGGTATTACCCCGAGCGGAGTCCTTTGTATAGGAAACTACCTGCTACCTATTTGATTCGAGAGGCGAGATGGTGGACTGAGTGGGTCAAAAACCGGATCGTGGGCATTAAGCACATGACCCGGATGGACTATAATGTCGCACTTTTAGTGTACTGTTTGATGCCCGAGAGCCAGTAAGCCTCCCCGAAATTATCTGTGAGTTTTTAGGGAAAGTAGGGAGTCCAACAGCAAGAAGGGTTGGGATTTTTTCGTGATGTTGACCAAAATGGCACAGGACTATTCGGTGCCAATTCCTGGCGAGCTGAGAGATATACGACCGGTTCAGGTACGAAAGTACTGAAAGATGAGATTTGCTTTGGAGGAGGCTCTGCATGGGCCTCCAGATTATGTCCAAGTGGATGATGATGATGATGATGATGATGGTGCACCCCCTCACGGTGGGGGTGATGGCATGCCACCACCGCCTCCACCGGGTGATGGTGGTTTGCCAGCTTTACCAGGTCCCCTTCGACTGCCTCGATCTGCCAGTTCCAGTGAACCCAGGCAGACCGAATTCGACCACGGGCAGTCCAGAAGAGGGGCCAGGCGCAATTCTTTTGGGCGCCTGGAAGGGACTGAGCATGAGGAGTGGGTCAGGAAGAAAATTAAGGCCCAAGAAAAAATGCAGAACTACCTGGTGCGGACGGTCAAGAAAATGGCCAGGGGTCTTGGAAAGCTGTTCAAGACCCAGAAGCACATCTACCATGCCAACACCGCTGCCCTACGAGCTCATGAGGCTGCCCTAAATGAGATTCAGAGCAACATGCGTGGTAAGAAATTTACTTTCCTGGACCACTATTCCAGTGATAACTGTCCAAGTTGGACAATGGATAGCAGGCCCTATGACAGCTTCTCTGGTCATGACCCCACTTCAAGTCCGGAACATGCAGACAGTGTCGGTGACCCCAGCAGACCCGGTACCCAGTACCCACCCAGACAGCACGCAGACCCAGGGGCCAGCAATGCCCATCCCGGCGCCAGCCACGCTGGTACCGTCGCAGCAGCAAGACAGGCTGCAAGGAATAGAGACCCCGCGGGAGGACTCCTGAACCATCTCCTGAGCCGACTAACCAGTCTACTCCGGAGAACACAGATTCTAGTTACAGACCAGATCAGTAGAGTCGCGAGGGTGCGCCACCTCTAGTGTGGGGGCGGGGAATCATGTCCTCCTACATAGCCATGTCAGCATATTTTTGTTCAGTTTATTTTTATTTTATTTTAATTTTTGAGTCAGCACGTTTTTTTGATTCTTTTGAGTCTACCCACCTACACTTCTGACCTTGCATAAAGAAATAAAAAATCTGAAAAGTCTTTTGAGAAAGGGCAATTAATAGGATTACTAACTGGAAAGAATTTAGTAAGTAAAACTCCAACAGGACAGAAAATTGACATCGAGGTGTAGGAGTTTTGTTTTTCTACGGATGGTTAGATCCAGTGCGACCCAGAATTCTCCGGTAGGTTGTATCCTGAGTTAGGAATCCGACTAGTTGCCACACCACAGTCACATAAGTAGTCGACAACCTGCCTTCGGGCGCCAGCACGGTCAATGCATTTTTCAGTGGAGTGTTTGGCTTATAACGGACCTCACGTCCTGTTTCTCAGCCTTAGGTCCAAATAGTTAGCCCATTTGCAGCCGTTTACCCTTTTATTCACAGCCACTGTAGCCTAGGAAGCCTTCTTTGTAACTTGCATCAATTGTTTAGTTTGCTATGTACTACGCATTATGACAGAGGGAGTGAGTCTGAGAGGGTTTAGATGGACGAGAACTTCAATGCAGATCAGTTTTGGACAGCTTGAGGGTGTGACAGGGTGATTTAGAGGCGACATCATTAATTTGCATGAGGTGAATCACTACAGTACACAGTGATCACATGAGGAGTAGTCACGTGCGTGATATCGATTCCGTAGAGATTAGGGGTTCGGGGTTGTCAGGTTTAATTGGTGGTCGTGCCTATTTCTACATCTTTGGTGATGAGGAGGCTAGGTGGTACGACACGTTATTTTCTGGACTACAAGGATCAACGCTTAACGACTAATGTGGAGGTACTTTTGGCAATTTGATACTCTTCGTATCCCACAGATTGAATTATTGCACTACCCAGCTTAGTTAGTTTGCATTTGTTTTTATTTTTCGTAATTGTTGTATTAAAAGAAAGAGAAAGAAAAAAATAAAAAAATAATAATATTCATTGTTTTAAGTTATTTTCAGTTTTAGTTAATAAAATAGAGCTGAGTAGGGAACACTGTTTAGACTACATACTACTTCACAATTGTGGCCGCGAGAACGGCGAATCAGCACCAAGATTTCAGGAAATTGAGATACAGGGACTTAGTTTTGCTGGACAGTTTTGGGGACTTGGTGAGGGGTGTGAGTTGGGAACAGTGAGATGTCATAACAAATAGGATTGGCCTTACCTGATACATACAAAAATCCTACCTGTCTAGACTTAGGATCCCCTGATGGTAAATAGCTTGGAAGGTAGGATAACTAGGGATTTGCTCAGGACATAGACGAAAGTAACAGTAAGGGAAGTCCGTGCTTATTTTCCACCCTGAGAAACAAACAGGCTCACCAATCGCTTGTTAACCGGTACTTCCTGGAGGAAGAATGAACATTGAAGGACACATCAGTTTTAATTATAGAGATTGCGCGATCTCAACCAAAAAATCTTTGTTTTGTCGGATGTCAGTTTTGTATATTCTTTATCTGAGTCAGTTGAATAGTTAAGTTTTCTGGTCTATAGCATGAATCTGTGGATGGGGAAGTATGCAATTGAAGTATGCAAAAACACGGTCTGCAAGGCAGTATGCAAGGGTCTGCTCGGGACGAGCAGATTTTAATGTGGGGGTATTTTGATAGCTTGTAAATGGAGTTAGTTTAACACCTTTTTACCATTGGTTCTGACCCTGTTGAGATTGATTTGGCCTATTTTCAGTCAATTTTCCACTTGATACGAGACAAAGACGCTGAGAGCATAATTGATAGACTTCAGTAATTTCATGCATAATTTTGTTTATTGGATATGATCGCGAGTACGTGTTGTTATGCGCAGGGAACAGGTACCAATAAATGCATGAGAAAGGTTTGGAATGGAGGAAGCGTATCAAGGAGTTAAAGCAGAAAAGACGCAGAAAAAGCTAAGGTTGTGCGTTCAGACGCACAACAGTTAGCAGCATAGAAAGGCGGGAGGAAACAGACAGAAAAATGACCAAGTACGTGTGTTCAGACGCACACCCTGCATTCAGACGCAGGAAACTTCAAATTTCAAAAAGTTCAGAATCAAGAAGAAGTCAACCAGAAGACCAAGTGGTGCGTTCAGATGCACCTTGAGCGTTCAAACGCACAATCCAGGAAGTAAGCGAGGAAAAGCCAAAAGTCAACACAAGGGTGTGCGTTCAGACGCAGGTGGTCTGCATTCAGACGCAGGTGGTCTGCGTTCAGACGCAGGGAGGCTGCGTTCAGACGGGCATCCGGATTTCCAGAAGCTTCCAGGACGGGTTTTAGACAGGGGCAAAACAGGAATTTCAGGCATCAGTTTTAGAGACTGTTGCAGTATAAAAGGAGGCGTCCCAGCACAGAATTAGGTTACACTCATCATCATAGAAGACAGTACCAGAGCCGTCAGTTTGGAGCAGAGCAGAGATTGGAGCAGTTTTCAGTATTCAGCCATAACTTGTTTGATCTTTCTTCTCTATTTTATGAAACAATGTTTTTAATAATGTACGCTAGCTAAACCTTTTACATAGGTTCTCGGTGAACCTAGGGTTTATGAATTCAGCGATGTGGTTTTGTTTGATTCTCAGATGCATGACTAGTTTGAAATCTTAATACAGTATTGGGTTGTTTATTATCCTGTCTTAGATTTTATATTTATGCATGAATGGCCAGATCACCCGGGAGTGCTACAGACAGGATCTGGTGCGGGAGAGTGGCCAGTGAGAGTTAGGAAGAGAAGACATGATTTAGTACCCTGCCTTGATGGAATGAGAGGTGAAGAGAATCAGGGGACTAGCCCAGAAGCATTAGACCAACTGCTAGAAGTTTAGTGGGAGACCGAGAGGAGAACCTGTAACCCTAGCAGACTTAGAACAAACCTGCATATTGAGGTGAACTTCGGGGACCCGAAAATCTGCAGGGGAGTGATACATGCATGAGACCGAGAGGAGATTGTATCATTGGTATGCTGACATAAACAATACCGCTGCGTGTTTTTGAAATCAAAGTAGGCCATATAAGCTGAATAGTAACCCTAGGGGATCCTGGAACCTGGATCTTTAATTCATCAATTTTCATACTAAGAAAATTTCCAGAACATCTGCATCAACAATTTCTTTAATTACTGTTTTGTTTACTGCAATTTAGTCTAAGTAAATTACACAATTATTCCTCCTTTTTACAAGCTTTGCATCTATTTCTGATTTCCAAGATTAAAACTCGTCCTGTTCTCGTGGGTTTGATAATCAGAGTCACAAATACGTACTCTATATTACTTGATCGTACACTTGCGAAAAAGCACATAGATTTACGTTGTCAGTGTTGCTGTCCCTCAGTTGCTTGTTTTAGCGGTTTCTTATAATCGGTGGGGATTTCATATGCTTGAGTGGATCTTTTGGAAATCGATGCGTTGAGTTGCACGTGTCGTCGAGCACTCCCTTGCGCTTGTGGATTCAATCCATTTCCGCTGCCTTCAGTTGGACTATTGTGAGCCTTGAGTATGAATTGATCAGCTTCCTTGCTTTGTTTGGAGATCGAGGCCTGACTCGAATCAGCCTTCTGCTTCCTGGAGATCTCAGCTTGGTTCTGCGAGATGCCTCCTGAAGTCGTGGTAGTGACTTTGCCCATCTCGCGCCCAAAGTCGTCTTCCTTAGCACGAACCTGGTCGAGCTTATCTTCGCGCAACTCATTCGTCGACTTCCCATTCTCATTCTTTTTGGAAATCATCACGCACCTCGCCCATGCTATCCCTCTTAGTGAATTGGTGACGACTGTTTGAATGGGACAGCTTTGACGACATTAGGATCCTGTAAAAACAACAACAAATTTATCAAATTATTGAATTCAAAGGCGTTGGCTACGAAAATGTTTTAGCGGTCTCACTGGAAATCCAAGTTGAACCACAATTATTGTTTTGTTTCTTTCTCGAAAGAGCATTATACACTCTGATTTCAAGTGGCAGAGTAGTAGGCAAGGATTAAAAAGAGACAAAGAAATGGTATAAAAAATCTATCCATTAGGTCTTTTTTATGAAATAGTTGCCATGACCACTGGATAGCTCAGGAATGACCTTAGGAAGTGTCTCTGCATAAGAGAAACAATGCAGTGGACAAAAAAGGGGGGAAAGCTGGTTTTCATGATGGACGAAGCAAATGTATTGGCCGGGAATGAAGAAAATTTGAACGTTCAGTTTAGTCGCTGGAGAAAGACGGAGTACGGACACAAGTTTATGACAGAAAACAACGCTAGTATCGCCTATATTTGACTGAACAGAGCATCGAAAGTGTTAGTAAACATCAAAGTTCAAAAGAATAGATAAAAAACCTTTTCTGGAAATGGTGATGTAACTCTCTTGGCCTCCTCTGCAATAAGTCAGAAATGGGTTCGTCGCGTCACCCACGACCCTTGTAGCTCATTCCCTCTTTCGAGCTCTTCGCCAAGGAAATGGAAGGGAGCCGCTTGCTGCCTCGACTTGGAGCTAAGTGAACAGTCAAAGTAATGATTATTTGTGGCAGTGTTCAGCTCCTTATATAGCAAAAAGGTCAAGCTTACAAAATCAAAATTCAATTTTTTAAACATGATTCTCAGAATTTGTTTAATATTTTACCTGATACAATTTTTGATCTTTAATTAGTTAAAAGGGTGTTCTCATGAGAGATGTGAAGGTTAAACAGGATGAAGCTAAATCTTTTCGTTCATTTCAAAATCAGTTTGTTGATTTGACGTCAAATCCAAAGCTCAATCGAAAGATTCATGGCGCCGCAAAGTAAAAGGAATGACTTTAGCTGGCCCTCTGTTTTTCTTAGTGATACCAAAGGAGAAGGGTATGAAGAAAAATCAAGTAGGTGGGCTGTGAATACCCATACATTTTGAGCCTGTTTTGTTGAATTTCAAACTAGCCCATAAATTGCACATTTGAGTGATGTTACAGGGCCTCAGGAAGAAACAAAGGTCAAACATTTTACAAGCCCAGCTTGGAAGAGTTTGTAAATTTGTTGCAAGCCGCAAGTCCAAGACTAAATTGCAGAAAAAAAAAATCAAATCCGACATATTGACGAGTTACGTGAAGTTGCTCTCAAAGCTCAAATGGAATTTCAAGTTCAAAGAATGTCGGGTCAACTCAACACAGCGTTCTGAAAGCAAAATTTCAATCCTCGGGGATAAAAAAAATCGACGCAAGCTATGAAAATGTCAATGAAAGATGACTTCGAAATTTCGAGACATGTCCACCAACAAGCTACTGAAGCCGGCAAACAAGTCTCAAGGGGGAATTTGTTGACACACAAAATTTAATTATTTTATCACTATTTGAAACGCTAGTAACGTAAAAAAATTGTCACGTTTTGCACGCTACATGTGGTGGGAAAAGTGAAACATGCTTTACATATTATATAGTTACTAGTTAAATGGTGACTATACTATATGTAATTAATTTTCACCAATTATCTCTCAACAATTAAAAGAGATAATAACAAACAAAATTGTTAGTATCTTATGGATCTCAAATGTCAAGTACAATGACCAAAATACCCTCAATCGATTTTCCTATAAATATAGATGCATTCCAAGAGGAAAACACACTACACAACACATTACAACACTACAAAGTTTCAAAGGCTATAGAAGCTCTGACGATCAAGCCGCCAAGGCACGGAAGATTTCAATCAAGCCATCTGAGATCCCAACTCCGTCAAATCAAAGATCATCAGCCGAAGCTCCGCCAAGTCCCGGAGGACTTCGATCAAGCCTTCGAAGATCCCAAACCCATCAAATTAAAGATCATTAGCCGGAGCTACGCCGAACACGCCGCCAAGGCCCGGGGGACTTCAATCCAGCCATCGGAGATCATAGTCCGTCGAATCAAAAATCATCAGCTGAAGCTCCGCCGAACACGCCGCCAAGGCCTGGAGGACTTCAATCCAGCCATCGGAGATCCTAGTTCCGTCAAATCGAAGATCATCATTTGAAGCTCTGCCGAACACGCCGCCAAGGCCCGGAGGACTTCATTGCTGCCAAAATCATCAACTCTAATCAAATCGGAGAAAATCAAATCGTCCAACTCGAGATCAAAGTCTTTTAGACCCTCGATCGAAAATAAGGAAAGAAGAATGAAATGAGTTTATATTCTTGTTTAAAGGAAATACATGCCAGAGATTGTATCCCGCTTTATTATTTTTCATATAATTGAATTTGACGCAGATTTCCTTGTCTCCATAATCCGAACAAGATTTTTGGTGTACACCTACAAACTAGTAAATAAAATTATTGAAGATAATATCAACTACGGTAATAGCTCATAGAAAAACATAAAACATAGTCCAAGTGCTAAGGGGCAGTAGTTGGCCGCCTCTTGGCGGAAGAGAACCGCTCCCAAGCGATAGTTGACCGCTTTAATGCGGTAGTTGGCTGTCATTTGACGGAAGAAAATGGCTCTTAAGCGGTGAAAACTGAATATACATAAATAAAACAACAAATTCCGATAAGAAGAAGAGCAGGGGCCTCGCCGCCGGCAAGCTCCTACGATTGACGAAACACACAAACTGAGAGCAAATGTTTGGTTATCAAAAGAGAGGCCGGAAAGAGAGCGAAGAGGAAGACACCTTTGGGTGTTCGGTTCATGTCTATTATGCCCTCTAACGATATATAGTGCCATTTTTAAATTTTAGAATCTTAAATATTATTATTTACATGATTAAACTATATGACTATTTCACCTCTCCATGGATGGTTATCAAATTGCAATAGAATATATTTCTTTGTTGTCAAAAGGTAAATTTGTCGAGAAATGAAAATCAACACTGTGTGAATTTGAAATTTTATTTAACAAGTTCTTTTCAAATATCCACATTAATCTGTGGTATGTTATAGAATGATAATGATTTTTTTTAAGCGAAACTAAAGAATATCATTGAAAATTATCCAAAGCTAAAATACAGAGCATTATAGTAGTTAATACAATCCAAGTTTATTAAAATTCAAGCGTTAAATTAAAAAAAGCCAAGAATTCAGCTTGTTGTGATATACTACAAAAGTGCCTGTGAATAGAAGAAAAATACTTAAGATACATAACAAACAGACTCAATCCTATTATTATCTAGCAACATATTGATTAAATTACAAAAATTTCACTTATTCGAAATCCTAATATGTATTTGTATACAGTAATTTTATTACAAGAGTTATAAGTTGCGATAGATTGATTAACCCTCCATCTTTTTCATCCATCGACGTCGGAGAGTCACGGAGGGGATTTTTCGATAGCAATACCATTATTGAATGTCTTAAATAAACCTACAAATAAGGGGTAGATTGGTCTTTTTAGACTTTATGTAACTTGCTGATTAAACATTGTATAAGGATGGAGGGTAAAATAGTACTTATCCATTTTCCATTAGAGGTTGTCTAAATTAAGGGTGTCCCCTGCAGATTGGAAAACAGTAAGGGTACCCAATATTTCATTTACCGTAACCAGAGGGTGATTTGTGTAAATTACCCTCTAAATTGTGTAAAGGTATATCGACAAATTAGTACTTTCACATTCTCCGTCAATGACCGGTATAAACCGTCCAAAATAAGGGTGGTTCTTGTCAATCGATGAAAAGTAAGGGTGTAATTTGCCAATTTAGATAAATCTATGAACACAAACTATAAATTACCCTAGTTTTTTAAACTGGACCAGACCGGCGGTCCAACTGGTCGTACCTGTCAAAATTGGCCAAGCCAGTCCAGTTCGATAATCGGATCGACTGTTAAATTAGACCGGTCAAAACCGGTCAGTTTTTGGATCGACCGGCAAACCAGGTCGGTCGAATCCCATCTCTTTGTTATAATTTTGAAAAATTAATTTGTTTTGTTGCTGACTCACAAACCAGTTGTGTGGATGGAGTGGAATGCGACCATCTTTCCACTAGGCAATTGGCCTTTTTGTTAATCAGACTCTGCTTTCAAATATTTATACGGGTAATTTACACTTAGTACCCCTGTATTTTGCTACGTATACAAATTCTACCCTTTCTAATTGCTAATTGATACGAGATGCCCCTGTTTTGGATGGAATGTAACGGGTTGTAACGGGGAAGAAAAAAATGAACTTTTACCCTTTATCATGTAGGTATTCATTAATTAACTGGCAACTTGACCCCACCCATGGGTTTCATTCGCGGACACAGTGGGATTTGGTCCGGTGTTGTTGGAAAGTGAGAGCGCGAAGCAACGACAGGAAGTCGCAGCAGTGGTTGCGATGAAGATGAAGCGCCGCGGTGGTGGTGGTGGCGGTGGCGGAGAAACTTGGTTCCTCCTTCGATCGAGGGGAAGGAAAAGAAGAGGATCTTCGCCCTGGTCACGAAATCGAACCTCTCTTTCGGTTTTAATCTAATTGTTCATCCATTTTTGTTGCTTTTCGCCTAATTTAGAAACCTAATCAGACTTGATCCGAGTATTATTATTTCCCAATTATCTATAAAATCGCATGGAAATCCTCAGTTTCGCCAATGTGCATACTTTTTTTTGTCGTTCGATATTATGAATTAGGGCCGGTTGTTGTTGTTTTCCTGTAAAATGAAGTGTTTTCAGGTAATTAAACCTTAGGATTTGGAGCAGTTGGAGCATAGTTTCATATTTTGTGATTCCATCGATGATCACAGCCAGTCTGCTTTATTTTTTTCCAATCAGTAGCCAGTTGACATGGATAGATTGTTTAAGTGAGTTATGTTAGAAAATAATCTATTTTCTTGGTATAATCCATAGAGAAAGTGAGAAAGTGAAGTAAGACTTGGTAGCTTGAAGAAGCTTGAAACCAAGGAGGAAATTAGTCCCACAGTGGTACTCACAAGGTGGGTAGGTGGCTTTATATGGTTACACACACATGGGTAGTGTATAACTACTAAGGTGTGTGGAGGACCATGGGTGTTCTTGTGTGCCTCTTTCACACACACACACGCGCCGCCGCCTCGCCTTGTCACGCCTCGCCTCAACTCGACTCGGGTCAGGTCGGGTCGAAGGGCGATTTGGGAAAAATGTCTCGGCGTCTCGCGTCCGCGAGGTGACCTGGCGCGATAGTGTAAATCAGTTTTGGTCCATTACACACCAGTTTAATTTTTAATTAGTGGGTGTTTTAGTAATGGAATCAAAACGGGTTTTCGAGATGATTGTACATGCTTTGAAGGAGTCTGGTATGGACCTTCCTGAAAAGTTTTTGGTTATGTGTGTGATTGAAAAGCTCCCTAAGTCTTACGAAGATTTTTGTCTCTCCCTGAAAAGGCAGAAAGGAGAAATCACATGGACTAACCTCATGCTGGACATCTCGGTGCAAGAACAACACAAGTCCAAACAGGGACATGTGATGCCAACAGAACCCGGTAGCGCGAAGGTGAATGTTGTCACTGTTGGAAAGAAAAGGAAAAATGTTGTTAAGAAGGATGAAAATGATAAACCTAAGGTTGACAATGACAAGGCCAATAAACTGTAGGGTTTTGATTCATGGATGCGCAACGGAAACACAAACAATCATAAACCATGCAAAACCCTCCAAGGATCACAAGTCAAGAGACATAACGATGGTAAAGGAAGAAATCAATAACACACCTTAGGGTTCTCCTTTGATGACTTCAAACGCGAATAGTGTCACGTCTCTACGGTTGATCCACGCCTAGAGGTGAGATCTAGATCCTCCAAATCCTTGTGCTAGCTAGGAAGAATGGAAGAGGAAGAAGAAATCGCCAACAATGGAGTGTCAAAGGTGGGACGGCTCTCCCTTTGGCCGATGGGTAGGGGCGGCGGTCCCATAAAGGGGGTTCGGCCCTCCTTTTGGGAATTGCTCTCTCCTTGCTTTGTTCTCTCCTTTCTTCTATCAAATATATGTGTGGTGTGTGTAGAGATAAAAATAAGCTAGGAGTTTTCTTTATATAGTCCAACAACTCCTTGTCCTACTACATAAAGAACCCCTCTCCTAATCCTACTCAAGTTCGGATTAGTCCCTTTTTGCAAAAATAGTCCTTATCATGTCAATACATGGATTATTTCTATTTTGCAAACTAATCCTAATCATGTCTCTACATGAATTAGGCCACCTTGGCATATCCTAATCATGTCTATACATGGATTAGTCCAACTTGCATATTAGTCCTACTAAGTTAGCAAGTTGTTGCGATTTGATCCTTTTAATTAATTAATCATATTAATTAATTATTTCCCATGTCTACTTCACCCCTATATGGCGTGTGACCCCATAGGTTCTATTTAGTTGGTAGTAACTATTTACTAATATGGAGCGGCCTCTAGCAAGACATCCATTCTAGCCAAAAAAATAGAATAGTCATCATGACAAACCTTTTGCAAGTAATTGTCTTATCCCTTTGTCCCAATATCCGGATTGGACACGAGAAAAACAAGTCACACTCGTATATCCAATCCATAGTTTCTCGATCCATGGGAATAGCCTTATTCGTGCAAATAACATCAATATCCCATATTGATTTATTTGAGTCTGGCCAGACATTTTATAAGCACTATCCCTCGAGTGGCCTAGGATTTTTGCTCCCGTTATGTGGGAGGGACAAATTCTATCTACGTCCACTACGATCTCTAAGCTTGCTTCTTATTGTATCCAGTACACGGCTTTATAACTACCCAGTTACGGTGTAGCGTTTAACGCTACCAAAATCACAATAATCCACAACTAGACAATCTAGTGACTTCAAGTCTAAGGATGACAATACCATTGCACCGCGAGAAGCGCTTGTGACTTAACATAACATGTATGTAGCCTTCTCGGAGATGGGTCAATCCAGTATGCCATTACTCCTAATGCATACCCATGTGTTGGATCATGATATCTCCATATCAATCCAACCCCATACTAGTCTATAGATGATTGTCCTATTAATCATTATAATCGACTAGGGATATTTAAGAATATAACACTTATATTCTAAGGACTTCATTCATGTTATCATATATCTGTATTGATAACATAATGAATCGTAAATCCATAAATGTCACAATTAATTGATTGCCTCTAGGGCACAATTCCAACAGTCTCCCACTTGTACTAGAGTCAATCTCCTGCATCATATGCCTATTGATCTAGCGCGGCCCTCCACGCTTACACTGCGTAGGGGCGAGACATATGCTGGCACCTTACAAATATTCACATCTCCTCCATCAACAGTTTTGATTGAGATTGAATATTCTGAGTAAATGCATCTTATGCAGTAATTTACTCAGTCCTCTATGTTAGAATCAGTGACTGAATCTTGCCTGGAACCTTTCCAGCTCACAGTCGCTCCCACTAGGGCAAAACTTAATACTCGACTTATAATTTGTATCTTCTTTGTCAGATTTTAAGTTCGCATCACTGTAACCCCTTACAGTAAACTCTTCCTATCCTCTATTTATCAAAAATTCATCCTTAGTGCTTCTCAAGTACTAAAGGATAATCTTAGTAATTTATCCAGTGACTCTCACCCGGATTTGACCGGTATCTTTGTGTCATACCATATGACACTTCTGGCCTAGTACATAACATGGCGTATCTCATGAATCTTATTCATACGGTCCATTCCCAATCTAATTGGAAAGACAATTAGCCTTCCAAAGACTAATTCCATGTGACATGGGTAAGAATCAATATTCTTTTCACGTTGAACCATTTCAACACCTTTGTCAATTTGTGTACTATGACCCAAGCTATACAACCATCTTGATCTACCTCAATAGATCTTCACAAGTTGCTTCGCTTAAGTCTACCATTAGAAAGTCAACTCCCTAGTCAATCTACGTAAGACTGCCAAGTAGGGGCAACATTCCCAATGATTAAGTATGTCTCCACATACAAGACCAGAAACGTAATTATGCTCCCACTAACCTTCTTGTAAACACAAGTCTCATCTTCAATTTTGATGGAACCAAACTCCTTTGATTACATCATCAATTTGAAGAGTCCAACTCCTAGAAGCTTGATCCAATCTATAAATAGATTGCTACAAGAAAGATGCGAATGGATTTAAGCATCACAATTGGGGAAAGATTTTTTCATAGTCTATACTAAGAGCTCACATGAAATCCTTTTCTTACCAATTTTCCCTTAAAGGTAATCATATTACCATCCATGTTGGTTTCCTCATAACCCACTTGCACCCTATGGGTCCTACCCTTCAGGTGGTTCCATCAAAGTCCATACTTTGTTGGCATACGTGGATTCCATTTTGCGTCTCATGGCTCCAAGCCATTTCTGTGAGTATGGCCCACATGTGGCCATCTAATAGGTTGTAGGCTCTTCTTGATGAGCAATATATCGCAGGTTATGAGAAATCCTTATTTCTCTAGTACCTTGACATATCCTACCTGACCTACGAGGTTCTTGTGTTATCTGAGTAGGTTGCTCCACAACACCTTGTGATCCTGCTCATGTTCCATCAAAAGGATCAATGTTATGTTGTGGTTCTTGAACTTCTTCAAGTTCTACTGTCCTCCCACTGTTTCTTTTAGAGACAATCTCTACCTAGAAAAAATGTGGTTCGAGGAACAAACAGTTTTGTTCTCGATTAGGTTGTAGAAATAATATCCTTTTCAGAATATTCCACAAAACATTTATTCGACTTGGGTCCAAGTTTATTTGTAAACTCCTTTACATAAACTTCATAACCCCAAATCTTTATGAATGACATACTAGGGCACTTCCTAGTCCATATCTCATATGGTGTTTTCATAATTTCTTTTTGATGGAACAAGGTTAAGGGCGAAATTTGTTGTAATTAGAATTATAGCCCCAAAAGCAAACTGGAAGTTTTGTTTTGACTCATCATGGATCGAATTGTGTCCTACAAGGTTCGAACTCTCCTCTTAGACATGCCAATCCCATGTGGCGTTTCTAGGAGGAGCGAGTTTTGGATCATATCCAACGCTCCCATAGATTCTTGTCAAACTCTTGACTCAAGTACTCTCCTCTATGATCCAATCGTAGAGCCCTAATACTTTTGCCAAGTTGGTTCTCTACTTAATTCCTCAATACTTTGAACAATTCAAAGGATTTTGACTTGTTTCTTCATAAGATACACAAATCCATATTTCTCTGATCCTATCAGTAAATATGATGAAGTGCTGAAAACTATCTTTAGCTTTTCTGCTTAGCGGCTTTCATACATCAATATGTATGATTCCCCAAAAGATCATATCTTTGCCTAATAAGTCTTACATGTCTCAAATGATTCAATAATTAAATTAGTTCCAGAAATCCATCCACATGGAGTTCTAGATATGTATCTCTTATTTACGAAGCCTAAACGATAATGCTAAAGATAAGTGAAGTTCATATCATTATATGCAAACTTCTAGGTATTAATGTTATGGATGAAATTATCATGATCATGGATATAGAATCCACTTAGACAAAATTGCATTACAATAATGCATACCATAATAAATGGAACAACATTTGTCTTTTTATTATGATAAGGAGCTTTCTTGTCCAAACAAGAAACTATGATAATGGTCCTACTCATAGCAGGGACATTATCCCTTTTGTCTAATTCATGAACAATTTCTGAAAGGTAGAAATAATTCCCTACGGCTTTTCAGCAACCCTTTGCTTCATAGCCCACGTGTAGGATTATTTCTTCCTAATCCAATTGTCTTCGTCTCTTGAGATCCTCCACATTTCTATAAATGTGAGATCCTCATCTAGTATCATATACTTATGATGATGAGATAGACACATTGATTTATATAACAAAAATACCCAAGTCGGAATTCATAATTCCTTTATTATTTACTTCCAGGTACTTTGGGTAGTCTCTCTTCCTCTGCACCACCTATGGGGCTTTAGGGAACTTGGTTTTAGCAACAAGCTTGCTTTATACCCATGGGGTTGGCGAAAAATATTTTGCCCTTACCCATGTTGTTATCCATTAACAACTTTGCCCATGCCCATTATCAGTGTTTTGTTTTAGTGATTTTTCAATCATATTGAGTAAATCGACTTTAAAACAAAACTAAAATTGCATCCAATGCAATTCTTGGTCCACTTGGGTGAATAAACTTTTAATCTTTATCTATCTCATAGATAATGTATATTCACTAATATTTCAATCATATTGAATTAGTATATTTGCATAACGCAAAGTGGAGCAACACTTCAAACCTTTCATGTCTAGCTCGCTCTTTTGAAAGAGCTTCTTTCAATGTATGATCATATCATACTTCTCCATGTCTCTCTTCTTGCTTCCAAAGCTCAGAGTTCATGGCAGCTAACATGGGACAAGTCATAACCAAAGAACCATTCTTTGGTGTTCCTTTCATAGGTTTTAGTGTATTTTGGTAGTCGGTGGAAGAGAACTCTATCTTCTACGAAGTACAACAAATTCTCTTTTATTTGAGAACAATTTTCAATTTTATACCAATCTAGAAAAAGATAAAGTCGCGTTTTTATTTGTTTAATGCCATGGGTATTCAACGTAATAGGATTATGCAAAGTTTGTGACGTTTTAACTATATTTAACAAGGACTTAAATTGTTAAACATATCTCCCACTATTTTACTACGGATTAATAACCCTCAAGATATTAATGCGGAAAATATCCTTATATTTTCTAGTGGGCCATGATCCATGTTTCATCTCCTTATGAGCTTGCTTTGGCAAGTCACCCATAATTGGACTACTTTAGGTAGGAACAATTCCAATTGCATCCTTTATGCAACTCTTGGTTCAATTGGGCAAATAACTCCTTATTTATCCATCCATATGGATAATCCCAATTGATTGCCTCTAGGTTTCTTAATCACATTAATTGCCTAGTTGTGTTCAACATCTTACTTAAACAATTGCACATTGTTACGTGCCATCGCATTCCATCATTATGAACCAAGTCGCCATGATTTGGCACGCACGAACTTGATAAATAATGATGATAATGAGTGTTTAAATAACGAGAAGGCAAGAACACAATATTTGAATTTTGAGGGATTTTAAATTCAATTTTAATTGTTTTGTTGATCAAAATCAACTAATCTATCTATTTGAGTTTTGGGCACAACTCCAAATAATAGATCCGGGTTGTCTAATTATCTTATTATCCTAATTGCATGCATCATCCATACACCAACCACACAATAATAAGACAATAAAATAAACAACCACAAAACAGTAATTAAACGTGATGTGGATATGGCCTTTTCTAGACTAAGATAATTCCAAGCCAATGGAATTATCTATGAACCCTAAAAGCAAACACATCTCCATGCGTCTTGATCTTTTGGTCCATCCTTCATAGTCTTGTGGAATCCTCCATGCTCCATGCTCCATCTTTTGTGGCTCCTTTTGGCTTTGGGCTTCTTTTCTTCAATCTTGGCTAACAATCTACTTTATCTAGCACTAGCTAACTTCTATACTAAATAAAATAAATCTCACAAGTTGAGAAAAAAATGGCACGCAGGACATAAAACCCTAATTAGTTATTACAATTAATTGATCAGCTCGCAGGCCGTAAAACCAAACCACAAAATTAAACATCCACATCAAACCACATCCTAAGGCCATATCCAATCACCATGCGATTTGCACATAAACAGTTAAAATCCAATTTTAACGCGCTTGGTCAATGTTAATTGATTTTAGGATTTCAACAATCAAATTGCCCGGGCCCAAAAAGATGAACCACAAGGCCCTAGGGCCGGCCCGGCCCATAACCCACACGCCTAGGCCGCGGGTTAGGGCCGCCCTGCCCCTAGGGCAGCCAAGCTTGGGCGGCAAGCAAGAGGGGCGGTCCCCTAGGGGGGCCGAACCTCCTTGAGGGAGTTGTTTCCAAAACAACTCCCTTGCTTGGTGCTCAAGTTTGGTTGTTTCCTTGTTTTGGAAGAACTCCTTCTTCCCCAAGGATGCCCAAACCCTAGATCTAAGATCCTAAAATTTCTCAAACTCACTAATTCATGCATCTAATGCAAAAGTTAGATCTTGTTATGATAGATTATTGACAAATTGAATCCCATGCTTGATTTGTCTTGTTTTACGCGATAAACAATCAATTTAAGGTGTAAAACAACTAAAACGTAACACATAAACCACGTTTATGCTCTACGACCTGTGGCTCAGATACCACTGTAGGGTTTTGATTCACGGATGCACAACGGAAATACAAACAATCATAAACCATGCAAAACCCTCCAAGTATCACAAGTCAAGAGACATAACGATGGTAAAGGAAGAAATCAATAACACACCTTAGGGTTCTCCTTTGATGACTTCAAACGCGAATAGTCTCACGTCTCTACGGTTGATCCACGCCTAGAGGTGAGATCTAGATCCTCCAAATACTTGTGCTAGCTAGGAAGAATGGAAGAGGAAGAAGGAATCGCCAACAATGGAGTGTCAAAGGTGGGACGGCTCTCCCTTTGGCCGACGGGTAGGGGCGGCGGTCCCATAAAGGGGGTTCGGCCCTCCTTTTGGGACTTGCTCTCTCCTTGCTTTGTTCTCTCCTTTTTTCTATCAAATAGATGTGTGGTGTGTGTAGAGAGAAAAATAAGCTAGGAGTGTTCTTTATATAGTCCAACAACTCCTTGTCCTACTACATAAAGAACCCCTCTCCTAATCCTACTCAAGTTCGGATTAGTCCCTTTTTGCAAAAATAGTCCTTATCATGTCAACACATGGATTAGTTCTATTTTGCAAACTAATCCTAATCATGTCTCTACATGAATTAGGCCACATTGGCATATCCTAATCATGTCTATACATGGATTAGTCCAACTTGCATATTAGTCCTACTAAGTTAGAAAGTTGTTGCGATTTGATCCTTTTAATTAATTAATCATATTAATTAATTATTTCCCATGTCTACTTCACCCCTATATGGCGTGTGACCACATAGGTTCTATTTAGTTGGTAGTAACTATTTACTAATATGGAGCGGCCTCTAGCAAGACATCCATTCTAGCCAAAAAAATAGAATAGTCATCATGACAAACCTTGTGCAAGTAATTGTCTCATCCCTTTGTCCCAATATCTGGATTGGACACGAGACATACAAGTCACACTCGTATATCCAATCCATAGTTTCTCGATCCATGGGAATAGCCTTATTCGTGCAAATAACATCAATATCCCATATTGATTTATTTGAGTCTGGCCAGACATTTTATAAGCACTATCCCTCGAGTGGCCTAGGATTTTTGCTCCCGTTATGTGGGAGGGAAAAATTCTATCTACGTCCACTACGATCTCTAAGCTTGCTTCTTATTGTATCCAGTACACGGCTTTATAACTACCCAGTTACGGTGTAGCGTTTAACGCTACCAAAATCACAATAATCCACAACTAGACAATCTAGTGACTTCAAGTCTAAGGATGACAATACCATTGCACCGCGAGAAGCGCTTGTGACTTAACATAACATGTATGTAGCCTTCTCGGAGATGGGTCAATCCAGTATGCCATTACTCCTAATGCATACCCATGTGTTGGATCATGATATCTCCATATCAATCCAACCCCATACTAGTCTATAGATGATTGTCCTATTAATCATTATAATCGACTAGGGATATTTAAGAATATAACACTTATATTCTAAGGACTTCATTCATGTTATCATATATCTGTATTGATAACATAATGAATCGTAAATCCATAAATGTCACAATTAATTGATTGCCTCTAGGGCACAATTCCAACATAAACCAAAGGCAAACAAACCATGTTGGTTTTGTGGGCATGTTGGACACTTTAGCAAGCACTGCCCTAAAAATAAAGCTAAGAAAACTGACGTGGTAGCGCAAGCAAATGTTGTGCTTGGAACCACAAGTGGGCCTGTGGTGAACATGGTTGTTGGTGAAGCTTCTGCTTTTGAAACCGACGTTAACCGATATGTTACTTAGAACTCTGCGCTATTTTCCACATCTTTGTCAAATGAATGGTTGATTGATACTGGAGCTAATGTGCATATTTGTGGTGACATTAGTTTATTTGTATCTTATCAACAGAGTCGTGGTTTGACGGTAAAGATGGGGAACACGAGTGCCGCTCAAGTACTTGGAATAGGGAACGTGGACCTCAAGTTTCCTTTGGGTTGTATTCTATCCCTGACGAGAGTGCATCATGTTCCTGATGTTCATAGGAACATAATAAGTGGAAGTAGATTAGTAGCTAGCGGTTTTGAGATTTCTTTGAAATGTAATAAAGTAGTTCTTGTTCATACTGGTACATTTTTTGGCAAGGGCTATTTGTCAGACGGTTTATTTGTAATCAATGCTGAACCCGTTTTGGGCACTTAGCTAATGATATTGTTCCTTCTGTTACCTTCATTGAATCTTCCAATTTATGGCATGCTAGACTTGGTCAATTGAATTTCGGTGCTCTAAAGAATATGATGAATTTAGAGCTGATTCCTAAACACACCATATAAAAGAATTTTAAATGTCAAGTATGTGTGTTTGCTAAACAAACAAGGAAACCTTATCATAATGTTGTTAGGGATTCTGACTTGTTAGATTTAGTGCACACGGACATTTGTGAATTTGGTGGTGCGTTTACGAAGGACCAGTTTAGATATTTCATTACCTTTATAGATGATTGTAGTAGATATTATTATGTTTATTTGCTTAAACATAAGGATGAAGCACTTGGTAAATTCATTATTTATAGAACTAAAGTTGAAAAACAAACTGGTAAGGTACTTAAACGTTTGAGATCCGATAGAGGTGGTGAGTATACGAGTAACACTTTTGATGAATTTTGTGCAAACAATGGTATAATTCATGAAGTTACTCCTCTATACACACCTGAGTCTAATGGGGTTGCTGAACGAAATAACAGAACGTTTCAAGATATGATTAATAGTATGCTCTTAAACTCGGGGTTGCCTAAATACTTGTGGGTAGAGGCTTTTGAATATGGCTTGTCATATTCTAAATAGAGTCCCTCTGAATCACAAGGATAAAACACCCTATGAGTTATGGAAGGGCAGGAAGGCTAGTCTTAATTATCTTTGTGTGTGGGGGTGCCTTGCTAAGGTACTTGTACATGTACACAAGAGAAAGAAGCTAGGTTCTAAGACTGTTGATTGTATCTTTCTGGGCTATCGAGAAACCACTACGGCTATGAGATTTTTAGTAGTAAAATCTGACATAGACGGTATAGTGGAAAACACGATAGTTGAATTTTGTGATGCAACATTCTTTGAGGATGTCTACCCTGTGAAGACTGGAATACCTCAAGATACTACTAACAAAGATCCATCTCTCACATCTAGTTCTATTCCTGATCATGTGGAAAATATGAAAAATAAGGGGGCGGAATCGAGTAGTAGGTTTGTCCCTGAGGAAGTAAAGGAACCAAGAAAAAGTAAGCGTGCAAAGGTAGTCAAGGACTTTGGAAGTGATTTTGTCACTTACAGTGTCGAGGACGAACCTTTAACTTTTCGGCATGCTATGGATTCTTCTGAATCTAGGCACTGGAAGGGCGCGATAGAGTGAAATTGACTCTATTATTTTCAATGGAACATGGGAGTTAGTTGATCTCCCTCCCAGGTGTTCTACTATCGGGTGCAGGAGGATCTTTAAGAGGAAGTTGAACCCTGACGGTTCAATAAATAAGTACAAGGCTAGACTGGTTGCTAAAGGTTTTAGGCAAAGGGAAGGTATTGATTAATTTGATACATACTCTCCAGTTGCTAGGATGACAACAATCCGAATGCTTATAGCATTGGCTTCGGTACATGGTCTTATCATCCATCAGATGGATGTTAAGACGGCATTTCTTCATGGTGATCTTGAAGAAGAGATTTATATGGATCAGCCTGAGGGTGTTTTTGCATCTGGCAATGAAAGGAAAGTATGTAAGTTAATCAAGTCCCTTTACGGCTTGAAACAAGCTCCCAGGAATTGGCATAAAAATTTGATGAAACTGTTTTGCCATCCGTTTTATTATTAATGAAAGTGACGAGTGTGTCTACACCAAAATTAAGGGATGTGAATGTTTGATTTTATGCTTATATGTGGATGATATTTTTGTTTTTTGGAACCAATATTGAGATTATTAATGAGACAAAAGCTTTCTTGAAGAGGCATTTTGAGATGAAGGATATGGGTGAGGCTAGTGTGATTCTTGGACTGAAGTTGACTCAGTCAGCTGAGGGAATAACCTTATCTCAGTCTCATTATATAGAGAAATCTATACTTGAGAAATATGGTTATTCACAGTGTAGAATCGCTAGTACACCCTATGATCCTAAAATTTCCTTAGTCAAGAATTCTTCAGGTGTACCGGTGTCTCAATTAAGGTATTCTCTGATTATTGGAAGTTTGCAGTATCTTGCTAATTGTACTAGACCAGATATTTCATATTATGTGTCTAAGTTGGCTAGATATACTAGCTGTCCAAACAGAACTCATTGGGATGCTCTTGATAGAGTGCTTAGATATCTGAAAGGCACAATGTACCTAAGTTTACACTACAGGATATTTCCTGGTGTACTTGAGGGGTACAATGATGCAAGTTGGATAACTAAGAAGTCTGGTTCCAATGGAGTGACTGGATATGTGTTCACCTTGGCAGGTGGAGCAATATCCTGGAAGTCGACCAAACAGACTATTGTAACTCGGTCTACTTTTGAGGCTGAATTGTGTGCGCTTGATGCCACGGGGACGGAGGCTGAATGGTTACACGGACTTATGTCCGCTATAACTGTAGTAAGCAAACCGCTTCCTGCTATTGCTATTCATTGTGATAGTCGGACGACTATCGACAAGATTAGCAGTAAAAAGTATAATGATAAAACGAGGAGACACATCCAAGTTAGACTAAAGTATATAAGGGGTTTAGTGTCTGATAGGATCATAGCTGTTGAGTTCATAGGAACTAAAAATTATACAGCTGGTCCTTTGACTAAAGGACTGGAACCTGCAGTGGTCCTTAAGTCGAGGTTGGGGATGGGACTGACAACCCATCGTAGTTCATCAACAGTGGGAACCCAATACACATGAGAGGAGATCCCTCAAAAGTGTATTCAGTGTGGTAATAACAACCTGTGAGGATGAACTGGTAGTACCTTTGTAACTAGATGATACATTTGTATCGGAGTCTATCCCCTGAAAACCTAAAATGTACTAATACTGCCAGGAGAGCAAGAGTTATTTGAACTCTGAATGGGGTCAAGTCTTTTGACAAGATGGTGGCAGACATATCTGGAGATGCCCAGCTAAGCGAATGTAATTGTGCGGTCACAATCAGAGGAAAGGGTTATTCCTTGAAGCATTCGACGAACAGGATGGAGACAAGACCATTAATGTCTCAAAGCCGTAGGTTGGCACCATATCCGTTGACTTGTCGTCTTCTATGGAGTATGATTACACTATACGGATTAAGATTCAAGGTGAAATATTCCATCTGAATCCGGTAGTCATCGAAGTAGAGGACTTAGGAGGGTTCAAACCCGGAGGGGTACCGACTCTGGAAACCAAGTCATGATGAGAACACTGTATGCATTTCTGTATGGATTAGTGGGGGATTGTTAGAAAATATTCTATTTTCTTGGTATAATCCATAGAGAAAGTGAGAAAGTGAAGTAAGACTTGGTAGCTTGAAGAAGCTTGAAACCAAGGAGGAAATTAGTCCCACAGTGGTAATCACAAGGTGGGTTGGTGGCTTTATATGGTTTCACACACATGGGTAGTGTATAACTACTAAGGTGTGTGGAGGACCATGAGTGTTCTTGTGTGCCTCGCGCACACACACACACACGCCGCCGCCTCGACTTGGGTCGGGTCAGACCGGACCGGGTCGGGTCGGGTCGAAGGGCGATTTGGGCAAAATGTCTCAGCATCTCGCGTCCGCGAGGCGACCTGGCGCGAGAGTATAAATCAATTTTGGTCCATTACACACCAGTTTATTTTTTAATTAATGGGTGTTTTAATAAATGGATCAAAACGGGTTTTGACCGCATTAATGGGGGATTAATTAGGACATAATGACATGAGTTTTCCATATCTGTTTTAAATGGTGAAAAACAATTTGGAGGTGATTCGATTGTCCTGTACGATTGCTTCTGACTTCTCTCTCTCTCTCTACTGAAATTCGACATGCTCGACTGTTCTTGGCGAACTGAGGTGTTGATCGTCGTTGATCTTCGGCGTTGCTGTGACAAAGAAGATCGGAGCTGTTTTATCCTGGAAGGGTCATCGCCGGCATCCCAACACAGCGTAAGTGGGGGCGATAATCTCTTCAAGAACAGTCAGACCTTCTCGCAAGACCTCACGACTCAGCTGATTTTTCCAAAATACTATTATAGCGTGGATTAGAGGTATGTCTAATCTGCTTTATTTCAATCAGTTTCTAATATGTGTACTGTGTACCTTCATGTTTTGTTACCTGCGTTTCTTCGGCCATGTATTGTTAAGTAAATTGGCATGTCTAAAATTGATAATTTTGTGTTTAGATCCAACAAGTTCCAGATCAAGGCGTGCTCCTAATTTTCCTTTGCTAGCAACTACATGTCTGCTGTCACTCCATTTGGTTGAATGCGTATTATGAATTTCCTTCTTGTTGCAGTTGGAGCCAAAATTGTGTATGAGACATGGGGAGATTGTTGTAGGGCTTTCTAACTATTAAATGCTTCTCATGTCCTTAAACTTTGTTACAGGAGATTGGATTCGAGATCGGTTTCAAATCTGGTCTGTACGCCTTTGCTACTTACTGTTGTTGGTTTGCTTCTATAAAGCTGGAATTATTTTTCTGATTAAATTGTTACCAGAAATAACCAAGGGTCATAACATTTGGGATAAGTATAGGGCTTCCACAATATTACTTAGTATGATTTATGAATTTGATTTTAATCAATAAGAAAGTAACTACTTGTACCATCCATCTAGTTATTTGGGCAAGAGTAAAAAGGTTTTCTTCACTCATGTTGGTCATAGCATGATATCTATATGACCCCTTACAACTGCTGAAATGGATATATGTTTTGGCTGAAACAGCCACATGAATGTCTAATTTTGTTCATATCTTTTTGCATTGTTCACCTGACCTTTTTGAAGGTGTAGCGAACCATATGAACTGGATTGATTTGAGGTAATTGGAGAAGTAATAGGCAGGCCTCAATTAGTAATATTTTGAACATGTTTCAAGTATTGAATTCTGTCTTTTGTTGATTTGTTTATCATAGGCTCTCAAATCTACGATTAGTTTAACATGCTTGCTACTAATTGAGATCTTTTCTTGAAGTTTCGGTTCTCATTATAGTCGAAATTAGAGTTATTTATGCCAATTTGAGATTATCTGCACTACACTAATTAAGATGTTTTCTATGCTCTGTCGTACTTCGAAAGGCTTGAAGTGGTTTTTGTTCCCGGGTGAACAAGGTACGCACCTTGAGGGATATCATTAAAGCCATTACACTGGTAATATATCTCTCTACTAATCAAGTTTGGGTGCATACTCTAATTATGGTACTTTCAATTGTTATGATATGTAAATTATACGGGTCATTCTTTTATTATGTATTATTGTGAGGAGCTAGGTCGTTATCATGACATGTTGTATAGGTATAAATAGGTCCTCTTGTACAACTTTTCCTTTTAGATGAATACATGTTATTCTTCCTCACAAAATCGTATCATGGTATCAGAGCCCTAACGATCTAGGGTTCAGTTCTGGGTTTGTTTGCTCTTGGATTCGTTTGCTTGTGTTTTCTACATCCGGGTTCGTGTTTTCTTCTAGTCACCTACGGGTTAACGCTGATTCGACCATCTTCATAAAGTCAATACCTCTCACCGCTGCTACCAATCTGCTCGGAATCAAATTTCGAAGCATCCCTTAAAATTCATCGTACTCCGCCCCGTCGTGATCCACGCGCCAGCTCGTCAGCCGGGTCAGCGCATCAACGACTCGCACGCGGCTTGCCTTCGGATTCCGGTCGGCTTCGATTTTTAGCCGTTCTCATTATCGGCTCGCGCAGCTTCCTCCGGCTTCATTTAACCGCTATCTCAAAACGGCTTCCGTTCGGCTCAGTTTTTAGCCGGTGGCTTCCGCATAAGCCACGGCTCCGTTTCTCAGCCGCTGCTCTGTTCCAGCTGCTGCCCCGTTCCAGTGCTTGTTCTGTTCCAGTTAGCAAGCTTTGACTTGTGCTTCAGCTCGTTTTTTTCTACGGATTTGAACTGGATCAGACCAGTTCCCAAGGTTTTTCGGCTCTCTGAATTCGTCTGCGGACTCCGTTTCTCAATATTCAGACTTTTGCTACTGTTTCTTTGTATTTTTGTGGTCGAACACATCTTTGACCAACCCGGTTTATGTGCTTCCGCTCGAGTTTTTTGATCGCTTCTCATTGGTTCTTAAGGTTCTTTTTTCACCTCCTGAGCTTGATTTCGAGGTTATTTTGATCGGACATAGCTTATTTTTGCCAGTTCTCGGAAAATCCTTGATTATACTTGGATCTTTGTGGCCTTATTGGTATCATACATGGCTAGTTATTGTACTTATTGTCATACACGAGGACACCGGCTTCCTCATTGTCCTATCCGTCGCTGCTCGTATTGTGGGATCATAAATACGGGTCACTACTTATCTGATTGTCCTGTGCATCCGAAGTTACAAGCAAAGTCCAGTCCTGATTTTGTTGCTCTTGCTTCTGATTCTTCTGATCACCTTACTGAGACTTCACAGTCTGAATATGCTACGCTTATACAGGGTCTTCTGGATTTGATACTCAAGGAGGAACCCCCACTTCTCTCTCTGCCACCTCCAATGCGAAGTATTGGTACTTTGACTCCGGATGTTGTAACCATATGACCTATGATTCTACAGTGTTTAGTTCATAGACCAATGCTCCAGGAATTTCCACTATTCATACAGCTGATGGTACACGTATGCGGGCTACTCACAAGGGACATGTTTCTCAGGATAACTTGTCACTCCCGGATACTCTCTTGGTTCCCGATCTGACGTTGAATCTGGTATCCGTAGGTCAAATATGTGAACTTGGACTTGATGTGACATTTTCTTCTAGTGGTTGTCGTGTGCAAGATCCTGAGACGGGGAAGATTCTTGGAATTGGTCGGAAAAATGGACGGTTATATGAGCTCTTCAGTCTGAAACTTCCATTTTCCTCTGTGACAAAGTCTGCTACTTCTGTAAGATCACAGGTATCACCTTCTCTTAGTCTTTGGCATTCCAGGCTTGGCCATGCTTCATTTGGTGTCTTACGCAAACTTATTTCTAGTGGAAACTTTGGTTCGGTTGAAAGTGAACATTTTGATTGTCTTCCATGCCAGTTGGCAAAACAACATGCATTGCCCTTCCCTAAGATTCAGTCAGTCTGTTCAGCTCCTTTTTATTTAGTTCACTCTGATGTATGGGGGCCTTCTCCGCATGAAACTATGGGCGGTTCTAGATACTTAGTTATTTTTATTGATGATTTTACTCGGTATACTTGGATATATCTCATGAAGAACCGCTCTGAGCTACCCCAGATATATCATGAGTTTGCTGCCATGGTGAAAACCCAATTTTCACGTCCCATCAAAGTATTTCGGGCTGACAGGGGAATACACAGAGACTCAGTTTCTTGCGAGTATTCGCAGTCAAGGGACCCTTCCGCAACGCTCGTGCCCTGGTACTTCTCAACAGAATGGTCGTGCCGAACGTAAGCATCGTCACATACTTGACTCCGTACGTGCCTTGCTCATATCTTCCTCTTGTCCTGAACGTTTTTGGGGGGAAGCTGCTCTCACTGCTGTTTATACCATAAATCGTGTTCCAACTCCCACTATACAGAATATGACACCCTATGAGAAGCTTTATGGTGTGCCTCCTGATTAAAAATCACTTCGTGTGTTTGGATGTGTGTGTCTTGTTCTCCTACAGCCTCATGAGCATAATAAGTTGGAACCTCGTTCTCGCATATGTTGCTTCCTTGGCTATGGCATTGAGCACAAAGGGTATCGTTGCTGGGACCCAATATCCAAACGGCTCCGCATCTCTCGACATGTGGTCTTCCGGAAATACAAGATGTTCTCAAGCATCTCATCGTTTCATTCATCAACCTTGGTGGATAATCCCGCCTTCACCGATCCGGCTTATGATCTCTTTTATGATGATTCATCTGAGAACTTTCATGGCATACCTGCAATACCAGAATCAAATCCTGAGACGACTCCCTTTCCTGGTGGATCCACTACCACTCTCGTTGAGCATACCATTGACCATGTGCCTCCAGCTGAACAGTGTGAGCATATTGTTGATGATTTTGAGGAGGAACATGTGCCTCATGTTGAACCTCATGTCAATGATCCTATATACCATGGGGACGGCACTACTGAACTTCTTCGCTCCACCATAGAGAAAAGTAGACCTGCTCGATTTCATGATTTTGTAATGAGTACATTCACCAAACATCCGGAACCAAAGTCATATCGGGAGGCGAGGGCTGATCCCCGTTGGGTAAAAGCGATGGAAGAAGAGTTAGCTGCTTTGGCAAAGACTAACACTTGGGATCTCGTTCGGTTACCCCCTGATAAAACCTTGGTGGGGTGCAGATGAATATATAAGGTTAAGACTCGGTCTGATGGCTCTGTTGAGATATATAAGGCCAGATTGGTAGCAAGAGGTTTCACACAGGAGTATGGCATTGACTATGAGGAGACCTTCGCTCCAGTTGCTCGACTCACCACTGTTCGGACTCTGATAGCCGTGGCTGCTCAAAGGCGTTGGTCTTTGTTCCAGATGGATGTTAAGAATGCATGTCTTAACGGAGATCTTACAGAGGAGGTGTTTATGCAACCTCCACCTGGTCTCAGGGTTTCCGGCTCACAGGTATGTCGTCTGCGTCGTGCATTATATGGTCTAAAACAAGCCCCTCGGGCTTGGTTTGATAAGTTTCGTTCCAGAGTGCTCAAGTTTGGTTTCTCTTCTAGTGCATATGATTCAGCTCTCTTCCTTCGTCGTACAAATCAGGGTATTATCCTTCTGCTGATCTATGTAGATGATATGATAATTACTGGAGATGATCAGGTCGGTATTTCTAAGCTGAAAGAGTCCTTAAATCAGCACTTTGAGATGAAAGACTTGGGCCCTCTCAGTTATTTCTTGGGTCTTGAGGTCACTTCTGATGATGATGGATACTCTCTCTCTCAGGCTTAGTATGCTTCTGATATTATTGCTCGTGCAGAACTGACCGATCAAAAGGTTGCCTCCACTCCATTGGAGCCCAACCTGAAACTTACTCCCTGGGAGGGTGAACCGGTTTCTGATCCTACTCGATATCGACAGATTGTTGGTAGTCTGGTTTATCTCACAGTCACTCGCCCCGACATAGCTTATGCAGTTCATCAGGTTAGTCAGTTCTTGACAAATCCTCTCTCTACGCATTATGCCGCCGTTCTTCGGATTCTCCGATATGTGAAAGGTACTCTGTTTCGTGGTCTCCATTTTTCTGCTCAGTCTACACCTGTGCTACATGGGTTGTCAGATGCAGATTGGGCTGGTGATCCGACTGACCGACGTTCTACCACTGGATACAGTTTCTTCTTGGGCGACTCACTTATCTCTTGGTGCAGCAAGAAGCAAACAGTTGTTGCTCGGTCCAGCCCCGAAGCTGAATATCGTGCATTGGCTGATGCTACACAGGAGCTTGTTTGGCTTCGATGGTTACTAGCTGATATGGGAATGCCTCAGTATTCTGCAACTACGATAGGTTGTGACAGCCGTAGCGCCATTCAGATTGCTCACAATGATGTGTTCCATGCAAGGACGAAGCACATTGAGATAGACTGCCACTTCACTCGCCATCATCTTCGTGCTGGCACAGTTCATCTGAAAAACGTGACCTCGGCAGATCAAAATGCAGACATTCATATGAAGTCACATCCGCCTGGACGTTTTCGTCACTTAGTCTCCAAACTTCCGCTTCACGACAACTTCAGTTTGAGGGGGGCTGTTATGATATTTAAATTATACGGGTCATTCTTTTATTATGTATTATTGTTAGGAGCTAGGTCGTTATCATGACATGTTGTATAGATATAAATAGGTCCTCTTGTACAGCTTTTCTTTTAGATGAATACATTTTATTCTTCCTCACAAAATCGTATCATCAACGAGTTAATTTCTAGACCCCAGATTTGCAAGAATTTTCAGTACTTCTTATTAGTCTTTCTGAGATAAACTGGCTTTAAAGGAGCTTTGTTGTTTTTGGAAATATTGAATTTTCTATTATTGTTTACTACAATTGATATAAAGGGGATGATTGACGCAACTCCCTTGATAAACTTACTTTAAGGGAACTTCGAAAGGTGTGGAGTCATCGCGGGATAGCTTGCCAAGAAGAACACGATACACATCTCTCTTGAGAATTTTCAATAACAATCCATGACGCTGGGGAAAGAAATGAGAGCAGGGTTTAAATCGTGTTCTTCATTAGTAGTTAGTTATTCTAAATGAACGAGTATTTTTTCCACATTAGCATGATCCACTTCATGGAACAGATTGTGTTTGTAAATTGATTTAGTGTGTATATAATAATTTCTTCTCTTACATACTCACTTATAATTGGAGCACACCGGCAATGCTCGTGTAAAAGTTAAAGTACATACATGATGGAAACAAGTGCTCCGGAATTTTGTGTTGAGGGATAGGGTTTGTGTAAGACAGGCTGCGATATACAGGCATGCAAGGAGGATAAAAAGGTCATACAAATATTGTTGAAATACCCATTCATACTATACATATATAAGTTGATAAAGGTAATATATAAATTGCTAAAAAGGTTACAGACTTACAGTGGACATTTCTTTCTTTTGTTAGGAGGGTAATTTGGGAATGAAATAAACACCCAATCGTGTACCTCCACTGCCACCTCACAACACTTAACAACCACTTAACCGTGGTTGACATACGGGTATTGTTTGTAAATAGTTTGACACAAAATAGGGGACATTACATGTCCATTGGCAAACAATAAGGATGGACACTGCCTAATTACCATGGGGGTAATAAGTGCAAATTACCCATATTTATACATATGTTGCTCAGTATTTGGACATTCTTTTTGTATTTTCTCTTTGTTCTCTTTTGTTGTAAATTTTGTTTTTTTTTTTACTTTGTTGCAAATTTTTAAAACTATTTTATTTTTTACTTTTTTTGCAAATAAATTATTCATTTCTTAATTGATAGAGGCATTGTCCATAGTCCATACATCAAATGCAATAGTTGGACAAACTATAGTCCAATACATATCATGAGTAGCATTCAGGCTCACTCGCGCTAAACTTTATTTTTTTAAAATTATATTTTTTTGTTTATTGTTTGGTGTCAAGTTTGAAAAATTAAGTGAATACTAAATTGTTTTGATAAAATTCGTTCTCTTAGCAATGTAAATTACTCGTGAATGTAACAACACTTCTATTTACCAAATTTTGCCTTTAAAATCACTAAATCATATACTTTTATAACTTATGTGATGTTAAGTTCGTTGAATCTTATTAATTTATTAGTAAATTTAAATATCATGATAAATTTCAATTACGTAGTTGCACATAACTATATATAATAAAATATGTGCTATTCTACCGGTTGAACCACTGGTCTGACCGGCTGAATTTCAAATCGATGCCTCGCCAGTTCAATATTTTGTCCAGTTTTTAAAACTTTGCATTATGTTACATTACTAAACTAATATGTAGAAGAGAGTTGACAAATGTTTTCAACCAAAGTACAAGAGAGTTGACAGAGTTGCCCACCCATATTCTAGAAGGGCACACGAAACAAGGGGCAACATTGTAAATGATTTATTAGGGGAACAACAAATAGTTGCAGAAAACACAGAAAATGAATTCCCTCTTCCCCCCCCCCCCAAAGGACCACCAAAATGTCCCCACTGATCACCACCAAAATTTCCTACTCTTCCTCCGACTTGGCCGCGATATTCACCTTCATCTCAACAGAGCAACACTAGGCACATCAGGGTTGCCACTAGGGATGGCAATAGGGTCCGATCCGATCTGAGATCCGAGCGATCCGAACCGAATGGATCGGATCCGAATCTGATCCAATTGAAAATGGATAGAATTTAGATCTGGATAGCCAGACCCGATCGGATTTGGATCTGGATTTGGATCGGAGGGTGGATCCATCGGGTTCCGAAATGATCCGATCCGATGTATATGTTTTCTTTACAAATATACCCATATTACCGTCTCACTTACACTTTCAAGAAGAATACAATAGTAACTCCAACCTACAAAGCCATTTCTTTTGTGTTTTAGGCTTCGTATCTTACAAACATGCATTAGAGTACGAACTAGTGTTTTTTTTTTGTTACTTTTTATATTTTATTGCAAATATGAGCCTCATCCGATCCGAATCCGATCCGACCACGTACTATATGGATCTACGGATCAGGTTTGGATCAGCTGAATGAAACCCGATCCAATCCGATCCGAATCTGATGACGATACGAACAGATTTGAATCAGATCTGGATCCCATTTTATCCTGGTCGGATCTGGATCGGGAAGTGCCTGATCCGATCCAGATCCGATCCGTTATCATCCCTAGTTGCCACCACCCAACACCGCCACAAGCGACCCTGAATCGATCATCAATTACTGGTCGAATGCCTAACCGCAAACACCGCCGAGATCAATATGCATGGTCATCGACCGATCTGGGTGTTATTGTGCCTACTTTACTGTGTTGATAAAAGGTAAAGACAACGGCCAAGTCGGAGGAAGAGTAGGAAATTTTGAGCTTAAAAGGATAGGCCATTTCATTGATTTATATAGTGCTCTCACTTTCAACTAATCGATAGATAGGATTACATACGTAATTATTAACAAAGTGCATGCATGATACACACTACTTGAATCACGCATATGTTGCAATGCGGTTATGTAATTTCGCCGTGATATAGCAATGCGAAATTGATGTTGTTTCAATTACGATTTTTAATCGGAACGCAATTTTCACACGGATAACTGATCTTATCAAACTAGTATGATTAAAAAAAGTTGCGTGCATATAGCTTGAGTAATTTACGTCACTGAATCTCGAACAACTTATTTATTTATTTATATTTTGAGAAAAGCGCACAACTTATTTATTGATGTCAAATCAATTTTCTGTAAACAACTTAGAGCTGGAAAACAAAGTTGTTCCACGCTGAGAAATAAGGAGCGCTGACTCACTGTATATGAGTCTGAATTCTCTATCGCGTTTTTCCTATGGCGTTTTAGTGGCACTTTCGTTGTGATCATGACACATCATCCGAGACATTCACCGGATCTTGACTCACCAGTAATCTAAATTTTATCAAAGTTTCGTTCGTGCATATTGTGTGCATATTGTGTGCATTTTTCTTTTGGAGTGAGACTTGAATTCGGATTAATGTAGAGTCAAAATAATGATGTTTCGTGATCACAAAGAAAGTTCCACTATAACGCTATAGGAAAAAAAATGCTATAGAAAATCCTGACTCATTTTAAGGCCTTAAGGGCCACATCATTGTTGCCTGCCATAGCAACACCTCTTCATGGTATCGGAGGCATGAGGCTTTCAGTTTCCTCCGTATGGAGCCGGGTGCGCCAGTATGCTACCCCCTGCCGCCGGGAGATATAGTGTGGGTGGGTGAGTCGGCCACTAATCAGCTGAAAGAAGCCGGCAACAAAATGACCGGAACAAATGCAATGTCATGTCATTATCTAGCTATCTTTCCATATAGCAGTACTTAACTAAATAATGTCAGTACTGCTATATGGAAAGATAGCTAGATAATGACATGACATTGCATTTGTTCCGGTCATCTTGTTGCCGGCTTCTTTCAGCTGATCAGTGGCCGACTCAGCCACCCACACTATATCTCCCAGCGGCAAGGGGTGGCATACCGGCGAACCCGGCTCCATACGGAGGAAATTGAAAAGCATCATGACTCCGATCCCATGAAGAGGTGTTGCTGTGGCAGGCAACGATGATGTGTTCCTTAAGGCCTACAATATTGGTTATAAAGACTTTGGTTGGAACAACAACACTCTGATGGCGGTGGTATATTTGGTAGGAGAAATGTAGCACGTGGAAGCCCACGAAATATTCTCCAGCAACTTGGCGTTACAGCAACACACGATAGTATTCTGTTGGTAGGTTGTTGTAGCTCTCGACGTCGGTCTCTAGAGCGCTGAGGTTACTACGCCCGATCAGTGGGGAGACAAAGTCTACCATTTCCTCTGGTGTGGTAAAGCACGATTGTTGTACTCCTTCGATCGAAGGGAAGTGGCAGTGTTTTATGGTTTTGGAACTGACCCTGGCTTCGTCCAATCCGCGAGGGGTGGACAGTTCATGAATGATATTTTAAAAGTTTTTTTGTTGAGCGGGGGAATGTTATTGGGCCGATGCAGCAACGTACTCGGTGACATCTTCATTTTAGGAAACTTACTCGTTCCTTGGAGCAACAATGAATTGGGCTTGAAAAAGAACTTCCCACCTTGTTTGGGTGAGCGGACGCAAAGGTACGGAAGCCCCATCTTCGAAGGAAACCAAAAACTTGCCTTGGCAGTGGCATGGCGTTGGTACGCTGTCGCCTACTCAAATAGGGGTGTGTGGCAAGGTTGTCTTCCAGTATGTAGTTATGGCGGTTGAGTTAGGTGGCAAGGTTGTCTTCCAGTATGTAGTTATGGCGGTTGAGTTAGGTGGCATGACGGAGGTTGGTGTGGCTAATGGCAGGACGAGGAAGCTAGTGGTGCAGAGCAAAGTAAAAGAAAAGGAATAAGACATTTTCTTGTTTGGGTGGTTCATGTGCTTAGAACATCAAGTGGCTTTTTATACTGAGATGATTTGGGGGGCCACTTGCATGACCAGTAGGTTAGGAAATGTAGATGACTACGAATTCTTTATAGCATTTTCCCTATAGCGTTTTAGTAGCACTTTCATTATGACCATGACACATCATCGCGGAGAATCCAACAGATCTTGACTCTCCATAAATCGAAATTCAAGCCTCACTGTAAAAAATAATGCACACAATATGCACCCTATATGCACGAAATTTGATAAGATTTAGATTATTGGAGAGTCAAGATCCGTTGAATGCCTCTGCTATGATGTGTTATGATCACAACGAAAGTGCTACTAAAACGATGTAGGAAAAACGTTGTAGAGAATCTGCACTCAATGTAGATAGAGTTCCAGGTGACAACATACACACACCTACGTAGTCGGTGTTATTATGAACAAATTGATTGACGATATGGACAATATTTATTACAATATTCTTTAGTGTTGTAATCGCCAATAAAGTCGTTAATGGTCTTCCCGAAAAAAGTAAAGAACACCTAAATCGTTTTCATCATAGTTGACATTCCCTAGAGGAGTGTGTTGATTTTTAATTTATCTTATCAACGTACATTATAGTAGCATGCCAGCATACATAATGTTACATTTACAAATTTGCAAGTGGTGCAATTTGATTAAAATCAAATATATATATATATATATATATATATATATATAATAAAGTACGTTTGTAGTTTCTATTGGATTCTAAATAGAGTTTGAGAATAGGAGATACTAAGTACGGGGATGGGGCCTTTTTTTAAGCATGATCTTGTTTGGTTAAATGGTTATCTATGGGTAGTCGAGAGAGTTATTAATGAAAAACAAACTAATGATCATGTTTTTTATTCATATGACTTTCACAAGTAGAGATAACTAGATCGGCTTACACACCCAGTTGTATAAATAAAAAATACACGGTTACATGACATCTTTAGGGGAAATGTCATACAATAACTTTGATGGAGTCCGTAGATAAACCATAAATTCTTGGGCCGCGAGAGAAGTTTTAACCCAAAACTTCGCTTAAACATACTCCAATTTTTTATTTCCACTGTCCCCAAAGTGGTCATGTTAATGGTAATGTAGAGTGCTTTTGGTTGAGTTGTTCTCATGAACGCGAGAGCTCAATGGCTTCATAATCTTGTGAGAAATTCTTTTGGTGTGGTGAAAAGTTGTGGTCAACACGTTTATATCTTTTGAAAGTCATGATGGTAGTTTAATCAGGATATGGGAAGGAATCTCATTTACATCACAAGTAACTTGGAGTTGACTGCATCCGTTCGTAAAAGAGCACACTAAGTTGAGGTGTTTTGTGTGTGTGTGTGTTTTGAGGGCAAATACAAAATTGGTACTACACTAAATGAGTAATAAACATCAATAATTTATCACGGCAAAATGACCTAACCGAAGCGCTACAAAATGCGTGTGCTTCATTTATTGCACAAAATGCGTAATAAATATCAATATATCACGGCAAAATGACCTAACCGAAGTGCTACAAAATGCATGTTGCTCATTTAATGCACATAATGCGTAGTAAACATCAATAATTTATCACGACAAAATGACCTAACCGAAGTGCTACAAAATGTGTGTAAATGCATGCACAAATATTATTACGTGTGTCTATTGATCGAAAACATACAAAATTTATCAATCTTTAATTTACACTCTTCAGCTTAATTTTACTAACTGAAATACACCTATCGTCTATGTGGGATCGATATTTCAACCTTTAGCGCGTAAGGATTTGCATAAGTAAAACACATGCCCTTGATTTAAAGTACGACCACATAGTTTCTTTATATGTATATTATTTATAATTCAGGCACTCTAATGGCGCTCTTGAATACAACTATTTCAACAGTAGCTGCTCTCTCGCTCCCCATCCAAGTAACTTATAGGGCACCATCCCAATTAAAGTGATCGTTGAATGACTCTACTATTATTAAAGATGGACTCTACTATTATTAAAGATTGCAATATGAGTCTTTTCATAATAAATCATCTTATGAATACATTTGGTGGTGGATCGCGCCAAGCTCAAATTACTTTATGAAGCCTCACTCGAGGAACCTCCACGCTTCAAATCATTCTCACATGCTCGGAAAATTCTGAACCCTATCAATCGATCTCGATGGTTCAATCGCGGAGTTTCTAGCTCTCCTCCACAACAACATGTCATAGCAAAGACTGATCCGCTAAAGGAGGGGAAAACAACGGCGACTCTCAAATCATCTACCCATCCGCTGCCAGCCTTTCATAGGCCAAATCCGAAAAGGGTGGATCCCACGCAATCCCGACTCCCGGAAGAAGCATCTTCGACAGCCTCTGCCTCACTATCACAGAATCAAGAGTTGCAGGGGAAAGTTTCACCTGAGCCAACAAGTCACGGCATCTTCCCAAACTTGCCGCAGAGCTCGTCACCACATCCCAATTGGGTATTCCAGCAACAACAATTTCCGGGGAAGAAAATAGGCGTTGCGAGACTCTGTAGTTTTTTCGGACCATCTCCTGGTCCGTTGCGCCGGCGGCCGGACTTCAGACGCCGGCAATCTCAGCGTCCACCGCCCCACCGCTTCCCCACCGACGCTTCCCCCACGAACCCCACTCGGCCAACCGCTCCACGTGTCACTTTCTACCATTAAGGCGGCTTCGGTGTACTCTGCTTCGTCGTGTTCAAGTATCTCACGTTTGTTTCATCAAAGCAGAGTCTCAATTTTAGGTTTTAGTCTCCTGTTTATGACCCTTATGCCCTTTAGGATTGGGTATTTAATATTTCATCTAGTTTGGTCCGTCCAGTATGTCATGGGCTTTCAAAGTTTGTTTTGTCCTGGGATTTTCTTTGTTCAGTGATTTTTTTTTTAGTTTGTAGTAGTAGTGCAGTTAGGTCCTTACTAGTACACTGCAGGTACTCCGCCAAGGCGATGAAGGCCTTCAGACATTTTCATTGTAATCGGGATCTGGCTGTACTTTTATCTTATTAATGAAATTTCTTACCTTTGATCCAAAAAAAAGAGTGAAAAAAAACTTTAGAATCTTGTTTGTCTAAGGCACTGGCTTGCTTTGTTAAGGGAGGCTAACTTTTGGGCGTGACTGTGTGACTATAATTTAGCGGTCCCATTTTTTGTCAAGATAGGGATGTCGGTACTTGACCGATGAAGAAACAAGAAGAGCGACCGGAAAAAAGGTATGCTTTGTAATTTGTTGAGAGAAGCCCGCTCCTACACCTATCTCTAGTGGTACTAAATTTCATTTATTTGATGGCAAACCGCTTTCTGACTCAGCTTCATATCGTCAATTGTTTGGCGCCTTACTATACTTAACTTTTAGTCGACCGGATATTTCTTTTGCCGTCAATCATTTTTGTCAATTCATGCACAACCAACTGAAAATCATTTAATATGTGCTAAACGTATTCTTAGTTACTTGCAGAGATCCAAGCATCATGGACTTTTTATCAAAAAGGAATACTACCTATCCAGAGAAGATTGGGCCGGAAACCCGATAGACAAGTGAAGCACCACTGGATTCTTTGTGTTCCTAGGCCCGGACCTCATCCACTGAGGCGCTAAGAAACAGCCCACGGTCGCACGTTCGTCGAACGAGGCTGAATGCCGTGCACTAGCTTCCACTGCAGCCGAACTCGATTGACTTAAAATTCTTTTCCGCAATTTAATTTTTTTTACTGCCCATAAACCTAGAATTTGGTGTGACAACTTGTCCGCTATATCTATAACTGCCAATCCTGTTTTACACTGTTTTACACGCTAGAACGAAACATATAGAAATTGATTATCATTATATTCATGAAAAGGTCCTTACTCATGATTTGTCTGTTTCTTTTGTCAACAGCTCGGACCAACTCGCAGATATATTCACTAAAGGATTGTCCACAAGCCAATTTCAAACTTTGAAAGATTAACTGATGGTCCACCCACCCCATCAGCTTCAGGGGGAGTATTAAGACAAGTGCTATGTTCAGCCAAGACAACGGCCCAATTCATCTGCTCAAGGCCCACTCACAAGGCCGAAACCCAGTCCTCATTTGTAGTCCATTACACATCTTGTGGCTGCTAGTATTATTCATTCAAAGGTCGAGGACCTCTGTAATTAACTCTAGCATATCTAGATCTCAACCGTACAATTTAGGTCAGCCCATCTAACGGCTGACATTAGTACCTCACATGTATTTAAGCTTCTTTTTCTCTTATAATACATATCAACTTTCTCTCTCTATTCCGAGAGCTTCACTGCGTCTCCCATGACTTCTTCTCCTTCTTTGTTATGAGTTTAACAAACCCTAACAGGTTCTTTCAGAGGGAGGCTAACTTTTGGGCATGACTGTGCGACTACAATTCAGTGGTCCTATTTTTGTCAAGATAGTTATTGCAGTACTTGTCCAATGAAGAAATAAGAGGTCTTTACAGTTTCTTTTATTTGCCGGACGAAGTCCTACTACAAATTACATCAAATGCCGAAACAACTATGATAAGTGAAGGTGGATATGTGCTTTTAACAGATGAGTAAGAAATTGCAGCGACATTGGTGTGAAGGCCTTGGTTGGGTTTGGAGGTTCTAGATGCACGCAACTTTGTGTATAATGAAACTAGTTTGGTAAGAATCAGTTACCGGTGTAATTGATTAAAAAAATCTTTACTTTGAAACAACCGATGAATTATATAACGGCATGGCAAGGAGATATTGCGTGTGATTTTGTAGTGTAAGTTAAAGTCCACCAATTTAGCATGGTGAAATTAAGTAACTGTCAGTAGGCGTAGATGGTGTACATGCGTAATGCATGCATAATATCGTCTGTCTATTTATAGATATCGTGAGAGAGTGGTATGAACAAAATCAAGAAAAAGCTAGCCCACAATACTTTCCTAACTCAACAGCCATAACTACAACTGGAAGACAACCTTGCCACACACCCCTATCCCAAAAACACTGCTAGAGGTGTGTGGCAAGGTTGTCTTCCAGTATGTAGTTATGGACTGCATGTACATTAGGTTAGGAAATGTAGAAAGTTCTACTAAACCGCTATAGGAAACATGTTGTAGAGAATTCGCGTGAAGTTCTGGCCGGACGAAGTTGGTTGTGTAGGTTGATGCTTCCAACTTTAATATGTGTGACGTAGTAGCTGATGTTTGCAAAATCAAGGCGACCAGAGAAGAGACTTTTGACGTAGTAGCTGATCTTTACAGTAGGTTCATCTCTTCATCCTATTTGTTTGATTTCATCTATATTGTTTGATATATGTTTGGATCTGACATTTAAAATGGGTGGTTCTACTGGATCTGATATTAGTTGCGGTGTTTGTTGTTTTCAACGTGAGAGAGAGAAGAGAAGAGGGACAGAAGAGAGGGGAGGACAGAGAGAGAACAACAGAGGGGTAGCAGATTCAAATTGCATTTTTTCTTAATTCCCGAGCTTTCTCCGAGGGGAGAAAGAAAGGGAACAGAGTGGTAGAAGTTTAAACTTTGTCCCCTAAAAAGTTCCCACTCCAAAACCACAGTCACAGCAGTTTAGGGGCAAAAATGCACACAACCCCCCCCCCCCCCCTCGAGATACTTGTAGGACGAGATTTATAACTTCGGAACAAATTACTTGTTTGTAAATTATTGGGAAGTGAAACACAAACAAGTTCAAATCTCGCAAGGTTAAAGGAAACAGAGCACAAATGAATAGACTACCTCTCCAAGAAGAGGAGATGTAGAAAAGGGAGGTAATTTCGCAACGTTTAAAACTTAATTTGTTAAGAAAAGTTTAACAAAGTTGTAAACTTGGGAACAAATTACTTGTTTTTCGAAGGGGGTTTCACATTAGGATTGCTCTCAAAATTACCATCCCGATTTGAAAAATTACTGCATGAACATTCATGCACTTTTAATAATTGTGCGACTTCTATCACAAGTACGAAGGCTGGAACATCGCTTCTTGAAACTTTACCACAATAAAGGTCAGACAGTCGAATACTTGTAATAGTTAGTTATTTGAGCTCTGCCTCTATTAAAGAGTTTGGCTCTCTATTATATGTTGTTGCATTAAGTTTATCTTTTCCTATCCATAGATTCGATTTCTCTTGCAAGTTTAAAATATACTCATTTGTTGGTCTCATATAAGTGAGGAAATATTGGCCATTAGATGAGAAAGTTCAAGTGAATAAAAAATTCAGCAACTCAAATTGAAAGTAACGATTTGTACTCAATACTTAGTTCAATGAGTATAAAAAGTCCTACATTGCTAGTTATGCTCAAAGTGATGCTCTTGTCGAGCTTTTAAATCAGGTTCTACTTCTTTGAATTTTATAGTAAGTGATAGATCCCTTATTTAACTTCTAATCACATAAATCACTCATCATGGATCATCGTAATTACTATTATTTCTTACAGCATTCACTGAATGAAATAATCAAATTCATGCATCTCTTACCCACAACGACACATATTACCCTTCCAATAGAGTGGAAGCCGGAGCGAGAACACGTGTGATTTTAATTTTAAAAAATAAATTAAGAATTGAATGATTTCTAAGCTAGACATAGTAGGAAAGAGTTTTGTGTAAGTGGAAATCTCATGAGAGAAACTTGGAAGTTCTATTCAAGCCAAGTTTTATTTTGAGAAAATATTCAAGCTAATTTTGAAAACTAGAGAATGGGAGTGTCTTTTATCTCACATGGAGCATGAGCAGAACTAAATTATAAAAGGTCGACTGGGCATATTTTAGAGTGTTAGATGTCTATGCTTAAGAGTTGGCTGGCTCCGTAAGTTAAGAATTAGTTGTGTGCATTTCTTTATGGATCTTTGTAATATTTTTTAGGAGAGGCCTTGTAATAAGATAACAATAAAAGGTTCTTGAGTAAAAATTATTTTTGTAATGTTGTACAATTGATAGTATATAGCATTAACAAAATAGATTCTTCGAAAAAAGTTTATGAAAAGGATACCAGAGCACCTTTGATTAGGAATATTACTATCTGGACCAATTTTATATATTTTATACATTTGTTCTGTTTTCAATGCGGTTTCTATTTAAATAAAACATTCATTTATTTTGTAACTTCATGTGGCACTCTCTCGAAGCCGAAAGATGAAAGGATTTTGTGTGAAACATAGCAATTTGAAGTCTGGCGGTTATAAATGGTGCAAGGGTATGATGAACATTAATATAAGTAATCATGGGTGCTTTTGTCAAAATCAAAAGGTTACCCAAAAGAAAAAGGTTATGAACACCAAAAGATTATGAAACTCTTCAACTTTTCATGTAGTGGCGACTTATGAGAGAGAGAGTGAGTGAGATAGAGGGAGATTTATCAAGTTGTGCGAAATTTAGTGACGTAAATTAGTGGTACAACCAATGCGAGCACATGGCTACCATCAATGCCAAATATAAATCCGCAACAGAAGGCGCATATGGTGTACATGCATATTGCATACATAATTTCGCCAGTCTATTTATAGATATCGTCGAAAGGTGTGAGAGAGGAGTATATACAAAATCAAGAAAACCTAGCCCCCAATACTTTAAAGCACACCACCGACCGACCGACCAAAATGTCCTTCCACGGATCACCACCATCCTCATCATACAACTAGTAACACTAACAACAGCCTTTCCACTACCACCCGACAGCTCCGACGGAAGCTATATGGAACGATAGCTTATTAGAATAAAGAGGCTATATGGAACGATAGCTTATTGGAATAAGAACGATAGCTTATTTGATTAAAGGGCCTCTTGTTTCCAATAAGCTATCGTCCCATATAGCTTCCGTCGGAGCCGTCAGGTTGTAGTGGAAAGGCTGTTGCTGGTGTTACTAATGTTGGTTGGTGGTGTGCTTCACAGTACTGGGGGAATACACAAACCAACACAAGTTTGGAGCACTTGTTAATTTCTGTAGTCATTATATGCTTCTTTCACGTCTGTGTTTTTCTTTGGTAATAATAAGATGTCACTTTTTTTTCTTGGCTATATTATAGGCTCTAATATGTTGAATGTCTTTATAATAGATACAGAAATGCCTTTGTTTATTTATTTATTTTTTTTGAGAATAAATGTCTTTGTTTCCATTCCTTTTCATCAATGTTTAGTACCCGAATATAGTTTTTCTTTTTTCTCAAAAAAGAATTTTTGGCGCGCCATTGCTACTTGCTACACATGATTGAGTCAGTTTTACCCGAATTTAGTTCAACTGAATGGCTCCTTATAAAATATCACGTCAAAGACATAACATTACGGGCGAGATCGCAAGTTAAATAAATTCAGTAACCCGAAAGAAATTATTTTGATGGAAAAAACAAACCAATTGATAATTGTGTACGCAGAAAGCTAGTACAAACGGGGAATATTCCTAATTTCTAAGACCAAACCTGAGAAGTTACGCACCAGAAAAATTGGAGTGAGAATTAACTTCAATTTCAACGAAGTCGGTATGGTAAATCTTCCAAGTACTTGAGGAAGCGCGAGTGTAAAAGGCAGAGCGCAACACTCAGTAGTACTAGCGGACACAAGGGGGCTAGTGGGGGCCAAGGGCCTTCCATTGTTCTGTCATTTCGAATTGATCCCTTGAGTTATATTGGGGTTTTTCAAATAATTATTACATGTGGGCCCCTTTAGGTTGTCAAATAGTTGATTTTAGTTCTTCTGAATTCAAGTATTGACACTAATTTTAATAAAATTTGTACATGTGTCCAGACACCGGACGAACAACTTGTATACTTTGATGAAGAAATTACTATTGCATAGTATACATAGAATAAGTCGGCCCCCGCTTGTCTGTAATCATGCGTCTGCGACTGATCAGTACCAATCCTTTAGCTATTGAATCACCATTAACCAAACTCGAAATTTAGTTTATTTTTTCGGAGTTTAATTTCACTAAAAGAGTAATGCAAACTCATTAACTCATGTATGCATATGTTAATTTGCAGCTTCCAGATGATGGCAACACTTCCTTTATATATCCCGTCCTACATGCATCTAGGTTGGATATAAAGGACTTTACCTTCTTAGATAATGTTACAATTTTTCGTCCGGAGTCTCTTAAAGAAGCAAAGTGACGGGCATGTATGTTCTAAAAAAGTCGGCTAATCGACATGAACGGATCTCTGCCTGGTAATTAAGAACTTCATCGGCAATGCGTACTTTCTCAAAATCATGTGTCTATCACTGTTGTATACACCCCCTAATCCTTTCTCTTGATCATGACCTGAGAAAGACGGAGATGTTCAGGGGACAATATATAATTACTTAATGAATTTCCATTTGGAAACGCCCACCACTATTTGGAATTTCCTTTGGGCCTGCATGTGCGTGCACACACACACTCACCAGTCTTCCACTCTGTGCTGTGATCCTAGAGATGATTTGTTGTGACACTGAAAATTTCTTTGGGGGTTAAAAATGTGTTATTTTAAAAATGTGAGGCTAATTTGTGAATTTTCCAAGTTATGTGTCAGCAGATATCTAGCAAAAAGGGAATTTCTTGAATAACATGGGTTGGTTTAAGAGTACTAACTACTAAAAGATCGTGGGGGCAGTTTCATTAATGGAGCCTTTATTGCTGCATACATTGTGAGAAAATGGAAAGCTGAAGTGATTGCTGATGGATCCTCTTCTGGTCCAGGCTCAAATGTGGAAACTGCAGAATTGGCTGTCGTGGAGTTGGGTATTCAGAGAGTTACGTGTGAAAATTGCAAGGAGGTGGTTGAATCAGATGTTGGCAAGAGTGGTTTTGGATGCAAAAATCCAAAAGAGATTGGATTACCAAAGGTGAAAGAAATACTACTTGGTCTGTTTCTTCTCTTTCTTTCAGTTTTGACTTTTCATCCGTAGGCATGTCGCTTTGACCCGGTGATCTGGATAGCAAAACGATGCAATTTTTCGGTAATTTTTCATGGTGTTGTAGAGTAAAGTTTATTGTACAACACCATAAAAATTTACCAAAAAATTACATCTCATTGCTAATAAGACCATCGGGTCAAAGCGGCCTAATAAATAGTTTTAAAACTTAAAACTGGAAGAAAGAGAAGAAACATATGAAGTAGACTTTTTCACATCTCTGTCACTATCAAGAAAAGCAAAATCTGGGTCAACTGTTTAAAGAATTTTGATGGCAATTGGAAACATGACCTCGCTATTCTGGCAGACGATGCGAAAACTTTCTTTGAAAAGCTCTATAGCAACCCACAACAAACTGACATTAGTCGGGATACCACTTGTGATGGCAGAACTTATGGGACTGTTACCAATGAGATGAATAACATGCTCACTGCTCCTGTCACTATGAAGGAGATGGAGATGTGGTGAAGTCCATGAAACCCTTCAAAGCACCTAGAAGTGATGGCTTTCATGCCTTCTTTTACCACAAATATTGACAAATTTTAGGGAAAGACACAACTTTGTGTGTGAAAAGATGTTTTGAAAGCTGTACTATTCCACCTGAGATTAACAAAACTTTAATATGCCTTATTTCTGAAGTGGATAGACTTGCCTCTTATTGACAAACTTGTGAGTAATATGCAAAGTAGTTTCATTCCTAACAGAACTACAACTGATAATATTATCATTGCTCAGGAAGTGAAGCACTCTGCAATGAATAGAAAAGGCAAAAAAGGGGACATGATCTTCATGATTGACCTTGAAAAAGCCTATGACAAGCTCTCATGGTCTTTCCTTCATGATACCCTTATATGCTATGGGTTTGATAACAATCTTATCACACTCATCATGAACTGTGTTACGACCACATTTCTATCTGTTCTTTGGAATGGAGAAAAGATTGGAGGAGTTTAAACCTGAGAGGGGTCTCAGACAGGGAGACTCTCTGTCTCCTTACCTTTTTGTGTTGTGCATTGATAGACTCTCCTCAATAATACAAAGTAGAGTTGAGGATGGCTCTTGGAAAGGTCTAAAACTTTCTCAAAAAGATCCTTACATATCTCACATTATGTTTGTTGATGACTTGATGTTCTTTGCCAAAGCTAACACAAATGTTTGTGAAGTGGTTATAGACACTCTTATGGACTTCTGTGAGGTGTCTGGGCAATCTGTGGACTTGAATAAGTCCAAGCTTTTTGTTTCTCCCAATATCCATAGACACTTTGCTAGAGAGCTGAGCTTTCAAAGTGGGATTCACCTTACTAACAATTTGGGAAAATATCTTGGTGCCCCCATGATTCAAGGTAAAGTGAAAGATAGTGATTTTCAGGGAGGGAGTCATTAACAATCTGAATATTAAGCTGGCTGGATAAAAAACGAAACATCTTTCGATTATTGAAAGAGCTACCCTGATTAATGCAACTTGTCTGCATTACCTATGTATAGGATGCAGATCTCTCTTCCACCCAATCACATATGCAAGAAGATTGACAAAATCAACATAAACTTCCTTTAGGAAGACACTGTTGAAAAAACGAACGAGAATGCATCTTGTGAGTTGGGATAAAGTGTGTAGCAATAGAGATAAGGGAGGGTTGGGCATAAAAAAAGCTAAGCTCTTGAATAAAGCTTTTTTGGCAAAGCTGGGCTGGAAAGTTATTACCAGGGACAAAACCTTGTGGAATGAAGTGCTCACCAAGAAATACGTTGCTAGAACCAATTTCTGGAATTGGAAGAAAAGTGGTAAAGCTTCTCATACCTGGAGAAGCATCATTGCCATTAGAGACTTTATCAAAAGTCAAGTTAAATGAAACATTGGTAATGGAGAGTTTATTTCTTTTTGGTATGATAGATGGTGTGGGGATGAGCCTCTTCATCTCAATGCTAGACACCCCAACCTTGTGTCTGACATTAAACTGTGCACTTTGATGAATTAGATGGCACTTGGAAGCTTGAGGAGGTGAACTATAATCTGAATGAGGACACACTGTGTGCTATTAGAAGAACTGATTTCCCCATTTTTCAGCTCTCAAAATGATAGTCTGAGATGGAACAGTGTGACTAGTAGGAATTTTAGCATCAAAGCAGCCTTCAAGCCCCTCAATCCTAACCACTCTTCTAGTTTTAATGGGGATTGGACTTTCTTTCGGAAATTCAAATCCTCTCAAAAGCTATTGAGCTTTCTTTGGAAGACCCTCCTTCAAAGACTCCCAACGAATGAGTTGAGAGCTGTAAGGTGGATGGACACGAATAGAGGCAATATGCACTATGAGAGCCACAACCATCTCTTTAGAGAATGTGTGCATTCCAAGAAAATTTTGGAAAGTGTTGAGAATTGAGAATTGGTTGGACATGAATCGCAATCTTGATCTGAATGATTGGATATACAAAAATATGAAAGATCAGTCGGAATGCTTTGAAAGCATTCCTTGGAAAACTGTTTTCACAGTTGTCCTATGGTCTATGAAAAACTAGAAATGAATTTTTTTTTAAGGAATTCAGACTGAGCCTACTACTAGTGGTTTTGAAATTCTTAAGTTATCCACTGACATCCACAATGCTTTTGATCAAAGCAATGAGATGCAAGTGAATATGGTGTAAAATTGTAAATTGATGCTACCTCTTGCAGGAAATGTTAATGTGGATGCTAGCATGTACCCAGTAATGGTTTGTGAAATCGTCCTCCCCGGACTTCTCTATTGATTAGAAATATATACAAAAAACTAATACAGTATAATTACACTATAGTCCTTAAACTACGTATGCTATCGCTATTACACCCCCGCAGTCGGAGCGGGAGAATGATGAACGTTCAGACTGGAGCGGAACCTTTCAAATAACTGGCGAGGCAGACCTTTGGTGAAGATATCCGCATACTGAAAGTCAGCAGGTATATGAAGTACCCGAAGTTGGCCGAGACGAACCTTTTCCCGGACAAAGTGAAGATCAATCTCAATATGTTTCATGCGTTGATGCTGAACCGGATTACCCGATAAGTAGACTGCACTAACATTGTCACAATAGCAGAGTGAGACCTTCGGAGGACGAACCTTGAGCTCAAGTAGAAGGTTGCGAAGCCAGCAGAGCTCAGCAACGGCGTTGGCAACGCCACGGTACTCGGCCTCGGCACTGGAGCGAGAGACAGTAGCTTGTCGTTTGGACGACCAGCTGAGAAGGTTGTCTCCGAAGAAAGTGCAGAAACCAGAAGTCGAGCGACGCGTGTCCGGGCAGCCAGCCCAATCCGCATCCGTGTAGGCCGTGAGGCCCGTAGATGCAGTAGCCAAGATGTGAAAACCGAGATCAAGAGTGCCACTCACATAGCGAAGCACGCGTTTCAACGCGCGCAAGTGATGCTCTCGAGGATCATGCATGAAGAGACAGATCTGCTGAACAGCATAAGAGATGTCCGGACGAGTGAAGGTAAGGTACTGAAGCGCACCTGCTAAGCTGCGGTAGAGAGTCGGATCATCAACCGAAGGTCCGGAACCCGCGGTGAGTTTGGAGCCAGTCTCAACCGGAGTGCTAACAGGCTTACAGCCCACCATCGATGCACGCTGCAGAATCTCAGAGGCATATTGACGCTGTGAGAGAACCATACCAGAAGCAGTCCGAGTGACAGCAATGCCCAGAAAATGATGTAGAGGTCCAAGATCGGTCATAGCAAACTCAGTGGAAAGCTGAGAGATAACCCGCTGCACAACTGTAGGAGAGGACCCTGTAATGATGATATCGTCAACGTAGAGGAGGAGGTAGACAATATCTGATCCCTGACTGTAGACAAACAGAGACTCATCACATCTACAACTGGAGAATCCCACAGATCCGGTGAGAAAAGTAGCAAAGCGCTGAAACCACGCACGAGGTGCCTGCTTCAGCCCATATAGGGACTTACGTAACCGACAGACATGATCCGGATAACGGGGATCCCGATAGCCCGGTGGCTGATGCATATACACAACCTCATCGAGATCACCATGTAGGAACGCATTCTTGACATCCAACTGACGAATGGGCCAAGCATGCGAGACAGCAATAGTGAGAACAGTGCGGATGGTGGCCGGTTTGACCACAGCGCTAAAAGTCTCATCACAATCAACCCCCACTAACTGAGACTTGCCATTTGCCACTAGACGAGCCTTATACCGCTGAAGAGTACCATCGGCCCGAAACTTGTGACGAAATAACCAAAGAGCCCGAAGAATGTTTGCCCCAGATGGGCGAGGAACCAACTCCCAAGTCTGATTCGTGATCATGGCCTCAAACTCATCATCCATTGCAGCTTTCCAGTGTGGGTCCGAAAGGGCAGACACATGGGATTTGGGCAAGGGAGACAAAGTAGAGGGAGAGTGAGCATGAAGGGTGAGACGGGAGATGGGTTTATGGATACCATGCTGGGCTCGGGTTCTCATCTGAGGAGAGAGGGGTGGAGCCGGCGGGTTAGGAGAGTCTGGTGCTGGAGATAGCGGGGAGACCGTGATAGGTGGGGAGGCAGGAGGCTGAGGAGACCTGAGGTGGAGGAGCCTGAGGTGGAGGAGCCTGAGGTGATGTCGAGGCACCAGGAAAAGGTGCGGCCGGGCGACGAGTGTAGTGAAGAGGAAAGGGTGGGGTTAGCTGAGAGGGAGCAGAGGGGTTGTGAGTATGACCGGACAGATCTATAGGAGGAAGACCATCGTCAGGGTCAGAGACAGTATGTCCGGGAAGTGACACGGAACCCGGTGTGGCGAATGGGAAGACATGCTCATCAAACGTGACATGACGAGAGATGTGAATGCGACCAGTAGAGATGTCGAGACACCGATATCCACGAAAGTTCGAAGGGTAACCGAGAAACACACATCGAGTGGACCGAGGGGCAAGCTTGTGGGGAGACACTGCAGTCAGATTAGGGTAACACAGACACCCAAAGGTACGAAGATGATCGTATGTGGGAAGACGATGATAGAGAATGGTGGTAGGAATATCACCGTTGAGAGCTTTGGTGGGGAGAATGTTATGGAGATAGACAGCAGTGAGAACAGACTCAACCCAAAAGCGAGGAGACATGGAGGCCTGAGAGAGAAGGGTACGAGATATGTCATTGATACGACGTATCATACGTTCGGCCTTGCCGTTTTGAGGAGACGTTTGCGGACAAGCAAATCGAAAAACAAGGCCACTGGACTTGGCGAACTCATGAAACAAAGAGTTATCGAATTCCCCCCCAAGGTCGCATTGAAAACTCTTGATGTCACGAGAAAATTGGGTATGCACATACGTGTGGAATTGTTTGAAGTGAGTGAAAGCATCCGATTTGAGTTTTAAAGGAAAAACCCATAGAAAATGAGAGTAATCATCAAGTAAGAGAAGATAATACTTGAAATTAGATTTGCTAGCAACAGGGGATGTCCAAATATCACTATGAATAATGTCAAACGGAGCCACAGTACAAGATTGTGAAGGGGAAAAGGGAAGTCTAACGTGTTTGCCGAGTTGGCATGCATGGCACAATCCGGTCTGCTCAGTTTTAGTACAAGCAATGAAATGACTAGAGCTAAGATGATCTAAGACGTGCTGACCAGGATGTCCAAGACGGTTGTGCCACACTGGGGCTGGAAGAATGGCAAGAGACTGGGCTGGAGAGGGGGACGGTGTGGAAAGAAGAGGATAGAGGTCTCCTGAACTATTGCTCCGAAGTAAAAGGGTCCCCGAGTGAAGGTCCTTCACAGAAAATCCAGACGGGTCAAATTCGATAGAGACATTATTATCAATGGTGAACTGACGGACAGAGACAAGGTTTTTAATTATGTTTGGAGCAAGGAGGACATTTTTGAGGTGTAGGGGACGGGCTAGGGTAGTAATAGTCTGCTGACCGGAACCGCACACTGGAATTTGCATCCCATTACCAACCATCATATTAGAAATCGGAGAACTTGATGAGACAGAGGAGAGAGTACCTGTCTGAGATGTGAGATGAGAGGAGGCCCCAGAGTCCATGTACCAAGTCTTATCCGGAGCATTAAGGGTCATACCAGCAAGTTCTGAACTCAAATCAGTAACAGATGTTGACGAACCCGCGGTGGCAGCAAGAACCTGTGGACGCTGAGCAGGTCCAGGACCAAGAATACCCGTTGCGGAACCCCGGGCGGGCTGAGAAGGAACTGCTGGTGCCAGGCTTGGGGCTAGGTGAGAGGGACACGATGGTGCAGGGCATCACACCCAGCTACCGTGAGAAGAGGCACGCAGTAAAGGATACTGCTGAGGGTATTGCTGAGTATGATTGTGTCTGTTTCGATTAAAGTGACGGCGGCGACTATTTCCCTGGCGACTTCGTGACTGTTGGGTTGATGGTGGTGGTGAAGGAGCAATAGCCGCGAATTCCGTTTTATCACCAGCCATTCCGAACCAAATAATGTCTACTGCTCGCAAGTACAGTAGGCAGCAGAGAAAGAGAAACTATGCCCCACACAAACAAATTGAGTGCAACTTGAATCTGGTGAGTAATTAATGATTTGAACCCCACAACTCACAAAAGTGTGAATAATTGACCGACCACAAAATATGGTTGTGGTTTATTAAATGACCGACCACAAAAGTGTTTATAATTGACTCACAAGTCACAAACAAGAACTTGTCACCAAACTGAACCCACGAACACAACCAGTGCTGAACTAGAACCCTCCAAACCTGATGGATGACCACAAATTGTGTATGGTTGCGTCGCTGATCGTGACGAAAGAGAACGAGTGCCGAAAGTGAGAACAGGAGCAGTCACGATGCGGCGGCTGCTCGGCGACCAAGAGAGAGAGAGGAATGGAGCGCCGATCGTGAGAGAGAGAGAGCTTGCTAGAGGAAAAGGCGTCAGCTACACAGCGACGATCGGATGCAAAGAAGAAACAGCGGCAGGAGCGATTGTGGCCTGGGGATCGATGGTTGATCTGCGACAGAGGCAGAGAAGAGGGGCGATCGGACCAGGTGGGTTCGACGATCGGGTAAGACACCGCCGCAGTGGGCAGCGGGTTTGAGGACGAGCGGCGTTGCGGAGTGCGACGCGAAGGGGGAGAGCGAGAGAGAGTGCGGAAGCAAGGGGGAGCAGACCGAAGCGCTTAGGCGGCGGCGGCAGTGCACAGGAGGTGTGCGACGGCGGCGGCAACGACGAGGGCTAGGATTCGGGAGAGCTCTGATACCATAATGGTTTGTGAAATCGTCCTCCCCGGACTTCTCTATTGATTAGAAATATATACAAAAAACTAATACAGTATAATTACACTATAGTCCTTAAACTACGTATGCTATCGCTATTACCCAGATGCTGGAGGAGCTGGTTATGGAGGGATTTTAAGAGATGATAAGGGTGCACATCTTTTGAGCTTTTTTGGAAGTTCTTCGGCGACTTTTGTGACTCAAGCTAAGATTGTGGCCATTTACAATACCCGACTATTGCTTACTCTAGCCATTTCTCCAAGATTGAGGTGGAAGCAGACTCCCTTGATGCTGCATATATCTTCAACAATCAGAACTATAACAATGCAGGTTCAATCTTAATCAAGTCAGAAACCTTCCGATCCTCTCACAAAGCACAATCAAATACATACCAAGAGAGAGGAACAAGTGTGCTGACAAGCTTGCTAGAATTGGATCATTTCAAGCCGAAGACCTTCTTGTTTATAGCTAGCCTCATGAAGCAATTGTGGACAATATCTATGAAGACATGGGAGAACCTTCGGGTATGCAGCACCAAAACTCTAGCCAGGACTCTTCTTAGAGTTCTTTGTGATGTTTGTGAGGGTGGTTTATGCTGTAGTTTTTTCTTTCTGTTGGCTGGGTTTGAACTTGGTTCTGTGATGTATCAGCACTCTGTATGTTTTTTTCTTCCGTTGAATCAAAAAAAAAGTACTGGAATTGAAGCACTAGAATCACAGGCTTGCAAGGAGATACATTGTCTTAAAATCACCAGTAACAAATAAATTGAATCCAGCGATTAGTCTATCGACTCAACATACACGATGTATATGCACATTACCTATGATAATGCGCTCATGGTGTCCCTTTATCCACCAAACTAGAGTTCAAGTAACCTTACAGCTCAAGGATGCATATGTGAATCTCTTGTCACCATGTCAGATGAGCAGCTAGGACCATAACTGTATTAATGAGGCCATCAACTCAAGTCATATTCCATCATCCCAAACTAAAAACATGGTGCGGCAGAGTGTTGCCTCTCGTTTTGTCAAGGAGCTCTAATATTCACAAACAGCTCATCCTCCTAACTAACATTTAGAGCACCCACGGGTGAGAATGAAATGACTTACTATGTGCGCGCAACACTAAGGTTGTCATGAGGTAATACAAAGTAACTGGAACAACTCATGGACCCGCTTTATGAGAAGTTGATAAGAATATCCCAAAATTTGAAAATCTGAAAGAGATAGAAAGCGAATTGGATAATATTAAAAGACATTCAGCGAAGTTGCGAGATGGGCTACAAATTTGGGGAAGTGAAGCACAGCCAAGATAAAATCTCACAAGGTTACAGGAAGTCAAGCACAAACAAACAGACTACTTGTACAAGAAGAGGAGATATAGTCAGGGCGGAGCGTTTCAAGGGCATGGGGGTCACTCCCCCCCCCCCCTAACATTTTTTATAACTACAAGTTTAACCAAGTTTTTCTAAGTTTTATTCAAATGTGCCCCTGAACTTATTGTAAAAGTACCCCTTTTACTAAATTGCTAGTATGATTTTTTTTGTTGCGTCTTCGCTAATAGAAATAGTGCCCTCCCACAACTGAATTCTTGGCTCCGCCAGTGGATGTAGAGGCAGCGACAGAGACTTCTGTGGATCAAAAAACGGAAATAGCAAAACGGGTTTCTTTCGCTAAACCAAAAGTGTCCATAATCAAAGACCTTTTTGACGAATTCAACCGGTTTTAGCAGGACTGCACATAAAACCAAACTACATGGGAGTGTTCTACATCACTTGAGTCCACAAGGGGGTGTTGTGCGACAGCCAACTGACCACAATGGGGTAATAAAAAAAAATGCAGTTAACCCATATACTAACCAAAACTTAGTTATCCCAAGATACTTGTACTGCTGACTGCTGCTGTCCAAATGATCTACGAGAAGCATATACTATGCAAGAAAATGAATCTCACCCGTAGTAGAAAGCCTCAGTATCCTCAAAATTCGATTTATATTTCAGATCTGTTGGAGTACTCCTGCACCAACGCTTTAAACAAAGAATGCCTCTCGAGCAAGCGAGATGGAGCGTCAAATTCCTTCACCCGCCCTGTCAAAAACATGACAACCCAAAAACACAGGAGTTGAGTAATCAATCAGTTCACAGGATGTTTTTCTTAATGTTATTGTCCCATTATCTATCCATATATATTTGATTACGGTCATGTAAGCGAAACACACATACCATCATCCATAACGAGCACCTTATCGCAGTCCATAACTGTTGGTATCCTGTGAGCTATGCTGATTATCGTACAGGTTGAAAAGTCCTCGCGTATGATTTTCTGGATTATGTCATCAGTTTGGGAATCAACCGATGCAGTTGCTTCATCCATAAATAGGATTTTGCTACGCTTTAGCAAGACCCTTCCTAAACAAAGAAGCTGTCTCTGTCCCACACTCCAGTTCTCTCCATTATCAACCACTGATAAAGCCCAGAGGCAACAAAGAAGAAAACTAGTTAAGCAAAAGAATACGGACGCAATGACATGAAGCACATCGCCGGAGAGAAAATAGACCTGACGCATCAAGCTTTTCGGACTTTGCAGCAACCACGTCTTTCAGTTGACAGCGCTCTAGACTCTTTCATGATCAAAAAATAAACTGCAGTCAGACTATGATTTTGTGCCTCTTGTTCATGAACACAAATCTTCCGACTTTTGGCATAAACCTCCATGCAGTATATGTTCCTTGACAGTGCGATACATGCAATATGAGAGTTGTTTCATGGGGGGGGGGGGGGGGGGGGGGTAAAATGTGAAAAGTTCTAACTTGCATGGCAGTATCAGTCAACTCTCATAAAGCATGTATCGCACTGTCTGTGAACATATATTGCATGACACTTATATGTCAAAAGTTGTAAACTTTCAAATATAAGAGTTTCGGATGATAAAAGATCAGAAAAGGAAACTACCTTCCATATGTCATCATCTGAATACAGCCCAATAGGATCGATGTTGCTCCTTACCGTTCCTTCAAAAAGCACCGGATCCTGAGGGATGATACCAAACTTGGACCTAAGATCATGAAGGCCCAATTTGCAGATATCAACCCCATCAATTTCAATTCTCCCACCACAAGGCTCCACTAGCCTAAAGAAAACCTGTATCAGAGTCGATTTCCCACTCCCAGTTCGTCCAACGACACCAATCTTCTCTCCACCGCGGATGTGAACACTAACACCTCTAAGTACCACTGGAGTGTTTGATCTATACCTAACCTGCAACCAAAAAAAATTTGCATCCTATGCTTTGTAATTTGTTGAGAGAAGGCAAAAAGAAAAAACCTTAATGCAACTACCTGCAAGTCCTTAATCTCTATCTGCCCACGGGTTGGCCAATTAGGCGAAGGAAGACAACCTGGTATCGTCCAAGCCGCTTCTGCTGGGGTTCTAATAAACTGTTTTATTCGCTCGACTGCAATCATTTGATTCTCCACATTGCAACTCAAATGCACCGTGTAAAACATCATACCATTCAGTGCAAGGCCGTAGGACAGCGTCATGCCAACATATTCTGTAATAAAAGAAAAACTAATGAGGTTGAAGCTGGAACCAACTAGTAAACAGACAGCAGCTCAATATATAGTACTACCTGCTCTGATAATACCAGGCACAGTGACCATGAACAAAGTGGCGGTGCAGAGGAAGAAAACCCCAATGAGCTCCAAGCGGAACCCAAGCCACTCGTTTGCTGCATTGTTGTGGAAACCCATGAGTAAATTTGCATTGACCCTTTCGACATTCCCTTTGAAAAACATCTTCTGCTGCTCGAAGCAACGAATAGTCATCACCCCAGAGAGAGTTTCTGAGAAGTGATGAATGACTGGAGCTCTAGTGATCGAACCAAGGCGAGTTAACTCGCGAGATGATGCAATGTAGTAACCCTAAAATAATAAATAAGGAAACCGATTATGAAAGTGAGACCCAAGAACATATACAAAAATAAGATTTAGTGATGATCTTACCCGGTACCAGAGGTTCAGAAAGAAGAGAGGAACAAGAAGGAATACCGTCGGCCAAGCATTTATGCATGTTACCGCCAATATGCCAACCAAACTGAAGAATACCATCAAGGTCATGCTCGAAAGAATTGGGATAGCCATGTCAACAGAGGCTTGATCCGACGATGCCCGGCTAAGAATTCTTCCTGATGGAGTTGTATCAAAGAATGACATGGAAGCATGCAAAGTGCTGTGAATGATTTGATTGAAGAGCTTGTGGGCTGTTACGAGACCAAGGTATGCAACTGTGAAATATCTTGTGAAGATAAAAAGACACGTGACTCCTGCTATGATCAAGTAAACCGTCATAAATAAGGAGGGATTGAAAATGGTAGTTTCAGCAGTCTCGTATGCCAGCCAGTAGTCGCCTCCCATGACAGATGCCTGCCAGAATAAAGAAACCAGTATGACCGCTCCAACTCCCCACCATCCATACGCTTCTGTGCAGTATTGCTTGTATACCTCTGAGCTCACATTGCCTGTTTCCCGCTCCTCTTCTTCAATGATTTTTGAGGTTCCCTTTTCAGACTCTGATCTCTCCAGAAGTTTGCTCGATTCAACTCGAGGCGAGTCATTTGATTTGTCATTTGACGTAGTAGAAGAGGTCTTTACAACAAGCTCCATGGATGTTTCGTATGCTGCTACAAGTGCAGCGAAATCTGAACCAGAAGATAGAAGAAGATCTTGGTACTTCCCAGATTGCACAATCATTCCATCTCGCATGACCTGAGAATGAATTAACAACATTAAAATCTACAAAAAAAAAAGTATGCTAATTACCAGCTAAAACACAAAGATGAATACTTATGAATATGAAGTGCAGACACAACAATACTCAGGTTGAATTTGCACTTACCAATATCTGATTAGCATTGTGTAGGAAGTCAAGTTGGTGAGTCACCAGTAAAATGGTTTTGTCTTTCAGAGCACCCCTCACACAATCCTGAAACAATTTTTTCATGTTTAGGAAACTTCATAAACATCCACTCTGGAACTGCTAAAAGTGAAAATTGTTAAGAATCGTGGGGTTCCACCTCAAAACCAATTGAATAAACAACAATTATCAACAGTGATGACACAAAATTTGACAGTTAGAACCTTGAATATATCCGATCCTGTATGAGCATCAACAGCACTGAAGATGTCATCAAGGAGATAGATATCACAGTCCTGGTAGACAGCTCGAGCAAGTTGTATCCTCTGCTTTTGACCGCCGCTCAGGTTGATTCCTCGCTCGCCTATCTCAGTCTGGTCACCGTGTTCCATCATCTCCAGATCCTTCTCCAGGCAACAAACTCTGATAGCTTGGTTGTACTTGTCCTTATTCATAGGTGAACCAAACAGAATGTTTTCTCGGATAGTCGCATTCTGAATCCATGATGTTTGTGCAACATAAGCAGTTGTCCCGCAGACTCTAACCTGCAGTAAGACAAAAGGAGGAAATATTATCATGCTGTGTTGTAATACTCGAGCAACATAATTATTAAAAAAAAAAAAAAAAAAAAAAAAAAAAAAAAAACTGCAAAATTTGTTGATGTACCTTTCCAGACTTCTTGTGCAGCTCACCAAGAACAGCGGCTAATAGTGAAGACTTCCCTGATCCAACGGTTCCAACAATGGCAACAAGCTCGCCTTTTCTGATCTCTACATTCACACCATTCAGAACGGCATCTTCACCTTCATCGTCCCACGAAAAACTCCCATCTTTCACCTCGATAGCGAGGAGGCTTCTACTGTCACATTCTTCGTTCCTCTCCACTGACTGAAGATCCAACTCATTGCTTATCAAAAAGGATTCCAATCTTCCTAGGGAGATCAGTGCTTGTGTTACTGATACAAGAGCTTGTGGAAAATTCCTAACAAGACCCTCCAAGATTTTGAGTACAGTTGTTACAGTGAAAACTCTTCCAGGATCAAGTTTAGTTCCCACCAAAATCGCAACCCCGAAGACAAGTGCTGACTGCAAGATCGTAAAGGCCGAAAGCACTGAAAAGATGAGAGAAAAGGAATAGGTGAATTTGCTGAGCCAAGCATACTCCTTGTCTCGAAAAGACTTGATTTTTCGATGAAAATGTTCTTCCCATGCTTGGAACTTGATCACGCGCATATTGCTTAGCATCTCATTCGTTGCCTTGAGCCTTGAATCGCGATTCCTCATCATCGAATGCTGGAATTGGTTGTTCTTATGAGTGCACATTACACTGAATATTGTAGCAGCGCAAGCTATAGCCAATGCTGCAAAAGCCGAGACTCCAATGTAGAAATACAAGAGAAATAATGCAACAGCGGCCTGGCCCGGCATGAGCCAGAATGAATGGATATGAAGCATCAAATCCGATATCTGCTGGGCATCAACCGCCATGTAGCTCACAATCCCACCGACCCCATGAGCTTGACGCGACGAACACGACAATTTAAGGCCCTTCTTGTACAGAAATGTGATGACACTAGACTGCATCAGCATACTGAGTTTCTCGGAATGGAAATTGAATTGGTGGGAACTAAGAACTTCAGCTACTTCTGCACACAGAAGAATCAAAACCAGACAGTGTCCTTCATAAGGATGGTTACTTGTTCCTTTCCTACCAGCAGCGAAGAAATTAACAAAGCTCGTTATTAGAACTGGACCAACATACAAAAACAGCAACTGTGCAACAGCGAGACAGCCAGTAAAAACCAGATCCTTCCAGAAACATCTGATTAATGTAGTTCTAAGAGGGGTTTTCGAATTCTCTTCTGGCTTGGGCCAATTCGTTTCGAAGAGCTCCGCCATCTTCTCAGCTTGATGATCGGGTGAAAGTGAAGGAACTTGGTCCATCTCAAGAGGGGACTTATATCCCTTGCTCAGTAATGGACTCAACCATGTCCAGGTAGCTTTAGAGAGCAGTGAAGCCGATGCATAACCAGTAGTCACATTTGCAGCAGCATCCAAAAGAGAAGACGAATCGTCACTTTCTTCTGACCTTGTTGTGTTTGAATCATCAATCCAAGATGATGATCCCCAAACAGCAACCGCAAAGAGAAACAAAGAAATCGGAACAAGAACAAAGAAGACTACTACATCGTCCCTTTTCATTGAGTCGTCGTAATCGCCACCAAAGGAAACATAGCGAATGATGCTAGAAGCAGCAAGCAAAGAGACAAGTATGAAGTTAGCCACCCAATATAACCGAAGAGACGCCACCAGGCGATCAGGACCAGCTACAAGTGTTCTCTGATGTGCAACCAGAACCAATAGTATTCCCAAATGGGTTATTGCATGAACCAGCCAGAATACAGCTTGCCCTGGAGCTTGGGAATCTCCAATCAAGTCTAAAGTAAAAAGCACCGTGCAGGAAACTGTCAACAGAGCTGTTAGAACCAAAGAGAGCATGAATCTGCTTCTGGTACGAGACTTGCGCCTGTTTTCATCAAGTAAAGGTCTGTCAATGGATGAATTATTGGGATGACTACTTGTGTGGATGAGTCTAGAGGAATAGAGCTTTTGAAGACAGAAGACGGCGACAAGGGTAGCTAAGAAGAGAACATCAATGGCTGAAAAGATGATTGTTTGAGGGCATGGAGAGAGGAAGACGAATCTAAGCCATCTGAATAACATTGCTGCTGATTTTGAAACACTAGTGTCTTCTGATGAGCACTGTGTGATAGAAGAGCTATAACACTCCTGTGATGTGAGCCAACAAAGAGAAGACATTGTTGTCACCAGCTTCTTAATTTGGGTATTCTCTCAGACGGTATCAAGCCTCCTGCAAAAGAAACAAGCTTCAGCACATTTTTATTTGTTTGGACTTTGTGTAGAATAGGAGGCTACATTTCTACTTACGAGTTTACTTTATATTAGGGTTCTATTTTTTGTGTGACATTTTTGTTTGTTTATCTTTACAGATAGAATAAAATGAGTGTTATTATTTTTCAAACAAACCATGCTTACATTACCATTACAAACCACGAGTCTGAACTCTGAAGAAACATCTAACAAGAAGAAACGATGTACAAACATTGTAGAAAAATGAGTACTAGTTGTATTAGCATACTGAACCTGTAAAAGAGCAGAAAAGACATTGTATATGACGAATTAAAATATTTTTTATACAGCTAAATAAAATGAATTATTATGATTAAGTCTGAAACTTATGTTAATAATTTATTGTAAGGGGAAGTTTTCGAGAATTTTTATTGAGAAGGAAAAATGACGGAATTGGTAAGCAAAATGACATTTTAATCCCACACTCAAGTGTATTCCACAAATCAGCGGATACACCCTTTCTCGATCACTATATCCAAGCCCTAGTCAACACAACACCATCGTCCTCCTCATTTCCTACACCACGGCACCACCACTACCTGCCGAGCCATCTTATTCACACAACTAGATCAGCTACATCATCCCTTGGGATTTGGCGGGGTTGATTTGCATTTTAGCGATTTGGTTTGGGCTACTATTTTAGGGTATCCATGGACTCGGGAGTGGAGTTACAAGTGACTCGTAATGTTCATGGACTGCTATTGGTTTTTTGCTACCGTTACCGCCAATGATTGCCCCACACCTTCACAACCTCAGGTTACTGGTCTCGGCATCATCTCCATCCAAAGATTAGTGTTTAATTTTAAGGGTTCTCCACTAAAAAAAAAATCCAACCGAGTACAAAACTACAAATACAGAGGAATGCACACACTGATCCCATGTCCTACATATAGCTCAAAAACCTATCTCCATACCAAACCCTTTTACGACACTTTTGTGAAGGCGTGTATTGAACATACCTTATGATTAAGTTCTAGTTCATGTCCCGCCTTGATAGGAACCAACACGAAGCCTAAGAAACCCTGCCTTCAGATTCCAATCAGCAGGTTCAATAGGCAGAATACTTGATCATCATCTTGTCTCATCATGTGTAGCTTTTCTTCCTGTGTGATCAATGGAACTCTACGTTAACGTCTTTGAAGATGAGCAGTAGTATATTTTTTGGAATAGTCTAGGTGAACAAAAGTTTCGTACAAAAAGTTGAACATAAAGTGTCGTGTATCTGTATGGCAACATGTCATTTATAAAAAATCGGGCTGAAGATTACGAAGGATTTGGTGAATGAAGATGAGTGTTGGGAAGACGAGTAATTGAAGTAGGAGACTAGTTCATGAAGTTGTGGGAAAGAAGAACTCTGGCGAAGTTAGAAAGTTGTGGGATGATAATTACTTGCTAGATTTAGTTAATTACCTAATTGACCATAAATTATCATTAGCATGTAATTTGCCAAAAGGGTTTGGAGGATGAATTTGAACTGCCGCTTCCTAAAATTTCTGGAAACGTTAGAGAAAAAATTGGAGCTGAAGAAGATGATGTTTATCCACTGCACTATATGAAATTGGCTTAGTTTTAGAACAAGAAGGGTTTGGATCAGAGAAAGTTAAACAATGTGTGTACCAGATAGAGGATGATTCAGGGATTAGAGCTCGCCTCCTGGTTGTTGAAGGTCGGCGAATGAGGAGCCTCGATGCCTGAAACTGAACCTTGACGTCGTCCTCTCTACCAATCGAAGATGATGTGAATGGGCTGCTGGAGTGATTCGGAACCATCGTGATGATTTTGTTGCAGCACGCACAGAACCTGCCACTTCTGCAGATTCGACCTCATCAGAAGAAGCCATGGCGATGCGGAAATCGTTGATTTGAGCAAGAGAGATTAGATTTCAGGGACTGATTGTAGCGACAGACTCAAAGAATGTGGCTGATCTCCTTGTGGTCTCCTTGTGGAAATCGTTAAAACTAACTTGGGTTCAACAAAAATCTGTCTTCAAAAATTAATTACATTCTTTGACATATTTTTTCTTTTTTAACTAACCGTTCTTTTACATTTTCGGTATTAACACTATGTTTGGGAATCAAGTGAGAAAAGAAATGATAAGAAAACTTAATTTACGTGAGAAAAGAATTGATGAGAAACGATTAACTTTTCTCACATGCTTGTTTGGATTACTTCAATGAGAAATGATTAGAAAATATTACATTTCCCGTCTTTCATGTTTGGTTTAGCATATTAATGGAAACGAAAAAAAAAAAAATCTTAAAAGTTTTTACCAAAATAACATTTACTAACATTAAGATAAGGTAATGTTTTATTTTTGATGGGTAATTCGGTCACTGCCAAAATATTGGCTCTCTTCTTGTTTCCTTACTCACCAAATCTCATCACTTCTGGTGGGATAGAAAATTTGAATTATGTGAGATTTCTTTTCTCATGCTTTCCAACGAATTTTAATGGATTCTTACCTAAAAACTTATCCAAACACGGATGAGAAATCATTTTCTCACAAATTCTATTCTTTTCTCACCAAATCTTGTAATCCAAACATAGTGTAAGAGTATTAGGAGATTGCTCGTGCCCGAGGGCATTGCTACAAAAAATACAAAGAAGGAATAGTTGGCAATATTAGTAGGATTTTGTGAAATGTTTTGGCAAAAAGTTTTTATTAACGCATAATTCTTTAATTTAGAAGATATACAAGTTGAATTTAGTAAAAAAATCAAAATTACATACATAATTTCTCATTCATTGAATTGTAATGTTAAGATACAAAGTGTAGTGGAAGAGATAGAAAGTTCAAAATTTCCCACCAACCACCACTACCCATTAGAGAAAGAGAGAGAAAGTAGAAGAAATAGATGACGAAGAGAAAGTGATTTTTGTTAATTGTTGAATAAACCACTACCCATTATCCTCTCCATTATCTCCAAACTTTTGGGAGTTGTAACTAGGGGTGTACGCGGTTCGGTTTGGTGCGGTTTTTGCTAAAACCATAAACCGAACTGAATATATCGGTTTACCAATTTTGTAACCAAACCAAACCATTTGAAAGGATGAACCGAACCAAACCAAACCAAACCGAAAGACATCGGGTTGGTTCGGTGAGGTGAGGTCGGTTTGCGTAAAAATTATCGAATGGATATGATGATACTACTTTGTCAACGAATTTCAAGTTTTAAGTGAAAAATAAATTAAATAAACTTAAAAAATTATGCACAACTATCGTTTGAGAGAAAATATGATTAAACGTGAGAGAAATGGAGAAGATTAAGATGAATATGATCATTTTAAATGAATCTATCTATCGTGTTTCTTTTTTCTAGATTATTTAATATACTTTATGCTATATACATCGTAGTAAAAGAACGTCAAGTACATATCGGTTTGGTTCGGTTTGGTGCGGTATGATACTTTTACAAACCAAAAACCAAACCAAATAGATGGGTTTGTGAAAAATTGAACCGTAGATAAACCGATTATCCAAAAAAACCATCCAAACCTAAGCATTTCGGTTTGGTTCGGTCGGTTGGACCGGTTCATTCGGTTTTATGTACAGCTCTAGTTGTAACTATAAGTGGGAGAGATCTAAGGGCGGTGGTTAATTCAATCTAATGACGTAAAAGATATTTTAAAGTCAACTGTTCTATTTTATAATATGGAAGACTAATTGTTTGCACGCGCGATGTGCGGGAATACAACAATTAGATACAAATTGATGTCAATGTGCTCGCCGCGTATGTAACTGATCAAAATTGGTAGCAAAAAGAAGTATAAGAAAGACGATAAGAATAGCTTCGGAAACTTTGATGTTAGTAAGTGCTTATTACTCTAACGACTCAAATTTTCTTTTTTTTGGACTTACCAATGCTTAGTTTGTTTTCGGACATTTTTTATTGAAAATAAATTATTTTTGAAGGAACTGCAATTACATATCAAAAGATTTATTGTTGTATTTCTGAATCCTAAAGATTAACCATTTTTAAATATATGAACATACAGGCATGTTTCGCTCCCAGAATAAGTTAATTGGATCCATTCATAGGCAAATGCGTAAGCATGTATGTTTTATACCGATATTTGATATCTTAGATTTATGCTTGTAGTCGAGTTATGAAGACATAGTTTCTAGGCTTCCAATACTGGCCTGGAGTCCTTTGAGACTGAGCTATGAAGACATATTCAAGCTTAGATACCAAGACTTTATATTCAGAAAATTGGTGCCCATACATCCCTATTTGAGTGAATGTTTAGGTTATGATGTTCATATAACTCTAAATTGGGTACGTCATCGGACGCTGAAAAGAGTGAAGTTGAAGGTATTATTTCAATTGTTCGAGTTCAACTTCATACCAATCATAGTTTTTCAATGTTCAAAACATTAGCATGAGAAACAACAGTAAGTATCAACCTTGCAAATGACCAAGGATTTTGTTCTTGAGTTAATATCTTAAGTCATTACATATTACATTTCATTACATTTTTTTTTTATATCATAAAGGAACAGCTAACTATGAACCCAAACTTTTCCAAAAAAAATAATAATTGAACCCAACAGACACACCTTCTTGTCTTGTTTTTGTTGTAAAATTGAATAAGTGTTGTAAAATTTCTTGTCTTGCTTTTGTTGGTATTGAATCATCTCCAGTAATGGCTGGGTTAAAATGAATCGAATTTAGTCTGTTATGGCGCAAAGCGAAGGTTTACTTTGCTTTCATATATAAATTCAATCAAATTTTGAGAATCACCAGTGCATATTAACAAAAGAAAATATATGTCTCCAACTTCAATAGCAATTGTTTTTCAAAATTAACAACTTATAAAATCAAACACTAAAATTGGAGTTCAAAATAACTTTATAATCAAAATTGAATGATATGCAATTTATGTGAAATTTAAGAAACAAATATAGTATATTAAAGCTTAAAAGACAACACATGTTTTCAAACCAAAATAAACATTTCATAAGATAAAACACGATTTCAGAAAAGTCACGGTACCGGAGTGAAACCCCGTGTCGGGTATAGGCAGGCTACTGCCCTTTTGCCGGGGCAATATAACCAGGCACGCGTCGTCTCACGGGTCGTCGCGATGGACATGTCCCTACGTTATGTTAAGTCACGAAGGTTATCACGGGCCATAAGATAAGAAATTATGGTCACTACGTGAGACAAAGCAAGGTTCCTACTTGGAACAATATGATTTCACATACAAGTTATGCTTTACGTTACGCTTTCTTTACGATACAAGTTACGCTTTATGAATTTCACAATCTTTCAAGTATCACAAGTGTGTGTATGTATGTATGTATGTATGTATGTATGTATGTATGTATGTATGACTATAATTTATGTATGTATGTATGTATGTATGACTATAATTTATGTATGTATGTATGTATGTATGTATGTATGTATGTATGTATGTATGTATGTATGTATGTATGTTCACAACGCTCCATGGAAAAGTTAGCCATTTTTGGTTTTCCAAACCTACGGAGGGGCGTAGATGTAACTCACTGAGCTAGTTGATCTCACTCTTTAAATTACCTTTTTTCATGTTCTAAAAACACGTAAGATGCAAGAACTAGCAATGTGTTAAGTTGATATGTGGCAACGTGCTTGGTGAAGCTTATGTGCTTAGGCGATATTTATATGCTAGACGACTTAGAGATTTTCTGTAACACATGTTTGTAAACTGTTTAAGCATGTAAGAGTTGTATTTATGTATTTAAGACCTTGTATGAGCCCTGTATGATACCTAAAACGTTTCCCGAATTATGCTTTGCTTACGTTATGAGTCGAGAGGGCTAAATGTAAATAATTTCCAAGTTATAACTTTTTATTTTCAATGTTTTCATTTATGTTGCATGTCGATATTTTTTTCATGACGACCCCAAGTGATTTGTTAGTTCCGCTTCCGCACAGTTTCAAAAGAAAACTTTAATCACAATTTTTAATAAATTGATTGTTTAGCCTCTCGACGAGTCAAGGCATCACCGGCATGTCGCGTCCTCCTCCCGTTAACGCAATCGCTAATCGGGGTCGGAGGGAGTGGGATGTGACATTTATGGTATCAGAGCGTTAGGTTATAGATACATAAGATTAGTAAACCTAGAAACCCATTATGTGCTTATTTATGTGAAAGTTTATGTGTATTTATGTTGTGTGTATGATTGTATACTATGTTATTATGATGCTAGTGCTTATAAGATCTAAGATGTAGGTTAGATTTCATAACAATATAGACTTGTATGTGACTTACGTACATAAGTGCTTCCTTAAATGCATTAGTGAATTATGTCTAAGTTGTTATACATGATCATGTTAAATGCTTTAGTGAATTATGTGTAAGTTGTTGCACAAGCACGGTTGAAATTAAAATGATCATTTATGATATATGAGTATCAATTATGTGTGAGTGATTCAAAATCATATTTATAGCTTTCATTAGTCATGCTAAGATAAAGAAAATGACACGTCGACTTACGAGACCATGATTAAGTTTGGTGTATGCCCATAGAAATAAGATAGAAGCAAGTAGATGAAAGAGCTCATGAATCAATGATAGTATCATATTTTTGATTTGCTATGTGTTTCTTCAAGCATATTATGTGAATGAAACATGACTTGTAAACTTTATGATTTATGTTTTAAGACTATAACATGTAAGATATGAAAGTGTAGAAACATGTTAATGTTATGTGGTCACGGACCTAGGATGATACTAGAATTACACTTTATAAAATTTACATGACAAGATGATGATAGTAAGTATGTGGTGTGATTTTATGTGTTGGTAGATGATTTCATCTTTTTCTCATTTGACCATGCCATGTTTAAGTGATACTACTACATCTTTTATGTGTTTATGTGCTCCCTATGTTACTCGACAAATTTTCCTATGTGTGAAAGATGCCATATGTGTAAGTAATAAATAATTGTATGTATCTAGGTATGAATGACAAGAATGCATGATCATGTAAAATTATTCTCTTATATAACTTTATATGGGTAATACATGTTATATTTCATTCGACATTAATTGTGCCGTGTTACTCGGCTTTACAATATGATTGTTGTGGCTCTTATTGTTAAGAAAGTATAGCATGTTTTAAAATATAGTCTTATATGAACCTCTTTGAAATTTTACATAAAATATTATGTTCTATGTGCAAAATAAAGGTAAATAATTGACTTGTATGCCATAAGATGTTCTAATATGCCAAATATGATACATTCGAAGTGTGTTTCAATGTGTATAGCATAGTATGGTTATGCATGACATGAATTTATTGACAAACAAGTTGTTTCATGTAGCATGTTGTAGATAGTGTTTTCTGGACAGGAAGATCTTAGCCACGTGGCGACTATCCAGCACACCATAATGTGCTCCACACACACTGGATCACCACCCGCGCTGATCCACGTGGGGGCTGCGAGACAGGTCCCTCACATACCACCGCACGGGACTTGTAGGGACTTAGTGGTTCGGAGGCTAGAGTAAGTCTTGTCGCGTGCGAGCGACAACCAAGCCCGCGCGCGACCCCTAGTAACTGCTTTTGAGAGATTTATGGCACGAGCTTCATAGACCCGGTCAAACCGGTCAAACCCGGTCAACCTTGTAACGGTTCCGGTATACGCGGATAACGTGCTGTAACGGTCCCTATATACGCGGACGAACGTGCCGTTGTGGTTAAGCTAATTAAGCCGCCATTGATGGGCGCATTAACCACACTACAACGGTCACATTCTCCGTTATATATAGGACGTTAACCCTTCCATACATGGAGAGAACGAACCGAGATACGTGAAAGCTCTGCCCAAATACTGTCTCTCTCTCATACTGTACTATTGCCTTACTCTCTCCCTACACACAACCCAACACTTCCTGTGTTATTTCTATCCTCTGTCTTCGGTGTATATTGAATTCTCTCTGCAGGATTCTCTCGTACACATTTTGGTGAACCCGACGTGAAGTTATGCAGACAGCTCCTCTCAGTCGGTTACTTCTGGCCCACCATGGAAGCAGATTGCCGCACTAAAGTAAGATGGTGTCAGGAGTGTCAATTCAAAGGCAACCTAGTGCATGCTCCTGATGTAGATCTACATGCGTTGGGAACACCATGGCCGTTCCATACTTGGGCTTTGGATTTTGTTGGCCCCATCCGACCAACCTCGCATGGGAATTAGTTCATTCTCACCGCGACCGAGTTGTTCAGCAAGTGGGTAGAAGCAATACCACTAAAGACAGCAAATGCGCTCGCTGTAGTCCATTTCATCCAAGATAACATCATATGCAGGTTTGGCATTCCTAACACAATTCTCTCGGATAATGGTACCCCCTTCGTCAATCGCCAGGTAGCTGCGAAGCTAGCAGAGTACAACTTAAGGCAGATATGCTCTACCCCCTACTACCCGAAAGGGAATGGTCAAGCGGAGGCAACCAACAAGACGCTGTTGAGAATCTTGAGTAAGATGGTTGCAGACGACCACAAGAAATGGGCTGATTCCTTGAACATAGCCTTGTGGGCGTATCGAACTTCTTCAAGACAGGAGTCTCGCCATTTCTTTTATGTTATGGAGCTGAAGCTGTGGTACCTGCGGAGGTGAAGATCAACTCTGCAAGGTTGGCTTTCCATGCACTATATGAGAACCAACGCGATCACGACTTGGTTCTGTTCGAAGCAAAGCGGGAGCAGGCTAAACGGACTAACAAGCGATATCAGGAAAGGATCGCTCGTGCGTACAACAAGACAGTACAACGCCGAGATTTCGCAGTTGGGGACCTGGTCTTGCGCGCATCGGATCATTGCATGCGAGAGGTGGCTCATCCAAAATCCGCAGCCAATTGGGAAGGACCATTCGAAGTCAAAGAAGTATTTGACAGTGGCTACTGCAACATACAAAGGCTACATGGGACGGCCTCAACCCCAAGCTCAGTCAACATGCGCTGGATTAAGAAGTATTATCCTTAACTCCTCTTATTACATGCGTTAAATTGCAATGTCTATTTTATGCTCTGTATTGCCAAAATTCATGCATCTTCTCTCCCATATGAGGGAATTGTAATCTCACTTCTCCCATATGAGAGTGTTCTATAATAAAAGACTTCTTCCAAATGGGAAGATCTTTATGATTTCAGCTGTCTTTATCGCTTTATTTATTTCTTCATTTCTCAATAGCGAAAGCCCATCCGCCGTAATGGCAGCATTCTGCAAATATGATCTTAAATGATCTCTAAGCCCATCCGCCGCGATGGCAGCACCATGAGAACATGATCTTAAATGATCTTTAAGCCTATCTGCCATGATAGCAGCACCGTGCGAATATGATCTTAAATGATCTCTAAGCCCATCCGCCGCGATGGCAGCACCATGTGACCATGATCTTAAATGATCTTTAAGCCTATCTGCCATGATAGCAGCACCGTGCGAATATGATCTTAAGTGATCTCTAAGCCTATCTGCCATGATAGCAGCACTATGATCTTAAGTGATCTTTAAGCCTATCTGCCGTGATAGCAGCATTATGATCTTAAGTGATCTTTAAGCCTATCTGGCCATGATAGCAGCACTATGCAAATATGATCTTAAGTGATCTCCAGAGCCTATCTGCCAAGATAGTAGCCGTACTTGAGTCTTATCTTAAGCGATTCTCAAGCCTATCTGCCAAGATAGCAAAGCTATGCAAATGCGATCTCAAACGATCTAAAAACTCATCTGCTAAGACAGCAGTTCTCACGAATGATTCTCAACCAGCGAATCTATCTGTTGGATAGCAAATCGTAGCGACAACACAGTGCGAATATGACACTACAAAAAAGTGAAGCTTGCCAATATGCATGCGAAAGTTGCAATTTGTTGTGACAAGAACAGCAAATCAAACAAAGCGATTTATTATTATGAGTCAAAATGACTTACAAATTATCTGTCTAGATAGCAGCTTACAAGAGAAAAAGCTTAGACTGAGCTAATTACACGGCCAACATGGCCTACAATTCATCTAGATAGCAGCTTACACGCAAAAGTTACAAAGAAGGGAAATCCTTACTGTAAAAGGATCGGCCTATCGATCCTACATGCGACCAAAGATCTGTAGCAAGTAGGATGTTCCTATAAAACGAACGGCCTACCAACGCTACAAGACCTATGCGACGCTATGTTCAAGATCCCAGGATCTGACAAGGCCTCTGTCTGGTCTTCTGCCCAAGAGATGTGCCTGAGGAACCACCTGTTCCGGCGTATGCGGCGGTAAAGAACAGGCAAGCAGCAACTCCTAGGGCAAGAGGCTCCTTGTCCACGGAGACGAGCACAATGGCTCGCCACCCCGAGTTCAAGAACATGGTGGCGAATGATTCTCCTCCGGGAAAGCTAGAGGAGAAATCCGCCGTTCATTACGAATCGGTAACAAGGTCAGTACGGCACTGCACCTCGCCGGGAGGCGGCCGGAAACACGACCTGCAAGCATAATAGACGAAGAAAATTCTTCGAGCAAGCATGACACGTTATGTGCATCTTCTTTATGATGGTTATGAAGATCAATAAGCCTCGTGAAGAAGATCTTGGAAGCTATTTTTATGGCACAAAGCACAAACTCAGGTTTCACAACTTGAAGTTGCCAGCATTGAAGCCAGCAGTCGTAGGGACTCATGGCAAGCCACATTTTGGGATGAAGGACCCAAGCAGTGGAAGGCAGGGTTTATATAGACCCAACGGAGACCCTTCAAATCTTTAGCTGAGTCAGCAAAACTTGGAAAAGGGGTAAGAATCAATCACTCACGCCTTGAAAAGAGGTAACATTCAATTACCCTACTAAAGGCTACGACGATTCAGTTGCGTATCCTAATTAATGACGGAAGGTCATGATACGGATGGACTTCCCAAGGAAAGCGTGCTTATCTGATAAGCAATTAGCGCGAAAATCAAGGCAGAATATCGCTAGCTGACGTCATAATTGATATGCACAAAGATATTCGAGCAAATCCCGGGAAGGGCAAAACAGGCATTCAAATTTTGAAAAAAAAAAGAAGGAGGAGAAACCCTAGCAACATTACAATAATGTTTTAACATTTTGTTCAAAACAAATTTGTTATTGTTCAAAATAAGCCTTTGACCAGGGAGTCATCAGGAGTAAACTGACGTGACAAATTTGCCACTTGCTCCACTTCTCGCTTCAACTGCTCGTAGTTGGCGCTCATTTCATGGAAGAGCTTCACAGCCTCTTCAGCTTTCTGCTTTTGCTGCTCCATCTTCTGCTCCTCAGCTGCGAGGTTATGGAAGCCGCGCTTCAAATTCACGGCCGCGCGAATCTGGGTGACTCTGTTGACAATATACCCAAAGCCCAGCTTGCCTTGAACTTTGGCTTGAAGGTTTTGACACATGCCGAAAAGCAACTGCGCGCTCTGAGGAGAGATGGTCGCAGGTGTGGCCGCAGACAGCTGCTCCAAAATCCAGATGGCTTCGGTCAAAAATAGCCTTCTGTCGAAAGGCTCTATCTCCGGAGACCTCACAAATGATTGAGGATAGGAGAGACGCATCTGAACCAGCCAGTCCACATCAGCTTGCTTCAACCCTAAGCAATGTTAAGCCAAGTTAGAATATCGAGCTTGTAAATGAAGAATGCAAGATGCGAACAACAATCGTAACATACCAGTTCCTTCAAGGATCTCGCGCAAAGAAGGAATGCGCATTGCCGGGGCAGCTGAAGACTGTCCTCGCTCCATTGCTCTCCTATCAGCTGCGAGCTCTAACTCCTCATAGTTGGCAGGAAGGGTATAAGCCGCACCAGGAGCGACTGCAGCTCCTACTTGCGAACTCCAAAAGTTTCACGTAGGAAGAATCACTGCAGGCTCAGTCCTTGCTGGAGGCATGGCAACGGTAGAAGTTGCAGCTCGATTAGGGATGCCTTCGGGTGCGAAAGCCTCAGCAACATCTGCTTCTGTTTCCTCAGCAGCAGCAATGGTATCTTCCTCCATCAGCACGTTGTCAGCCTCGGCATCATCAGAAACCTCGATGATATCCTCTAAGGGCTCTCCTGCATACTCAGCAGCTGCGACGGGCTTCTCGGTATGAGAACTTGGCACTGGGACATAAGATGCAGAAGGATGACTCCTCTGTCCAAGCATGGCTTCATCAGCATTACCTGCGATACAAGACAGGATGATGTGAGGTAACTTGTGTCAAACAATATTTTATTATTTTGATAAACCAAGAGCGAGCACCTCCACGCGTAGGTGGGATTGCAGCATCTGCGTCATAGTCTAAGGACGCAGAACCATGTCCTATTAACGTATCTTCATTAAGCATATCTTTAAGTTGAGCGTGACCTGGGGCGTGAAGAAACCAGTCATGATAATGTTTGGGTTATTAAGCCTAGTTCACAAATGTTGTTCAAATGATTACCTGAAGGTTCGCCGCACTTGCTTACTAGCCAGCGTCGAATGTCAGCTTTTTATAAGCCATGCTTTAATGCACCAACAATCACATCTCGGTAAGTTACTGCAAGATTAAAAATCTCACCTTCGTTACCGCCTGCGATCTCTTCGAAGTCCGCTTGGACCTGCTCTAGAGCAGCCGCATCTTCTTCTAGAGCCGCATCCTCCTCGTCAACTTGAGGAGCCGCATCTTCTGGAACCGCATTTCCCTCATCGGTTGGACGCACCAAGTCGTCGACGTGTTGCTCTTCCAGGCTCCTTTGCTTTACGCGTTCAAGCTCCTCTTCTTCTCGCTTCCTTCTTCTTTCAGCAGCCTCTGCAGCTGTTCTCCTGGACTCGGCAAGGATGTCCTCGTCTATGGTTTCGCTGGAAACACCAGAGTGAGAACCCCTCTTCTGCCTCTTGGCCAAAAGGCCGCTGATGGTCTCATCATCATCATCTGCAAAGGAACGAATTGGTCAATCAAGACTGCGAAAGTTAAGATAATGAGAAGAGAAGTACGATGAGGATACCTCCCGATTCTTCATCTTGTATCTCGTCTCTCTCTCCTTCTCTGACATCTTCGATTCTTTCTTCTTCTTCATCATCATCCCTTTCTCTCGCCTCCCTTCTCTCCTCCTCTTCTTCCTCCTGATCAAATGGAACAAAGGTCTCCACTGCGAGCTCTTTCCGTGCCTTGCTTGGCATGAGACCTTTACCTTTGTCCCTAGAGGTAAGGGACCTCGCAGGAGGTGAAGGTGGAGCGCTTCTAGGGGAATAGATTGTGATTCCCCTCTGCCTTGGTCTCTTTTCCCGTGGAGCAACAGTTGCTGGGGGAGACGGATCATCCCTGGGTGGAGACAAGGCTGGAGTATTCTCTATCAGCGAATCAGCAAAAACATCCATGACCTGGCGAATCCGGGTTTCAACTGCGGAAGCCATTCTCATTGCTAGTCGAACTGGTTCACCTTGTCTTCTCGCAGTAACAATGGTGGTGATCAGCGACTTGGAGCGCTCACCAGATGCAAACCTCCTCACATAGCACTGCGACAGAAAATGGAGCATAAGTTTCAAAGCATCGGAATAAGGAAACTTAACGCGTGCGAAGGAAATTGTTTACCTTGGCGAAAATTTCACTGTATTTGATGACATGCGAATCGCCTTTCTTAACTGCGGCCATCTTCTCTTCAAGGATGGTGGCGGGACACAAGTGATTCTCGTGATCCAGCAACGAATAGCAGCCATATTGGGTGTCGTCCAGACTACAGTTGGGACGAAAAGGGAAAGAATTTCGCTTGATCACAGGAGCTCTGCTTGGTCGAGGGGTCGACTGTGTATCAAATCTTGCCTGCTGGGTATTCCAATAGGCAACCCAGTTCCTGGAGTACCCACCTTCGCGGTTGCCTGGGGGTTGCTCAAAGGGAAGGTTGCTCCGTAAGATTGTTTTACACTCCCCAGACAGTAATCGCTTGTAGCAGCCTCTTATGATAGACTGCGGCCAGATTGATGGTGCCACTGCATCGAAGCCAAACTGTGGAGAAACGCGAGTAGGATCGACATCCACGGTGATTCTCTCGTACCTAGGGGTGAGCTCGCGAACATGCTCCGCAAGAGCAGGAAGAGAACCTCTCAAACACCAGCAGAAGAATTCGCGATAGCGCTCGTGGAAATGCTCCCCGCCCTCGAAAAGGAGCTCTTCCGAGAAAGCAACAGCCTTGGAAGGATACAGTTTTGGGAACCATCGCACATTCTCAATGCGCGTGGCATAAAGCCTGGCTGTAAACTCGCTGCGATTGTCGCATATCAGGCCCCAGGTGCACTTAGGAAAGTGAGTTCCAAACCATCTCGCAGTCCTGCCACTATTACGCTCTTCCTCCGCACCCGGGACACACCACTTACTGGGCTTAGAAGGAACAGGAGCATAAGAGGGCCATCGCTCGAAGACCCAGATAGTCAAGAAGGCAATATTGACATAGGTCAACACATCGAGGCGACCGCGCGAGTCCTTGATTGCTACAACCAGTTGGTTTAGCCTATGGTACAGGGTGCCCAAGACTAGAGGCCCAAGTGCGACCTTTTGACCAAGGGTCAGTTTCACAGCAAGAGGAAGGACATGATAGAAGACCCCATCATGAGGGTGGCCATCGATCAAATACCTCGACAACCAGGCGCAGAGAAAAGCACATAGGGTCAGGTGATAACCCTTGCCATTCACATAATTCTTCGCTTTCGGGTTCCGGCTCAGAAGTTTCTTGGTGATACTACTGTTCGCATAATCGCGAAAGAAGTATTGCACCCACTTGTTCCAAGTGTTCTTTGCAGATGTGTCAACCAGTTGCCAATCGGGAAGAAGTTCCGTAGGTGTCCACCGGGTGGAAATTTTATTCACCTCTGACAAGCACTCCTCCATCTGCTTGTACAAAGCAACCTCTGCATCAGTCCTCAAGGGACTAAAAGGATCCACCTCACCCACAGGAGACAGATCATACAGCATGTGTACATCTTCAAGAGTGGGAGCAGCCTCGCACTCAGCGAAGTGGAATGTGTGAGTCGCAGGCGAGTAACGCGAGAGAAAGTTTAGAAGCATGGACTGGTCCAGCTTCACGGCAGCACCCTTCATAGCACGGACTGCAAAATATATGCCAGCATCGTTTAAAGCAATAGCATGATGGGTCAGTACATGGTCAATCCACTCATCCATAAAGTCCAATTTCTGAACAAACGCTTGAGTGGAAATCGCAGTATACGGGAAAAAACCATTTTCGACCCCCAATCGAACCACATCCTTGGAATCGATCAATTCGAGCATGGCCGCGTTAACTGGAGGGGTCAATGTTTGCAACTCTTCAGCAGGAACGGGGGTTGGCAGGTTCTTCACCTTAACCCTAGCATGGTAAAAGTCTTTGCCACCCAGATAGGGGGCTTTCCGCCATAAGGTCTGGGGAAGATCAGGTATCTCTTCGATCTCTTTAACGGGCTTGGTTCCTTTTGTCTTTGCCATTCCTGCGGAAAGGCAAGAAAAAAGGGGGGAGAAATACACATACTTTAGTTTGAATTTCAAGATTCAGCTTGAAGCAACGAGGATTTATCAGAAGAAAGATGAACAGTTCAGTGTCAATTTTGGGGTTTGAAGTTCAGAATCGTTGGGGATTTCTGAAACCCTACATTCAAAACCCTTACAATCTGGGGACTAAATCAAGTTTGGATTTAAAGAGCAAGGTCTCCTTCATAGTTTCCAATGGATGGTATGTTTCAGATAGTTATGGGTTTGCAGATCCAACACATTTCAAAGCATATATCGGTATGTTAAATAAAATTGAACAAGGCCAACCTTGTTTTGGTAAAGCTTGCTTGGATGCGCACAGTTGAAGAAGACGATTGACAAGAAAGAATTGATGATTGATTATTTGAATCTGCTCTTCAAGGCTTCCGGGTATCATTCACTTTAAGAGAAAGAAGTGATGCTTTGCAACAATGGAGAGCACAGAGTATTTATCCAAAAACAATGAAGGGTTGCGTCCTTTCAGTAGTCGAATCGCAACCGTCACTGTCGAATCGCGCAATCACAGGACAAGTTGACGTCACGCCTAAAACCCTAAAAGACCAGACGGCACGACTCTAGGGGTTTTAGGTCATAATGACACGCACGGGGGCTGAATTTGCTTGTATTTGAATTGGTGCGTGGCGGCGACGCGTACGTTGGTTCCTACGCATGGAAGCCTATCCGGTTGTGAGTCTTCACGCGCAGAAAGGGGGCTAATGTAGATATTGCTTTTTGGACAGAAAGATCTTAGCCACGTGGCGACCATCCAGCACACCATAATGTGCTCCACACACACTGGATCACCAGCCGCGCTGATCCACGTGGGGGCTGCGAGACAGGGCCCTCGCATACCACCGCACGGGACTTGTAGGGACTTAGTGGTTTGGAGGCTAGAGTAAGTCTTGTCGCGTGCGAGCGACAACCAAGCCCGCGCGCGACCCCTAGTAACTGCTTTTGAGAGCTTTATGGCACGAGCTTCATAGACCCGGTCAAACCGGTCAAACCCGGTCAACCTTGTAACGGTTCCGGTATACGCGGATAACGTGCTGTAACGGTCCCTATATACGCGGACGAACGTGCCGCTGTGGTTAAGCTAATTAAGCCGCCATTGATGGGCGCATTAACCACACTACAACGGTCACATTCTCTGTTATATATAGGACGTTAAACCTTCCATACAAGGAGAGAACGAACCGAGATACGCGAAAGCTCTGCCCAAATCCTGTCTCTCTCTCATACAGTACTATTGCCTTACTCTCTCCCTACACACAACCCAACACTTCCTGTGTTATTTCTATCCTCTGTCTTCGGTGTATATTGAATTCTCTCTGCAGGATTCTCTCGTACACACATGTATATCAATTAATCTAGTTAATTAAAGATTTAAGTATGTTAATGTCCGATCCGGAGTACAAATATCAAGCGTTGGGTCGTTGCATATGTAAGTTGGTTGAGCAGCTATAACATTACAATGTTATAAGTTGTTCCCCATTATGCACACGAAAATGGACTCCTAACACAATTACGAGCCTGCTGGAGCGGTACACGTATTGTTCCCTCTCGTAAGCGTGAAAGGGGAACATGGACTTCTCACACAATTATGAGTCTGCTGGAGTGGTACGAGGTGTGGCGACACTACGTATTGTTCCCTCTCATAAGCGTGGAAGCCCTGACGCAGTTGATGACCCTATATAAGAAATAATATCCTTTTTCAATGGGTAGTAAGTCTTTTGTTCAGTTAGTTATGATTTCATGCATGTTAACTCCTAGTAAGTAGTGCGTTAAGCGAGTTCGAGGACGAACTCTTTATGAGGTGGGGAGAATGTAATAACCCGCATTTCTAAGTCACATTAGCATGTTAATTATATGTGATTATATGTTAATATGTTATTTAACATTAGATAATTAGCTCATGCAAAGTTATAAATAGCATTTTTAGTGTAAATAAAGTATAATTGAAGGCATTTTTTAATATTAGAGTGTCATCTTGTGAAGTACATGTTAAATGAATTATATGCCTAATCATGTATACATGAATTTTCCGTGTATATTACTATCATTACTAGTGTGAAATGTAACAGCCCGCATCTATAAGTTGTGTATCTATTTCTTAAGTGAAAATATTATGTTCTGGATGAATGTTTCATGTTATGTGTTTCATTAATTGCATAGACGAGACTTGTAAATAGTAGATGTCGAAACAAGTATTAAGTTTTATGTAGGTTGGATTTATAAACTATAATGTAGTTTACAATAATGCTAGGGACCCTCATGAAATAAGATTTTAGACAGTTAAATATTAGTTGTACAAAGTTATAAGATGTTATAGGAGTACTTGATCATGTGGTGGTCATGCTAGTAACTAAGACACTTGCATTATTAGATGTATTAGAGAATCATCTAGAACCACATACAATAGTCTAAGTGGTACAAGTGTTGCACGGAATCAAATCCCCCAAACCCATGTCATGTGCTCCCACTTGTCATTTCTCATCCCACACGTGTCACTCTACTTTCTCCACCTATTTTCTCTCCACTTTCTTCTCCTTCTCATTCTCCACCCGTATGGAAATTTTCACTTCTTCATCTTCTACTCTTCTTTCATTCTCTCAATTGTAACAAGTCCTCCATCTTCCAAAATTTCCCAAATTATGAAGATCAAGTCTCAAGCTCTTATCAGTTCCATCAAATTCTTCTATGAGCTCCATCGTAGTTAGCTAGAAGGCACTAATTCAACATCATCCATCACCATTTGAGCCTAATTGGCGATCTAGATGACGTTGGAGTTGATGCTCGTGTGCTTAAAGTTGGTCAAATTTTGACTAAGAAATATGAAATGAATGGTTTAAGCTCGCAAGGTGAGTTACCCTACCTCCCAATGTTTGTAACTACCCTCAAGTTTCTTACGAAGTTATGTATGTCCATGTTTCCCCAACTAGTATGTATGTATGCTTTTAACGACAGTGAAATATTTATGCCCCCATGTATGCTAACAAACAAAATAAAAATTTCATAAGATAAAACACGATTTCAGAGAGGCCACAGTACCGCAGTGAAACCCCATGTCGGGTATAGGCAGGCTACGACCCTTTTGTCGGGGCAATATAAGCAGGTACCCGTCGCCTCACGGGTCGTCGGGATGGACATGCCCCTACGTTATGTTAAGTCACGAAGGTTATCACGGGCCATAAGATAAGAAATTATGGTCTCTACGTGAGACAAAGCAATGTTCCTACTTGGAACAATATGATTTTACACGATATAAGTTATTTTTTACGTTACGCTTTCTTTACGATACAAGTTACGCTTTTTATGAATTTCACGATCTTTCAAGTATCACAAGTATATGTATGTATGTATGTATGTATGTATGTATGTATGTATGTATGTATGTATGTATGTATGTATGTATGTATGTATGTATGTATGTATGACAATGATTTATGTTCACGACGCTCCATGGAAAAGTCAGCCATTTTTGGTTTTCCAAACCTATGGAGGGGCGTAGATGTAACTCACTGAGCTAGTTGATCTCACTCTTTTAAATTACATTTTTTTCATGTTCTAAAGACACGTAAGATGCAAGAACTAGAAATGTGTTAAGTTGATATGTGGCAACGTGCTTGGTGAAGCTTATGTGCTTAGGCGATATTTATATGCTAGACGACTTAGAGATTTTCTGTAAGAGCCTTGTATGATACCTAGAACGTTTCCCCGATTATGCTCTGCTTACGTTATGAGTCGAGAGGGCTAAATGTAAATAATTTCCAAGTTATAACTTTTTATTTTCAATATTTTCATTTATGTTGCAAGTCGATGTGTTTTTTTTTCATGAAGACCCCAAGTGATTTGTTAGTTACGCTTCCGCAAATTTTCAAAAGAAAATTTCAATCTCAATTTTAATGAATTGATTGTTTAGCCTCTCGACGAGTCAAGGCCTCACCGGCATGTCACGCCCTCCTCCCGTTAACCCAATCGCTAATCGGGGTTGGCGGGAGGGAGATGTGACAATATTAGTTAGGATCTAAATAGTTGTGTTTATTCTCATGAATTCTACATCTCATGGAGACGTTATGTGTCGATAAACTGCAATTACCAACAAATTATGATCCCCTTTTACTGAAATTATCCCCGTCTTTTTTAATGAATAATCAAATTTAAATGATATGCCATAGTTTAAATGATATGAACATAGAGATGCAACAGTAATTTAGTCGTTAAAAGATGGGCGAAATAGTTTATGTAGGATTACCATCGGTTAAACGAGAAGCAAAAGAGATTTCCAATAAAAGACAATATCTATGAACATGTAAGCAAGGAAATGTTAAATTATGTAGAGCTAGAGTAGATGAAATGGTAAACTATAAAGTTTGGTAGGGATTATTCTCCGAACGGCGTGAAAAGGGAATCCGTAAAATAAATTGAACAAAGGAGTGATGAAGCTATTATAGCAAAATGAAGAGAAACTAATAGTTGGAATTGAAAATACCAATTAAGGGAGAGCGTGGCGTGGGAGAAGCCTTCGAATGTGCAGGCAAGTCTGATCGTTGACAATACTTCTAGGATCATTGCATATATGATGATTATTTATAGAATGTAGCTAATGAATTTTTAAAAAGTGGGTGGAATTTTTTATTGAGCATAAGTTTGGGTTACTGTTCTTGTACCCTTGTCATTGGTTTCATTTTATCCACTCTAGGAGGATTATGTGATTTATGTTCATTGTATCATTTTAAAATGTTCATTAACCACTATTATATTGAAAAATTAAAAGCTATTCATGGAAAAATTAGAAGTTGTAATCAAAATTTTAATTATGAATGAACATGGGCGTCAACTATTTCTGTCAAAATGTGTTTCTCAATGTAATACATGTCACCATAAATTGAGCGGTCAATATTACATGGCACATATGCATGAGTTGTCATGATTTAATTGGCACAAAAGTGTTTTAAATATACCATTTGGATTTATAGCATGACACATGTCTTATCAAGAAAGCTTCTCGTAATACACGTGGCGTAAGGGAAGGTTATTCCCTTACTTATATATCTATATAATAAATCAGCTAGGTGTTTCCCTCGAAAAATAGTCAACGGGAACATCCTAGCCATTCAATCTTAAGAAATGTCTCAAGACATTTTGATCCGTTGATCTTCAATTCTTTTTTATTAGAAACATTATTAAAAAGACAAATTAGTTAAAACGTACTACTTTAAATGATAAGACATTGTTATATCTTGAAATCTCTCTTTCATCTAACTAACTATTTCAAAATCCAATTTTATCTAGGATAATTTTTTTGAAATGTATCTCGAGATCTTAAAAATATGTCTTTATCTAATTATTTTTAGTCGTCTATTAACATAAACAAAATAATTTTGTATAAATTTATTATCAAAATATATCAGAAAGAATTAGATATAAGACAAATAATATATATTTTATAATTTCTCTACGGCCACCGTTGGGTCAAGTGATATATTATAAGTGTCCCACGGGCACGGGTCATTTGCTAGTGTATATATATAAAGATAAAGGTTGCCAAAATAATGCAAAATCGAACAAAAAAATAATGATAGATAGGAGGACGACGACAACGCCACCTCCTAACTAGGTGGAACTCTGCCATCGAAGGAGGTGGACGCCAATGCAATTGAAGTAGGCGGGGGGACGACGATTACACCAACGATAGCCACTTCTTCTTCTTCCACTTAAAGAGACAAAAATAGAATCGTCTTCTTCTTCTTCCAATTTAAGAGACAAAAAGTGAATCGCAAATAATTGGGGATGTTCTAGAATTGGTTATTAGGTCGTTTGAATTTTAAAGTGATTTACGAAGTTTGGGGTTTTGCTTTTGGGGGTTCATTTTGAATTCTACTAAGAACCCGTTTGGTAGCGTTTCTGCTTTCTAGAACGTTGTTTTTCGAATATAAAAGTTGTTTTAATGTGTTTGATAAATTTAATTTTTCTGCTTTCTAGAAATCAATTACTTTCCCACAGCAGCTTTTCAAAAGTCAGGGAGGGGTTGCTCTCCAGGACCTGCTTTTCGAAAAATATATTATTTTGACATTCGTATGAGTTATTAAATATCAATAAATATTTATTGTAATAACATTATTAGTTATTTCATGTCTCATATTGTCATTTCGACGGTAAAAGCAACTCTAAAACACTAATTACCAAACACAAAATATTAAAAGTGCTTTCCCGCAGCAACCTACATACGGAATTTACCAAACACTTTTCGGGTAGATATTCACAGCAACTTTCTCATAGTACTTTCTAAACAGTAACTTTCTAAAACGTCACACCATTACCAAACTAGCCCTAAGTTTGGGTCAACTGATTTTGTATCGTGAATTGTGGAGATGTTTGTTTAGGTCAATTGACTTGAGTTTTTCTCGATTATCGGTGGCAATGTTGGTTGTGGTTTAAGGTGTCAAAGCTCCGGGTCGGGCCAGTTAGGAAGCGGGCTGGGAGAGGAGGGGGTCGGGGCCGGGTGGTGGCCCTATGGGGGAGGGGAGATGGTTGGTGGCCCTGTGGGGTTGGAGAAGATTCAATGTGATCCAGACCAATTCCGGCATAAACCCCACATGTTCAAGGGTAAGAGGACAGGAGGCTGGTCTTAGTATAATTATATATATTTGTTTATACTTAAGTTATATATATCTTATATTTTCTTAAATATAAATTATATAAGTTTATGCATATATAGTGAAAACTACGTATATGTTATTATGTTATAAAAGTGTGAAATTGAATTTATCATTTATTTATAAAATAGCACGGTGTGGGTCCCATGCATATTTTTAAAACACATTTTCAAGATACATTTTCTAGGAGACATTTTAAGAGACATTTTTATCCGTTAGATTAGACTAATACTAATTCACTGCTGTCACATTGGATCTCTTATTCCACAGCTAGAACGATGTTTATCAAAAGAAACCCTCGCCATTTGTTCCTGCCGATGATTTGTTTCTTCTCTCAACCACTGTAGGACGACCTCCCTCTGACCCACCACCGTCGACGGTTTCTTTCTGCTCCTCACCATAGGACGTAGCTGCTTAAATCTGGTTGATTTCACTCTCCATCTTCTTATTTCATTCTTGGTTCATCAATTCAACCAATGCTCTTGTTGCAAACATCCCTACCCATCTGTAACCCCGATTTCAATTTTGTGTTTTGCTCATCAATTGAACCATGATTTCAATTTTTTTTTGCTTACATGGATCTGCATCTGCTGAACCAGTGTTTTGCTAATATGGATTTGCAATTACCGAAAAAATATAACTTTGGTTTTATTCTACAGGGCTTAATTGTTAGGTGAAATCCTCTTTGGGTTTGGATTTAGGGTTCTTGGTCAGGGTTCAGGGTCAGGTAATTGTCTTCCTTCTTCATTCAATAGTTGTTTGATGACCTGTGATAGTGGTAATCTAAATGAAGGTTAACTCACCATCAATGTTCCAGAGGAATCCACACCCAGTGATTACAATTTTGTGTTAACCAGTGATTCCATTACAACCGAAAAAGATAAACTTGGTTTTATTCTACATGGCTTAACTGCTAGGTAAAATCGACTTCGGGTTCGGCTTTGGGGTTCTGGTGTCGGGTTCTGGGTCAGGTATTTATTTTCCTTCTTCATTCAATAGTTGCTTGATGAACTGTGTTATCTTTGCTTGATTACAAAATTCACCGTACATTTAATATGCTTTCTACTTGATACTATGGAATTAATATGTAGCAATCATTAAGGAACTTTGATCATAAGAATGGGTTAATAGAAGAGATACGTATCATGTTGTTCGATTTTCATATTTGCGTTTGTATTACATATTCTATCATCGTTCTTCCCCCATTCCAGTGTTGGGTTAGGGCTTGCAATAATTGTATGTAAGGTAAAATAGAAGGCCAAGTTTTGGGTTCGGCTTTGGGTTCGAATTTAGGGTTCATTTCCTTCCCGCTGCTGAAATCAAGCATCGGTTTTGAGTTCGAATTTCGGTTTGAGGTAACTAAAACTACTATTATTCTCTCTATCCAGCGTTGCCGCCCCTCGCTGGTTCTTTCTGTAATTAGGTATGGCACAGTTTATTTGATTTTGTTATAAACATAGATTACCTCCCGTCATCCCTTGCGATTTGTGTTGGTTTTTCAGCTAGGTTAAGCTCCCCCTTTTGTATCCAACGTTGTCGCCACTCACTTGAGATTTCAGTGATCAAGTACGTCTGAGTTTATTTGATTTCTTTGTAATCATCGATTGTTTTCCGTCAACCCCTGCGATTTTGTGTTGGTTTAGAGATTTGTGTTGGTTTTTCAGTTAGGTCAAGTTGCCCCTTTCGTATCCAACGTTGCCGCCCCTCGCTGGGGGTTTATGTACTTAGGTACGGCAGAGTTTATTTACTTTCGTTGTAATCCTCGATAATGTCTTTTCAACCCCTGTTTCAATTTGTTAAAGTTCCAGTTTTGGCGTAAAAGGGTGTACTTGCTCCTGTGAAGCAAAAACATGTTCTTGACCCTCTTATGGATATTGGTACAGAAATTTGCAATTCGTATGACAAAATATCTCTGAATCAAACCAATTCTAGATTCTTAAGGTAAGACCTGTGAATTTTGATTACATTTTAATTCATATAGGAATTTCATAGAAGTATATGCTCATTTTTTTCCTAACTAGCATATGGTTATTACAGAATTGGGATTCAAAAGAAGTTGAGCCAGCAAAGATCAATGGTACTTGATTATTAGGATATTCTTAGTTATACTTTATATTTATTTTTGTCCAGTTACATAATTAAGGGGGTGTCATTTTTGAGTTAAATTTATTCTTTTATATCTTGAAAAGTCATGTGCCTGGATCGAAACTGTGGACGGCTGTGATTAATCTTTGAGCTACTTGTGTCGGAGCCCTGTTGAGAGAAACGGTTGTTCCGTCTACCTCAGTTTGATGACCTAACTCTTCGTTCTGTCATATCTACAAGCCCATGTGTAAGTTCAGCATGGTTTCAAAAGGTTAAAATAGCCAGTCTATTTCAAGGCCTTGAAACAGCTTTCAAAGCTTTGAAACTGACATCACAGTTTAAGCATGAACTCAGGGGAAGTTTTCTGATTCCATTTCAATTCCTATTCTCCTATACTTGATTATATGTTGTTTGATGATGGAAGAAAAATTACTCTAACACTCTAATCCGTGACTAATCCATATGTTTGACTAAGCTCTTGCAGGGAAATTATGTTTCCTATTTTGCAGGATATATTTCCTAAATTGTATTTTCCAGGAAATAAAACTACTTGATGATTTGATTATGTGCTTGACTTTTCTTGATTGAAAGATTCCCAACATCTTCACAAACAAGGTCAAGACAATATCTTTGAAAATACTGAGCAACTATCCGTTGGGAGAAGCAGTTAAAGAAGTCAACAGTTGAAGCTCCAAAATAAGGAAGTTTGTTATGAAGAGATATTGAAGATCTCCAATCCAAATTGCTCCTTAAAAGTGTGAAGAGGTTGAGAAATTCAATGGGACAATTAATAGAGACACTCAAACACATTCAGGGATTGACAAGAAACAAAGAAGAAGACTCATTTCTCTCAATCCAAGCATCTGAAGAACAATGCATGCTCACTGCAGACTTAGTTCTAATGTTCTTCTATTCTGATCTTTTATTTGTATATCATTCTGATAATACTTCTAGTTCTTATTCTCATGGATTGTTCAAAGTGAACAATAGAGAATTCTTAGTTAATCAGTTAGCTAGAGCAGGTACCAGATAGGTTAGTAAGAACCACAAACTGTAACATAGTAAGGTATCTCTCTGTGCTTGAGATCTAGGGCTTAGCTTTTGATTAATAAGAATTGAGTTGAAAATCCTGCAGGGATAAGATCCCTGAGGTAGATACGTGGGTCCAAGTGGACTTAACTCTATATATCTTGTGTCGCTTGCATTTACTTTTCAGTTCTATACTTAGCTTATTTGCAGAAAACAAAAGAGGTTTTATTTTAAGGGTTTGAAACTCATTTCAAGGCCTTGAAATAAACTTAGCTTTTCTACAAACAACTGTTTTAATTCCAAGGACTTGAAACTCATTTCAAGGCCTTGAAATACTATTTACTCATTACAAATCTTTTGAAACCAATCTTCTTGCAAGTTAAGAAAAAGTTGGCATACTCAATTCACCCCCCCCCCCCTTCTAGATTATTGATCCTGTATTCTGCTTACATTACATTCCTTTTACCAGATTCATTGCTGATATGTGGGCTAAAGATGGCTTAGTAGGGTCTAGCATTCTCTGTTGCTGTGTTGGCATTAACTGCTGTGGCAAAAGTAACCCTTTTTGTTGACTCAATTTTGTCGCAAATTAGTGTTTAAGAGAGTGGATTGGTAACCATGAATTGGCCAGCATTCATTACCCAGTGGTTTTGCAATTGTCGATCAAGAAAATGGCCATATGGGTTTAACTGAGCCATAATTCCACCATAACGCAATCCGTATGTAAACCACCCAAACTTCTTTCGTGGTATGATAGAGGAGAGATGTTTGGGGAGATAAAAGGGTATATGGCGACCATCACCAAGAGATGACATATTTTGCTGATGTGAACGGTTGTGAGGAGAAGTTTGCTGAGATCTGCCACCAGGTGGGGGGAAAGAAGTGAATGTTGAGTTTGGTAAGTGTTGTCGCTGAGGGTACGGCGATGTTCTGTATAAATATTATGCTTCTGCTAGTTGTTCTAAAGAAATATGTGGTTGTGATGACCACCTTTTGCCTTCCTGGAAACTTCCACTATCAGAGATATATTTCTGCTGCTGCTGCTGTTCAGGATATGATAATGTTTCGAATGTCTCTTATTTTCTCATTGAAAAGAGGGCTTACTAAGTAGAATCTATTTGGGGGTATGTCTGAAAGTTTTTTCTAGACTGTTTTCTGTAATGAAAATTTGAACGTGTTTTTGCTTATTTTTCTTTTATTGTCGTGCCTTTAGGCACATGCAATACCTAGTGTATAATTAATACGGAACAAAAATATACTTAATAACAAATTATTTTGTATAAGAATTGACGTACAAATGTTAGAAAATGCATCACTATAGTTTAGGCATATTCCAACTAGGTTGGTAGTCAGATTGGCCAAATTAATACTCCAACTAAACGTTTTTTTAATAGGGACAAATAGTCATTGCAACAAATTAGTATTTATTTTTTAAATTAGGGGCAGCTGGGTGCGTGGGGGAATTAGTTCGGGCCGATGGGGGTACGAGGTTGGGCCGATTATCTTTGTAGGAAAACATGAATGTACCGAGTCTGGGCTTGGGTCAGGGGGTCGGGGCCGATTTGATTAGGGGTGGACTATGGCCACTTCAGGATAAAATGGGGTAATTCGGGCCGATTTGGACCGTGGGCCAACCCTATTGACATGATGAGTCGTGGTGCTGGTTAAGGGCAACGTAAAGTTAGAGAATAAAGAGAAAATAGTATAGTTATAGTATCTATATACTATGATATTTTAGCCTTTAAAGCTACACTTAAAAGAAATTTACCACATTCCCCACATGAGCGAAACTACATGCATGGGAGTCTTATTCATCATTTGGAATTCTGCAGGTTCTTTTGTACGTACGGTTAACCAAGTGGGTGTAAAATGCACTTTTCACTAAATTTGTAATGTGTTGTGCGATTTAAAGAGAATAGTGAATGTCACAAATAAAATATAAACATAAAAAATAGGAAAAAACGCTTAAACCATTTGGTATAGCCATTGATTCTTCATACTTCAAGTCACAAAATTGAAAGCCTAAAAAAAGTCCCAAAATTGAAAGGTTGAAAAAGACACTTGTTTTAAACTCACTCTAGTGCTATGGGTCTTACAACAAGTAAAACATTCATTTTTCAATTGATGGTAAAATACAAATAACATTTCTTAGGTTTCGCGAACCCTTAATCAAAAGACTCACTTCTTCCTTAGTAAGGATAATTGCTCGAATCACTTGATAGAAACCTACTGCATGTCACTTTTGTGACATTCAATTTGTACATCATAGAAATCATCACCATGTAAGCATTCATGCAACAAGCAACCATGTATCTCTTGGAACAAATTTGTTATATGGTTACACTTACGGTAAAATTCATCAGCATACAAAAATGTAAATAAAAAATTCAGTTCTTATCATCTTTTAAAAAAAAACAACTGAGTTTTTTCCAAAAAAAGACTGAATTGACCCTACTTTAATTAGTAGGAGAAAAGAACACCAATTATATTAAAGAAATGTATAGCAAATGAATAACTCTCATTTACTTCCTTAAGGACTAATAATTGTGCTACCTAATCCACAGCTGGCCACTCTAAATATCATATCTCCCGAATTTTAAATTTTAAGTAAAATATTATTTAGTTTTCTTTTTTAAAATAAAAATACTGAGTTTAAAGTTAATACTACGATTACCGAATTTTGCTACTGTACATGGGGTTGTGTGACTGAGATGATGATTGTGATAGTTGACGATAGTTAGTGCAAACTATGGTGATGAAAGAGTATGTAAACTCATGTAGATTGGTGGACATAGGGATGGAAATAAGCCAAGTGTGATCAAAGAGAGAGAGACAACTTGTTATGGCTATGGACGATTGATAATTCGAAGAACCTCTGTGACGAGGGTGAGCCTCCTATATATACACATACAGTGCAACGGTCATGGGGACGTTATGGTGTTAATCACGCCCCATTATGAGCATTAGGATGGTCAATGCGGATATCGCGGGGCAACAGTTACTGAATTCGCATCCGTACCTGAAGACTACAACTTGATGGTGCTCAGGGATGTGCCCGAGCGCGATGATTGGGACTCTGTGGAAATCGAGAATAAACATTGTCTTACGTCTGGATCCAAACATTACCCATATTCTAAAGTCGACTATCAGGCTTACTATATTGCGCCAGATTTATGGAAGAATGGATCGTGTGGGCTTTAACTGAACATGAACAAACCCTGAAGAAGTCGGGATCTGTGATTTTTGCGCGCAACCAAAGGCTTCAAATTTGCAGCAAATCCTGACGTGATTAACACGTTGATCCCTCGGTGGTGTAGCAAGATTCAAACCTTTCCTTTTGCGCAACTCGAGGCCACTCTAATCTTGGAAGATATTCCATCTTGCTATAAATTCATGCGATGGGTGCGCTGGACCCTCTGGCACCTCTGGAAACTCGATAATAAATATTTTTTTTGATGAAATATCCATATGAATGCAGGTGATGGGGATATGTGTGACCAGGGGGGTTGGTGCTAAAGATGAGAAGAAAGGGAAGTACACCCTTTCTGGTGCAAAAAGTACATGTAAAAGATGGACTCTCTGCTTCTTTAAAGACTACGGTGGTGATGTTGTCCCCCATGGACTGAAAAAGGCTGGTGAACCTCTTTAAGTTGACGAAATTGGAGCTTCCTTCGCAATCCCTACCTTTATGTGCATGTTGATCTCAAGGTACCTTATTGACGGTGGTCCGCACGACGAGGTATTTCAACATGTGCTTGCTCTTGTAGTACGTATGTCGCTTGGACAAAATTTGGTTTTGGGCCCCTTAGTCTTAGGTACCTTTATGTGCATGTTGATCTCAAGGTACCTTATTGACGGTGGTCCGCACGACGAGGTATTTCAACATGTGCTTGCTCTTGTAGTACGTATGTCGCTTGGACAAAATTTGGTTTTGGGCCCCTTAGTCTTAGGTACCTTGTACAGAAGAAGTGACCAGACTTTGCTACATCTCAATCAGTCGCGATAACGATATGACTTGGTCTTTTTCTCCAATGTTGGATTCCTTTCAATGTGGGCATATGAGAAATTGTAATACCCCGTCTGATTACTTGGTGTAAAATAGTAACTGGGAAGTTAAAAAATAAGAATTTAATTGCGAAAAATAAGGTTGGGTAAATTATTGTGTTTTTATAGTTTATAAATTCGTGTGAGATTTTAGAAAATATTAGACTAGTATTCGTAAAGAAATACGCGAGTGTTTACTTTAACCGTTGGGTGTGCGATCACCGCGAGATTTCGTGCATGTGCTACACCGAATCACCCCATCTTTTGGTGTGCCCAACCACACCTTAGTATTTCTCATGACTTCATTCTCTCCAAGCAAATTTTCCTTCGGGAGAATTCTCTTCACCGGCTCTATCACCATCACCGCCTCTATCACCATCATCTCCACTGTTGGAGACTTACCTCCACAAGCAACCATATGTATATAAGTACCTCCTCTGCCTCACGTCCCTCCACACATCACTCCACCACCATCTTCAACATCCTCATCATCACCACCATCAACACCCACGGCAAACACCACCATTACTTCCACAACTCTCAGCTCTCTTTCCCCATCTCTCTCTAGTCTGTCTCACCCTCTCCTCTATCCGAAAGCTGAGGCAAAGAAACAACACCACCACCTTAGCATGCCAATTCTGATACCTCTAGACCACCATTGAAGTCGGCCAACTTTTCGGAATAAAGTTGGAAGCATCACCAGGGCGATTTGAAGACTTTCCATGGTCCTAGGTAAGTTGTGTATACAAATAACGTTTATGAAAAAGTTGATTTCCATTTAACATAATAAAGAGCTAAAAATATATTAGAAAAGTAAAAAAAGGTACTTACTATTCCTTTAGTATCATATTTGTCAAAACATTCATTTCTGATCAAATCTAACATGGTGTATCATATATGTTACTTCTAGAAAATTTTGTGTTCTTTCTTTTTAATTTTTTTCAACATGTAGAAACTTTATGATTAGTTACAAAAATTTAGGGAGAAAGGGTAATAATGGACATATTTTGGGCTAAGTTGGTAGGGAGAAATGAAATAACAAATCTTCATGGCTAAGTTTAAACTGTTGGAGTAAATAAAATAGAAGCAAGTGTTTATTTTCACAAAATATCCCTACATGTTTATGAAATTATGATGCCATTCCCTAATGGGGGCCCTAGGCAAGCCAATTGTATGCCTAAGGGCAGAGACGAGCCCGAGCATCACCTACCCAACCAACTTCGTCCGCTTGGAACATCCTCAGAGGAAACCTGTAATAAAGTTACTAAATAGTTGAATTCAAGAGAGCCGTTAGAGCTCCATAATATTAAAATTAATATACATATAAAGAAAATACATGTGGTCGTAATTTAAATCAATGATGCGTGTGTTACTGACGCAAATCCTTACGCGCTAATGCAAGGTTGAAATATCGATCCCACATAGACAATGGGTGTATTCCAACTAGGAATAAAGGTGAAGAGTGTAGATTAAAGACTAAGAATTTTTGTATGTTTTTTATCGATAGTCAGACGTAATAATCTTTGTGCATGCATTATTAAATGAACCACACGCATTTTATATCACTTCGGTTAGGTCATTTTTTCATGATAAATTATTGATGTTTATCACGCATTCTGTACAACACCAATTTTGTATTTGCACTCAAAACACACACACACACAAACACCTCAACTTGTGTTCTCTTTTACGAACGGATGCAGTCAACACCAAGTTACTCGTGATGTAAACGAGATTTCTTCCCATATTCTGGTTAAACTATCACCATGACCTTCAGAAGACATACACGTGTTGAGCACAACTTTTCACCACACCAAAAGAATTTTCCACAAGATTATGATGACTCTGAGCTCTCGCGTTCGGGAGAACTACTCAACCAAAAACACTCCTAGAACCATCAACATGGCCACTTTGGGGACAAGGAAAATAAAAAATTGATGTATGTTTAAGCGAATTTTTTGGTTGAAATTTCTATCGCGGCCCAAGAATTTATGATTTACCTACGGACTGCCTCAAAACTACCGCCTGAATTTTCCATGAAAATGTCAAATGCCCGTGTCTTCGTGGTTTGTACAACCTGGTGTTGAAGTCGATCGAGCTATCTCTCCCTGTGAAAATCACATTAATGAAAAAACTCATCATCAGTTTGTTTTTCCTAAATAACTCTCTCGACCACCCAAATACAACCATTTAACCAAACCAGACCATAATTAAAAAATGCCATGTCCCCGTACTTAGTATCTCTTCTTCTCAAACTATATTTGGGATCAAATAGAAACCACAAAGCGTAAGCTCTATATATATCGAATTTAAAACAAATTGTTGCCACCACTTGCAAATTCGTAAATCTAATATTATGTATGCTTGCATCTACCATAGTGTACGTTTATAAGAGAAAATGAAAAATCAACATACCCCTCTAGGGAATGTCAACTATGATGAAAACGATTTAGGGGTTCTTTACTTTTTCGGGAAGACCATTAAGAAATTAGGTAGGTGTTTGTATGTGATCAGCTGAAACTTTATCTACATTTCCTAACTTACTGTTCATACAATCCCCCCCCTAATCATCTCAGTATAAAAAGGACATTGGTCTTCTAAACACATGCACCACCCAAAAACAAAAACAAAAATGTCTCCCTCCTTTGATTGGACTTTGCTCTGCACCACCAACTTCCTCGTCCCGTCATTAGCCACACCAATCCTGACACACCACCTAACACAACCACCAAAAATACATACTGGAAGACAGCCTTGCCACACACCCCTTTCCTGCTACTGCTAAACCTCATACAACGATCCGGGCTGGCGGCAGCTTACCGGCGCGATGCCACTGCCAAGGCAAGTTTTTGGTGTCCTTTGAAGATGGGGCTTACGTACATTTACGCCAGCTAGAACACACAAGGTGGCAAGCACTGTTTCAAGCCCAAGGCATTGTTTCTCAAAGGAACAATTAGGCTTCCCAAAATGAAGATGATGCCGAGTACGTTGCTGCTTCCGCCCAGTAACATTCCCCCGCTCAACAACAAAAAATTTGACAAGATCATTCATGAACTGTCCATCCCTCGCGCATCGGGCAAAGCCTGGGTCATTGCTCAAACCCTACAACAGTAGGAATCCCCTTCGATCTAAGGAGAACAACAAGCGTTCATTACCACACCGTAGGAAATGGTAGACTTTGTCACCCTACTGATCGGGCGTAGTAACCTCAGCGCCCTAGAGACCGACGTCAGGAGATACAACAAACCGCCAACTGAATACTATCGTGTGTGGTGTAACAGCAACACACGATAGTATTCTGTTGGTGGGTTGTTGTATCTCTCGACGTCGGTATCTAGGACACTAAGGTTACTACGCCCAATCAGTGGGGTGACAAAGTCTACCATTTCCTCTGGTGTGGTAATGCACGATTGTTGTTCTCCTTCGAACGAATGGGATTCTCTATTGCATTTTCTCTATAGCATTTTAATAGAACTTTTTTGTGATCATAACACATCATCGCTGAGACATCCAACAAGTCTTGACTCTCCATTATCCCAAATCCAAATCTCACTGTAAAAAATAAATGCACACAATATGCACACAATATGCACGGAATTTTGATAAAATTTGGATTATTGGAGAGTCAAGATCTATTGGATGCCTTCGCGATGATGTGTCATGATCACAACAAAAATGCTACTAAAAAGCTGTAGGAAAAACACTATAGAGAATATGTATTCAATGTAGATAGAGTTTCACCTGACTGCATACACACACCTACATAATCACCGTTATTATGAACGAATTAATTGATGATGGGGACAGTTTTTATTATAATATTCGTTAATGTCATCGTTCATAAATTCCTTCTTAATGGTCTTCCCAAAATAATTAAAGAACACCTATGTTTAGTAATTTTTTGTGACTCCGATCGCAAGTATGACGGATGGACCATCGCATCTTATTCCATCATTGAAACTTTATTACAACGAAGGACGGACAGTCAAATATTCAAATACTTGTAATAGCCAGTTATTTGAGCTCGCTTCTTTACAAGATTTTGGATCTATATGTAGTTTCATAAAGTTTATCTTTTTCTATTTAAGAATTCTCATTTGTTGGTATCACATGAGTGAGGAAATATGGTCCATTAGATGAGAAATCTTAATTGAATAAAAATTCAGCAACTCAAATTGGAAGTAACGATTTGTATTCATATTTTGTTAAGAATAAACTTCAAATTCAATCAAGTATAAAACTTCATGTGTACATCGTTGTTATGCTCTAGTGATGCTCTTTTCGCGCTTTTAAATCGCGTTCTACTTATTTGAATTTATAGTGAGTGAAAGACCCTTATTTAACTTCTAATCACAGAAATGACTCATCATAGATCATTTTAATTGCTATCCTTTCTTAGCAGCATTCATCAAATGGCATAATCAAATCCATGCATCTCTCACCCACAACGAAACATATCACCCTTCCAACCAACTTATAGAGTGGAAGCTGGAGCGGGAACACGTGTGATTTTAATTTTAAAAATAAATAAATTACGAACTGAATGATTTCAAAGCTAAACATAGTAGAAATGGTTTGTATAAGCAGAAATATCCTAAGTCAAACTTGAAAGGTACTATTCAAGCTAAGTTTAGAAAACTAGAGAATGGAGTGTATTTTCTCTCACATGGAGCATGAACAGAAATTTAGTAAGTTGAACTAAATTATAAAAGGCCGACTGGGAAACATTTTAGAATGTGAGATGCCTATGCTTAAAATTTGTCGCTACGTAAGTTAAGGTTTAGCTGTACGCCTTTCTTTATGAGCCTTATAATAAGATAACAAGAAACAGTTATTGAGTAAAACTTATTTGTTTTAGTGGAAGATTAAAATATTATTATTGTACTGAAACTGGGCTTATGAGGCCCATTACATCATTATATAGTGCTTTTGATGCCCAATGGGGCTCCGAAGTAAAAATCGTGTCAATTTTCGTAATTGTAAGCCCAAATTGAGCATGGAGGTGGGCTACTCTATTACTCGGGCGACTTGGGTACTGAAAAATTACTTTCTCAAACTCTCGGGAGAGTTCAACCGCTTCCTTTAATATTGCTGCTATTTCCGAGAATGACTTTCCCTTTCTCAGTCTTATCTTCTCCAATTCCTGCACCACCGAGATGGTGTCGGTTCCAATTTCCAAATTACGACAACCAAGCTTAAGAGCAAACTTTATTCCTTCGTGGATAGCTTGTCCTTCCGCTGTTCTGGATTTGGTACCAAACAGAACTCGTTTGGCGAATCCGGCGATGTACCTCCCCTTCTCGTCCCTGATGAAGCATCCTGCTCCGACGATGACTTTGACCGAGTTCCACGCTCTGTCGACGTTCATCTTAAGTTGGCCCCTTTCCGGTCGACGCCAGGTCTGAGACGGTAGGAGGGTGGTGGTGGTTGGTTTTGATTTGGTAGCTTCGAAAGCTTCAAGCTTTCCAATGGCAGATCTGACAATTTCCTCCGTAGTAGCACCCTTGTTATTGAAAATATGTTGATTTTTTTTGCTCCACATATCCGATATACACATGCATAGTAGATTAAGATCTCTTTCTTTGCTCATCGAATTCATCATCTCCGCTAACCAGGTACTGAAATCCCCCCTTATAAACTTCAGATATGTATTGTGAAAAGCACTTTTCCAAACATTTTTAGCGATTTGGCATCTCAGAGATAAATGGGTTTCATCTTCATTTTGTTCACCACACAAAACACACACTGTGGGCACTTTGATTTTCCTCTTTGCTAAATTCACCTTGGTTGGGAGTGCTTGTCTCCATCCTCGCCAAGCAGGGAAGAAATTTCTTCGACGTATATTGAGATTCCAAAATTTCTTAAGCCAAGTCTCCCCTTCATCAGATGATTGAGTGGTTGTGTGTTGATGTTGATCTTGAATTTTTTTGATTGCTATATGGTAACCTGAACGGACACTATATTCCCCATCATCTGTAAGAGTCCATAAAATGTAATCTTGTTCTTTTGTGCTTGGTAGTGGAATTTTCATAATGTCCTCGGTGTCAACCTTCCAAAAATTATCTTGCAATTTCTGTATATTCCATTTAACGAGCTCTTGTAAAATAAAATCTTTGACAAGAAAATCTTGATTAGCAGAGATGGTGATTGGTTTGTAAGGGTATTGCTTTGGAAGCAAAGGATCCTTAAAAGCTTTCACCTTGCTTCCATCGCCAATACCCCATCTCAAGCCTACAATAATAGCATCCTTGCTTGCAAGAATACTCTTCCATGTATAAGAACACTGTACCGTTGGATTGGTTTGCAAGATGCTTGTGTGAGCACAATATTTGCTAAGTAGTACTCTGCTAAGCAGCGGATCTGGGTTGCATATTATTCTCCAAAGTTGTTTACCAAGCAAAGCTAAGTTGAGCGCTTGTAAATATGCAAATCCAATACCTCCTTTCTGTTTTGGTTGCTTGAGACTGTCCCATGCTATCCAACTTATTTTTTGCGTCTCCGCTTCATGACCCAAAAAGAAACGCCTACACATGCCTTCTATCTTTTTGCAGGTTGATTGGGACAATTTGAAATAGCTCATGCTATATATAGGTACTGATTGAGCTACCGCCTTGATAAGGGTTTCACGTACGGGGAAAGACAGTGAGTTACTTTTCCACGATTTAACTTTTGATTCCACTTTCTCTGTTACGAAGTTGAAATCCAGCGTCTTACTTTTTCCCATGGTTGTTGGCAAACCTAGGTACTTATCATGTGACTCCACTAAAAGAACTCCGCAATGGTTGCTAAGGGCCTCTTGACGCTGTTGTGAAATATTTGCAGAGAAAACTATAGCACTCTTTTCTAAGTTAATTTTTTGCCCTGATGTTTTTCATAAGCTTGTAAAGTTTGTAATAAGAAATCAATATCCTCCTCTTTAGCTTTAGAAAATAGTATGCTATCATCGGCAAAAAATAAATGGCTGATAGTAGGACCATTTCTTGACGCTCTAATACCTGAAAGACGCCCATCCACCGTTGCAGCTGTCAACCTTCGAGAGAGAGCTTCTCCGCGGAGTCGGCACAAGTATGGCGACAAAGGGCAGCCTTGTCTTAGGCCCCTCTCAGGTATGATATCCCCAACACATCTTCCTTCATAAGCAAAACTGAATTTTACCATAGTTATACAGTCCATAACTAGGTCAATCCACCTTATTCCAAAACCAAACCATTCCATACAGGCTCTGACAAAGTCCCATTGAATACAATCGTATGCTTTTGACATATCAATTTTCAAAGCAGAGCTGCCCCATTTATCTTTCTTGCGATATTTCATTGTATGAAATAATTCATATGCAAGGAAGATATTATCCGTAATAAGACGTCCGGGGACAAAATCACTTTGATAAACTGATATAAGGTTAGGAAGAACCTGTTTTAACCGATTCACCACGGTCTTCGTAACCAACTATTATATCACCGAGCATAAACTTATTGGCCGTAGTTCTGATGGTTTGCGTACTTGTTTGAGTTTCGGTAGAAGGTCTATGATCGTTTTGATAAACTCTGCCTTGCTAACGACTCCACTAAGCACTCCACTAAGCACCTTCAGTACCACATCTAACACATCTTTTCTGACTATATTCCAGTGAGTCTGGAAAAAGGTCGCTGGAAATCCATCGAAACCCGGCGCCTTGATCGGACCCATTTGATTAAGAGATTTTGTGACTTCATTACTAGTGTACGGGCTTTCCAACATACTTCTATTCCTTTCTTCTACGGCATCAGGAATGTCTTAGATTAACGGTTCCATATCAGCCCGTGATGGGTTTATGGATTTGAAAATCTCATTGAAGTATTCAGATAGTATACTGATGACATCTTCCTCACTGGTACACGAGTTACCAACATTATTCTCTAGCCCCTTTAGGGCGTTTCTAGCCTTCCGGATGGTGGCTTTCCGGTGAAAAACGCTGTATAACGATCACCCTTTTCAAGCCAGTTAGTACGACTACGTTGTAACCACATTTTTTCTTCCTTCATTGCTAGCTCATTTATCTCGGCTTTTAAGGCCAAGATCTCTGACCTCCGGGAAAATCTATCGTTGGAGGCATCCAACGCATTCAGTTTTTTCCGTAAAGCCGCCATCTTCCTGCTTATGCTCACAATCTCTTACTTTTCCCATTATTTTAGGTTTGAGTGGCGGCATACTGTGCCAACATCTCTCCACCACTTCCTTGCATTGCGGGCATTGCTGCCAAAATGCCTCATACTGGAACCTACGAGTTTTTTGCTTCCCGTTTCTTCGACTGTCCACAACAATTGAACTGGGAAATGGTCCGAAACCGTTGCTGTTAGGTGGTTTACACGACTGTATTGAAATAAATTCATCCAAACAACTGTGGCCACAACCCGATCTAGCCATTTGTATATAATCTCCCCGTTCCTTGGATTGCTTTCCCACGTGAAATCCTTGCCAACGAAGCACAAATCAAGAAGATTGAGATCTTGGAGCACTTAACGAAACAAACTAGCACCTTGTTCGTCGAAACCCCTACCACCTTTATTTTCGATTGAGCTGGTCATGGAGTTGAAATCACCGATTACGCAACAGGGACACACATTATCCCCTCTAATGCGCCGAAGCAACTCCCACGAGTGATGTCTCTCCCGGCTATCAGGATTGCCATAAGAACAAGTCAGCTGCTGTGTACGAGAGAGTCCTTTGAGGAAGATTCAATGTACACCAAGAGCAGGGGATAGAATGAACACATAAAGAGTAGGGTGTATGTAGGGAGAGAGTAAGGCAATGGCAACTGTATGAGAGAGAGAGAGACAGAATTTTGGCAGAGCTTCCGCGCAGTTAATGTGGTTCGACTCCTTATGGAAGGGTTAACGATCCTATATATAGTGGAGAATATGACCGTTGTAGTGGGTTAATGCACCCATTAATGGCGGCATAATTACCTTAACCACAACGGCACGTTCGTCCGCATATATTGGGACCGTTACGCACTTCGTCCGCGTATACCGGAACCGTTATGAGGTTGACCGGGTTTATGGAGCTCGTGCCATAAATCTCTCAAAGCAGTTACTAAAGTTCGCGCGCGGGCTTGGTTGTCGCTCACGCGCGACATGACTTACTCTAGCCTCCAAACCACTAAGTCCCTACAAGTCCCGTGTGGTGGTATGCGAGGGCCCTGTCTCGCAGCCCCCACATGGATCAGCGCGGGTGGTGATACAGTGTGTGTGGAGCACAGCTAAGTGTGCCTGATGATCGCCACGTGGCCAAGATCTGTCTGTCTGGAAAGCATAATCTACATTAGCCCCCTTTTTGCGCGTGAAGACACCTAACCAGATAGGCTTGAATGCGCAGAAACCAGTGCACGCGTCGTCGCCACGCACCAATTCAAAAACAAGCAAAATCAGGCCCCGTGCATGCCATTATGACCTAGAATCCCTAGAGTCATGCCGTCTTTTCTATTAGGGTTTTAGGCGTGACGTCAGCTCGTCCTGTGATTGCGCGATTCGACGGTGACGGTTGCGATTCGACCACTGAAAGGACGCGAATCTTCATTGTCTTTGAATAAATACTCCATGCCCTCCATTGTTGCAAAACATCACTTCTCTGTGTAAAGTGAATGTTACCTGAGAGCCTTCAAGAGCAGATTCAAGTAATCAACCACCAGTTCTTCCTCGTCAATCGTCTTCTTCAACTTGCTTCATCAAAACAAGGTTGGCTTTACTCAATTCCATAAATGTATTCAAATATCCTTTGAACTGTCTTGGATCTGTAAACCCAGAGCTATTTTTAAAACACCTTTTATTGAAAACTGCGAAAGAGATTCTTATTAAACCCTAAAAGATTGAATCACCAGATTGAAACGATTTTCGAACGATAAACTTCTGAAATTTTGAGATAAATTTCTTCAATACCGACATTCCAGACCCAGAACTGTTCATCTTCTTCTTGTTTCAGAACTACTCAAAATTGCTTCCTGAATCTGAATCTGAAATTTAAACTGAAAGTGGGTATATTTCTCCCCCCCCCCCTTTTCTTATTTTTCTGCAGAAATGGCCAAGACAATAGGATCTAAGCCTGTTAAAGAACCTGAAGAAACACCTGATCTTCCAAAGACCCTGTGGAGAAAATCCCCCCATCTAGGTTGCGAAAGACTTTTATCATGCTAGGGTTAAAGTAAAGAATCTACCGGCTCCTGCCCCCTCCGGAGAATTGCTAACACTGACCCCGCCTACCTCAGCAGCCATGTTAGAGTTAATCGACCCCAAGGATGTAGTAAGGTTAGGAGTTGAAAATGGGTTCTTCCCTCATACTGCAATTTCTACACAGGCCTTTGTACAAAAGTTGGATTTGATGGATGAGTGGATTGACCATGTATTGACCCACCATGCTATCGCTTTAGACAATGCTGGTATTTATTTCGCAGTGCGTGCTATGAAGGGTGCTGCCGTGAAGCTGGATCCATCCATGCTTCTAAACCTTCTTTCTCGCTATTCACCTGCGACCCACACCTTCCATTTGGCTGAATTTGAAGCTGCCCCCACTTTAGAAGATGTTCAAATTCTATATGACCTTTCTCCTATGGGCGAATTGGATCCCTTAAGTGCCTTAAAACCTGGCCCAGAACTTACCCTATATGCGCAGATGGAGGAGTGCTTGTCCGAGGTAAAGAAAATTTCAACTCGATGGACATCTGCGAAAGTACTTCCTGAATGGCAGCTAGTTGAGACGTCTGCGAAGAACACTTGGGGAGATTGGTTGCAATACTTCTTTCGCGACTATGGGAATGGTAGTATTACCAAGGAGATTCTGGATAAGGATCCAAAAGCGAAAAATTACATAAAGGGGAAAGGGTATCACCTGACCTTGTGTGCCTTTCTTTGTGCCTGGTTGTCGAGGTATTTAATCGACGGTCATCCTCATGATGGAGTCTTCTATCATGTCCTCCCCCTAGCTGTTAAGTTGGCCCTTGGTCAAAAAGTCGCACTTGGACCTCTTGTACTAGGCACCTTATATCATCGATTGGACCAGCTGGTGGTAGCGATCAAGGACTCTCGTGGGAGTCTTGATGTGTTGACCTTTGTCAACATTGCATTTCTCACCATGTGGGTTTTCGAACAGTGGCCTTCTTATGCTCCTGTTCCCTCTAGGCCCAGTAAGTGGTGCGTTCCAGGTGCGGAGAATGAACTTCCCAGTGGGAGAGCTGCTCGATGGTTCAGAACCAATCTCCCCAAGTGCACATGGAGTCTGATTTGCGATGACCGGAGCAAGTTCACAGCTAGGCCTTATGCCACACGCATTGAAAATGTGCGATGGTTTCCGAAACTGTACCCCACTAGATCTGGTTCCTACTCAGAAGAGCTCCTTCTCAAAGGGCATGATCACTAACGCAAATTCTTATGCTGGTGCTTGAGAGGCTCCCTTCTTGCTCTCGCCGAAAAATGTTTCTGAGCTAACTCCCAGATATGAAAAGATCACAGTCGATGTTGACCCAACTTGCGTCTCTCCCCAGTTTGGTTTTGATGCAGTGGCGCCTTCCATTTGGCCCAGGTCAATCGCAAGGAATTGCTACAAGCGACTGCTGGTGGGTAAGTGCAAAACGATCTTTCTGAGCAACTTGCCCTTCATCCAACCTTCAGGTAGTCGTGTAGGTCGCCCCTCAAAGAATTGGATTGCTTACTGGGCTGCTCAGCAGGCCAGGTTTGAGACGCACTCGACTCCTACTCACAGTAAAGCTCCTGTGATTAAGAGGAATGCCTTTCCATTCCGCCCCAATTGCAGCCTTGATGATTCCCAATACGGCTTTTATTCCCTGCTTGATTCTGACAATCACCTGTGCCCAGCCACTATTCTTGGGGAGAAGATGACTGCTGTTAGGGAGGGAATTTCGCATGTAATCAAGTACAGCGAAGATTTTGCCAAGTTAAACAATTTTCCTTTATACATGATAAACTTTCTCTCTTGGTGCGTTGAAACTCACACCCCATTTTCTGTTTTAGTGTTATCTGAGGAGGTTCGCATCTGGAGAACACTCCAAATCGTTGGTCAACTCTATCGTTGCCGCAAAAAGGCAAGGCGAGGAAATTCCTGTGACACTGGAACTGGCTCCCCAAGTAGAGGCTCGGATACGCGAGGACATGGATGTGTTTGCTTGCTCGCTAATAGAAAATACTCCCGAAGTGGATGCAGAGGTTTCCCCAAAGGCCAAAAGGAAAAAGCAGAAGGGCATTGTGATCTCCTCCCCTCCTAGAAATGCTCCAACTCCGTCTCGTGCGAAGTCTCTTGCCTCCAAAGACAAAGGCAAAGGTCGCATGCCAGGCAAGGCGCAGAAAGAGATCGCGGTTGAGACTTTTATTCCTTTTGGTCAGGAAGAAGAGGAAGAGGAGGACGAGGAAAGAGAGGTGAGAGAAGGAGATGATGAAGAAGAAAGAGGAGAGAGCGAAAGAGAAGAAGAAAAAGGTGAGATACAAGAAGAAGACTCGGAAGGTATCTCAAGTAAGCTTGTCTTTTTTCACACTTGAGCTCTCGCAATAGTTGCTTATTAGTTTTACTTTCGCAGATGATGACACAGAAACCATCAGCGGCCTCCTGGCCAAGGAGAAGAAAAAGACCAAATGTTCTCGCTGCATTTCCAGCGAGACCATAGACGAAGATATCCTTGCTGAGTCTGAGAGAATGGCTGCTGAAGCAGAAAAGAGAAGGAGGAAGCTCGAGGAAGATGACATCGAGCTTATGAAAAGGAGAAGTCTGGAAGAATAGCATGTTGATAATGCAGATGCGACTTCCTTAGAACAAGCTCAAGAGGACTTTGAGGAGATCGCAGGCGGCAAAGAATGTGAGATTTTTAACCTTGCTGTGACTTACAAAGAAGTAATTATTGGTGCGTTAAAGCATGTATTATCAAAATATGATATTCGCCGATGGTTAGTAGGCAAGTGTGGCGAACCCTCGGGTAACTATTCAAGCAATGTTTGTAAACCAAGCTTTGTAACCCACTCCTCGTTGTAACGAGTTTCTTCGCACCACCAGGTCACGCTCACCTTAAAGATGTGCTAAATGAAGATACTCTAGTAGGATAAGGTGTCGCATCATTAACATATGATGACGGTGCTGCGATCCCACCTATGTGTGGAGGTGCTCGCTTTTGATCTATCAAAATAAAAATACCATGTATAATGCAAGTTACCTCAACATTTTCCTGTCTTGTATCGCAGGTGATGCTGCCATCGCACAGGGTTCTGCTGACAATGTATCAACTGCTAGAGAGGTGATCGGCGAGGCAGGTGTTGTCGACCCTGATGAGGATATGCCGGAGAAAAGGAGTCAACTTCCTACATCTTATGCTCCAGAGCGAAGCCCTCATGCAGAGAAGCCTATCGCAGCTAGTGAGTATGAAGGAGAACCTCTGGAGGACATCATCGAGGTATCTTATGATGTCGAAGCTGACACTGTGTTAAGAGAAGAAGATGCTAATGCTGAAGTTGAGAAAATGGAAGCGGAGGAGGCTGGAGCTGAATTTCATGGGAGTGAACAGGTCATGGAAGACATAGCGTCGCATGAAAATGCTGATGTTCAAATGAATACTCCCGAGCCCCAAGGACCTCTCGCGGCTGAAGAAGTTCCTAGTCAAGCAGCAGCCACTACTGTTGTCGTTCCTTCCACTGAGGTAGAGCAACAGGTTCCCCCAGCATGGAGTTTTTGGAGTTCGCAAGTTGGAGCTGCCGTCGCACCAATTGCAACATATACTATCCCTGCCAACTATAATGAGCTCGAACTCGCGGCTGACAGACAAGCAATGCAGCAAGGGCATGCTTCGGCTTTTCCAACGATGCGCATTCCCTCTTTGCGTGAGATCCTTGAAGGGACTGGTATGTTACCAGTTTTCGCATTCTGCAACTTTGTTTAAAAGTTTTCATGCTCTAAACTTAATCATTTTTGTCAGGAATGAAGCAACCTGATGTGGATTGGCTGATAAGGATGCGCCTCTCATACCCATGGTCATTTGCGAGAACTCTGGAGCTAGAGCCTTACGAAAGAAGGCTTTTCTTGACCGAAGCCATCTGGATTCTAGAGAAACTTTCTGTGGCTACCCCCGCAACCATTTCTCCTAATAATGCACGGTTGCTTTATAGCACATGCAAGGGGCTTCAGGCTAAAGTTCAAGGCAAACTAGGTTTCGGGTATCTTCTCAATAGGGTCACCCAGATCCTCGCGTCTGTGACTTTGAAACATGGCTACCACAACCTCGCATCTGAAAGACGGAAGTTAGAGGAACAAAGGCAAAAGGCTGAAGAAGTCGTCAACCTCTTTCATGCGATGAATGCCAAGTACGAGAAATTGAAACAAGAAGTGCATCAAGCCAAAGAGGCGTCGCTCTTGTTTTCTCCAGAAGATCCTTTAATCAAGGATTTATTTTAGAAACAAAAATATTATTGTAATGCCAGAGTTTCTCCCCCCCTTTTTTAACATTTGAAACTTTATGTCCCATTTTGCCCCTCTGAGGATTTTGCACTCGCATCTTGATGCATATCAATTATGACGTCATATGCTGACGTAATTGCCTTGATTTTTGCGTTAATAATTTATTAGATAAGCACAATTTCCTTGGGATCCACATACTTTTTTATGACTTTCCGTCATTAATTAGGGCGTGCCACCGAACCGTCATAGCCTTTAGTAGGGTAATTGATTTTTACCTCTTTTTGAGACGTAAGTAATTGATTCTTACCCGTTTCCCACGCTTTGCTGACTCAGCCAGGGAACTGAAGAGTCCCCTATGGATTCTATATAAACTTTGCCTCTTGCTATTTGGGTCTTTCATCCCCAAAATGTGGCTTACCATGAGTCCTTACGAATGCTGGCATCAATGCTTGTCCTTTGTTGGTTCGTGTCAATTTCAGGCTATGAGACCTGAGTTTGTGCCTTGTGCCATAGAAATAGCTCCCAAGATCCTCTTTTAAAAGCTTACCGATCCTCATGATCTTTCTGGGGAAGATTTACATAATATTTCATGATGCTGCAAAGATTTTTCTTTGTCTATTATGTTTGCAGGTCGTATCTCCGGTGGCCTTCCGGCGAGGCATGGTCCTGTACTAACCTTTTTACCGAATTGTAATGGATGGTGCGTTTCTCCTCTAACTTTCCTGGAGGAGAAATATTTGCCACCATTGTTTGGTGTGACGAGCCATGGCGCTCGTCTCTCTGCACAATAAGCTTCCTGCCCAGGAGTTGTTCTCCACTTGTTCTTCACGTCTGCAGCCGTCAGGACATGGGGTTCATCTAGCATATCTCTTGGGCAGAAGATCAATCAAAAGCCTTGTTCTGATCTAGGACCTTGATGATAGTGTCCCATCACATAGCTCTTGTTAGGACCCGTAGGCCGTTCATTTTAGAGTAGGAATTTTCCTTAGTATTAGCTTTTGCTTGTAAGCTGCTATCTAGACAGATAAATTGTAAGTCATTCTGACTATTTAATGAAATATGCTTTGTCATTTGCTGTTCTTGTTTGGTACAACAAATTGAAATTTCGCATGCGTGTTTGCTATATGACGAAACAAGTTATGTTTCCTCCGCGTTTTGCATTCGGATATCGCCTGAATAATTCGCTATCTCAAGCAGATAAGTTTTGCATCGCACAAAACGTTGTTGCCATGGCTTGCTATCTAGGCAGATAGGCTTGCAGATCAATTAAGATCATGATTCAATATTGGTTCTATCTAGGCAGATAGGCTTTGCTTGTGCAAATGCGTTGTTACTATCGCTGCTATCTAGGCAGATAGGCTTTTAGATCAATTAAGATCATGCTTGAACATTGCTGCTATCTCGGCAGATAGGCTTTGCTCGCACAAGGGCGTTGTTACTATTGCTGCTATCTAGGCAGATAGGCTTTTAGATCAATTAAGATCATGTTTGAACATTGCTGCTATCTCGGCAGATAGGCTTTGCTCGCACAAAGGCTTTGTTACTATCGCTGCTATCAGGGCAAATAGGCTTTTAGATCACTTAAGATCATTTTTCAACATCGCTGCTATCTCGGTAGATAGGCTTTGGATCACATGGGATCGTATATTATTGCTGCTATCTAGGCAGATAGGCTTTTGTTGTAAGCAAGCAAAGAAGCAAATAAAATGATAAGAGACAGTCAAGATAGTAAAATTCTTCTCATATGGGAGAATTCTTTTATTAAGAGCACCTCATATGGGAGAGACATGACTACAAGTTCCTCATATGGGAGTAAACAACGCATGAATTTATTGGAGGACTAGACATACAATCCAACAGTCATTTGAATCAAATATAAAGAGAGAGGCTAAGGATAATACTTTTTGATCCAGCGCATATTGATCGGGCTTGAGGTTGTGGCAGTCCCATGAAGTCTCTGTATGGTGCAGTAACCACTGTCAAAAACTTCTTTAACCTCGAACGGTCCTTCCCAGTTAGCTGCGAACTTTGGATGAGCTGCTTCCCACATGCAATGATCTGAAGCTCGTAAGACCAAGTCCCTAACCGCAAAGTCCCGGTGTTGAACTGTTTTATTGTACGCGCGAGCAATCCTCTCCTTGTACCTCTTGTTGGCTCGCTTAGCTTGTTCGCGCTTCTCTTCCAATAGAATCAAGTCATGATCACGTTGATTGTCATACAAGGCATGAAAGACTAACCTCGCAGAGTTGACTTTTACTTCCGCCGGTACAACAGCTTCAGCTCCATAGCATAGAAGGAACGAAGAGACTCCTGTGGGGGTCCATGACGAAGTTCGATATGCCCATAATGCTAAATTTAAAGAATTGCCCCACTTTTTGTGATCGTCTGTGACCATCTTACTCAAAATCATTAGAAGTGTCTTGTTGTTGCTTCTGTTTGACCATTCCCTTTCGGGTAGTAAGGAGTGGAACAGACTTGCCTTATATTGTATTCCGCTAGTTTCGCGGCCACCTGGCGATTTACAAAAGGAGTGCCGTAATCCAAGAGGATTGTATTGGGGATTCCAAAACTTGTATATAATGTTTTCTTGAACGAAATTGACCACTGCGAGCGCATTGGCTGTATTGAGCGGTACTGCCTCCCACTTGGTAAACAACTCGGTCGCGGTTAAGATAAATTGGTTCCCATGCGAGGCCGGTCGAATGGGGCCAATAAAATCTAGAGCCCAAGTGTGAAATGGCCATGGCGTTCCCAACGCGTGTAAATCTACAGTAGGAGCATGCACGAGGTTGCCCTTAAATTGGCACTCCTGACATCTTTTTACCTTGGTGCGGCAATCTGCCTCCATTGTGGGCCAAAAATAACCAACTGTGAGGAGTTGTCTGCATAGTTTTGCACCCCCCCTGATGCTCCACTTGGTGAGATAAATCCATTACCTCTTGCGCTTCTTGGCTGTCTAGGCATCTGAGTAGGTTACCCTCATGGCCCCTCCGCCAGAGTATGTTTTCCTGCACCACATATCGAGCCGCTTTTTTTTAAGTTTCTCGGCTTCCTTTCTTTGCTCGGGCTCCATTCCTTCTGTCAGAAAATTAAAGAGTGGCTTTCTCCAATCTGTGTCATCATGAACCAGAGTAATTTCCAAAGAGTCCTTGATTAATGTACAGCTTACACAATTTCCTTGAATTATTGCAGCGGCTATGGACATGTCTGGCCAATGAATCCCGTATCTTTGGGCCTTTCGATAAATCGACACCTCACTTTCCCCGCAAGTGTGCTGGTGAATCTTTTCCAATAACGCTTGCCCCTCCTGATGCGAGACGCACCGCATGATTATTCCTCCCGAACCTTTGTAGTAAAGGGCGTTGTCATGTATGCAGTACCCCTTAGTCGATGCCCAATTTTCTTTGCTCGTTCCCACGACAATTGCACGCAGCATCGGTTTTCTCCAATCTTCCTCATCCATGGACTCATCCTCGCATACCTCCTCTATCAAAGCTGGTGACATTCGGACTTTGATTGAGATTCTCGCAGGGCATTTGTCTGTACTAACTTTAGATCCCAGAGTGGCTAAAGCATCAGCATGTCGATTATCAGCTCTAAGCGTGTGCTCGTACTTGACATCGCATAATTGTTGTACCATCTTTTGCACCAAAGTCCGATAGGGTAACAGATTTACCTCCTTCAACCCGTACTCGCCTGAGGCTTGTTTGACGATTAACTTAGAATCTCCCATAACCGTCTGATTGCTTACTTCCAGTGCCCTGGCCGCACGAAGTCCTGCGATGAGAGCCTCATACTCCGCTTCATTGTTGGTTACGGGAAATCTAATATGGTGGACATTTGGATGACTTCCCCATCTGGTTTAGTCAAAACAATTCCAATTCCGCCACCTTTCCTTGTTGATGAGCCATCAAAATGAAGCGTCCAATATGGTGACTCGACTGCATAGATCTCAGGTCCTTCCAGTTCCTCCTCGATCATGGGTTCGTAGCTGCTATCCGGGAAATGTGCCAGAAGATCTGCCACTGCTTGCGATTTGATTTTCGACCTTCGGAATGATAGTGTCTGCAAAAGGCTGATTGGCCAGGAAGGTCTCTATGCGCCGCTGCAACGACGTCATACATTCAGGTGCACTCCCCCCATCAGCAGGAGGAAGGGTTGCAACTGGCGGAGACACATATGCTGCGGTCGGGCTAGGGGTGTAAATCACGTTGCTTAGCGGTGCTGGCGGAGGAGGCAAGGGGTACTGTGAGGAGATATTGGATGCCACGGTTGGGGGTTGGGGAATATGTGTGGTAAGGGACGGATTTGGACCGTTTATCCCTGGACAGAGGGTAGCTGCACCATTGTTGGTGGGGTTTGCGAATTAGGGTTAGGTGGCGTAGGTACTACCTCCGTCCCCTGGGTAGTAGAGGTTCGTCCTCCCTGGGAGACATCAGCACCCGATGCCGGATTTGGGGCAAGGGTTCCCAAAATGGCCATTATTCGATCCATCTGTGCGGATTGAGCCTGGAGAGCCTTCGCCTGATTCTGGATAGTGGCGTTCAAAGTCTCCAAAGTCGAAGTTCTCCGGTGGCCGCGGAATTATGACGGGTCTCCTCTCTCGAAGTTGTCTCCGTGGAGGGAGATCTGTTGCTAACGTCGTCCTCATGAGACATGATTGCTTGCAGTGGTAAGTTCACGTCGGGTTCACCAAATGTGTACGAGAGAATCCTTTGAGGAAGATTCAATGTACACCAAGAGCAGGGGATAGAAAGAACACAGAAAGAGTAGCGTGTGTGTAGGGAGAGAGTAAGGCAATGGCAACTGTATGAGAGAGAGAGAGAGAATTTTGGCAGAGCTTCCGCGCAGTTCAGGTGGTTCGTCTCCTTATGGAAGGGTTAACGATCCTATATATAGTGGAGAATATGACCGTTGTATTGGGTTAATGCACCCATTAATGGCGGCTTAATTACCTTTACCACAACGGCACGTTCGTCCGCATATATAGGGACCGTTATGCACTTCGTCCGTGTATACCGGAACCGTTATGAGGTTGACCGGGTTATGGAGCTCGTGCCATAAATATCTCAAAGCATTTACTAAAGGTTGTGCGCAGGCTTGGTTGTCGCTCGCGCGCGACAGGACTTACTCTAGCCTCCAAACCACTAAGTCCCTACAAGTCCCGTGTGGTGGTATGCGAGGGCCCTGTCTCGCAGCCCCCACGTGGAACAGCGCGGGTGGTGATCCAGTGTGTGTGTAGCATAGCAAGTGTGCCGGATGATCGTCACGTGGCCAAGATCTGTCTGTCTGGAAAGAACTATCTACAACTGCCAAACAGACATGGTGCGTTCGTCCGTGATTAAACAATCAATATACCAGAAATTTCTTGAAGTTACTGAAATCTGAAAACTGTCTTGCCAAAGGAGGGCAAGCCCTCCACTTCTACCTCCACTGCTAACAAAACTACCTGCATACTTCGGAGTTTTCTGACACACTTTCATTATCTCATCACCAGAATGCCTAGTCTCCATTAGAAAGAGTAAACTGGGTCACGTGCTCTTCACAAGATTGCGAAGAGCAGTGACATTACGAGGGTTGCCCAGCCCCCGTATTTTCCAGCTAACAAGACTCATTGCGGTAGGGCGGACCGTGCACCGGTCTCCGCCTTTTCTTAAAGTTGTTTGGGTTGATTTATGGCTACATCATTTGTGGTTGCAGTTTTTGATCCCGAAGAAAAACTCAACTGCCTCCTTTTTATATTGCTGAAGACCTCTAGAGCTGATTTGTTTGGAGGTGGGCTAAAGTATGTCGTAGAACCCTTATGTTTAGCCCAACTCTTGGTTCATGTTGTTGATTCTCTCTTTGACCGACCGTTGGACCGGACATGTTACTACATCAGCTACTCCCCAACAAAAGCTTCCAAACTACCCATCTGCCTGTCAGTTGTTGGGACCTCCACCATACGGTCGTCGTCACTGCTGGGCTTCTGTAAATTTGTCGATGTTGCTAAAGGGTTTTCGTATATTGTAACATGATCAACATCACCACCTTCCTGATTATCGATCAATGTTTCCTGGATTCCCTCCCTCATCGTAGAATTGCTTTGCGAGGGATTTCCAGCATCCTTTTCACTAGATTGGTGTCCCCCATCCACCGGGGGGGGGGGTCTTTTGGCAGGTTTGCGGATCTCCGGATGGTACAGGAGGTGGGAACCGTAGCCCGTTTCTGTATTTACTTTTTCCGCCGTTGATAATTCTTCACAGTCACCTCCTGCGTGGGTAATTACTCTGCACCAGCAATAGATGGATGGGATCCGTTCCTAGCGAAAATCAAGCCAAATCCGCTTGCCTCTTATAATCACGTGTGTACCTCTGGGTAAGGATTCGGTTATGGGGAGCCAAATCCTAGCCCTAACGAAGTTTTCGTCCTCACCTTTGCTGTATATTCTTGGATTTGTATCCACAATTTCACCAATACTTTCTCCGATTTTTGTTGCAGCAGCTTTATTGACATATTGTTTTGGAAACCCTAGGATTTGAACCCAGCAATCAAACTTTTTGAACGCCACGTTTTTGATCGGATCTCCTAACTTCCACGGTTGTAGTAATAGGATTTTTCGATTAAAAAGCCATGGACCTCCCGCCGACACCCGATCTGGAGCAGCTTGATCAGGGAAACAAAACATAAAGGTGTTGAAGTCTACCACCAATATGTTGATCTTCTCCCCATTGTTCCAAATCAGCCGAAACATGCCCCCCATAGCCCCTGCATTGACCTTGTCTTCTGACGCGAACATACCGATTAAGCACCATGAGAAGTTGTTGTCTCCCTGATCACAAAACTCATCATCGAAAAAGACCGCATGGTTCTCCTTCACCGTGTACTCAGTTGGGATCCTGGATGCCACCGCCGCCGCTTGAGAGGGTGGAAACCCTAGCTATTGCCCTAAGGCTATGATTTTCTCCGAGAAGAACGGAGAGACTAAAAAACTTACCACTAAAAAAGTTATTATTTTTAATGCTATATACTAAGAGTAATGCTACATAGACATAATTTTAGACATAAATGTATGCATAATTTTTTTGTGTAGTAAAAATCAAATTCTACTATGGAAATGCTAAATTCTTATGAGACATTGACACCTAACTAAATTCACTAAAACTGAAAATTATGTCTAAAGTTCTGTTCGTTTAGAATTATTCATATAAAATTATGGATGTAACAAGAAACCGTTCAAAGTTAACTTCGAATTTATTCTTGTTACACCACAATTAATGTATAGCATTAACAAAATAGATTCTCCTAAAGAAGTTTATGAAACAAAATGCCACAATACCTTTGATTAGGAATATAACGATCTAGATTAATTTTTATACATTTATACATTTGTTCCATTTTTATTGATGTTTCTATTTAGATAAGAGATTAGGTATTGTATAACTACATGCGTCACTCTCTCGAAGAAACACTAAAAGGTTCTTGTAAAATAGTGTGTGTATGTGTGTGTGTGTGTGTGTGTGTGTATATATATATATACATAGATGCACATGTAATAATTTGAGACTTACCCAAAAGGTTAAAGGGTTTTGCATAAAACGTAGAAGTTTGAAGTCTGGCGGTTATGACTGGTGTAAGGGTATGATGGACATTAATTTAACTAAGAATGGGTATTTTTGTCAAAATCAAAATATTGGGAGAACCAAAAGATTAAAAAACTCTTTAACTTTTCATAGTGATAAAAGAAAAATAGAAAGAGACTTGTCTACTTGTGAGAAATTCAGTGACGTAAATTACATGAGCTAGATGCACGTAACTTTGGAAACTAGTTGGGTAAGAAACAGTTAACGGTGTAATTTATTAAAAAAAGTTTACTTTGAAACAACCACTAATTTAGCTCGCAAAATTATATAACCGCATGGCCAGAGAATGTGTGTGAGTTTGTAGTTTGAACTTTGATGTCCCCCAATTTAGCCCGGTGAAATTTGATAACCGCATTGCAACAGAAGGGGTATTTTGTGTACATGCATAATGCATGCATAATTTCGGTGAGAGGAGTATGTATAAATAAAAAATGCTCCCAATATTAGTAACACTAGTAATACTAAAATGTCCTTCCACGTCACCATCGTCCTCGTCATGTTCTCAACATTTGTAACGCTAACAACAGTCTTTCCACAATAATCCGACGCCTCAAAATGAGTTGCCTCAAATACCAGTTTCACGTTCAGTGTAAATGGTCATCGTCGCCGTGCTTCAACCAACACTAGCACATGGCTACCGTGACATGGTATCCATATCACAGTAGCCTGCCATGTCACGGTAGCCATGTGCTCGCGTTGGTTGAAGCACGACGGTCAATGACCATTTACACTGAACGTGGAATCAGGGGCTGAGGCAACTCATTTTTCCAGTAAGCTATCGTTCGATAGCTTCCGTCGGAGCCGTCGGGTGATAGTGGAAAGGCTGTTGTTAGTGTTACTAATGTTGAGAACAATATGATGAGGACGGTGGTGACGTGGAAGGACACTTTGGTTGGTGGTGTGCTTGAAAGTATTGGGGGCATACAAACCGGGCCAGCGATGTGCCATCCTCTGCCAGAGGGCCATATCAAGGAAGTAGCTGTAAAGTTATTATGTAAATGTTTCAAGATTATTCTTTTTGTTATTATTACTATTATCATTACTCTATAATATTTACTACTATTTTCAGGGGTTACAACTTCATTAAGAGATGCATTACATTTCAAATTGGGGGTGACATATGTTAAAAAAATATGAATTATTTTATTGGGGGTTATAAATATATAATTATTAGCATATATTGTGTTATTAAAGAGTGTAGTGAGGGTCTATAAAAGAGTATAAGAATAATGATATCCTTAATTCAAAAACATTCAGCATTCTCTCCCACTTCTACAATTTCTACTAACAAAGTTCATAAACTTTTCATATTCTCCGGGCAACTTGGTTCGTGATCCGTTCAAAATACCTCCAAGAGATCGTGACTCTTGGAGCCTGGTGTAAAGAGTGACAGTTGTATCTTGGAATCGTTCTATCCGTTACTACCTTCACGATAGGGAGATAAAACTGTTTTAGTACAGTGAAGTTACACACCTCACTTGCTCAGGCAAGCTATTCTATCTCTTTGTCTTGCTCGTATTTTTTAAGTTTATATATTATTATATAATTGTTACCATTTTGTGTTTCTCCTCATAAAATTTGTGTTTTAGTGTATTATTATGTGTATGGAATAACAATCTAAAACCGTTTTATTCTACGATTTTGACTTCTTATCTAATAAATCAACACTAAAGTAGTTATTGGTAGAATATCACCATCTGGCATTTTGTTTTTCCCGTAATATATTACTTTATTAGCTTCTTACATACTTCATCCCACTCTACTTATTATTTGAAGAGTTTATGTTTATTTAGCTGTGAGATTAACAAAATTGTGTTTATACATTTCAGATTTACTTTTCTCTAGCTCTTGATAACACGACCTAAAACTAATGGCTAAATTTAATGAAGCAAATAGTGTTAAACCAGAAAAGAATGATGGTGATAATTTCTTAGGTGGCAAACTCAAATGAAATTTTGGCTTACTGTCATTGGTCTTGTGTCTCCAATAGATGAGTGAGAGTCTAGAAATGGGTTCTCTAGTTGGATGACCCATGAAAAAAATTGAGTTCCATGTAGAAATAGAATCCTTAGCGCTCTCTCTGACCATCTTCATGATGTTTACCAGAACACCACAAAAACAACAAAAGAACTTTGAAATTTTTTAGAACCTGAGTTTTTTTTAGATGACACTAACATTAAACATTTTGTTGTTTCGATTTTCAATTATCATAATATGGTAGTTGAAAAACTAATAGGCGGTCAAATTCATGAGTTTAAATAACTCTTGCATAATGCGGAGAAGGGTGGAACGACCTTTAGTGAAAATTTAAAGTCTCGTGCCTTATTGATAAGTTACCAACCTCTTGGTCTGATTTTTCTCAAGAGCTTAGGCTCAAGCAGGGAGACTTAACCTTAGTCTAAGTCATAAACTCCATTAGTGTAGAAGAGGAACATAGGTTGAAGAAGAAATCGTTAGAGAAAAACCATCCCAATGTGAATCTTGTTGGGGCGAGTAAGGAAAATAATCACAAGAGCAACTACCACAAAAACAATCACCATTCCCATAAATATAGGTTCAAGATATTAAATTGCGTCCCCAAGGGAAGAGTTTTAAACCGAATAAGGTCAATCAAGGAAATGTTAACCACCTCTTATTGAAAAAATGTTTCCAAGGGCTCAGAGAATGGGAAAATAACATGCTATGTGTGTGAGAGGACCAACCAATTTGCTAGAGATTGCTACTTTCGAAAGACAGGAGAATCTGGAAATAATCAAAATGACCATGTTAATGTTTTGGTCAAACAGCAAAATGATGCACGATCTTTTAGGTATAATACTTCATGGACTGATTATAATTCTATTGAATGGTGGTTAGATTCTTGTGCTAATATTCATGTTTGTTTTAATCGTGACCTTTTCAAAACGTATCAAAAATCAAGTGGAGGATGTGTGACTTTAGGGAATGACTCGGTTGCGGAAATACATGGCATTAGAGACATTGAATTGAAGATGACATTCGGGAAATCTCTCGTATTGAAAGAAGTGCGCCATGTTCCAGAAGTTAAAAGAAATTTAGTTAACGTGTCATGTTTGGGTCAACATGGTTTCAAAGTTGTTTTGGAGTCCCATCGAGTAGTTATCTCAAAGAATAATGTTTTCATTGTGAAGGGATATGTTTGTGATGGTCTTTTGAAGTTGAATGTTCTTTGGGGAGTTAATAAGTCTTCTAATAAAGTTTTGAATGTTGAATCATGTGGTTTATGACATGGAAGACTTGGACATAGAGATATGAAGAAAGTCAAGAAGATGATAGACCTTAGCCTTATACCAAAATCTCAAGTAGACTTCAAACTCAAATGTCAAAGTATGTGCACAAGCTAATCAAACTAAGAAACCTCACACAAGTTTAAAGACAAACACTCATCTCTCATAATTAATTCATAGTGACGTGTATAACTCTAATAGGTGTCCCACTAGAGCAGGGAATTTATAGACGATTTCTCTAACTTTTGCTACATCTACTTGATCAAAACCAAAGATGAAGTGTTTGAGAAACTTAAGGTGTATAAAAATGAGGTATAAAACCAAGTATAAAGAAAGATAAAGAGGCTTAGATCAGATAGGGGTGGCGAGTAAAATTTGACTGAGCTTAGCACTTTCTGTGAAGATCATGGAATCATACATAAGGTGACACTTCCTTATTCCCCACAATCAAACCGCGTAGCTGAGAGGAAAAATATGACATTGATGGATATGGTGAATGCCATGTTAAATAGTTCACGCTTACCTGAAAACTTGTGGAGGGAAGCTATTCTTACTGCATGTTTCGTGTTGAATAGAATAGTTGTAAATGATAACGTGGAGACCCTTTTTGAGTTTTGGAAAAATAAATCTCCTAATTTAAAAATCTTAAAAGTGTGGGGGTTCTTAGCAAAAGTTTTAATTCCGGATCCTAAAAGAAAGAAAATAGGACCAAAGAGTATAGACAAGGTATTTATAGAATACGCGCAAAATAGTAGTGCGAATAGATTACTAGTAATTAGCTCCGAGATAAGTGGTATTGTAAACAAAACCACAATTGAGTCTAGAGACGCTACCTATTTTGAAGACATATTTCCTTTTAGATCGAACATTCGAAGTCAAGTGAGACCCCCTAGTATTAGTAGTATGGCTCAAGATGAGATTTCACTACCTAACTCTAGTAGCATCCAAGAAGGAAGCATAGAACCCGAGAAAGAAGTTAGAAGGAGTAAGAGGAAAAGGATAGAGAAAAATTTAGGTGATAGATTTTTTTACATATTTGGTAGAGGAAGAGCCTAAGACATTCAAGGGAGATGCAAGTTCTCCTGATGCACCATTTTGGAAGGAAGCCATTAACAATGAAATGGAGTATATTTTATCAGATAATACTTGGGAGGTTGTAGATTTACCACCGGGAGTAAAGCAATTGGGTATAAATAGATTTTTAAAAGGAAGCTAAAACCCGATGGAAGCATAGATAAGTATAAAGCTAGATTAGTAGCTAAGAGGTTTACTCAAAAGAAAGGTATAGGCTATTTTGATACATATTCCCCGGTGTCTAGTATAACCACCATTAGAACTCTCATAGAGTTAGCTTCTATTCATAATTATGTGATTCACCAATGGATGTAAAAATATCATTTTTAAATGGTGACTTAGATGAGGAAATTTATATGGAGCAGCCCGAGGGTTTCGTGATTAAAGGTCAACAACATAAAGTGTGCAGGTTAATCAAATCGTTGTATGGTCTTAACCGAAACAATGGCATGAAAGAATTGATTGAGTGATATTAGAATATGGCTTTAAATTTAATGACTACGACAAGTGTTTGTATTATAGAATATTTGGTTATGATTGTGTTATTTTATGCTTGTATATGGATGATATTTTACTTTTTGGAACAAGCTTGATTGTAGTAGAAGAGACTAAGTTTTATTTGTCGACATGAAAGAAATGGGAAAAGCCGATGTCATTCTAGGAATGAAGATAGAAAAATATTCTCAAGGAATAAAGTTAAGTCAATCGACCACTATTGAGAAAATGTTGAGAAAATTTGGTATGATTCTACTCCAGTGTCCACACCTTATTACCCGAGCATTCCTTAAAAAATGAATAGTGGCGAACCTGTTTCACAATTAAGGTATTGACAAATGATTGGGTCCTTATTATATGTTACAAATAAGACAAGTCCTGATATTTCTTATGCAGTTGGAAGGTTGAGCAGGTATACTCACAATCCAAAGCATGAGCGTTGGACAGAAATAGAAGTAGTTTTTAAATATCTTCGAGGAACTCTAGACTATTCTCTTAATTATCAAGGATTTTGTACCGTTTTTGAAGGTTACACTGAGGTTAATTGGATCACGGATAGTGCAGATGTTAAATCTACTATAGGTTACATTTTTTTTGCTTGGAGGAGCAGTAATTTCTTAGACATCTAAAAAGCAGACAATAATATCCAGGAGCATTATATAGGCTGAACTTATTACTTTAGATACAACAAGCAAAGAAGCAGAGTGGATCAAAAATTTGCTGCAAGAAATACTCGTTTTTAGCAAACCGATACTTGTTATTGCTCTACATTGCGATTTTAGGACTGTGATTGATATTGTAAAAAAAGCTCACTCTAATAAGAAAATGACCCGACATATACAAGTGAGGTAAAAAACAGCGAGGAGCTTGGTATGTCAAAATATAATATCGTTGGACTTTGTAAAGTCTGAGCTTAATATTGCTGATTAATTGACAAAAAGTCTATCTAGAAGCCGAGTCCTAGATTTGTCGAGGGGGATGGGGTTAAGCCCAAATGGATCCACCAAGAAGTAACCCAATCTCTAAGAATCCCATTAAAGAGATTCAATGGATGGAGACAATCCTAAAGAGTGACTCGGTGCCAGCACATATACAATAAAAGTTAGGAGATACATAAAATCTCCTTCCCGTTCCTATGGAAATTGTACTGTGATGTATGTGACGATGAGGAAGGGGATACCCCTGAATGAATCCAAGGCGAGCATATTCTCGCAAGGTACAAGTCACAAGTACCTTTGGAGAGTTCACCTAAGTGGGAGCCGTAGTGAAGCCGCGACTATATGATTAGGGCTATTCCTTAGGAACTCCCATGAAAATCAAGATTGAGTGCACGTCCATTAAAAGCATTAACCCGCGAGCGTGATCCAACGCCAGTGTTGTGTGTGTGGCATATTGAACTTTGGATCGAAGGGTCTAGTTCAAGACGTTGATCACTGTGACTCTTGAAAATGATTTTGCTTAGACTAAGTGAAGTTCAAGTCCGAAAGACACATCACCTATTACACAACATGTAATTGCCCAATTTTATTTTTATTTTAGTTTTTTCCTTCTTTTAAATTTTACTTGTCTATAATTTTGAAACTTGTGGGGGATTGTAAAGTTATTATGTGAAAGTTTCAAACTTATTCTCATTATTAGTCATTCCTATAATATTTACTATTATTTTCAGAGGAGCTGATTCTTACAGAGCAAGCAGTTATTCTTACAGAACCACTAACTAGACTTATAACGAATGACTACTGTACCCCTCCTACCAAATCAATTTATTTCTCTGTCTAAAAACTTAATCTCCACCCAACTCTCCACAACTACCACCATATTTATTCCTCCACGAACATTAACTCGCCCCTGAACCCCCCGCACCTCCCCATCCCCATCATCGTCGACCATCCTTTTGAACACACGTTACTTGAGATCTACATAAGTCCATATCCATTCCACTACCGTTACAATCTATTTCATTCGGGGTGTACACCCTCTCTATACAACCCTCGCCATAGCCCTCTCTCTAGATCTAATTTGGGTACTCTGTTTTATAATTAAGTGGTATTGTTCAACTGAACTTCTCTAATAGCTAAGTGAATGTTGTATAAGTAGCATAAGCATATTTTTCCGGCAAATATATATATGTATATATATATATACATATATATATGTGCACAATACTTGTGAACATACCGATTATTGAATTAAAATTAGGAAAAATGTCTCGGGTGAAATCGGGTCACTCTACTATATGCTGTCTAAGACCAGCGATTTGTTCGCCGAAGTTTTTACAATCAATATTTGGTCAGATTGGTTTTTCTAATCTCGGTGTTGATTTAGTGGTGAGTGGCTCTGTAAGGATCAATGTTAGCCCTCTAAGAATCAGCTCCATTTATTTAAAGGCATAATAGTTATTTCACTCACTATGGGTACTACAAAAGTACAGGTCATAGATGTCAAATTCGTTTCGTTCCGGCCAGAACGAAGCGGATCGTTCCGTTTTGACACTATAACGGAACGGAATGGTCCTTGTATCGTACCGGGTTAAATTCGGTCCGATCCGGTTAGATCCGCAGAGATCCGACCTATCAGGGCTGATCCGGCCGAAATCTGTGTTGATCCTTTCAGCTCCGCAAAAAAAAAAAAAAATTGTCACTGGCGAGACTTGAACCGCAGACCTCCAATTGATAAGCAGCTAGACTTTCCAATGGGACAAGCAGGGGCGGATCCAGGAATTCTTGACAGTGGGGGCTAAATTAAGAAAAAATAATAACATAAAGGTAAATTTTGGTTTTTGTAATATTGAGTAGGGGCTATAGTGCAATTTATGTGGGGGCTAACTTCAAATTTTTAAAAAAAGAACGGTAAAATTTCAAATTTTAAAAGTTGAGTGGGGGCTATAACACCCACTTGTCTCTACCTACATCCGCCCCAGGGGACAAGTGGAGTGGTTTTTGTATGCTCTAGAGTAAATGACGTGGTTTTGCTCTAACCATACATCACATAACACGTCAGGAAGAAAGAGAATAAGTGGCAGACAAAAGAAAGTGGATTTCCTACATGTTCCTGACGTGTCCTGTGCTGTATTGATTAGAGCACCACGTCATATTTACTCTTAGAGCATGCAATAATTACTCGGACAAGTGGCTTTTTACTACTATAACTGGTTTTGATTCTTATTAGTACACTGTTTGGTTTTAATTGAAACAAACCCATTTTTTAAGAAAGAAACAAGCTCATTTTATTGAGTCAAAATTGTCATATATGAGATTAAATATAAACATAAATAATGAATTTAATTTTGTGTGTGTTTGTGAGTTGTTTTAGGGAATTTAAAAGTTTACATCATCACAATCACATATTTTTTAAGAACTTTAAGGTCACATATTTACATACATTAAATAATATTATTTTCAATGTAACTCTATTAAGTGAATGAAAATTAAAATTTCAATAAATATTGACGTATTTTGAAAAAAAATGTATTTTGATGTTGCTATGAGCATCACTAATGTTTAATACACTAATTTGTAGATCATATATATAAAAAGGTGCAGTAAATTCGGAACCGATCGCTGTTCCGTCCAGATCTAGGATCGTTCCGTTCCCAAGAGCAAAACGGAATGAAAGTTGGGTTCTACCCATGCTAAAAAAAGAAAGAAAGGTACTAAAGTGTAACAAAACTTGCAATATGCGTACCACCGGTGCAATTTTGCCCCCTCTAGGCCTCTACCACTCCTGCGTTTGAAACCGCACCAGTTACGAGAGCACCTTGGAAGTTTCCCACTAAAAAGTTTGCAGCTCATGCATGTCCACCGATTGCTCCTCCAAATCCCGATTACCATCCCCTTGAAACCAGCAAGCGTTACGGATCAAACTTCACCCACAGGATTCACTTTCACGAGGTGGGTTTCTCAGCATTCGTCTTCCAAGTGTCGATTCCAAACTGCTAATCGACATTTCTGCATGCACAACAGCCATGGCCGTTTCAACCTCACCCTCTGTCGCCACTCGTCTCCTCCAATTCAATGCTCCACAGCTTTCACCCACCCAGATCCAACCCTCGCCGCTATATAAACCCACATGGACCATCATCATCTTCACCACCATTGAAGCCCTCTTCTCTCTGACAATTCTTCTCTCAGTGGCGAATTCTGGTTCTGATTCGCGAAGATGCCGAACAAGGATGGGCCACCGACGATGAGGGATAGGGTTCTGGAGGCGTTGTCTGCTCACCGGAACGAGATCGTTTCGCTGTTTTCTCAGTAATTGCATCTTTCCCTTCTCTCAATTTTGCAGTTTTGTTGATGGGTTTTTGTGGGTTTTGGGTTTTGTTGTGTGAAACATCTTTTCCCTTCTCAATTTTGCATGTTTTGTTGATGGGTTTTTGTGGGTTTATGGTTTTGTTGTTTGAAACATCTTTTCCCTTGCTTAATTTTGCATGTTTTGTTGATGGGTTTTTGTGGGTTTAGGGTTTTGTTGATGGGTTTTTGTGGGTTTGGGGTTTTGTTGTTTGAAACATCTTTTCCCTTGCTCAATTTTGCATGTCTTGTTGATGGGTTTTGGTGGGTCTAGGGTATTGGTTGTTTGAAATTGGGGGGTTTAATTGGGTTGATTTTTGACAGATATGTGGCCAAAGGGAAGGGGATTCTGCAGCATCATCACCTGATCGACGAGCTGGATAAAGTTGTGGGTGAAGATGGAGTGGTGATGGAGCTCAAAGACGGCCCTTTTGGTCAAATTATGAAGTCTGCTCAGGTAACAGCCCTTGTGCCATGAGTCCAGAGTCTTGCAAATCTTTAATCACACTTTATATTTTAGTATTTTTTTGTGAGTTCTTTCTTCTTAATTGTTGGTAATTTGAGAAGAAAATGAAATGAGAACAGTAAAAGTGAAAGAGTTGTCAACCTTTTTTGGTCTAGGAAATAGAATTTTGGGGTTTCCAGATGAGGAAAGGAAGATGCATAACTAGGTGGAATGAGATGGTGTTAATCAGCTTGCATGCAAGTTTGTGTGTTTAGTGATTATCCATAGTAATCATCAATCACTAGTAAGAACTATTTGAACTCCGAAGTCTGTGTTGATTGCAGTTGGGATTCAGAAACTGGACTTGCAGTACTGAATATGGAGATTAGTAGAAAGATGTGAATGTTTAACAGAATGGTATAGAGAACAGACACTCCTTTTAGAAGATCAGCTTGTGATACTGCATGTGGTTACGTATTTCCTAGCGAATTGGTTTAGATCAGGGCAGCAGGGCTCATAAGTGCACCTAATTTGAAGTGCGGAAGTGCAGATATGGAAATCCTGTCTGATTTGACAGCTTTTTTCATTTGTTGCCTTAGCCTTTGTAACACTACTACACTAGTCTAAGAAAATGACAATTGTTCTCAATCATGATTATGTTACTTGAGCAGAAGTTCAGAAACTTCTGCAAATTGACTATAGTTATATGGCTGAGTTATATACTCAAACCTGAAATCTAAAAATTTGTTATGATTATATAAAGGAGAAACACTGTACACCAAGTTTAACCTTTAGTTTCCGTTTGCTACACAAATTTGGAGTTCAGAACATAGGTTAAAGAAAAATAAGATTTGAGAAATATGGGATGTAGTTGAGCTTTGACTGTCAAGTGTAACTGGATCTGTATTGGATATTTTGTTAGATAAGTACACCAGTAAGGTAAATCTTCTTTCCATTGAACTTATAATTGTTTTCTTACTGGCACATAATATATTTTTTATATTCTCATGCTTTATTAGTTGGTGCTGATTCTGTGCCGCCTCGCAAACTAAAAAGAGTTGTTTAAATTATACACAGCTTGACTATCATTCAAAATTAGCTAACATTCAAAGTTGTTTTATACTGTTACTAGTTTTTTGGCTATCTAAACACCCTCCATTGTACAGTAACTAAGATCAGCAGTCTGGACATTTTTCCATCTGGTCCACTCCATCATCTTCACTGTTGTTGCACACTTTGATTTTATTTTTTTTGAGAATCACACTTTGATTCTTTGGTGAAGTTGCACTTCAGCCAAACAGCATATGAAAAACTTTTGTTCTATGCTGAAATTAGTTATTCTCTGCTTCCACTCGATTGATTACTGCATTGCTATTGCAGGAGGCTATAGTTCAACCCCCATTTGTTGCACTGGCAATTCGCCCAAGACCTGGTGTTTGGGAATATGTTCGTGTTAACGTGTATGAACTGAGTGTGGAAGATTTAACTGTTCCTGAATATCTCCGCTTCAAAGAAGAACTTGTTGATGGAGAGTAAGAAACCAGTTTCACAATTTACTAAGAAGTTCGATAGTCTCTGTTAATTTCTTTATGTAGTAGGGATAACTGACTAGTATTCCGCCGGTTTATTTAATTGTTCTTCTTCATTCTTCTGTTTACATGGTCTAGGTACAATGACAATTTCGTGCTTGAACTTGATTTTGAGCCATTCAATGGATTTCCTAGACCAACTCGCTCATCCTCCATTGGAAACGGGGTTCAGTTTCTTAATCGTCATCTATCGTCAATTATGTTCCGCAACAAAGACAGTTTGGAGCCTTTGCTTCAGTTTCTTCTCAGCCACAAACATGATGGGCATGTAAGTCCAATGTCTCTTTAGCGTTTCCTTATCTCACAACTTCACAATGAAATTGCTCGGTGTATTTTTCCTAGATTGGTTAATCTGTCCAATTCTGGACAAGAAAAAGTGAAAACGTCCTTGAAGTTTGGTCAAGGAGGCTGTATGTGGTACTTATGTGTTTGGTTATTTAATTGCAGATGATGATGCTTAATGATCGGATACAGACAATATCAGGCCTTCAGTTTGCTTTAGCAAGGGCAGAGGAGTATCTATCTAAGCTCCCACCAGATGAACCTTACTCTCAGTTTGAATATGTGTAAGTAATATTATATCTCATCATGTCGTGTTTTGCTTCTAGCATTACCGCAGCTCTGAATGTTTTCAATTGTCTGACTGTTCTGTGAAGACTCCAAGGAATGGGTTTTGAAAAAGGTTGGGGTGATACAGCATTGCGGGTAGCAGAGATGGTACACCTACTTTTGGAAATCCTTCAAGCTCCTGACCCATCGACGTTGGAGACATTCCTTGGGAGAATTCCAATGGTTTTTAATGTTGTGATCTTGTCTCCCCATGGATACTTTGGTCAAGCAAATGTATTAGGCTTGCCTGATACAGGTGGTCAGGTGATTCTCCAAGCATGTTTTACCCCACATTTCTAATGTTTGTTCTTGTTATGTAATCCTTTTTGGTTTATTATCTCATCTTTGTGATTTATAGGCAATTTTGCTTATGTTCATTCACGCACACTAATCTGTTTGAACAAATGGACAGGTTGTTTACATACTTGATCAAGTGCGAGCTTTGGAGAATGAAATGCTTCTTAGAGTGAAGAAGCACGGACTAGATGTTATGCCAAAAATACTTGTTGTGCGTATGCTTTGCATTTGCTCTTTTTGAATGTTAAATGAATTGCTTTTTCCCCCTTATCATCTCTTTGTTTCCACCATTGAAATGCGTTCCTACAAGTACTTCATAATATTCTTGCATATATCGCCCCTTTAGATTTCATCGGTCTCCACTTTCTCTTTTGATAAAATGTTTTCTTTGGAAAGGAAGAGGGAATTGAACTTGTCACTTTGTTATGTAAGAATCAGGAGTCTTGGTCTCAGATAAAAGCTTTTGTGGGTTTGTAAAATGCCACTCTTAAATCTCAAGGTTCATTTCCAAAAAAAATATGCTATAGTTTTCTGTTGAGTTTGTAACTTTGTGTGCAAAAAAGATGCACCTGCATAACTTGATATGTTCCCAAATTCAGAACACACCATACTTTGATTTCCTGAAGAATATGTTTAACATTTCATGCTTTACTGATAAAAAGAAGCTCTATAGGTTCTAGGGATTAATTGCGCTCCGGTAAAGAAATTTAATGGGTCTGCCTTTGACTACTGTAATGCAATTTGGTTTGCTTCTGAAATATCCAAATCTTGGGTCTTAGGTGACTAGACTCATACCTGATGCGAAAGGGACAACTTGCAATCAGAAACTTGAAAGGATCAGTGGAACAGAGCACTCGCACATTTTGAGGGTGCCTTTCAGATCTGAGAAAGGAATTCTTCGTAAATGGATCTCAAGGTTCGATGTGTGGCCATTTCTGGAGACTTTTGCTGAGGTAATCACTACCTTATAGCAACAAAGTGACAATGTGTGTTTCCCAGTAGTGTCAATTCATTATTCCTGTTAGCGGTTGTTCTTTATACCACATTAGGCCATGCTTCTACTCGTGCGTTGTTGTTATGGAATATTTTAAAGATGATCTCCATCTTTTGTTTATATACTGCACATGATGCTACACGTTGAAATGCCTAATTTCTCAAAAAAAAAAAAATGCCTAATGACCCTGTTTTAATAAATATAGCACTGTATGGGCAAAGCTATTTATCGGCAGAACTTACGGATTTATGACAATATAAGTTTGCATCTTCAGAGCTGCAGCAAAATATGTGAATAACTATGGACGGTTACTTCATTTTTAAGTAATATGTGGGAGAGGGTTGGTAAAATGAGATACTAGACAAAACTGAGTTCAGAGAATTTCTATACGATTTAGTATATCTTCTTTATTTCTATATGATTTAGTATGACTTCAGGTGGTGGGAATGCAATATTGTTACACAGTGAAGCAGCAAATTCATACTTTTTCTTTAAACCTTGATTCACAAGATGCTTAGGCAGACAGTTAAAATCCAAGATAAGACGTCTATTTGTGGGTTGATAGTGTAAAACCATTAGATGTTTCTGAATATTTAAAATCGTATGTGCCCTCAGGTTACTTTTACAATGTTTATTTTGATCAGGATGCTGCAAATGAGATAGCTGCAGAGTTACAGGGTGTTCCAGACCTGATCATTGGAAACTACAGCGATGGGAATCTTGTTGCTTCTTTGTTATCTAATAAACTTGGTGTCACTCAGGTTAGTTGAATTGGTTTACTTCTTGTTTGTCTGTATGTCCGTTTCCATTAATTTCTCTACCTCACTCTACTTTTACAATGTTTAATGAGCAGTGCAACATAGCTCATGCTTTGGAGAAAACAAAGTATCCAGATTCCGACTTGTATTGGAAGAAATTTGATGATAAGTACCATTTCTCATGCCAATTCACGGCTGATCTTATTGCTATGAACAATGCTGACTTTTTAATCACCAGTACGTACCAAGAGATTGCAGGAAGGTAGGTTGACTACTTTAAGTATGAGAGCTTTGATATATTATATTACTCTTTCCGACTTGTCTTTTATATAAATTACTAAGTTCAGAAATTATTCAGCGATGAATTCGTGTGTTTAAACATGTTATTGTTTGGAGCTTCTTACCTTCGATTGTTATGTGTGCTTTTAATGTTTTTAAGTCGGAGTCAAAGCCGTTTTCCTTTGGTTATAAATTGTGTTATTTTCTCCAAGAACCTTCAATTCTTACATGTCAGTAGTTGGTTTATCTAGTCAGAAAGTTAAGTTACACGAGGCATTTTTATTAATTATTATTTTTTTGCTCAGAAACTGTATCTGTGTAAATTTAAACCAAATAACCAATACAGCTTTCAGCAACTAAATTTACACGGATAGTTGGTTAGCTCTCACATTGTTTTGTATAGCTGCTGAAGTGATTGTTCTCTCTTTCAGCAAAAATCATGTAGGGCAGTATGAGAGCCACACAGCTTTCACTCTTCCAGGGCTGTACCGTGTTGTACATGGCGTTGATGTCTTTGATCCAAAGTTCAATATTGTCTCACCTGGGGCGGATATGAGCATTTATTTTCCCTATTCTGAAAGGCAAATGAGACTTACTGCTTTGCATGGTTCAATTGAAAGCCTCCTGTATGATCCAGAGCAGAATGATGAGCATGTGTGAGTATTGTCTTTCGTGTTCTGCATTTTATAAATCATTATATGGCTAGTATCTAATTTTTTTGCGAGACTTTTTCTATTGCAAGATGAACCAATTCGATACCGATTATGTGCTAACAACTGTACTATGTTTGCTTCTGTGTTAACGCAGTGGCATGCTGAATGATAGATCAAAGCCCATCATATTCTCCATGGCAAGACTTGACAGGGTAAAGAATATAACAGGACTGGTGGAGTTGTATGGTAAAAGCCCAAGGCTAAGGAAACTGGTTAATCTTGTCGTCGTTGGCGGTTATATTGATGTTACCAAATCTAGGGATAGAGAAGAGGTTGCAGAAATTGAAAAGATGCACAGCCTCATTAAGAATTACAACTTGCACGGGCAATTTCGATGGATAACGGCACAAATGAACCGTGCTCGGAATGGGGAGCTCTATCGCTACATTGCAGATACCAAGGGAGCTTTTGTGCAGGTATGACACATGTTTCATTTTAAAACTACTTCTGTTTCTTCTCTTTCAGCCTACTTTACCTTTTGTCAGTATTCACCGGGTCACTTTGACCTGGCGATTTGATTAGCAAAACGATGCAAGAAGTTAGTAGTAATCTTTGCATGGTCTTGTAGAGTAAACTAGAGTAAAGTTTACAACACCATGGAAACATTTCCAACTTATTATATCGTTTTGCTATCTAAATCACCGAGTCAAAGTGACCCAGTTACGGGTTGAAAAGTCAAACAAGGACATTCCAGAAAAATGGAGGAAGTAACTTTTAAACCCCGGTAAAAGCTATCTCTCTAACTGGAGTCATTCTTTATTGCAGCCTGCTTTCTATGAAGCTTTTGGCCTTACAGTTGTAGAGGCCATGACATGTGGACTTCCCACATTTGCGACTTGTAATGGAGGTCCTGCTGAGATAATTGAGCATGGTGTTTCGGGATTTCATATTGATCCTTATCACCCTGATCAGGTTGCAACTCTTCTTGCTGACTTCTTTGAACAGTGCCAAAATGATCCATCCCATTGGTCGAGGATCTCAGATGGTGGGCTCAAGCGTATCTATGAAAGGTCTGGTTTGGTTTTTGAGCCTGGTTAATGTTTTCTTTTGATAAAAAAAAATACTTACGCTCTTAAAACAATTGTGTAGGTACACATGGAAGATCTACTCTGAGAGACTTCTGACTTTGGCTGGGGTTTATGGTTTCTGGAAATATGTGTCGAAGCTGGAGAGACGCGAGACAAGGCGATATCTGGAAATGTTCTACATTCTCAAGTACAAGGACTTGGTTAGTACCCACAATCTATTACTCTCAATTTTTACGAATTCCTGTGCAGTATTTGGATTATTTGTTTGTTAGGGTTAAAAGAGAGAAAAATAAAATTTTGCCCCTGCTTGTGCACAAGTTTTAGAGCCATACTGAGAGAACTGAATTTTTGTATAGTTCTTACGAATAAGAAAGTAATCAACAAGTGAGAAAGAGCTCAGTCACTATAATGGAATGACTGACGCGCAGACCTTAGCGGCATCATCTAAGATCGTAATCCGCTCATGGTTTGGTCATGACTCATGAATTGATGGCATCTCAATTTCGTACATTTTTGTGTGATAATATTTTGGTTTTATATTACAGTTGTGATTGATGGATTATTGTAGCTAACTGGCCCTTTCCATAGTTCTTAGGTCATTTCATTTTTGATATCTGCTTTTTATCTATAGATTCCTGCATAAGTTTGTTGGAACAAAGGCTTTTGCCTATATGATCTAATTCTACTTGGGTAAATCTCTTAAAACATGTTTCCTTGACTGTGGTTGTCTATCAGGTGAAGTCTGTTCCTGTCGCTGTGGATGAATGTTGAACTCTTCGGCGTGTTGGGACATCAGCATCCTTAATAAATGCAACAACTTGGTAGCAAGCAAGTGCTTCTTCAAATAAATCCGGCCATTGGCTGTTGAATCCATGTTTGTTTTCTGCGTTTCTTTGTTGTAGAACTTGTGTTTGTAGAACAATGTTAATGTTGTTATGTGTGTTGTGGAACCATGCATGTTGACTGGATGGATGTTGGTTTCCTCTCTGTTTCTCAGTGTCTGTGTGCTTGTTGTGAAGCAATGTTATGGCCTATCTGAGTGTGTGATCAAATAAATCTGGGCATTTTCTGTTGAACCTTTGTATTCTTGGATCTACGGAGACTATGTTTTTTTTAGTTGTTTAGGGTTTTAACTCAGTGGAGCAGGATTCCTGTCTAGCTAGGTCGAAGTTCTATCAGGGAATTTGCTATCAGAACAAACTATACTCTTGGCTTCTTCTGGTCATTTGACATGATTAATAAATCTCCTAATATGTACCACAAGAAGTCAAAACAATTTGATACTTGCTCCGTTATCGATCTATCGTTCTACTTTAGTGAGGAATTACAAAAATGCGCATCAGTTGATAGACTTCTTTTTTTGAGAGGAAGACAAACTTCTATTGATGTGAAGAGGAAGAAATATTCATCCTAATTACATCTTGCTGAATATACTGGTGGGCCCACTCGGGGTTGCTATCTAACCAAACATATTTGTTTGGTAACGAAAGACCGTGCTTCGCAAATTCATGCGCTAGAAGATTAGTGGTACGAGGGCTAAAAGTAAAAACAATGCTATCAAACCGAGTAACGAGTGAACGTATGTGACGAAGGGTATCTCCGTTCTCCGAGCGATCGGCCTTGGAACTGCTAACATTGTTGATAGTATCAACCACTTTCTTCGCGTCCGCTTCGACGATAATTCGGCGATGGTTACACTCGAGAGCGAGAAGGAGACCTTCTCGAATGGCGAGAGTTTCAGCTTCCAAAGCCGACGAAGCTGTAAAAAGAGGCACGGAACACTCTGCCACTAGAGTCCCAGACCTGTTGCGAATAACGGCACCACCGGCGGCCTTGCTCTCAGTTGGCAGCCAAGCACTGTCGGTGTTGAGCTTCAAAAAGCCGACATCTGGGGGTCTCCAACACTCAGCCGGGTTAAGAGATAAGGAGCTTCCCTGGGATTTTCTCACCGTCGGGCACTTTAACGCCGAGATAAACTTTTGGGTTGACTCTATTAAAGTTTTCATAGACAGCTTGGCTTGTTCAAAAATGATAGCGTTGCGCTGAGACCATATCCGCCATAGGATGGTACAAAAAATCTCTCGTTGAGTCAGAGAGAGGGTTGGGAAAACATGTGGTATCCAATCTGTGATGTCCCCAAGCAAGCTTTGGCAGAAAGTTTCTCCCAAGAAATGTTTCCAACAATCCACAACAACCTTACACTCCATAAAGATGTGCGTGGACGATTCCGGATGATTATTACAAAAAACACAGTTTGTAGAAATATTGCTCTTGAACCGCTGTACCTTCATTTTCGTTGCAAGAGAGTCTTTGGAAGCTCTCCACACGGTATAGATGATCTTTGGTTGAAAATTGGTTTTCCACAACTCCACAAGCCAAGGCAAAGAATTAGAAGACGAGGAAGCCAAGTTAGGTGCTTGAGAGCTTTGATTCCTTAAAAGAGCATAAGCCGTAGACACCGAGTACTTACTATCCTCTGTGTAATGCCAGCGTCTTACATCAACCGAAGGGATCAAAGGGATAGCAACCCTGCAAATATCGGTAATGTCAGCTCCAAGTCCACACTCGATTAACTTCTCTTCATCCCATGTGCGATCTTCCTTAATGAACTCCGAAACTTCGGAATTGATCAGACTTGGCGGTTTAACCACAGTGCCGAAACCAGGAGCCCGTTTCAGCCACGGATCCTTGGTTATGAGGATATTTTCGCCATTTCCGACCTTCCACCGAGAGCCACTGATGATGACATTCTTTGCACTAGCAATAGAGCGCCATGCGTAAGAACAATTACGTTGTGTCGAAGCTTGCAACAAATCAGAATTGGGAGCATATTTATGCTGAAAAACTCTACTAACTAAAGAGTTAGAGGTAATAATTCTCCAGAGCTGTTTACCGAGAAGAGCGGTGTTGAAATCTTCAAGGTCTTTGAAGCCAATTCCACCTTCTTCCTTAACTTTTTTCAGGAAATCCCAAGCTATCCAATAACCCTCTTTTTGTGCAGGCTGTTTTCTCCAGAAAAACTGACAAGACATCATCTCAAGTTTGTGACAAAGAGATGACGGGAATCTGAAGCAACTCAGTTGATAGACTTCTATCAATTTAAATTACGGTGTGATCAATTTAGGACTAATAAACTTTTCTTTCATAAAAAAAAGAACAATTTAGGACTAGTTGTCACTGAAAATAAAAGTATGGAAAATTATAGTGATAAATCAGAATTGTAAGGGATTCTGTATCATAAAACGTGTAGTGCGAATATGGTTAGTGTCAATGACACTATGGCCACGCTTTCTTTATCTAAATTAAGACTATTTTTTATCTTTTTTAGAAAAAGATAAAAATATTGTTTACTTTATGCCAAATAAATTTAATAAAAAGTTTTAGTTACCTTTTTTAGTAGAGAAAGCTGTTTACTTAACTTCTATTTTATATCCTAAAAAATAGTTTTAAGGAATAAAAAGATAAAAAAGGAAGTTATAAAAAAAAACTTTTTTAGTCTTATAATAAGGTAAAAAAGTTATCAAACATAAATTCTAACGAAAATGACATGATTAGAACATTTTTTATGATTTTAAAAAAGATAAATGGTGTAGACATGATAGCTGGGTGTCGGGCATTAAGGATTTCAAGTGTTTTTTGGGAAACCTTGGCCTCTCAGAAATCTCTTTTAGAGGGCCCCGCTTTACATGGACCAACAATCGCCCGTTCCCTTTCACCACTTATGAGAGATTGGACAGGGGCTTCCATAATCTAGAGTGGATACAGATGTTCCCAGGATCCTTCCTTCTTAATCTTTCTATCATGAGTTTAGACCACGGTCCATGTATCTTCCACATTCGGAACTCCTCTCTTCCCAAGCATAGGCGCTTCCACTTTGAAGCATTTTGGCTTAGATACCCGGATTGTAAAGCTATCATTGACTCTGTCTGGAAAGAAAATTTTCACGGCTCGGCTTGCTTCAAGTTTGCAGCCAAGTGCAAAACCCTCAAATTTAAGCTTAATACTTGGAAGAAACAAGGGGTGGGATCTCTAAACCAGAAAATTAAAGCTCTCCAAGATGAGCTTGCTCTCACACACTCTTCTCTTTCGGGACCTGCTCAGGCCTGTAAGGAAAGAAAGCTTCGGTTAGAGCTTGAAGAACTTCTCTCTCAGGAAGAGACCCTTTGGGCCCAAAGATCCAAGGTCCGGTGGATCAAGGAGGGAGATAGAAACACGCGCTTCTTTCATAAAACATGTAAGCAGAGATTGGTTAGGAACAGGATAGAGGGGCTTTATGATCATTCAGGTCGTTGGTGTTCCTCTCAACAAGACCTTTCCATCTTACTTTCTGACCACTTTGAGTCCCTTACCCTTAATGCTTCTGATGTGGACAAGGCCCTTATCGATAACTGGGAGGGGTGGAACTTCTTTTCTAGACGCTTGAGTGAAGAGAACATTCAGTTACTCTCCTCGGATCTATCTTCTGAAGAGATTAAGAAAGCTATTTTCTCGCTTGGACCATATAAATCCCCTGGTCCTGATGGGCTCCCAGGTGTTTTCTTTCATAAGAACTGGGACTCCATCGGTCCGTCTGTTGAAGACGCGGTTCGTTCCTTTTTCTCTAGTGGCTTTCTTCTTAGAGAGCTTAACTACTCTTTCATCGCCCTCATTCCCAAGAACCAATCCCCTAGCTCCCTTGGGGATTTTAGGCCTATCAGTCTATGCTCTTCTTTGTATAAGATCATTGCAAAGATTTTGGCAAATAGGCTTAAGCTTATTCTGCCAAATCTTATCTCAGAAGAGCAGAATGCTTTTGTTCCTGGACGTTTGATCTCAGATAGCACCCTTCTTGCAAACGAAATCTTTGCAAAAATCAGATGCCACAAATCCAATTCTTCCTATCTGGGAGCTCTAAAGCTCGATATGAGCAAGACTTTTGATCGTGTGAATTGGTACTTTCTTGAAACTGTGCTTCGGAAGATGGATTTCCCAAACCATTGGATTAATCTGCTTCTCCAATGCGTCTCCACAATGTCTTTCTCTGTGCTTGTCAATGGACAACCTGGTAGGAGGGTATTTCCTAATGCTGGCTTAAGGCAAGGTGATCCTCTGTCGCCGTATCTCTTTATCCTCTACCTCGAGGCTTTGTCTGCATCTCTCTCAAACTTGAATTGTTCAGGGGCTTGTCCTGGCATTTCGCTTTGTAGAGGTGGTCTCTCTGTATCGCATCTTTTCTTCGCCGACGACTGCCTCATCTTTTTTCAACCCTCTCTTTCCTCTTGTGCTAGTCTTAGCACAACCTTAGAAATCTTCTGTAAAGTCTCGGGCCAAAATATCAATAAAGATAAATCTTCCCTTATTCTCAGTCCGAATGTCCCCCAAGGGTTAGATGATATCTTCAGTAACTACCTTGGAATCAAAATTCAAAATCATGACTGCACCTATCTTGGGTTACCTATTCTCCCAGGAGGCAAGAAGAAGGATATCTTTGGTTTTGTTAGAAATTCTGTCTTCTCAAGGTTAGAAGGATGGCAAGGGAAGTTACTTAATAGTCCGGGAAGGCTGACTCTAGCAAAATCGGTCCTTTCGGCTCTTCCCACTTATGTTTGCTCTTCCTTCAAGCTTCCCACAACTCTCAATTCGGAAATCTCTAATCACATTGAGAAGTTCTGGTGGAACCCGATTAAGAGCAACCCTCTCAGATCTATTTCTAGTGAGAACCTGAGTTTGTCCAAATCTAGGGGTGGTCTCGGCCTCAGGAACTTTAACTGGTTCAATCAGGCTCTCCTTGCAAATAAGGCTTGGCGTCTCCTTAGTAACCCAAATTTGCTTGTCTCCAAAGTTCTTTTACAAAAATATTGCAGAAATAAGCACTTTCTAGACGTTGGATACCCTAGTAACGCATCGTGGGCATGGAAGAGTGTTATGTACGGTAGGGACCTTCTCAAGAAAGGTCTTAGATGGCATGTTGGAAATGGGGAACATATTAACATTTTGAAAGACAGATGGATACCAGGGATTGCTGTTCCTTTATCCGATATTGCTGGTATATGCTCCGTTAATCCGAACGCAAAGGTTAAGGATTGGATCTGCGTTTCTGAGGGCGTCCAAAAGTGGGATGAGAACGCCATTTTAGCCAATGTCCCCAGTTTTATTGCCAGAAGGATCCTTTCCATTCAACTTCCGGACTCCTACGAACGCGATAAACTTATCTGGCCATTCACTAGGTTGGGTGAATTCACGACGAAATCAGGCTACAATTTTCTCTGTGAGGAAAGCAAAACAACTCTTCTTCCAGCCCGGATGTTTCTCAACAATTGTGGCTCTAGTCATGGTGACAAAAAGTGGGGCTTGATTTGGGGTCTCAATATCCCTGAGAAGTGGAAATTCTTTTTATGGAAATGTGCCCACCAAAAGCTTCCTACTAGAAGCTTCCTCAGTCAACGGTTTAAGACAAGGCTTGATCAGTATTCTCTCTGTGATAGCAATTCGGAAACCCTTGATCACCTTTTTTTGGAATGTAATGCTTCTCGACATTTGTGGAGTTCATGCAATACCACACATTCGTCAAGTTCCCCCTTTGACACTTTTCTCTGGGAGATTATTCACTCTAAAAACATCCCTGCTATCCATGTTCTTTGGGCCATTTGGAGGGGAAGGTGCAATAAGGTTTTCAATAACAATGCTTTCTCCCTGGATACTGTAAGAAGGATCATGGATCAAGAAAAACTTCTTCTTGAGAAAGCTTTTTCCTCAGGCCCGAATTGTCTGGCTTTTGATTCCACTTCCACAAGCAACATTGCTTTCATCAAAGAAATTGACAACATGGATTTTCATAGGGCGGTGAATATAAATGTTGACGGTGCTTGGTTTGAAAATGACTTTTCTTCCAGTTATGGTCTTCACACAGTGGGGATTGATGGCTCCCAATGGATCATTGGAAAAAGGTGTTATGCTTCTAGTGCACTCCAAGCTGAGCTTCTTGCAGTCGAGCATGGCGTCAAATTTGCGCTTCATCATAATATTCCGTGTATCAATATTAATACTGACTCCACCACTGTTTTATCTCTGTTTCAGGGGAAGACAAGCCCGGCTATCCAGGATGCTCAAGGGAGCGGTTAATCAGCTTGTCTTTTGCAGCCTTTCAAAGGTGTCTCGCACCGAGGTTGTCAAAGCCCATCATGCCGCAAAAAATGCTATTTTAGATAACCACCCTTTGTAATCTTTTCTTGTTGTTGGTTCTTTTTGTAGTTTGTGTAGTTTGTAGTAGGTGGTCTTCGTAGTGTTGTTGGTGTCTTGCTGTTTTTCTCTTTTGGGTTGTAGTACGCGTTGTTTAACTGTCTGGTTTATTTTCTCCTTGGAATGAAGTTGATATTCTCATAAAAAAAAAAAAAGATAAAAAGTTGCACAAAATTAGATGAAGAAAGCGGAGCCTATATAAAATTGTCATATTATTCGCATCTTTTTTGAGAAAAACATTCACATTTTAACTTGTTGCTTAATTTTCCATAGAAACTTGTAAGAGAAATGTTAGAGAACCCACCAATATCTCCCACTCATCTTCCACCCAAGTGTAAAATTGACAAAATGAATATTCATTTGGTATGATTGCATTTTCAATCTAAAACCCTTTTTTAGTAGCCTAAACAAAATGGAGAAATGTGATAAATGGTCAAATCATGTCAATTACCTGTATGGTAATTACCAGTACTAGAATACATGGCACACAAACTGTGTGTGCAAACACAAATGCTTCTTAAAAAATAAAAAAATCACACTAAGAAAAGATAAATGTTAAGGAATAGTGGATAAAAGCTAATGGGTTAGTGGGTAGTTACCAAGTGATGGGTCTTTTGTGATTTTCAATTTTACCCCTACAATAACTTATTTCTCTTTATTGAGAAGGACATTCAGTGTCTAGTGAAAAAAGTTTCACCAAAATCCTTATTCGCTTTATATATAGATGGTATAGATTTGGTTCCCGACACGTCTAGTTCCCGATTTGTATCCACATGATGGGTCCTCATGGTTGAAAATTGAATCCGTTATCTCAATTCTCACCTGTCCCAATTCTCAATCCCATAAACATAAAAGTAAAGAAAATTGCGATCGATCCTCTGATTCTTCTTCTCTTACTTATATCCGCCCAGTTTAATCTCAACACGACACTCTACTCTCCTCGCGTCATTAACCATTGCACACCCACTTGAACTTCTCTCTCCCTCTCTCGCGATCATCTTCAACCTGTAGATCTCTACCCGTAACCTTTGATCGCTGAGGCACATGGCTTCCAGTCGTACTGGTGATCTTGCTGTTGAAGTTCAAGCTGCTCAGGTCTTTGATGTCGATGCCTTGCTTCGTTACTGCTCCGCAAATGTCAACGGCTTCCCTCGCCCTCCTTCTAAATTCTTAGTCTCTCAGGTCAGTATCATGTCCACTCTCTCTTGCTATCTGTGAATTTCACACAACATAATATGTGGGTTTCCTCATTCAATCGCTGATTTTTTACCAGCAACTCATTTGGGAGGTTTCTGGGTTTTACTGGGTTTCATGTTCTACTAGTGGGTTTCAAGTTAGGCAAGCAACTGACTTACTGATTTTTAACAGCAACCCATTTGGAGGTTTCTGGGTTATGCTGGGTTTCATGTCCTACTAGTGGGTTTCAAGTTAGGCAAGTAATTGACTTAGATTTTACCAGCAACCCATTTGGGGGTTTCTGGGTTATGGTGGGTTTCATGTTCTACTTGTGGGTTTCAAGTTAGGCAAGTTATTGACTTACTGATTTTTACCATCAGCCCATTTGGAGGTTTCTGGGTTATGCTGGGTTTCATGTTGGCAAGATAGGGAATTGCTGATTTTAGCAGCAACCTGTTTGGGGGTTCTTGGGTATATGCTAGGTTTCATCCTCTCTTTGTGGGTTTCTTTCTGAGAGAGAATTGGAGCTTCCATTCATCAAAGGGAAAGTATATAGAGAAAATTTGATATAGGAGGAGCTATCACCACTCTGCTGATCTAGCCTAGCTCTTCAACAGTTATGAGCTAACACATTCATAGACTAATGAACATAAAAAGCGGAAGGAAAAAAGAAGCTGGTAATAGCTTGTAAGTATTCACAACAGCATCATCATCAATGGCATCACTACTGGTCTTGAGATTGAGAGAGTCTGCAGAGAGCTTTGAGGCGTAGGTTATGCGAATCCTGACAAAACGCGAAGCACATCTGATTGCTAAAACATCCAGCGCCAGGATTAGAAATACCACGAGTAGGCTGTAATTCCACCTTTCATATGGATCACATCAGTGGCTCCATCAATGTGAAATCTTACATCAACTGAGTCTGGGAGTTTAGGATTATAGTTTGTATCATTAAGAATCTTATTCTCACCGATAGTGCAATTTGTCTCGTGAAACTCGTAATTCGGTTCGGGCCAGTTTGAGGATGATCCCGTCTTCTCTTATTGAAATTCGAGTAATTTCTGGACCTCCACGATTTCCACCTCATAGAAATAGACAAGTCTAGCACTTCCATTTTTTTTCTTCTCCAGAGCTCCATATCAACTGATAAAGTTTCACCAAACGATGAAGGATAAATGACCCGAAAACGAAGTGATAAAATGAAGAGGAGATATTAGCCAAACCTGTGTTGCAACTATAGAGAACTTAAAGCATGATCTATTTGTGGGTCTCATGTTAGGCAAGTTATTGAATTGCTGATTTTGTTTGCAACCCACTTGGAGGTTTTGAATAATGCAAGGTCTAATGTTCTATGTGTTCATTTTTCTGTGCTCTTGTTTTTAATTTTTATCTCGTTTGTTTGACACAGTTCGGGCACGGCCAATCAAACCCTACGTTCCTCCTTGAAGTCAGCTCAGAATCTTCAGTGTCGCGGTATGTCCTGAGGAAGAAGCCTCCTGGCAAGCTACTTGAATCTGCTCATGCTGTGGACAGAGAATTTAAGGTGCAGAATCAATTGCTTGTGTATATAACCGAGTTTTTTTTTTTTTTTTTTTTTTTTTTTTTTTTTTTTTATGAGATTGCTGACACATGTCTTTATTTTGCATTAATATATGCCAGGTCATGCAGGCATTAGGCCTTCACACACAGGTCCCGGTTCCTAAGGTTTTCTGTTTGTGCACTGATTCAGGTGTGATTGGTACTCCGTTTTACATCATGGAATATCTGGAGGGACGCATATTTATCGATCCTCGTTTACCTGTATGAAGTTCAGCCATATTTATGATATTCATTCTTGCCGCTATATTGACCAGGATTAGGAACCAGTTCTTGTAATTATAGCTCTGATTTATTTTATCAGGATTTGGCACCTGCAAGGAGGAGAGCAATATATACTGTCACTGCAAAAGCTCTAGCTTCTCTACATTCAGCTGATGTAGACAGTATTGGTCTAGGAAATTATGGCCGGCGAGAGAATTACTGCAAGCGCCAGGTGTGTGAGCGCCCGAGTGTGTGCGGGCTTCCTTTTTTTTTTTTTTTTTTTTTTTTTTTTTTTCTGCCTTGTTCGAAGAACTCAAAAGCTTTTTGAGATGGAAAAATGAGAATAGTGGCTGTGGTCAAGGCTGTTCCAGTTCCAGATTGTGCTAGCTCAATTTATGAAATGACATATAACTTCTTCTTTAGGTGGACAGGTGGGCCAAACAGTATATTGCTTCTACTGGTGAGGGTAAATCCTACAGAAACCCGAAAATGTTGGAACTGGTCGATTGGTTGCGGCAACACATTCCCTTGGAAGATTCTTCAGGAGCAGCTTCAGGTCTAGTTCATGGTGACTTCAGGATTGATAATCTTGTATTCCATCCGATTGAGGTGAAATATACCCAACTTGGTTAGATATAATCTTGACTTGGTTGATCTCTAAGGATTGTACAATGAAATTGTGTCTAGATATCATTATAAGCATGTCTTACTTGGATATTTGGCTAAGTGGCCTTCAAATGATAAAATTGTACTACTCTAAACTGTGAAACCTGAAATTTATTTAAATGTTTCTTTGGATAGGTTTTTTGCAGATCGTGAAACCACTAAATCCATTGTCCTCAAATGATAAACACAAATCGTCTGAGTAAACCTTTTCAATCGTGCAGGATAAGGTGATTGGCATTATTGACTGGGAGTTATCCACTCTAGGAAATCAAATGTGTGATGTTGCATACAATTGCATGGTAATTACATTATCTTTCTACTGTTGACATGCGGTTACAAGAACATGTTATTCCCTTATCTTTCATCTTATATTTTGTTATTTGTGGCTTTGTATCATTTGCACTTACATCAATGAAGGTTATCCTCCTCCCAGATTCCTCTCTTTCCCCTTAGCTTCATAGCATTACTAAAGGTGGAAAAGAAAAACTTAAAAATTAAATACATAACGAGTGACATTTCCAGTTTATTGCTTTTTTTTTTCTTTACTTGACAGCCATACCTTGTGGACGCTGGGCTTGATAAAGTACAACAAGATGAAGGTTTTGAAGCTACGGGTATTCCTGAAGGAATTCCTTCACTTGCCAATTACCTGGCAGAGTACTGCTCCGCATCTGTAAGTACCTGTCCATCGTCTAGCTAAGGCATTCACTTTTCTGCTTCATTTTTTAAGAGTTCCCTCCTTTTGGTATTGTCATGCAGAGAAAACCGTGGCCTGTAGACCATTGGAAGTTCTATATTGCTTTCTCTCTCTTCCGTGGGGCATCAATTTTTGCAGGGATAGATAGCAGATGGATTATGGTAATTCTATTCAGATGAGAAAACCACTCGCAGAGAAAGAATTTCAAATGCTTTGTCGATTTGGTGATGAATTCTCGTCAAGGAGGGCATGAAATTTGATTACGTTCTTGCAGGGCAATGCTTCAGGTGGTGAGCGTGCCCGCAATGCAGGGAGAAAAGCTAATCTTCTTATAGACACTGCGTGGTCATTTATTGGCCGAAAAATGGTGTTACAACAACGCCCTCCACCTGGTAAGCCTGATGTTTATGAGTCTCTGGAAAAATTTCTGTATGGGTTAACGTGTCTCATAGTTGTCCAATCGGGATTCAGATAGTGAATCGAAATTCACCTTCACTGAATCGTAAATCGATCAAATCGTGAATCGTAAAGATTCAGCTTTTAATATTTTTATGTAGATATAATAAAATATTTTATAAAGCTGTAACATTATTGAACAAAATATTCATATTCAAACTCTTGGCTCAAGTAATCTCTTCTACGATCCAATCGTAGAGCCCTAATACTCTAGTTATGAGAAATCCTAGAGTATTAGGGCTCAGTGGGTCTCGTGCCCTAATACTCTATGATAGTGATCCTACTCATAGCAGGGACATAATCACTTTTGTCTAATTCATGAAAAATTTCATAAAGGTAGAAATAATTTCCTACGGTTGCTGAATAATGAATCGTAAATCCATAAATGCTAGGCTCAGTGGGTCTCGTGCAACGGGCCCCTCGGCGCGTTGGCGCTGGCGGCGTCTGGTATGACTGAGAGTAATGGGGTGGGCAGTATGGTCCGGAGTCGGACCAACTGTCAGAATGTACCGGGGCCGTAGCCGGGGCATCGTCATGGTGACTCGACCCCGCCTCACCAGACCAACTGGTATCGAACTCACTGGAGTAAGTCGATGGAAAGAACAACGGTAGCGGGACCTGTCGGCCCGCGCTCCGGGCTGCCTCTCTCTGCTCCTCTCGAAGCGCGGTCATCGCAGCAGCTTGATCCTTGCCCCTCTTGTCGTTGGTCCTCTGGTTGTGCTTTAGCAGTCTCCACATCTTACCAAACTTCTTCTTGCACATGTCCTTAATGGACGCTCTGCCAGACTCGGCCCTCTCATCAATCTGGGTAAGTTTCTGCTCAAAGGCAGTCCACGGAGGAATGGTAGTGTCAGAAGCTCGGGTCGACCGACTACGGTCAGGGGCAGCAGCCCGGGACGGTCTAGAAGGCTCGGGGGCATCGGCACGAAATGGCCTGCTACGCTCAGTGGCAGCTGCCCTCGATGGCCGGGGAGGCTCGGGAACCGCGGTCCGGGCTAGGCTCAGGCTCGGGAACAGGGATCCTGGTCGGGCGAGTGGGCCGGCTAGGCTCAGGCTCGACGGGCCCACTAGACTAACCGTGCTCATAAGTCGACCGAGATCGATGTAGTCGGGTCGGAAGCTCTCTCATGACAGGACGCTCCTGTGTGGAACGCCTCGCCGGGATAGGTGTAGGATCTGGTGCCATGTACTCCTGGGTCGGCTGGTAACTAGAGAGCGGGGTGGGGTCATGGACAGGGCCCCCCCTCTGTCGAGCAGCGCGCCTTCTGGGCGCGGGGGCGGGGGGCGGTCCAATGTCAGGGTCCGAGTAAGGGGCCTGCCCATCCTCGTCCATCGGGTCATCACCCGGCTCATCCTCATCTTGGTCCACAAACGCATCGGCCGACTCGGGTGCCCTATGGTTTCCTATGGCCCGTCTACCTACTCGCCAGAATGGCCGGAAAGAGGAGGGGTCTAAATCTCTCTGACCCTCGATGACAATCTCGTTCTGGGCAGCCAATCGGGTAATCAGGCTGCAAAACCCAAAACCTCGCCGACTATGCGTGTTGGCTCTCTCTCTAATGTTCGACCAGATCCGGGATGCTATGTCGACCCGGCGTCGGGGTATACCAGAAGTACCACTTCGTAGGGCAGCTTAGTGATATGCTGAATCCCTACTACCCGGTTCACTCCAAACTCAAACCACCACCGGGCTGGCGGACTCAAAAATGTGCCATTTAACCTCCCGTTGGTCTCCCAGCGGTCCTCATCCGCCCCTTAACACAGAGTCCTCAAGAGCTCCTCTTGCGGAGGAGAGTCCTGGACGAGCATATCGTACGCACACCGACCCTCGAATTCGCCAGGTATACCATACGCCCAGCGGATTGCGAGGGGCGTCAGTCAAATGAACCCCCTACGACACTATACCCAGTTCGGGTACAACTCTGTCTCCCCGAACTCCTGATAGATGAGGTTACAGAAAAATTCCCGAGTGAGCGCGGAACTAGCCCTCTCGGGGAAGTTCTCTAAGGCACAGCCAAAGAGATCGTGCCGTGTAGCATAATTTCTCATAGCTAACGGCATCTTCTCGTCATCTACCTCGAACCTATAGTCCGGTGTCAACCCCCTCTCTAAATTCTCTAAATAGTGTAGATGGGTCTGGTAACTCACAAATCGGAAACGGTCAAAGTAGGTCTCGGTAATCTGCTCGTACGGGATGTCAATGGCAAAAGGCAAACGAAAATCAGACGCCGCGGGTCTCTCAAGCCAGTCCATAACAGCTAACGAACGCAGAAAATTCAGAAATTAAATATATATATATATATATATATATATATATATATTTTCAAAACGCAGAAAAACGCTGTCAAAATGCAGATACGCAGTTAAAACAGCTAAATACGCAGCTTTAAACAGTCAATTACGCTACCCTATGCTAATTTGCAGTTAACGGTCAATTACGTAAAAATTGTGTTAAATACGCAAGTAACAGTTAAAAATGCAGAAAAGCAGCTAAAAACGCAGTATACAGTCAAACAGCTAAGTACGCAGCATGCTAAACCCGGGTACGGGTTGGTACCGAAAACTGAAAAAATAGCGAAAGAAGAAGTTTTTGAACCTGAGCACTCGGAGCGAATCAACGAGTGCAAAAACTGTCGCCGGAAAAGTCGCCAGAAAATTTTTCTCGCCGGAAAAAATTTCTGACTTGGGCACCGTGTAGGCCTCGCCCTCCTCTTCGACGTTTCTTCTTTGTGTTTTCTCAAATTTCGACCAGAAGCCGACGAATCTGGAGTTTTTCTCCAAATTTTTAACAAGTTTTGACTTGACCCCCACACCAATTCGGACACTGTGTTGCAGCTTCAACCACCCCAAAATGATCCCGTTCTCACGATGATCCCAAAAACGTGCTCGGTTTTTGATTTGGTGAAATTTGGACTTTTGAAGGTGGAGAGAAAATGAGGAAAGAGAGAGCTTGAAGGTGCTAACAATGGAGGAAAATGGTGAACCCGTCCACTGCAAACCCATCAATAAGTGGCTCGTTTTTAAAAATGGCAAAAAACTCCCCCAAAGTTCGGTGAAATGGCACTTTGACCCCCTAAGGCTTTGGAAGCTCCACTTGCTTCCCCTGCTGCGTGGCTTGCTGGTTGGGCCGCGTATCTGGGCCGGCTGCGTGGCTGGGCCGCGTATTTGGGCCGGCTGCCTGGCTGGTCCACTTCATCTTTCTTTTTTTTCTTCTCTCTGCTTGCGTAATAGGCCTCGTGGGCCGCGTATTTGACTTTTGGGCCAGCGTATCTGACCTTTTGGGCCAGCGTATCTGGCCTTTTGGGCCAGCGTAACTATTTTTTTTTCTGCGTATTTAAGTCCTGGGCCTGCGTAACTATTTTTTTTTCATCTGGCTTGCGTAATTAGACCTGCAGGCTGCGTACCTGCAGGTTTGACCTGCGTACCTGGCCTTCTGGGCCAGTTTTTCTGCACTTCTTTGAATGCGTGTCCGACCTCTCGGTTTTGACCCGCACATTTTTCTGCTTGTGTTTTTTTGCTTAAAATTTCCTGCACAAACTTGTCTACCCATTAACACATACGCATCTCGCTTCTCTCAAAATTCAGAACGTAAAATAAAAACTGTAATAAATAAATAATTAACGTAATCCGATGGGATGCCTCCCACCAAGCGCTTGTGATTTACGGTCGACGGCCTGACCCGGTTACCTCTCACGGGTTGTCAAAGTAGACGGTGTCCACTTTGGCGACTTCAACTGTCTCGAGATATGGCTTGATCCGGTTCCCGTTCACCCTGAAACTGGACTCGTCTTTTGGATTCTCCAGCTCAAATGCTCCCCATGCAAATATCTTCTTGATGATGAACGGTCCCGACCATCGAGACCTCAACTTGCTCGGAAAGAACCGCATCCTCGTGTTATAGAGAAGCACTTTGTCGCCTTCGTTGAACTGCTTCGGCGTGATCCGCTGATCATGCCACTTTTTCGTCTTCTCTTTGTAGATTTTAGCGCTCTCGAATGCCGTTCTGCGGAATTCCTCTAATTCCAGCAGCGCCATTTTTCTCTTATCTCCCGCTAGATTCTGGTCCATGTTGAGCAGTTTGATGGCCCAGTATGCTTTGTGCTCCAACTCAACCGGCAAGTGGCACGCTTTTCCAAACACGAGCTGGTATGGCGACATTCCCAGCGGTGTCTTGAAAGCTGTCCTGTAGGCCCAGAGTGCATCGTCCAGTCTTAGGGACCAATCCTTCCGGCCGAGATTCACCTTCTTCTCGAGTATGCTCTTGATCCCTCTGTTCGAAACCTCGGCCTGCCCGTTCGTTTGAGGATGGTAAGGCAGTGACACCTTGTGAACCGACACACCGTACTGTTTCAGAACTTTGGCAAAAACTCGATTAATGAAGTGTGATCCCTCGTCACTGATCATCGCCCTGGGCGTTCCGAACCGAGTAAAAATGTTGCGTTTCAGAACGCTCAACCGTAGCTGCATCGTTTTTCTGACACGCAATCGCCTCGATCCACTTCGTCACATAATCCACTGCCAGCAGAATGTAAAGATTTTCCATCGAAGACGGGAACGGACCCATGAAGTCAATCCCCCATACATCAAACGGCTCTACTTCCGGCCACACGGTCATCGGCATCTCGTCCCGGTGTCACGTGTTTCCTGTCCTCTGGCACCTATCACATCCCTGCACATAGTCGTGACAGTCTTTGAAGATTGTCGGCCAGAAAAAACCGGACTGCAGTATTTTATGCGCCGTGCGCGTTCCCCCAAAATGACCCCCACACTGTGCTGAGTGGCAGTGTTTGATCACGTTCCAGGCTTCGTGGGTCGGAATACACCTTCTCAGAATGTTGTCGGCCCCCTGCTTGAACAGATACGGGTCATCCCAGAAATACTGTCGGCACTCGGAAATAAACCGTTTCCGCTGAGACGGGGTAAGATCCTCGGGAAGCGTGCCAGTTACCAAGTAATTGGCTATGGCGTAATACCACGGTCTCCCGAGCTTAACTGCCATAATATGCTCGTCCGGGAAATTTTCCTGAATGGGGACTCATTCCGGCTTGGTGTTTTCCAGTCTCGAAAGGTGGTCAGCAACTACGTTCTCGACTCCCTTCTTGTCTCGAATCTCCAAGTCAAATTCCGGCATCAGTAATACCCACCGCAACAGTCTCGGTTTCGCGTCCTTCTTGTCCAGCAGATACTTCAGGGCGCTGTGATAAGTAAAAACGATCACTTTGGACCCGACCAAGTATGGCCGGAATTTGTCCAGGGCATAGACTATGGCCAGCAGTTCCTTCTCAGTCGTACTGTAATTCATCTGGGCGTCGTTCATCACCCTACTGGCATACTATATGACATGGCAGACTTTGTCTTTCTGCTGCCCCAAAACTGCACCGACTGCGTAGTCGCTGGCGTCACACATCAGCTCAAACGGCAATGACCAGTCCGGTGTCGTGATTACCGGGGCTGTGGTCAGCTTCTCCTTCAGATGGTCAAAGGCATGCTGACACGCTCCGTCAAAATCAAAAGTCACGTCTTTCCCGAGTAGGGCGCAGAGCGGCTTCGTGATCTTGGAGAAATCCTTGATGAACCGTCGGTAAAATCCCGCATGGCCCAGAAAACTCTTGATCGCCTTCACGGTTGTCGGGTACGAAAGCTGCTTGATCACCTCGATCTTAGCCCGGTCCACCTCGAGTCCCTTACTGAAAACTAATTCCTGTTCCGTCTCATGGCCTGCTCACGCATTCAAAGAAGTGCAGAAAAAACTGGCCCAGAAGGCCAATTACGCAGGTCAAACCTGCAGGTACGCAGCCTGCAGGTCTAATTACGCAAGCCAGATGAAAAAAAAAAATAGTTACGCTGGCCCAAAAGGCCAGTTACGCAGGCCCAGGAGTCAAATACGCAGCCCAGGAGGTTAAATACGCAGAAAAGAAAAAAAGAAATAGTTACGCTGGCCCAAAAGGCCAGATACGCTGGCCCAAAAGTCAAATACGCGGTCCACGAGGCCTATTACGCAAGCAGAGAGAAGAAAAAAAAGAAAGATGAAGTGGACCAGCCAGGCAGCCGGCCCAAATACGCGGCCCAGCCACGCAGCCGGCCCAGATACGCGGCCCAACCAGCAAGCCACGCAGCAGGGGAAGCAAGTGGAGCTTCCAAAGCCTTAGGGGGTCAAAGTGCCATTTCACCGAACTTTGGGGGAGTTTTTTGCCATTTTTAAAAACGAGCCACTTATTGATGGGTTTGCAGTGGACGGGTTCACCATTTTCCTCCATTGTTAGCACCTTCAAGCTCTCTCTTTCCTCATTTTCTCTCCACCTTCAAAAGTCCAAATTTCACCAAATCAAAAACCGAGCACGTTTTTGGGATCATCGTGAGAACGGGATCATTTTGGGGTGGTTGAAGCTGCAACACAGTGTCCGAATTGGTGTGGGGGTCAAGTCAAAACTTGTTAAAAATTTGGAGAAAAACTCCAGATTCGTCGGCTTCTGGTCGAAATTTGAGAAAACACAAAGAAGAAACATCGAAGAGGAGGGCGAGGCCTACACGGTGCCCAAGTCAGAAATTTTTTCCGGCGAGAAAAATTTTCTGGCGACTTTTCCGGCGACAGTTTTTGCACTCGTTGACTCGCTCCGAGTGCTCAGGTTCAAAAACTTCTTCGTTCGCTATTTTTTCAGTTTTCGGTACCAACCCGTACCCGGGTTTAGCATGCTGCGTACTTAGCTGTTTGACTGTATACTGCGTTTTTAGCTGCTTTTCTGCATTTTTAACTGTTACTTGCGTATTTAACACAATTTTTACGTAATTGACCGTTAACTGCAAATTAGCATAGGGTAGCATAATTGACTGTTTAAAGCTGCGTATTTAGCTGTTTTGACTGCGTATCTGCATTTTGACAGCGTTTTTCTGCGTTTTGAAAATATATATATATATATTTAATTTCTGAATTTTCTGCGTACGTTAGCTGTTATGGACTGGCTTGAGAGACCCGCGCCGTCTGATTTTCGTTTGCCTTTTGCCATTGACATCCCGTACGAGCAGATTACCGATACCTACTTTGACAGTTTCTGGTTTGTGAGTTACCAGGCCCATCTACACTATCTAGAGACTTTAGAAAGGGGGTTGACACCGGACTATAGGTTCGAGATAGATGACGAGAGGATGCCGTTAGCTATGAGAAATTTGCTAGACGGCACGATCTCTTTGGCTGTGCCTTAGAGAACTTCCCCGAGAGGGCTAGTTCCGCGCTCACTCGGGAATTTTTCTGTAACCTCATCTATCAGGAGTTCAGGGAGACAGAGTTGTACCCGAACTTGGTATACTGTCGTAGGGGGTTTATTTGGCTGACGCCCCTCGCAATCCGCTGGGCGTATGGTATACCTGGCGAATTCGAGGGTCGGTGTGCGTACGATATGCTCGTCCAGGACTCTCCTCCGCAAGAGGAGCTCTTGAGGACTCTCTGTGAAGGGGCGGATGAGGCCCGCTGGGAGACCAACGGGAGGTTACATGGCACATTTTTGAGTCCGCCAGCCCGGTGGTGGTTTGAGTTTGGAGTGAACCGGGTAGTAGGGATTCAGCATATCACTAAGCTGCCCTACGAAGTGGTACTTCTGGTATACCCCAACGCCGGGTCGACATAGCAGCCCGGATCTGGTCGAACATTAGAGAGAGAGCCAACACGCATAGCCGGCGAGGTTTTGGGTTTTGCAGCCTGATTACCCGATTGGCTGCCCAGAACGAGATTGTCATCGAGGGTCAGAGAGATTTAGACCCCTCCTCTTTCCGGCCATTCTGGCGAGTAGGTAGACGGGCCATAGGAAACCATAGGGCACCCGAGTCGGCCGATGCGTTTGTGGACCTAGATGAGAATGAGCCGGGTGATGACCCGATGGACGAGGATGGGGAGGCCCCTTACTCAGACCCTGACATTGGACCGCCCCCCGCCCCCGCGCCCAGAAGGCGCGCTGCTCGACAGAGGGGGGGGCCCTGTCCATGACCCCACCCCGCTCTCTAGTTACCAGCCGACCCAGGAGTACATGGCACCAGACCCTACACCTATCCCGGCGAGGCGTTCCACACAGGAGCGTCCTGTCATGAGAGAGCTTTTGACCCGACTACATCAATCTCGGTCGACTTATGAGCACAGTCAGTCTAGTGGGCCCGTCGAGCCTGAGCCTAGCCGGCCCACTCGCCCGACCAGGATCCCTGTTCCCGAGCCTAGCCGGCCTACTCGGCCATCCCGGACCGCGGTTCCCGAGCCTCCCCGGCCATCGAGGGCAGCTGCCACTGAGCGTAGCAGGCCATTTCGTGCTGATGCCCCCGAGCCTTCTAGACCGTCCCGGGCTGCTGCCCCTGACCGTAGTCGGTCGACCCGAGCTTCTGACACTACCATTCCTCCGTGGACTGCCTTTGAGCAGAAACTTACCCAGATTGATGAGAGGGCCGAGTCTGGCAGAGCGTCCATTAAGGAAATGTGTAAGAAGAAGTTTGGTAAGATGTGGAGACTGCTAAAGCACAACCAGAGGACCAACGACAAGAGGGGTAAGGATCAGGCTGCTGCGATGACCGCGCTTCGAGAGGAGCAGAGAGAGGCAGCCCGGAGCGCGGGCCGACAGGTCCCGCTACCGTTGTTCTTTCCATCGACTTACTCCAGTGAGTTCGATACCAGTTGGTCTGGTGAGGCGGGGTCGAGTCACCATGACGATGCCCCGGCTACGGCCCCGGTACATTCTGACAGTTGGTCCGACTCCGGACCATACTGCCCACCCCAGGACACTCAGTCATACCAGACGCCGCCAGCGCCAGCGCGCCGAGGGGCCCGTTGCACGAGACCCACTGAGCCTAGCAGTCCTAGGTTTCGGTCTACCAGCAGTTCTGTCAGTAGCATGTCCGGTACTTCCGAGTCCGGGTCAGACCCGCCCTATGTTCCAGACGAGTCCGAGTGAGTGCCATGAGGGCATGCCACCTCTTTAGAGTGGGGGTGGTGGTCGTGTCTGCATTAACCAGGTCTGCACGTTTTTTCATGTTCATTTGCAGTTTTGAGTTTATTTATTGAGTCAGCACGTTTTTATTTTTGAGTCTACCCACCACAAATTTCTGGCCTTGCATTGTGTATATCTGTTAAAAAAAAAATCAAAAACTTTCAGAAAATCCAAAAAAATTAAAAATCAGAAAATTTGAGAACGGGCAATCAAGAGAACAGAAACTGGGAAGAAATCGAGGTTAAATCCGTTGACAGAAAAGAAAGCTTGCACCGAGGTATAGTAGATAGGTGAGAGCCAGTGACCCTTGGAAACCGCAAGTAGTTATCATCTGAGCTAATGATCCGACTAGTTGCCACACCGCCGTCATCTAGGTAGTCGACAACCCGCCCACGGGCGCCGTCACGGTCATCGCATCTTTCGGTGGAGTGACTGGCTATCAAGGGACCTCACGTCCTGTTTCTTACCCCTAGGTCCAACTAGTAAACCCGTTTGAAGCCATTTACCCCTTTTATTCTCAGCCACTATAGCCTAGGAAGCCTTCTTTGAGACCTCATCAGTCGTTAGTTGGCTATTCTACGAGTTATGACGGAGGGAGTGAGTTGGGGAGAGTTTTAGATGGGAGCACTTCATGATACATCGGTTTTGGACAGTTTTGACATTGACACATTTTTCGAGGGAAGGACAGGGTGAGTGAGAGGCGACAGTGCATTAATTTGCGGAGGTGGATCACTGCATTACATAGTGACCACAGGAGGAGTTAGTCGCGTGCAAGACATCTTTCCGCACACAATGGGGTCCGGGGGGTTGTGAGGTTAATTGGTGGTTGTGCCAGTTTTCTACATCTTTGGTGATGAGGAGGTTCGGTGGGACTGCACAGTATTATTCCGACTACAGGATCAGCGCTTCAGGATTAGTGTGGGGGTATTCCGTATGAGGACATCTTTCATACCCCACGACGACAGTTTATTTTTACTCACTCAGCTTTAGTCAGTTTATTTATTGCTATTCATGTGTATATAGAGTCGTATTAAAAAAATGAAAAAAAAAAACAGAAAAAAGAAAAAAGAAGAAGAAAATGATCTAGTTTTGCAGTTTTTTCAGTTATTTATGTTGTTTTTGTTATTAAGTCAAAAAGCTGAGTGAGTAGCACAATTTTCGAGACAGTTACACCGCTTCACATTTGTGGCCGCGAGAACGGCGAAGACACACCGGGGGACCAGAAGATTGATATGGCAGGAACTTAGGTATTTCAGGCAGTTTTCCGGGAACTCGGTGAGGGGTGTGAGTTTGGGGAAATTGTGAGAATGTCATAACGAGTAGGATCATGCCGTACCTTTACACATATATATATCCTACCTGTTAGACTTAGAACCTTGATTCGGAAATAGCTTGGATGGTCGGTTAATTAGGGATTCGCTCAGGTTGATAGCAAAAGTAATAGTACTCGGGTCCAGTGCTTAAATTCACAAAAGAAATCTGTTCAGACTTACCGATCGATTGCAGGGAAGTATTTTCTGGAAAAAAGATGAGGTTTTGAGGACACTCGGTTATGTTTTTGAGATTGCCCAATCTCACAAAAAATAAATTGTTTAGTACTTTTGAGTCGTGTGTATTGAGTCTGTGTATATTCTTTCTGAGTCAGTTTCTAATCGAGTCGTCTGGTTTATATGGACGGGTAGAAAGAGTATGCAAACTGATGGAAGGGAAAAGGTCTTGGTTCGAACTTGCAGGGGGTATTTGCAAGACAGATATAAATGCATTTCAGGGCAGTATTCAGGATGTTTGCTCGGGACGAGCAAAGGTTAGTGCGGGGGTAGTTTGATAGCTCCTCACTAGGAGTTATCGGTTAACCCGATTTGAGGGGTATTTTCGTCCTAAATGAGTGTTTTAGTCGATTTCTGCCCGTTTGACTCGGGAATTTACGGTTTGCTGTTTTTATCTCCTAGACGCATAAACTGCTTTATTTCACGTATATCGAGATATGATCACGGGTTTTCTTTCGTGTCGTTGATGCAGGGACAGGTTTTGTGCAGGAGCCGGAAATGAAGCAGGTATGCGGGTGAAGGATCCAAGAAGGCTGAGAAGCCGAGCATGCAAGTCAAGAAGATTAGCACGTTTCCCGAGGAGATGGGCACGCATCTTGAGGAGCCTGGCACGCATCCCGAGGCATCCCGAGCAGTTTGGCACGCATCCCGAGACGGACGAAACACACTCCGAGAAGCTCAGCAGTCATCCCGAGACATCCCGAGGAGTTTGGCGCGCAAACCGAGGACGCAGGTAGCTACGCAGCTACCTACGCAGGTAGCAACGCAACTATCTTGCGCAGTTGGCCCGTTTCCCGAGGCGGTGGCAGACGGCCCGTTTCCCGAGGCGGTTTCGGCCCAGTGGCAGTTTCGTAATTTCGGCAGTTTCCAGAAACGCCTCCAGCACTATATAAAGACTCGTCCAGTGCTCATCACAGACACAACAACTTATTGAAGGAGATCGCAGAGCACTCTCGGTGAGCACGGAAGCAGGAATTCAGAATCTACGGCACGCGTTTGATTTCACTATCTCTCTTATTCAGAAACGTTGTTATTTAATTATGTCACTTAGTTGCTAAACCTTTTACCTAGGTTCTCGGTGAACCCAGGGTTTCGTATCCAGATTTTATTATAGACGTTTGATTATGGATTCATGATTGTTATCTTAAATTCAGCAGCTTTATCCGTTATTCTGTCTTTGACTGTTATCATATATGCATGATCGAAGTCGCGAACCAGAATTGCTACAGACCCGAGCCTGTAGGTGAAAACGTCAGGTTAGGGTTAGGAAGAAAAGACAGGATTTAGTACCTTACCCTGATGGACCGACCAGAGAAAGGGAGATAGGGCTAGCATAGAAAAACGTGAGACCGACTGTTGGAGAATCTGACCCGGGCCATTAGGACAGGTTAGAAACCCTAACAGGCTTAGAACGAGACTGCAGACTTAGGCAGCTTAACAGGAATCCGAACGTCTGTAGGATCGGGATTACGTGTGGAATCTGAAAGGTCACTGCACAACCGGTACGTTGCACAGATAACGAGACTGCTGAGTGTTTTCATATCAAACCGAAAAACATAAAATCTGTAGAAACCCGAGGGGATCCTGGAGCCTAGTTCCCATCAACCCTAGAGTACAAAAAGCAAGTTTATTCCAGAAAACGTCACAAAAAATATATTTACGTTTTTGCGTCTTTAGTTTTACGTAGTTCCGTAACAACAAACACAACCCCTTTTCCTCGTTTTTTTACACTTTGTCAACCAAAACTGATTACTCGAGAAAACCCGAGACAGTCCCTGTGGGATCGATAACCCGAGTTGAAATACACCCGGTACTACTTGATTTCGTATACTTGCGAATAGCCAGTAATTTGCGCATCAACTACCCAAAGTACATGGAAGTAAATAATAAAGGAATTATGAATTCCGATTTGGGTATTTTTGTTATAGAAATCAATGTGTCTATCTCATCATAATAAGTATATGATACTAGATGAGGATCTCACATTAATCAAAGTGTAGAGGATCTCTAGAGACGCAGACAATTGGATAAGGAAGAAATAATCCTACACGTGGGGCTATGAATCAAAGGGTTGCTGAATAAGCCGTAGGAAATTATTTCTACCTTTATGAAATTTTTCATGAATTAGACGAAAGTGATTATGTCCCTGCTATGAGTAGGATCATTATCATAGTTTCTTGTTTGGACAAGAAAGCTCTCTATCATAATAAAGGACAAATGTTGTTTCATTTATTCTGATATGCATTATTATAATGCAATTTTGTCTAAGAGGATTGCATATCCTTGATCATGATAATTTCATCTATAACATTAATACCAAGAGGTTTGCATATTATGATATGAACTTCACTTATCTTTAGCATTATAGTTTATGCCTCATAAATAAGAGATACATATCTAGAACTCCATGATGATGGATTTCAGAACTCATTTGATTATTGAATCATATGAGACATGTAAGACTTATTAGGCAAAGATATGGGAATCATACATACTGATGTATGAAGGCCGCTAAGCAGAAAAGCTAAAGATGGTTTTCAGTACTTCATCATATTTACTGATGGGATCAGAGAAATATGGATTTGTGTATCTTATGAAGAAACAAATCTGAATCCTTTGAATTGTTCAAAGTATTCAGGAATGAAGTAGAGAACCAGCTTGTCAAAAGTATTAGGGCTCTACGATTGGATCGTAGAAGAGAGTACTTGAGCCAAGAGTTTGACAAGAATCTATGGGAGTGTTGGATATGATCCAAAACTCGCTCCACCTAGTACCCCCACATGGGTTTGGCGTGTCTAAAAGGAGAGTTTGAACCTTGTAGGACACGGTTCGGTCCATGATGAGTCAAACAGAACTTCCAGTTTACCTTTGGGGGCTATATTCTAATTACAGCAAATTTCGCCCTTAACCTTGTTCCATCAAAACAGATTATGAAAAACACCATATGAACTTGGAAGAGTTTACAAATAAACTTGGACCCAAGTCGGATAAATGTTTTGTGGGATATCCTGAAAAGGATATTATTTTTACAACCCAATCGAGAACAAACTGTTTGTTGCTCGAACCACAACGTTTCTAAGATAGAGATTGTCTCTAAAAGAAACAGTGGGAGGACAGTAGAACTTGAAAAGTTCAAGAACCACAACAGAGCATTGATCCTTTTGATGGAACATGAGCAGGATCACAAGGTGTTGTGGAGCAACCTACTCAGAAAACACAAGAACCTCGTAGGTCAGGTAGGATATATCGAGAGACTAGAGAAATTAGGATTTCTCATAACCATGTGGGTCATACTCTCAGAAATGGCTAGGAGCCATGGGATACAAAATGGAATCCATGTATACCAGCAAAGTATGGACTTTGGTGGAACCACCTAAAAGGTGCAAGGGAGTTATGAGGAAACCAACATGGATGGTAATGTGATTACCTTTAACGGACAATTGGTTGGGTAAGGATTTCATGTGAGTTCATAGTATAGACTATGACGAAATCTTTCCTAGTTGTGATGCTTAAATCCATTTGTATCTTTCTTGTAGCAATCTATCTATAGATTAAGTCAAGCTTCTTGGAGTTGGATTCTTCAATTTTATGATGCAATCAAATGAGTTTGGTTCCATCAAAATTTAAGATGAGGCTTGTGTTTACAAAAGGTTAGTGGGAGCATGATTATGTTTTTGGTCTTGTATGTGGAGACATACTAATCATTGAGAATGATGTCCCTACTTGGCAATCTTACGTAGATTGACTAGGGAATTAATTTTCAAAGGATAGACTTAGGCAAAACAACCAATAAAGATCTATGGAGATAGATCAAGATGATTGTGTTCCTTAGATCATAGTACATAAATTGACAAAGGTGTTGAAATGGTTCAACATGTATAGAATATGGATTCTACCTATGTCACATGGAATTGGTCTTTTGAAGACTAGTTGTCTTTCCAATTAGATTGGTAAGGGACCGTATGAATGAGATTCATGAGATACGTCATGTTATGTACTGGGCCAGATGTATCATATGGCATGACACAAAGATACCAGTCAAATCCGGGTGAGAGTCACTGGATAAATTGTCAAGATTATCCTTTAGTACTTGAGAAGCACTAAGGATGAATTTTTGATAAATGGAGGATACGAAGAGTTTGCTGTAAGGGGTTACAGTGATGCAAACTTCAAATCTAATAAAGAAGATTTCAGATCATAAGTCTAGATCTATGTTTTGCCCTAGTGGGAGCGACTGTGAGCTGGAAAGGTTCCTGGCAATATTCAATCACTGATTCTAACATAAAGGTCTAAGTAAATTACTGCATGAGATGCACTAACTCAGAATATTCAATCTAAATCAAATTGTTGATAGAGGAGATGTGAATATTTGCAAGGTACCAGTAGATGTCTCGCCCCTACTCAGCGGAAGCGTGGAGGGCCGCGCTAGATCAATAGGCATATGATGCAAGAGATTGACTCTAGTGCAAGTGGGAGACTGTTGGAATTGTGCCCTAGAGGCAATCAAATAATTTTGACATTTATGGATTTACGATTCATTATGTTATCGATATAGAGATATGTTAACATGAATTAAGTCCTTAGAATATAAGTGTTATATTCTTAAATATCCCTAGTCGATTATCATGATTAATAGGACAATCATTTATAGACTAGTATGTGGTTGGATTTATATGGAGATATCATGATCCAACACATGGGTATGCATTAGGAGTAATGGCATACTGGATTGACCCATCTCTGAGAAGGCTACATACATGTTATGTTAAGTCACAAGCGCTTCTCGTGGTGCAATGGTATTTTCATCCTTAGACTTGAAGTCACTAGATTGTCTAGTTGAGGATTATTGTGATTTTAGTAGCGTCAAACACAACACCGTAACTGGGTAGCTATAAAGGCGTGCACTGGATACAATAGGAAGCAAGCTTAGAGATCGTAGTGGACGTAGATAGAATTTGTCCCTCCCACATAACGGGAGCAAATATCCTAGGCCACTCGAGGGATAGTGCTTATAAAATGTCTGGCCAGACTCAAATAAATCAATATGGGATATTGATGTTATTCGCACGAATAAGGCTATTCCTATGGATCGAGAAACTATGGATTGGATATACGAGTGTGACTTGTATGTCTCGTGTCCAATCCGGATATTGGGACAAAGTGATGAGACAATTACTTGCACAAGGTTTGTCATGATGATTATTCTATATGTCGGCTAGAATGGATGTCTTGCTAGAGGCCGCTCCATATTAGTAAATTGTTACTACCAACTAAATAGAACCTATGGGGTCACACGCCATATAGGGGTGATAGACTTGGGAAATAATTAATTAATATGATTAATTAATTAGAAATGATCAAATTGCAACAACTTGCTAACTTAGTAGGACTAATATGCAAGTTGGACTAATCCATGTATAGGCATGATTATGATTTTCCAAGGTGGACTAATTCATGTAGAGACATGATTAGGATTAATTTGCAAATAGAACTAATCCATGTATTGACATGATAAGGACTATTTTGCAAAAGGGACTAATCCGAACTTGAGTAGGATTAGGAGAGGGGTTCTTTATGTAGTAGGACAAGGAGTTGTTGGAATATATAAAGAACACTCCTAGCTTATTTTTCTCTCTACACATACACACATCTATATGATAGAGTAGGAGAGAACAAAGCAAGGAGAGATAGAAAGTCCCAAGCAAGGGTCGAACCCCCTTTGGGACTGCCCCCTACACGTCGGCCATGAAGGGAGCCGCCCACCTTTGGTGCTCCATTGTTGCATGATTTCTTCTTCCCCTTCCATTCTTCCTAGATAGCACAAGGAGTTGGAGGATCTAGATCTCACCTCTAGGCGTGGATCAACTATAGAGAACGTGACACAATTCACGTTTGAAGTCATCACAGGAGAACCCTAAGGTGTGTAACATAACTCTTCCTTTACCATCGTTATGTCTCTTGTCCTGTGATCCTTGGAGGTATTGTATGGATAAATTATCTTTTCCGCTGCGTATCCATGATCAAAACCCTACAGTAGTATCAGAGCCACATGTCGTAGAGCATAATCGTGGTTTATGTGTTACGTTTTGATAGTTTCACTTTAAATTTATTGTTTATCGCGTAAAACAAGACAAATCAAGCATGTGATGCAATTTTTCAATAATCAATCATAACGAGACCTAGTTTTTACATTGGATGCATGAATTAGTGAGTTTGAGAAATTTTAGGATCTTAGATCTAGGGTTTGGGCATCCTATGGAAAGAAGGAGTTCTTTTAAAACAAGGAAACAACCAAACTTGGGTACCAAGCAAGGGAGTTGTTTTGGAAACAACTCCCAAAGGAGGTTCGACCCCCTAGGGGACCGCCCCTCCCTGCTTGCCGCCCAAGTAAGGGACGACCTAGGGGCCGTGGCAGCCCTAGCCCACGGCTTAGCCGTGTGGGCTAGGGGCCGGTGATAACTCCTTAGTAAGATTCATCCTATATACACTTTATATTGTTATTTGTGTGCGTTTCGGTACAAAGTGACGAATTCTGGGCTTATTTGAGAAGAAAATGAGTTTTATGATGTCTTAGAGCTTAAACGTACAATCCGGGCGTTTCTTGAATAGTTTTACTTATGATTTGTATGATTTTGTCACATTTGATCTTCGCGGTAGTGTTCGTGTTGTGATTTACAGGAACATTGCATGAGAAGAGCAATTGGAGAGAAGAAACGAGCTTCGGAAGTCAAAGAGTACGCAAGAGAAGCAAAGTTAGAGGAGCAAAAGTGACCATCCTTCACTATTTTGATGATATCTTGAGTTCTACAAAACCTGCTATAGTTAGACCGATGCCAAATCAAATTCGACTCAAAGATCTTTCCACCGGTAGGTCACGGAGCTCAATCAAAGTTTGGACAAGAAAGATATGGTCCGGCGAAGTTGACACAAAAACGAAGAAAAGCTGGTAAAGTTTCACTGGACTAGTGTGCAATCTTCTGGATGTATCTAGAGTTACGTATACAATTTTGGATCAAAGCCTATGCCATTGGCAAGTAGACATTCAGGGCTTTCCAACGATATAAGATGAGCCCAAAACGGAGTCCGGATGAGGTAGAAAAGGCCCGCGCAAAGTTAGCTTATGAATTCTGGCCGAGAATTGCAAACTGGAGGGGAATTCGGCCAAAATACATTAAAAATCGTGCCCATGCCTTGAAAAACAAGTTCTTAGACCTAGAAGGCAGTTTAGAACAGAGGGAGACGCAGATAAGAAGATTTGAGGAGAAACTTGGAGCTAGAGTTCGTCGTGGAAGCGAGAATTCATCCGTTTGATCCCTCTACTCTTATATTTTCATTATTTTTGTACATGATCACACAAACTATTGTATTTGTGATCATGAATATGCGTAGCTAAACTTATTAGATCAGGACCCGAGTTTGGGGTTAGGGTTTTCACATTGCTATGCGTTTTATGGATTGAGATTCATGTTTAGATAAACCTAATTGATGGGTTTACGTTTGCTATGATTGTTTTGTGATCTTCATCTTATCTAGTTAATTGGAGACGTCCTGTTAGCTAGAAGTTAGTTTGTAATTATTTGGTAACTCGGTAATTGTTAAACCCGGAAAAGCAAACAATCACTCATTCTTAGTGAAAGCAAGAATTGAGATCGTTAGAGTAGAATTCATCGTTAATGCATGTTTAGGGATAACTAGAACTTGGTAACTCGGTTCTAATTTAACCTAGACATAGGATGCTCACTTGGTAACTCGGTGAGTTAGTATTGCTCGATTAGCAAAGTAAAATTTGTCTGTGTTTCCCAAATCGTAGAACGACGCCAACAAGAGAATCCTAACAATCCCCCAAATGAGGTGTCTTGGTTGTTTCTCCCATTTAAATCTTAATATTTAAATACTTGTTTTGTCTTTTTAATTATTTAGTTTAGAAAAATCTCTCAATTGCTAGCCCACATAAAGTTAATTATACTAATTGGTTCACGACAAGTCCTTTGGGTTCGATAAACCCGGATTTCCGGATATTACTACACACGACGGACATACACTTGTGGTTGAATCGTGTCAGCCGGCCGGCCCTAGGCCTTGGCGGTCCTCTTTTGGGGTTCGGGCAATTGGATTGTTGGGCCCCATGGACCGTTTTAACCCTAGAAAATCCTAAAATCAATTAAAATTGACCAAGCGCGTTAAAATTGGATTTTAACTGTTTATGTGCAAATCGCACGGTGATTGGATATGGCCGTAGGATGTGGTTTGATGTGAATGTTTAATTTTGTTGTTTTGTTTACGGCCTGCGAGCTGATCAATTAATTGTAATAATTTATTAGGATTTTACGTTCGATACTGGAGGAATATGAGGGTGCATCCGGTCAGAAACTTAACCTGGAGAAGTCATCTTTGGTCTTTTCAGATAATGTTAATCAGTACGATCGGGTTACCTTAAGTCATCTATGTTCAACTAGTTGACCAACACGAGAGCTATCTCGAACTTTCTACTTCTTTCGGTAGGAAAAAGTCTACTCAATTCGTCCCCCTCACAGAACGGATAGGGAAGAAGTATAAGGGGTGGAAGGGTCATCTACTTTCTGTGGCAGGGAAGGAGATTCTCATTAAAGCAGTGTCCCAAACAATCTCAAACTACGCAATGGGGTGTTTTCTTCTCCCTAAGCAGGTATGTTATGATATGGAGAGACTGAGGTAGCGAAGTAAAGAAGACAATGCACTGGGTAGCCTGGGATAAGATGAAACAGGACAGAACTGTAGGCGATTTGGGATTCCGAGACTTCCACGATGTGAATGTTGCTTTATTGGCGAAACAGACATGGCGTTTCTTACGCTTCCCATACAGTTTAGTAAGTCGCATTTTTCAGGCAAAGTATTTCAAACATTCTAACATTTTGGATTATGAAAGAACTTCGAATACGCAAAGCTCTTATGCTCTACGAAGTATCCTAGCTGGCCGTGATTTGATCAAAACTGGACTTATGTGGAAGATAGCCAACGGTAATAATGTCAAAATTTTTGGTGACTGCTGGATCCCCCGCCAGACTACCCACAAGGTAATTACCCCCGTGCCCCCTGGATGGGAGAATGTTCGAGTTAGCTGGCTTATTGACGAGAATACATGAGAGTGGAATATGGATCGGGTAAAACAGATACTACTCCCAGTTGATGCGAGTATCGTGAGTTCTATTCCAATTATGAGACATGAACCTTTTGACACCTTCTATTGGAAGCACGATGAAGACGGCGTGTATTCAGTTTCAAGTGGTTATGATGCTCAACACTCCAACACTCATCCAAACCCTTCCTCTTCGACAGGGTCGTCCACTCAAGATTGGCTCAAGAAGCTATGGCGTCTATGCATCCCAAAGAAAATGATTTTTACAACCCGACGAATATGGCATAATTCACTCCCAGTGCTTACAAACCTGCAAAAAAGAGGAATAGAGGTGAACGCCACCTGCCGAGGGTGTCAACGATCAGCTGAAGATGAAGAGCATTTGTTCATCAGGTGCAAAAAAGCGAGACAAGTTTGGGAGCTACTACTTGGTGGAGACTTTATTTCTCAGAAACGACTCCCTATGAGACTCTGGATCCGGGAAGTGATGGAACAAAGTACAACTGCAGTTTGTGAGAAACTAGTCGCTGGTTTATGGTCAATTTGGAGGTATCGCAACAAATTGCAATTTGAAGGGGAAAATCAGTCAGCTGAAAGCATAGCAGAGATGGGTCTAAAAATGATTGGGTGCCACAAGGAGAGCTATTTACGAGGGTTGTTCGAGGAAAATTGTTCGGCGCTTCCTTCCTGCCCTCGACAATGGTCGCCGCCCCCGGCGAATTACCTGAAAATCAATACGGATGCTACATGGAGGCCTTCGGACCCAACCACGGGGATTGGTACAATCCTGCGTAACTGCGATGGAGTATTTGTTGGAGGCATAGCTCGAAGAATCAAACTCACACGCATCACTCTTCTCGCAGAAATGGAAGCAATAGTCATGGGTTTGGAGTTTACGCTAGAGATGAAGGCGACCAAAGTCATAATTGAGTCCGACAGCTTGGTGGGAATTTCACTTCTTTCTACGAGATCTTAGGGAAAAATTAGAGGCATCAATGCTCTATCGGATTTAAAAAAACTGCTGCTCGGAGGAAGAGAACTTCTACAAATATTCGAAGAAACAGAGTTAAAGCACATTGGCCGCGATGGAAATAAATCTGCTCACGAATTTGCTAAAAGAGCATTGTTAGAAGGAGACACAAACTTTTATACTGAAACGCCATTCTGGGCTAAGGATGTAATTTCCACAGATGTTTTGGGTATGTCTACCCTTTGAATAAAATAGTTTCTTTTCCTCAAAGAAAAAAGAAACTAAGTCAAAAATGTGAAGTAAGATAGAGAACATACCAAAATAGAAAAAGGGGCTAAAGCGAAGAAAATGGGTGATAAATAGGCAGACACTTTTTTAGTAGCCTGATTGATGGTCATATGACTCATATCATGTCAATGATATAGTCTTACCACTCTGTCCCAGCTCTTTCTTCCCAATTTGACTTTTGTCACTATTCACTGAGTCACTTTGACCCGGTGATTTGAATAGCAAACAGATGTAATTTTTTGATAATTTTTTCATGGTGTTGTAGAGTAAAAGGTGCTCTATAATATGGTGAAAAAATTATCAAAAAATCGTATCATTTTGCTATCCAAATCACCCGGTCAAAGTGACCCAGATACGAGTCAAAAAAGTCAGATGGGAAGAAAGAGCTGGGACGGAGTGGTAGTTCCTTGATTTTATCCACATGATGTTGGGTCCTCATGGTTGAAAATGGAATCCGTTATCTCAATTCTCACCTGTCCCCATCCCCCCCATAAACATAAAGAAAATTGCGATCGATCCTCTGGTTCTTCAATTCTCTACTTATCCGCCCCAGTTTAATCTCAACACGACACTACTATCCTCGCGTCATTAACCATTGCACACCCACTTGAACTTCTCTCTCTCGCCATCATCTTCAACCTGTAGATCTCTCTACCCGTAATTGCCTCTTCCCTTTGATCGCTGAGGTACATGGCTTCCAGTCGTACTGGTGATCTTGTTGTCCAAGTTCAAGCTGCTCAGCTTTTTGATGTCGATGCCTTGCTTCGTTACTGCTCCGCAAATGTCAACGGCTTCCCTCGCTCTCCTTCTAAATTCTTAGTCTCTCAGGTCAGTATCATGTCCTCTCTCTCTTGCTATCTGTGAATTTCACACAACGAGTATGTGGGTTTCGTGTTAGGTATAAGTCATAGAATCGCTGATATTTACCAGCAACTAATTTGGGAGGTTTCTGGGTTTTGCTGGGTTTCATGTTCTACTAGTGGGTTTCAAGTTAGGCAAGCAACTGACTTACTGATTTTTACCAGCAACCCATTTGGAGGTTTCTGGGTTATGCTGGGTTTCATGTTCTACTTGTGGGTTTCATGTTAGGCAAGCAATTGACTTGCTGATTTTTGCCAGCAACCCGTTTGGAGGTTTCTGGGTTATGGTGGGTTTGATGTTGCTGATTATAGCAGCAACCTGTTTGGAGGTTCTTGGGTTTATGGTAGGTTTCATCTTATCTTTGTGGGTTTCTTTCTGAGAGAGTGAAGCTTCCATTCATCAAAGGGAAAGTATACTGAGAAAATTTGATATAGGAGGTGCTATCGCCACTCCACTGATCTAGCCTAGCTCTTGCACAGTTATGAGCTAACAAGTTCATAGACCAATGAACATAAAAATCGAAAGGAAAAAGGAAGCTGGTAATAGTCTGCAATCATCCAGAACATCATCATCATCGACAGCATCGCTACTGATCCTGACAAATGCAGAGCACACCTGATTGCTAATACATCCAGTGCCAGTATTAAAAAAACCATGAGTAGTCTGTAAATTTTTACCCATTAACTTGCCCTTATCGTTCAAGAAAACTACAGAAATTCCACCTTTCTAATGGATCACATCAGTGGCTCCATCAATGTGCATTCTTACATCAACTGAGTCAGGGAGGTTACGATTATAGTTTGTGTCATTAAGAATCTTATTCTCACCGGTAGTGCAATTCCTCTCGTAAAAATCATAATTTGGCTCTGGCCAGTTTGAGGATGATCCCGTCTTTTCTTATTGAAATTCGAGTAGTTTCTGGACCTCCACGATTTCCACCTCATAGAAATAGACAAGTCTAGCACTTCCATTTTTATTTTCTCCAGAGCTCCATATCAACTGATAATGTTTCACGAAACGATTAAGCATAAATGGCCGGAAAACTAAGTGATAAAACGAAGAGGAGATATGAGCCAAACCTGTGTTGCAACAATAGAGAACTTAAAGCATGATCTATTTGTGGTTCTCATGTTAGGCAAGTTATTGAATTGCTGATTTAGTTTGCAAACCAATTGGAGGTTTTGAATTATGCAAGGCCTAACGTTCTATTTGTTCATTTTTCTGGGCTCTTGTTTTGAATTTTTATCTCGTTTGTTTGACACAGTTCGGGCACGGCCAATCAAATCCTACTTTCCTCCTTGAAGTCAGCTCAGAATCTTCAGTGTCGCGGTATGTCCTGAGGAAGAAGCCTCCTGGCAAGCTACTTGAATCTGCTCATGCCGTGGACAGAGAATTCAAGGTGCAGAATCAATTGCTTGACTCATAGTTAGGTGTATATAACTGAGGTCTTTTTTTATGAGATTGCTGACACGTCTTTATTTTGCATTATCATATGCCAGGTCATGCAGGCATTAGGCCTTCACACACAGGTTCCGGTTCCTAAGGTTTTCTGTTTGTGCACTGATTCAGGCGTGATTGGTACTCCGTTTTACATCATGGAATATCTGGAGGGACGCATATTTATCGATCCTCGTTTACCTGTATGAAGTTCAGCCGTATTTATTATATTCATTCTTGCAGCTATATTGACCAGGATTAGCAACCATTTTTTTTCTTGTAATTATAGCTCTGATCCATTTGATCAGGACTTGGCACCTGCAAGGAGGAGAGCAATATATACTGCCACTGCAAAAGCTCTAGCTTCTCTACATTCAGCTGATGTAGACAGTATTGGTCTAGGAAATTATGGCCGGCGAGAGAACTACTGCAAGCGCCAGGTGTGTGAGTGAGTGTGTGGGGGCTTCCTTTTTTTCCCCCTAATATTATTTTCCTTGTGTCAAGAACTCAAAAGTTTTATGAGAAGGAAAAATGATAATAGTGGCTGTGGTCAAGGCTATTCCAGTTCCACATTGTGCCAGCTCAATTTGTGAAATGACATATAACTCCTTTAGGTGGACAGGTGGGCCAAACAGTATATCGCTTCTACTGGTGAGGGTAAATCCTACAGAAATCCAAAAATGTTGGAACTGATCGATTGGTTGCGGCAACATATTCCTTTGGAAGATTCTTCAGGAGCAGCTTCAGGTCTAGTTCATGGTGACTTCAGGGTTGATAATCTTGTATTCCATCCGATTGAGGTGAAATATACCCAACTTGGTTAGATATTATCTTGTGGACTCAGCTTAGATTTAACTTGGTTGATCACCAAGGATTGTGCAACGAAAGTATGTCCAGATATCGGGATAAGCCTGTATTACTTAGATATTTGGCTAAGTGGCCTTAAAATGTTCAAAGTTTACTACTCTATAAACTATGAAACTTGGAATTTACTAAAATGTTTCTTTCTATAGGTTTTTTGCAGATCGTGAAACCACTAAGTCTATTGTCGTCAAATGATAAACACAAATAGTCTGAGTAAACCTTTTTCAATCTTGCAGGATAAGGTGATTGGCATTATTGACTGGGAGTTATCCACCCTAGGAAATCAAATGTGTGATGTTGCATACAATTGCATGGTAATTACATAATCTTTCTACTGTTGATGTTTTATGGACAGAGGATATATTTTTCTTTAAGCGGCTACAAGAACATGTTGCTCCCTTATCTTTTATCTTTTGTTTAGTTTCTTGTGGCTTTGTATCATTTGCACTTTACATCAATGATGGCTATCCTCCCAGATACTTTTTTTTTCCCTGAGCTTCTTAGCATTACTACAGCTGGAAAAGAAAAATTAAAATACATAGCAAGTGACATTCCCAGTTTATTGCTTCTTTTTTTTCTTGACAGCCATACCTTGTGGACGCTGGGCTTGATAAAGTACAACAAGATGAAGGTTTCGAAGTGACGGGTATCCCTGAAGGAATTCCTTCACTTGCCACTTACCTGGCAGAGTACTGCTCCGCATCTGTAAGTTCCTGCCCATCGTCTAGCTCGGGCATTTACTTCAGATGTTTTCTGATTCATTTTGTAAAAGTTCCCTCCTTTTGGTATTGTCATGCAGAGAAAACCGTGGCCTGTAGACCATTGGAAGTTCTATATTGCTTTCTCTCTCTTCCGTGGGGCATCAATTTATGCAGGGATCGATAGCAGATGGATTATGGTAATTCTAACCAGATAAGAAAAAGACATTTGCAGATAAAGAATTTCACATGATCTGTCTATTTGGTGATGAATTCTTGTTAAGGAGGGCATGAAATTTGATTTCGCTCTTGCAGGGCAATGCTTCAGGTGGTGAGCGTGCCCGACATGCAGGGAGAAAAGCTAATCTTCTTATAGACACTGCATGGTCATTTATTGGCCGAAAAATGGTGCTACCACAACGGCCTCCACCTGGTAAGCCTGATGTTTATGAGTCTCTGTAAAAACTTCTGTATGGGTTAACATGTCTCTTGTAGAGTGGACCAGATGAAGAAAGAGAAATGAGCGTTCCTAGCTTCTACTTTGTCAAGTCTTTACCATGTTTATATTTATATGTGTGTGTGAGATAGCACAGCTTGAAGCAAGCTGGCAGGTGATGTTACTTAAAGACTCCCAAAATGCACTCTGGCGGATTAGGGGTAATAAACACTCAAAAACGTGCTCCGAGATTTCCAAAGAGCAATTGTGTATCAGCTCTGTTTAAAGGGTGTGGAAGAGTAGAACGTGCTCAACAGCGATGTCGGACTTTTAGTTTTGTGGGTTTGTGCCTTTGAGTTCCATCTGAATGCCTGCCTTCCAAGCAAGCTCCCGTTCTTCCTTTCCCGGAGTTCTTGTCTTACATTATACTTCAACCAGGACACAGTATCCTAATAGATAGAGATGTATGCCCCATTTAACTCCATTACTCTGGATATTTCCAGATGTTTTCTTCTTAGTAAGAAACTCAATAGAAGCATTTGACACAAATATAACACGTTATTTTTGAGAAGTAAAATACATATTAAAGTGACTTAAGCTCTTATAGAATGGCAGTAGGTCAGATCACATATTAAGGCCTGTATTTTACTTAATCTAATCATTCCTGCTCACAAAGAAAATAATAAATCTTCTAAAAAAATTAATTTAAATTTACTATGTTACTCTCATGCTAAGGAAATGAAATTATTTTATATGCTTGATCATGAGTATTTTGTTCCATCAAGAGGATTCAATTATTTTAAATTAATATAATACCTCACGGCGCTCTCAAAAGCATTCCTACTATACTAAGTCGTTTTCGCGCTCCAGGTGAGCAAGGATTATTCTCTATGTGAGTATCTAGACTGTCTACTGGACTTTAAACTTTCCCATCATCATCACCAACTTTCCTAGAGCTAATTCACTATTTCTCCGTGTGGAATTTTTTTCCGTCATGGTTTCTACTCTGAGTCAGCCATATGTTCTCAAACTGGAGGCTTATATAGGACATTTTCAACTTCCCCTTTCCTGAAAATGTTATGATTCTTGAAACTGGAGGCTTGCTTGACGAATATGGGAATCATGTTAATGTACTCCCTGCATGCGGTACACTGAGATTTCCTCGGGGTTGGCAGAAATATATAAATGAGAAACAATTTGTGGAGGTTTATCACAGGCGGAATCATCTTGTGCTATCAATAGTTAGCATCACAGCTAGCCTTACTCTTTCTGATTGCTTTCTTTTGCTGCTAACAATTTACTTCTTTGTGTTGTTGGTAATAGCTATGGATTATTATATATCAGTAACCAATTTTTCTTTTTTGTATCAACATATTACTAGAAACCTTCATTTTCACACTGCATTTTCACTCCGAATAATTCCTAATGTGCTGTCATCACCTAGCAGTGAATCATCATTCGGAACGATCAGGAAATGAGACAGAAAGTCGAGATCTATTTCCACAAAGTGGGAAATTTGTTGCTAATGAAAAGGTTCTAGAGTTGAGAAAGAGACTGATCAAGTTCATGGAAGACAATATATACCCAATGGAAAGTGAGTTCTACAAACTTGCTCAGTCTCCCATGCGTTGGACTGTTCACCCAGAGGAAGAGAGACTAAAGGATTTAGCAAAGAAAGCAGGCCTATGGAATTTGTGGATACCTGTATGTATTTGCCCCTCATTCATCATAGTTTGTATGTTTATTCTTGGAAAAATATCCCCAGTGCCCCCTCATGTTTGGGTTTTGGTAGTGACCAAAATGGACTCCAAAGTTTATTCGTAACAGTCTGGACCCTATTGTTGTGTTTCATGAAAGCTGGACATGTCGTCCAGTTCTGTTAGCTAAAATGACAGAATCACATGAACAGGTTTATGTAGACAGTGTTATGATCTTCTCCTTGCCACACACGACATTTTAACTAGAAAACATGAGGTGGGTTCATATTCTTACTTATGGAACGTAAGGTTCCAGGGTTGCTACCCAAACATAAAGGGGCATAAGTGAATTTTTCTTCATTCTAAATCTTGTTCTTGTGTAAGCCATCTGTATCTTTTCTTGTGTTCCTATTTGGAAGCAAATTTAATCGCAGACTACTATTGGCTTCATGTTCCTAGTTTGGCCGTTTTTAAAGCATAGCTAGCCACCTAACACCACTTCATACATTGCAGTTTGATAGTGCTGCTAGAGCAAGGGAGCTACTTCTCGATGGAACAAATGTATCTCCAGTTGATGAGGGAGGCAATAGCTTTCTGGGCGCTGGACTCTCAAACCTTGAATATGGGTACCTTTGTGAGGTTATGGGTCGTTCTGTTTGGGCTCCACAGGTGTTCAACTGCGGGGCACCCGACACTGGGAATATGGAGGTAAATTTCTACACTTCCTAGCTTGAGAAACTGAAACTAGTCTTACCTTACTACTTCACGAAATGGAATGAATATATTTTAGGGTCAATTACATATCAACAACTTCCAGTATGGGGTAATAATCCACTTACCACCTCCAATTTCAAAACTCTCTTCTTGCCACCTCCAATTTATGATTGATAGCAATTATCAACTGGGAAAGTTTTCGTCCAAAATTTTCTGTTAATTACCAGTTTTTTAGGGATAAATTCGTCCAATCAATAAAATATGAACATGAACAACACAACTCAGAATCCGGTGACCATCACCACTACAAACACTACCACGGAACCCAGATTTCGGCAATTAAATAATCACACCCACCCTCCAGTTGACCACCACTACCATCACCGCTGCTGCAAGTACCTATCCAACACCTACCCAGAACAAATACTTCTCATTTACTCCTCTTCTTCTCTGGTAGGGAAAATAGAGTTCCAGCAAAACCTCAATTACTTCCTGCCAAACATCCATCGATTCCGGTCAACAGCGCCTCTGTAACGATTGGGGATCCAGTCGTTAATCTCAAGAATACAAGGACAAAGGATAATGGAAGAACGATAATAATGAGAATTGAAATTGACTGTAATTGAACGAAATCGGAGTACAATAGGATAAAGCCTAGCTATCAAGTGAAGAACAAATTACTGGAAAGGAAAAATGAAAGAGAAGAAACATCATATTCGCTGTGTTCTCCCTCGTCCTCCTCCGCTCTTAAGCTCGTCTGATTAGGGCAAAGTCATGGATTGACCAATATACCCCTTACACGAAAGTTAATTCCTTCCGCAGCCTTGAGACGACACCGTTCCCTCAATCGTTTCTAATATGAGCTGTTGAACAGCTTTGGGTGTATCTAATGGTAAACATATGCTCAAGCTTAACTTAATTGCATATATCCCTGCCAAGTTTATGAAATAACACCTAGGCCCCCAATCATGACAGCCTCCAACCTTCGAAACCATCTGAAAACCAACACACATCTATATTATAAAATAGCATGGTTTAACAAACTTTTGAATTTTCAGCCGTTAGATTAAATCAACCTCATCCTCACCATTAGATTTCACCTACTTATTACATCTCTAACTACTCACTCTCCTTGGACATCCCTAACTACCCACTCTCCTTGGACATTCCTAACTAATATGAGATATGTTGTGAGTGATTCCCACGTTCACTATAATGCTCATCCCATACTTGAAAATTGTTCTTCTTTTTTTCACCACATTTGTAAATATAATTTTTGGATAACACCTCTAAATTCAATTAAAAAAAAACATCCATAAATTCAAAAACTATCCAATTCAGGGATAGTGCCCTCGGGTACGGGCAATACTCTAGTCCTCTAAAACTCAGGAACTTGACATCACCTCTCGAACCAGACCTAATAATTGTCGATCTAAATGTCGCCGTACTCATCAATGGGACCGAAGCAAAGCAAAAATCGAACCCCCAATCGAGAGTTTCGTTGTGCTGAGAAAGAGAGGCAGATCGAGAGAGTAGATTGAAAGAGCGAGAGAGATTGACAGAGAGAGGGATATGATGAGTGAGAACAGATCGAGAGAGGAGATAAAGATTGGTCCTTCGGTCTTCCTCATATGACTGCCTCTGTTTCTTCATCTGACTTCTTTGCCTTCTTTTTCTTTTTTTTCTTCTTCTTAAATTAAAGCTTCTCATTCTTTTTTTTAATAGTTTCTTTTTATTATATATTTTTTTATTTACGTTGATGATGATACCCCTGACAGAGTTAAGTTTTTGTTAAAAAAATCACCCCAGTTGTTGATTGCTATCGATTATAAACTGAAGGTGGCAATAAGATGGTTTTGAAAGTGGGGGTGGTAAGTGGATTATTACCCCGTACTGGAAGTTGTTGATATGTAATTTTATTGTGGTACCTAGATGGATGAGTACCGGGCTGAATTCAACCTTATTTAATTCATAAATTCAATATGCTTTGAGGGCGAAAAAAAGACGACAATGATAGTTATTTTTGCATCACTCAGAAGAAGTAATCATAGATCCAATGCTTTGTCTTTTCTTAATGCTAATCACTTTGCAAATTGAGGGTGATGGTGAGTTTGTGTATTCTTTTTTCTGGAATTTTTGTTAGAGCTATGCTTTCCTTTTTCTAGATAGACAATGTACTTTGGCTTTGATCTTTTTCCCACAAATTTGCAAAACTTTCTTATTATAGGTACTGCTCCGTTACGGAAACAAAGAGCAGCTGCAAGAATGGCTTTTTCCCTTGCTTGACGGGAAGATCCGATCTGGTTTTGCAATGACAGAACCTCAAGTAGCCTCCTCAGATGCCACCAACATAGAGTGCTCAATTAGAAGGTAGGTCATGATCCCAGGCTTCTAAATTTGATAATATTCATCCGAAAATGTAGCTAAATAAAATGCGCTAATGCCACTCTACATTGATTCTGAAAAGGGACAGATAAAATTAAGTTCGGGTACTTTCATTTTATGTGAAGTATAGGTGTGATGTGACCCTAACTTTGCATGATCTTGTAAAGCCTTTTGAAGTAGCTTGGAAAATGATTGATTGTATTCCTGTAGCCAAACAATTTCATTTATATATGTGTGAGCAACTTGGATGGCGTGGTGTGCTCCTTTGGCATTCCGTGGAACTACCTGAGATCCACTCTCCACATCTTTTTATGGGAGGCACATAACTTTTTGAGCAGGCCTCCATTGTCTAATCCTCTTTCAAGTATGAGGTCTCCATGGAACCCACATACATGGCCCATTCCCCTTGCTGCAGTCCTCACAAGTCACAATGTATTGTCAAAATCTCCAAATCTTGAATAAATTACTCAGCCACACCAAAAGACAATGTGCAACTTTTTCAATTTGTTTTCTTTTGCAAACAGTTAGGGAACAACTATTAATTAGGTAGGTTTTGTCAAACCAGCTCGTAGCTTAGTCTGTTGTCTGGGTTTGCCTTCCCCCCTGTAATTATTTCCGATGTAGCAAAAAAAAAAAAAAATATAAAAGATTTTGTGACATCCTCGATTTCGTAAGCAAAGCCTGAATCTCTGGTGTAGAAAAGTTAATAGTGAAACTTTCACATACATTAGTTGTAAATTATTTTGATAAACTATGTTTTCTGATCCTGTCAAAACATTGTTCCCTTTCTGATACCGTCAGTGATAAAATATATTTTCAAGTTTTCGACGTCAGTTTTCTCTTTTCCTTGGGAAATATTCTCATATTGCTACTTTCACATTATACAATTGCTGGTATGCATCTCTTAATTAGATCCAATATATTTTCAACATCTGAGCAGTGTCTAAAATAAAGAAAAAATGTTTTTTGAGAGATTGAATGCTCGATTTTAATGGAGAGAGAAAAACCATTCAAAGAAATGCAATGACACAATAGAAAGCCAATGTACTGGCATTTAAAAGCCGCTTGTATCGTGTCATTTTCTGAGTGTAATTTAATATCCTCCCTTATAAGCATATTATGTTACTTTTCTGTATGAGTCAGAGAATGTATGTTTTGAAATGCTGGATTTTTGTATGGTCGAATTCGGCATTTATCAGTTCCTATCCCTCAAATTTCAACTTGCCAGTAGCTGCCAAAATTCAGATTTGGAGCCAACAATATTGTAAAAGATTATACAAGTCAAGAAAAATCTGAAATTGTAACACCCAACGTACCGCGATTCTATATGTTCGTCATGGATTATCATGATGCTGGGTGAGCATATCTTTTCACTGGATTATGCACCCCACCACAAGTTTGGACTAAAAAGCCGCCTTTTGCCTCTGAAACCTCCAAAAAGGCCATAAAATCTTGACCATGATTTGGGAGGGTTGTTCTTTTGCAACTCTTTATAACACACTCAAACTGCTAACTAAAACAACTCAAGCTGGAAGAAAACAAACATGTCTAGAAGAATGATAAGTACTTCAGATGGTAAATATGAAAATCACTCATCAAAAAGACCAACATCCATATAACTGGTAATCGTATTGTGGAAAAATAGCATTCCGGTGCTTGAAAGGAGAGTATGTGACAGAGGTAGAGAGGTTGAAGCTAATAACCTGAGTTATCAGAAGGGATAAAAGTAGGCACTGACATCTTCATTACATTTTCTTTGCTTGCACGGCTATGACAAGTTTGTAAACGTTCATTCAGAAGTTTGAAGAAAGATTGCTTATGCCATCCCTTAAATGTGCCTTATGCAGAGAAGGTGACTCGTATATTATCAATGGGAAGAAATGGTGGACCAGTGGAGCAATGGATCCTAGGTGCAAACTTCTCATAGTGATGGTTAGTTTCTTTTGCTAATACGCTATGAGGAAAACCGATGGTTCTGTTATTTATTGAAACTAAAACAAGCTATTTCAAAAATTTGCAGGGGAAAACAGACTTCGCTGCACCTAAGCATAAGCAGCAATCAATGATCTTAGTAGATATTCATACACCCGGTATTCATGTACAGAGACCTCTCACAGTGTTTGGCTTTGATGATGCACCCCATGGTCATGCAGAAATATACTTTGAGAACGAGCGTGTGCCAGCCAAGAACATTCTTCTTGGAGAAGGTCGAGGCTTTGAGATTGCCCAGGTAAAAGGGTTCCATGCTTTGCAAAATTTGTTGGTTGAGTACGACATCAAACCTTGATATCCACTCCTTGATTGTTTCCAAGGAAATTCAATACTTGTACTCAACTCAGCTATTGCAATGTTCTCTTGCTTGGTGCTGGCCACACAGAGTCCACCTGCAAGATGATTAAGATACATATTTAAGCTCTATCATGATTTTATTTTATGAACTCTATCATGATTCAGTTACGGTTATAATGTTAACCAATCCTTTAATAATCTCGTGGTTTATGATGATGATTGGCAAATATCCGATATTTGTGCTATCATCCTTATAAAGCAAGTCGGGGTGATTACTTTTGGGGAGAGATGAGCATTCCTGAAATAGTTAAGAATTTGGATAGTGAAACACACGTGTTTCTACATTTGACAAGAGATGTGAGGGATCTTATGATGTGTTGGCAAGTTGGCATTACACAATTCTGCTAATCTTTTATCCTATGCATTGTGTTTCTTGCAGGGTCGGCTGGGACCAGGAAGGTTGCACCACTGCATGAGACTGATTGGTGCAGCTGAGCGTGGGATGCAGTTGATGGCCCAAAGGGCTCTTCAGAGGAGAACATTTGGAAAATTAATTGCGGAGCATGGTTCATTCCTTTCCGATATTGCCAAGGTGAATTTGTACAAACTACTTACAAAATGTCCAGTACAACCAACTTTATGCATTTTGTTGTGAAATTTTGGACTTCAAAATTTGTGACTTTCTGCGTAAAAAGTCGGACAAAAAAGTTGAAAAAATTTGTGACTTTATGGTGTGTTTGGTTTACACGTTGATGTAGTTGCAAAGTAAGTGGTGTGGTAGTGCCGTTGTTTAGTTGATTGGGTTGATACTTGATAGGAGGTTCGGGGACTCGGGGTTATATTGATGTAATGTCATAGAAGTGTCGAGTAATATGTTTGTTTCCAAGGTCAGTTGAAAATAAGTTCAAAAAGAAGTTCTCAATATCCACCTCTTTTTGTGGCTTCGATTTTGAATTGGGAGCTTGTAAGTTGGAGACATTAAGGTTTACATGTCATCTTGTGTAGAGTTTGAGGATCCTTGTTCTTTGTCTCCCCCTTCGACTTGTTCATCTTCCATGGGCTTCAGTGACGCCCTTGTGGGGGAAGTGAAGTGTAGAACATGTTGAACAGTCAATTCCTCTCTTCCTCCACACGGGAGGCTTGATTTGAAGATGTTTTATTTGCTTTGATTTTATTGTTAGGGTTACTTATTGGTTTCCAGGGTAATTTATTCCTTGAAATAAAATCTATATTCTTTTCTAAACTGACTTCAGGTAATTTAGTCCTATAGCGCAGGTAACGTAGGCAGTAGTCGGTGGCGGAGCTACTAAGGGGCAAGGGGTGGCAATGCGGCAATTGTCACCTCACTTTTTCAAAATTACACTTTTACCCCTATTATTATGACATTCAACCAAAAATAACCTTTAGTAAATACATAAATGCCCCGGCTGAGTTCATGTTTGTGTACTAGTACCTTTAAAAAAATATAAGTTTTGCCCCAGCTGTTTTGTCTCCGCCACTGCCAGTAGTAGTAAATGGGTAAAAGCACATAATGTTTGAATAAATCCTGTTGGTTTTCCAGTAGAAGCTTACCTTGTATCTCCATTGTCCACTTCCTAAAGCTTCCTTTCTTATTTGACAATGCAGTGTCGAGTAGAGCTGGAGCAAACGAGATTATTGGTTCTAGAAGCTGCTGACCAACTCGACCGGCTTGGAAACAAAAAGGCTCGCGGGACCATAGCTATGGCAAAGGTATAATTTAACACGTGACCCTCCTCTTATTCCCTGCATATAACCTATCCCACATGGGAGTTCATAGTTGTGTTTATGGATGGTGTGCAATTTTTGATCAGGTAGCAGCTCCGAGAATGGCCTTGAGCGTTCTGGATGTGGCAATGCAAGTGCATGGGGCTGCGGGAGTGTCTTCTGATACGTCACTCGCTCATCTATGGGCGACGGCGAGGACATTAAGAATCGCAGATGGTCCAGATGAAGTGCACTTGGGGACTATTGCTAGGCTAGAGTTGCAGAGGGCTAAGCTTTGAAGATACATGGAAATGAAAAAAATAATCTGATGAACGGGCAATAGTTAGTTTGTAAACAGAGAGGAGGCAGAAATCAAAATAAGAACACATGATTGAAGTTTAGGAAATCCAAAACATTGTCGTGATTAGTCATTGTAATAGAAAATGGATTGTATGCCGGTTTGTAATTGTAGTGTTGGATGCAATAAGAGCTCGTTCTGATCATTTTATGTGTGTTATAACACTAAGAAATGACCTTTTGGCGAAAGCCTAAATGATAGAAAAATGGGTTAGCGTGTCGTAACTTTCAGTTTGAGACATTTTCTCGTGGTAAGAGTAGATACTTCAGGATTGCTATAAAATTGCTTCAGACACTGGGAACTAAGTGTTGCACTGTTATGTTTTGAGAATTACATCATAGCAGAGTTCGAACCCAATACCTCGTGTAGGGCTTCTAACGCTCTACCATGAGCTAGCACCCATTTGCAAGTGCTGCATTCTTTTGGCAGAACAAAGTAAAATAATAGCTCAACTTAATAGTAGTGTTTGTACTTGTTTGTTTTTGGAGTCAGATTAACGTTAGAAGAAAAAGGTTATTCCGTAGTACTGCTATTTATTTAATCAGATCTTTTTTGTAATCAAATTAAATATTATATCATTAAATTAAATGATTTATTATTGGTGTTGATTGTTAGTCTTTATTTGCAACAAAATAAATTTAATATTTTCTAAAAATCAATTATATATTTATATAATTTATTTTGAAATAAAATGACTTTAAGCGAAAAATTCAGAACTTCGGATGTGTTTTCCTTTTCTTTAGAACGCGCAAATACGTATTAAGTAATAAGGGGTTACAATTATGGAAAGCCCTCTTTGTTAGAATGTGGGGGTTTCAAAACATTTGAACGGCCAACAAAGTGAAAAGAACAATTTAAAAACAGGTTAGTCTTTCGCTTGATATCCACCGATTTTCTTAAAATTTGGAAAGGCTTATTTTCACTTGTGAGTGTTAGGATGAGCTCTCTTGAGTCCGTGATGATTTTAATGTTGGTGAGACCTCTGGATGTAAGCCATCTGAGAGCATGCACTATCCCTCTGGTCTCTGCCTGAATGGCGCTGGAAGCAGAGAAAATCGCATGACCACTGCTAAAAGGGGACTTGTTGTCGATCCAAGCAGCTGAGCAATAGGGGAAACCTTCTTTCTAGGCCGCGTCAACTTGAAAGGAAAACTCTTGGCCCATCCCTTGGGAGGGGGGGGGGGGGGGTTACGGTATTTGTTTAGATCCCAGGAGATTTGACAAGTGGCCTGGGAGCCGAGACTTCGTATCACTTTTGGTTTGGTCAAGAGAAACGATTTTTTAAAGGAAATCGAGAGGTCTTTGATGGCTAAAGGAGAGCTGTAGGGATTACTTTGTTATCCATAGCAGCAACGTTTCGGTGGAGCCAAATGTGCCAAAGAACGAGGGAGTACGTGACTTGGTTCTCGTTTGAAAAGGAAGAACTAGAAAAAAAAGAAATGAAATTTGAGATAGATAGACTGCTGTTGGAAGAATACACCGAAACGAGATCTGATCCTTCGCAAATATCGATCGCACCAGGACATGAGAGGAACAAGTGATCCTGAGATTCAGATGTCGAGTCACAACAAGAGCAACCCAGAACATTCAAGATTATGTTACGGCGGACCAGATTTAAGTCTTATAGGCAGAATATTCCACAGGACTTTTCAACGAAAAGCAATGATTTGCTGAGGAAGGTGAAGCTTCCTGAAAGAGTTCCGATTAGCAAGTTCTACATGCACATAAATATTTTCATCTGAGACACCGTAAACTAAAATGAAAAACTAACTAAAACATCTTTCTCCAAAGGAAAAAAAACTAACTAAAACATTTGAAGGAGGAAAAATAAAAGGAAAAATGGGTGTTTAATTGGGCCAATACAAGGCAGTCACGGCCCAGTGCCTCACACGGTGATCTCCTTTCTAGGGGAATTGCAGCCCGAGACTTCACTCAAACCACAACACCCAACTCCCCAGCTTGGCGGAATTGGCAGGTCGAATGGGCAGCCCACTGAGGGTGAGTTTGGTAAAATAGTTTTTGGTGAAAAAGCTGGTTTTAAATTGTGGTGGATTTTTGGTTTTTTTAAAGATCATGTTTAAATCATTGTGTTTGGTGATAATTTTTAATCTAGATTAAAAACTGAAAAAATAGTTTGATATTGATTTTAAACTAGATGCAGTAGATTAAATGACAAATATACTTTCCACTTGTATTTTTCTACAAATTCTCATAGAAAAAATTCAAGTGAAAAAATTAACAATTTCATGAGCGCCAACGATTTCATGAAATTTAACAAATTGAAGAACAAATGAGACAACAACGCTTTCAACTTGGTACAATAGTTGCTCGATTGTTTGGAAGTTAGACTCATGGCCTATCCTATGACGGATGTAGTCGACTGTAGCAGCGAGGCTTGCTTACATGGTGATGTTTGCATCTTTTGTTTGCATAGTACTTGGGCTCAAGCGCATGATTCAACCAAATGATTTTCAAGAACCTATTCTTATAATAACCCAAAACAAATTTGTAGAAATTATGCTCGGAGGAGACAGTTTCGACTCGTGTTTAGCCAATGTAGTTGACCTTTGGTTGCTACAAGCATAATTGAAGCTCTTGCGTCTGATGTGAATGATGAGGTAAAAAAACCCTCTTGCGTCCGATGCAGAGATGCTCCTTGCATCGTGTTTGCAATTGGATGTTCTCTTTAGTATATTGTGTTGGTTCTCTTTCTACAGTTGGGTTTCAGCTTATTTGAAAAACTGAGAGTAAATCTTCTCCATGTGGAAATATTTGCTGAAGTGTTCCACTTCAATGCTAACTAGACTTTGTTCAGACTCTGACACCACTCTCTTCCAATTTATTAACCAAATTTCTATTTGTCCTCCAGACAGGGGTCAACCAAGGGAGTTCCAGTGTGGGCGTATTTTACTCGGAAAGGAAGCGCGTGAAAGTAGGAGAAATTTTCCGTAGTTTTTCATTGATTATTCACACCTTTAAATAGATAATTACAACACTAATTACACAAATTAGTCCTCTAGTAATTACAAAACGAGTCCTACAACTATCACTGAGACTGGAACGAAAGCGCTGGAACAAGGGCCGAGGAAGACCCTTGGTGAAGATGTCAGCGTACTGATAATCGACTGGAATGTGCAACACGCGAACCTGACCCAAACGAACCTTCTCACGAACGATGTGTAGATCAATCTCAACACATGTTTAGTGCGCTGATGCTGAACAGGATTACCAGAGAGATAGACAACACTCACATTTTCGCAATACACGACAGTGGCTCGAGGCGGGGTGACATGAAGCTGAAGAAGCAAATTCCGGACCAAGCAGAGTTCGGAGACGACGTTAGCAACACCGCGATACTCAGCCTCAGCACTAGAACGAGATACCGTGGCCTGGCGCTTGGACGACCAACTCAGAAGATTGTCTCCATAGAAGACACAATAACCAGAAGTGGAGCGGCGCGTGTCCGGACAACCAGCCCAATCGGCGTCAGTGTAGGCAGTGAGGGAATCAGCAGCAGAGACAGAGAGCCGAAGACCATACTCTAGTGTCCCACTGATGTAGCGCAAGATACGCTTCAGGGCATGAAAGTGCGGCTCACGGGGGTCATGCATGAAGAGACAGACCTGCTGAACGGCAAACTGAATGTCTGGTCGAGTGAACGTGAGGTACTGGAAGGCCCCAACAAGGCTGCGGTATAATGTAGGATCAGCAACCGTGGGCCAGATGAAGCTGTGAGTTTACTCCCTACCTCAACAGGGGTGGCAGTAGACTTACAAGTCGACATAGAGGCACGACGAAAAATGTCGGTCGCATACTGATTCTGAGACAAGAACAGGCCAGACGAATCACGGGTGACAGCGATGCCCAGAAAATGATGCAGATGGCCCATGTCAGTCATAGAAAACTCTCGAGAGAGCTGAAAGACAATCTGATCCAAGACAACCGGAGACGACCCAGTGATGATGATATCATCCAAATATAGTAGGAGGTAGACGATGTCCGAGCCACGACTGTAGACGAAGAGAGACTCATCACAGGAGCAACCAGAGAAACCAATATTATGTGTGAGGACAGTGTCAAATCGCTGAAACCAAGCACGGGGAGCCTACTTCAGACCATATAAGGATTTGCGTAACCGGCAAACAAAGTCAGGATGGCGTGTGTTGCGGTAGCCAAGGGGCTGATGCATGTATACCGTCTCAGAGAGATCACCATGAAGAAAAGCGTTCTTGAAATCCAGCTGACGGATAGGCCAAGAGCGCGTGACGGCAATGCTGAGAACTGTACGGATGGTGGTCGGTTTGACAATCGAGCTGAAAGTCTCCTCACAATCGATCCCAACCATCTGGGACCTCCCATTAGCTACCAATTGCGCCTTATAGCGCTGCAGATAGCCATCAGCGCGAAACTTGTGGCGAAAGAGCCACATAGATCGCAGAACATTAGCCCCTGCCGGGCGAGGAACCAGATCCCAAGTGTGGTTCGTAACCATAGCTCCAAACTCATCATCCATGGCCGCTTTCCAGTGAGGATCCGAAAAGTCTAGGATGGGGGATTTGGGAAGGGGCGAGATGGGGTCTGGTGGTTGGGCCGCTAAAGTGAGACAGGTGACTGGTTAAACGATGCCATGCATGGATCGGGTGGTCATCTGAGGAGAGGGATGAGGAGGAGAAGTAGCCACTAGGCTTGGTGTGGGTGACTCAGGAGGGTCAGGCAACACAGGCCCATATGGTACAGTAGGGGGCGAGTGGACACAGACCGACTGACGTAGTGCTGAGGAAAAGGTTCTACAAGGGTCCTGGACGGGGAAAGCTGTGTGGGTTCCCCAGTAGGTGCGGGTGGTGATATGGGTGCCCTAGGAGGAGTGGGTGAGGGCGTGTGGCCCACAGGGTTATGAGCACGATGAGTGAAAAGGGGAGACAGAAGACTATCATCGGAATCAGATGTCCTGTGAACAGAGGGAGACACAGACCCAAGAAGGGAAAACGAAACACCGTCTCATCAAAGGTGACGTGACGGGAAGTGTGAATCCGCCCAGTACGCAATTCGAGACACGGTACCCGTGATGATTAAGAGGGTATCCTAGAAATACACATCGAGCATAGCGTGGTGCGAGCTTGTGAGGCGAGGTGGTAGAGAGGTTCGGGTAGCACAAACATCCGAACGTGCGAATGTGCTCATAGGATGGTGAGAGACGATAGAGGGAAACAGTAGGGATAACGTTGCCAAGGAATTTGGTGAGAAGAATGTTATGGAGGTAGATAGCAGTGAGAAGAGACTCGACCCAAAAAGAGGATGGAAGAGAAGCCTGATCTAGGAGGGCACGACTGATGTCATTAATTCTGCGAATCATGCGTTCAACTTTGCCATTTTGAGATGACCTCTGGGGACATGCAAACCTAAAGACAAGACCATGATTAATGGCGTGAGAGTGAAAAGAGCCATTATCAAATTCTCCACCAAGGTCACATTGGAAACTCTTGACGAGACGCTCAAATTGAGTTTGGACGAAGGTAGTGAATTGTTTGAATATTTTGATATCACTTCGCTTTTCTGTTTAAGTGGGAAAACCCAGAGAAAATGTGTATAGTCATCTAGAAGTAGTAGGTAGTATTTGTAGTGCAATTTGCTTAATACCGGAGATGTCCATAAATCACTGTGAACAATGTCAAAACAGACTAGTAGTAGAAGAAGTAAAAGGTAAAAAAGGCTAACGCACATGTTTACTTATTTGACAAGCATGACAAAGAGTTTCTGAATTATTCATACTACAAGTAATGAAATGACTACTACGAAGCGAATCTAAAACTTGACGCCCGGGATGACCAAGGCGGTTGTGCCAAACTGAAGTAGGGAGAGCAGCAAACAAGACTGGAATGGACGACGGTGGTGGACCGGGTTGGAATGGATAGAGATCACCCGAACTGTTTCTCCTCTGTAAAAGAGCTCCCGAACGTAGGTCCTTCACATAAAAAGGGTGAGTAAGATACTAGGTTTTTGATAACATTTGGGGTGAGTAAGCCATTTCTAAGGTGAAGGGAACGGGTGTTGGTGGTAAGGGTGTGATTGCCAGATCCTTTCACTGGAATGCTAGACCCGTTTCCCAACAAGTATGTTAGGAAAATGACAAGATGGAGAGAGAGAGAGAGAGAGAGAGAGAGAGAGAGAGAGAGAGAGAGAGAGAGAGAGAGAGAGAGAGAGAGGAGAGGATACCTGATTGCGGAGTGAGGTGAGCAGATGCGCCGGAATCAAGATACCAAGTCAGATCCGGGACGCTGAGTGTCATGCCTGACAGCTGAGAACCTAAATCAGTAGCTGTCGGATGGCCAGAAGCAGTTGTGAGGGCCTGATGACGCGCGGCCGGTGGTTGACCGAGAAGGCCAGCATGACTAGGCCGTGGAGTACCCCAGCCCGTAGTTGGATAAGTGCAGGGAGGCACATGTCCTGTGGGGCAGGGGCACCAAACCCAGGAGCCTTGGGAGCCCGAGGGTGCAGCAGGGGGTGTCGGAGCAGCTGGTTGACCACCCCCTGTCCCGGATTTGCGACGTCCGTTCCTGCCATTCCGACGCTGTCCGCCGCCATCGTTCCCATTCCCTCCACTGGAGTTTCCGCCGGACTGAGGAGGGGTGGCATTCGGTTGTCGGTTCGAAGGAGTCGAAACAAATACCTGATGCGGGCTAGGATGGACCGGCTCCTGTCGAGCAAGAAGACGCTCGTGTAGCCGTATCATGGAAACAGCTGAGAGATACTCCGGAGTAGGACGAGTCTGCTGAATGATCATGGCAACCCCGGTGTAGGCAGGAGTGAGACCGTTGGGGAGCTGTATAACCAACCGCTGGTTCGAGACTGGAGAACCAACATTCCCAATACGATCCGCTAAGTTATTCAATCTGGTGCAATAGTCGTCGAGAGATGAACACTGGTCCATGCGCAGATTGACGAACTCCAATTCTAATTCTGCTAGTCGGGATCCCTCATTGTCATGAAACATGTTCTCCAACTTCAACCATGCTTGTCGAGCAGTTTGACCAGAGGTGAGGATAGCAAGCGCTAAGTCATCACTGATCATTTGGTAGATCCATGACAGGATTACCGGGTCAATAGAGCTCCAAAGAGTATCACTGTCAGCAGGTGGCGGGTCTTTGTCAAGATGATCCGAAACGCCAAATGAGTGCGTTTGGATGCGGAAGAACGTAGCCCAGTGATCGTACTGGACTTTCTCATTGTCCAGAATGAAACGTACACGTTTCTCAATGTTTGTAACTAGGAAGACGGGGTGAAGCGGCTCCTTCGGGCTGCTAGAGGAGGCTGTGTCGGTGGTGGAAGACATGGCGTTTATAGGTAATAAGGTGACCCACGTGCAAATCAATTAAAGAATTGAGTGCACTGGTCAATTGAAGCAAACAGTGAGTTTTTTTTTTTTTTTTTTTTTTTTTTTTTTTTTTTTTTTTCACAAATTGAACTTGGCCACCACTTTGGAACTCACAAATCAATCTGGAGACACAATACCAAACCACACGAGAAGGGTCGGGCCAGGGAGGCGACGCGACCAGAGGAGTGATGCGACCAGAGGGGAGATCGGACCAGATGCAGCGAGGACCAGATGCAATCGTCCGACGGCGGGAATGGTGCTGCTAGGGATCGGGTGTCAAGCGGTGAGCAGCGGATCGGTAGAGGGGCAGAGCTGACCGGAGAAGGAGGCGACCGGAGAAAGAGGCGACGTTGCAAAACGTGGCCGGAGGAGAGGAAGCTGGAGTAGCAGTGGCGGCGGTCGTCCGAGAGGAAGGACGACGGCAGCCTGCAGTGGCGTGAGGCCGGCGACGGGAGGGCATAAAAAAACAGAGACCTAGGTTAGTGCTCTGATACCATAAAAGTAGGAGAAATCTTCTGTAGTTTTTAATTGATTATTCACACCTTTAAATAGGTAATTACAAGACTAATTACACAAATTAGTCCTCTAGTAATTACAAAGCGAATCCTACAACTATTAGCGCATACATAAGCATTTCATCATAACTTCTTAAAAAAGCCTGTTTTGGCATAAATGGTTTTGAATAAGACAATACATTTACAAAGTGAAACATGATTTGTTTGAGAGTTAATGAGCTTTAAGGAACCCGAGATTTGTTTAAACAACACTGTGTAGGAGGAGATGCTTGGGAGGAGGAAGACATGAGACTATGAGTGAACTGATTGATCTCTGGTGGGTGGGAGGAAGTCAGAGATGATTTATTAATTCAAGACTAAATAAATATCACTCTGTTTCTTCTCTTTCTCCCCTTTTTGACTTTTACCACTATTCACTGGGTCACTTTGACCCGGTGATTTAGATAGCAAAACGAAACAATTTTTTGACAATTCTTTCATAGTGTTGTAGAATAAGTATTACTCTGTAATGCCATGAAAAATTTATCAAAAAATTATATCGTTTTGCCATCCAAATTGCCGGGTCAAAGTGACCCAACTACGAGTGAAAAAGTCAATAGGGGGAGAAAGAGAAGAAACGGAGTGGTACATAGCAGCAGCATGTAGTAGTAGTAGGCATTGGGTGCTGGTGTGAAGGGAATGCAACCAAGGGAATAATACAGCAAGTGGGAAATGTTCCCACACCGGTAGAATAGGCAGAAATAAGAGAAACCACGGAGTATAAAGATATCCAGCCCGGTAGGAATTCATGAGTATTTGTTTTTATAAGTTTAGGGTAAAAGACAGCGACCACCCCTGTGTTTAGGATTAATTCCACCCCGCTACCCTGACTTTTGGAAAAAGACACTCAGCACCTATTTAACGGAATATTCCGTGGACACTCAAGACCCTTCTGTCATGTTCCGTTAGAAAAGTGGGGATTGAATTTTTTCGGACGACATTGCCCCTACGTATTTTTCTGGACTTTTTTACCCATGTTTATCATCAAGAACACCATGAATATCAACCCAAGAACATCAAAACATCAAGAATACCAATATTTTTTGGACTTTATTACCCCTTTTATCATCAAGAACACAAAAGTTCAAATTTTTGTCTCCAGAGATGATATTTTCATAGCAGAAAAAAAAAACAAGAAGATAAAATGTTTCCAGAATTGTACTTGATTCTTTATCAAAAAGAATTGTACTTGATTCACCAAGAACCAAGTTCATAAATTTGCTTGATTCACCCATATAGTACAATTGAAGCTAATAAACAATTGACTCATATCCATGAATTCATTGTTTCCATAATCAATTCCATAAAGTAAACTACAATGTTGACAAAGAGAGTAATCAATTGGTTGCTTTAATAATCCATTCATGGTGTCTTTTTGCAGCTAGTACCCATCCAAAGAGTGGTCTGTTGTTGGGTTGGGCATAGAACCCAAGTGTGAAGAAATCAGGTGAGACTGAGGATGGTGAAGGCTTGAAGAATGTGGCTCCTTGGTTGTCTGGTCCATTCTCTTGGGTTGCCCAGATTTTATCAAAAGATGTGATCGCCTAGATTAATAGTCTCATTTGCAAATTCATCCACCTGCCATAACAAAGAAACAAAGCATTGGAAAAAACAGAGCACCAATCAAGAAACATAGGATTCACCTCTGAAAAGAAAGTAAACAAATTTGACACTCCAAAATGTGAAAACCTAACCTAATCCCTAAATTCCAAAATCCCCGAAATATAAAAACAGCATCAAGACACTCCAAATCACCAAACCCAGCTACTAAATGGAGCTTGATCGTCCATTAGCAACTTCAGATAGAAATAACATACATTGACCTCAGGGGAATTTCCACAAACACCTAGCCGACAACACTAACCCCTCAATCGGTTGAGTGCCCAGAAAAAGAAATGTATCAGAATAGGAAAACCCAGATAGAGATTGTGATTAAACGAGAGATCATTAAAAGGGGGGTGGAAAAAACAGAAAGTAAAGCACAAACCTTTGTTGGACCCTGTGTGCTGTCAAACCCTAGATTCTTCAATCTCAATCACCAAAAACGGTGTGTGAGAGAGAGAAAGAGGAGATTGAAAGGAGTGAACTCGCCGCCGCCACAACCTCCGGAGGAGAGGAGGTTCAGACCAGAACTCCGGAGGAGAGGAGGTTCAGACCAGAACTCGCCGCCACCACAATCTCCGGACCACCTCCTTCCCACAACTCGCCCAGAAGAAAAGGGGGCATACGGGATCTAGTTTCATCTCCGAGAAGAACGGCGACGACGGCACTACGATGGCGGTTGGTCGGGGAAGTGAGAAGGAGGAGAAGAAGTTGGAGAGGGAGGGAGGCGTCTGTGTTGGAAGAGAGAAATAGGGAGAAGAGAGAAAATGATTAGGGTTAGAAATGAGGAGAGAGATGGGTTAGGGTAATATATAGGGGGTAATTTTATAAAAATTTTAGGGGTAAAATAGTCTTTTTGTCCGTACTGTTAGTCAACCGTGAGCCTCCATCCAAAAAAAGGTGCAGAGTGTCTTTTTCCAAAAGCCAAGGTAGCTGAGTGGAATTAATCCTAAACTCAGGGGTGGTCACTGTCTTTTACCCATAAGTTTAATATCTGATATGTGGGCCATCGGCTCACAAGAGATACTACCTCTGTTTCGTCTGTTTTAACTTACTTCACTTTTTGTCACTATTCACTGGGTTACTTTCATCCGGTGATTTGATTAGCAAAACGAATCAATAATTTGGAAATCTTTGCATGGTGTTATAGAGGAAAGTTTATTCTAAAATACCATGAAAAAATTATTAAAAAATTACATCGTTTTGGTGCCCAAATCACAAAGTCAAAGTGACTCAGTTACGGATTAAAAAGTCAAACGCAGACGAAACAGAGGTAGTATTAAATTAATGTTTTGAGGGGGAGGTGGCTCATCATAGTATGTGTCATTAGTTGACGCTGCTGCTTAATCCAAGTTGTGTTCTGTAAGGAAGAGGACCTCTTCCTACGTGGAGGGATTCTATAGTGTCGGTGGAAAGACAAGTTCGCTGGGGTTTAACTTAATCATGGAAGCTTCCCTGATTATTGATTGCAGGAATCGGCAACTCACGGTTCCCTGGACCGACCGATGGCCAGGTGAAACTGGCTCCTGTGAAATTCATAGTGCGGTGTGGGTGGGTGTATAATACCAGAACCTCAGAATGGGACCATATTTCGTCCTTCAGCCAAATAGATCTCATCTCAACGGACCAAACCGTCTCCTTACTAACATTAATTATACTGTGGGTGGATAGTGGGCCGACTTAGCCATATAGGCTCAGTGGGCCTGCTTCATCTGGCCTGCCCGTTCCAAGCTGGGAGTTGGTCTTGTGGCTTGCCCGAAGGCGTGGGCTGCAATTCCCCTAGAGTGGAGGGCACTGCGTGAGGCTGGTTTCACAGAGCAACGACCACCTCCGTCTCTGGCAGTGGAAGGATAACGGCAGGTGCACTCCTGGGCCATGTTGTCTGGCTGGTTGGCCCAATTAAACACCTACTTTTTTACAACTCACTACTTACCACCAAGTTGTCTGGAATAAAATACTATATCACAGATCCATGGGCGTTGTTAGGCAGCCTTGTTTAGGGAATGTGATAAATTTTCTTGCTGTATTTTACATGACACTGATGTATATCTTCTTTTCCAAACTGCTAAGATCATATATTTGGGCAAGAAACGATAGATTGTTGACTCTACAATCCGAATTGTCTTCGTTATATTGAGTCTTTAGAAGGTTATCTTGACTTAGCATGGGTCGCGGCCCATTGGCAATTCATGTGCTGCATTGTCTTGTTTAGGTAAGAGTTGTAAGGAAATAATCTACTGCTATCATTCTATTTGACGGTTCGTAGGGTGTAATCCGGCGGTGCTACCTGATTACATAGTGCGAGACAATTATCCTGGGAGGCTTTCGCTCCGGATCAAAACGACAGCTAAAGGGAGCGAATATCGCCTTAAGGAAATCGAGCCCAAGTTCGAGATTGTCTCTGATTTCTCCGACTTCTTGCAGCAATTTTCCAACCTCTGTAAGTACTGTGTTTTATTTATTACAGCTTTAACTTTCTGTTTCTTCTTCTTCTCCTTCTTCTCAGATTCTGAAGCGTCTTAAGAATCCAACAGCACTTGCCCTTGATTGCCCGATCGGAACGACGGTTTAAGAACAGTTTAGACGAGAGAGATTGAGTGATTGAGAGATGATCGTTGTGTGATTGGATTGAGAACTCAATTCTCAATTTATAGCCACTAGGGAAGAGAAGAAGCTGGGCAAACTTACGCCCTCTCTTCATCTTCAATTCACATACGTTTTGTAGTTTTAAATAGGGCATTCAATTTCCAGGAGATAAATTAATTGGGCATTCAACTTACAAGAGATAATTAATTGTATGTAATAAAATATAAACACCATATTATATCTGCGTCCACAACGACCCAGACCCGCCCAAAGCGGTCTGCGCGTTTTTATTCAACACAACTCTTCCCCCAAAATTGCAGCCTAATGAATCGTCATCTCAACCCAAAATTACACGGACAATTAACATGGCAGTACTTTCTTTAAAAGGAGAATAGCTGAAACAAGATACGTCTATCCCTCTCATTTCATTGTTTGATTTGCTCATTCACCTGAACTACATTGTACCGTAACACCCTCAATCACCGGGTTATCTCATGACTTAAGTTGAGCCCAAACTTCAACTCACGAGATTATCCAACAATCCCCCACATGAATGATCAAACTGGACATTCATCAATCTCAGTCTCAAATAAACTGTCCTCAAGCTAATCACATAAAGATAGGTGGTCATAAACCTTGAACCTTCTCTTAGTGACACACTGCAGGATGTGCTAGCTCACTAGTGCGCCATAAGCCTTGAACTGCTTGCCAATGGTACACACCAAGTCGGCAGTGCTCACACAATTAGGACTTCGAGTCATTCCGTCCTCGTGAATGTGCTCATTTGGCCATTGAGACACGTTTCAGTTTAATGAGTGCTATAGATAATTCTGCCTATCAATTCTCATAGAGCCGGCCCCAGCTCCACTCATATAGGTCAACTCTATTGGTACCTTGCTATACTAGAGTGCATTAAGAGTTTAACTCATCCTCGATACAATGCAAGACATCACATTATCAATCCAAAGGAAGGGCCAGGAAAGAAACTTTCCAATGATCGTGATGTATCCCTATCCGTACATAGTTAGGTTGTCTCTTTGAACCTAATTCTTCGGATCTCCAGTCACTTAGGTAGGGTTTGCCACTATGACAGATTTTTCAAGAGGCTTCAGACCCATTCCTTTCGATAAAGTCCAGACTGGCTCTCTCGGTAGTCCTTTAGTCAGCGGATCCGCTAGGTTCTCCTTAGGCTTAACGTAATCGATCGATATTATACCGTTCGAGAGAAACTGTATAATAGTATTGTGTCTACGACGTATATGTCTAGACTTGCCATTATACATAGCATTTTGTGCTCGTCCAATTGCAGACTGACTATCGCAGTGTATGCATATTGGAGGTACCGGTTTCGGACACATAGGCAAGTCCCCCAGAAAGTGACGAAGCCATTCAGCTTCTTCACCTGCCTTGTCCAACACAATGAACTCAGATTCCATCGTAGACCTTGCTAAGCACATTTTTCTTGTAGATTTCCACGAAACTGCTGCTCCACCGAGCATGAATACATATCCACTTGTGGATTTCGAATCCTTCGTTTCAGAAATCCAGTTAGCATCACTATAACCTTCTAATACCGCTGGGTATTTGGTATAGTGTAATCCAAGATTCTGAGAATATCTTAAATATTTCAGAACCCTTACCGTTGCTTTCCAATGGTCAATACCAGGATTGCTCGTAAACCGGCTTAGCTTGCTAACTGCCTGAGCAAAATATCTGGTATTGTACAATTCGTAATGTACAATAGGCTACCAACTACTTGAGCATATTCAAGTTGGTTAATCCCTTCTCCGGTATTCTTGGTAAGATGCAGACTTACATCAACCAGAGTTTTCACAAGTTTACCTTTATCTTTGTCATACTTATTGAGAACTTTCTCAAGATAATGTAACTGAGATAAAGCATACCCTTCTCGTATTTTAGAAATCTTAATTCCAAAATCACATCAGCTAGACCCATGTCTTTCATGTCAAATTTCTTGGTTAACATCTTCTTTGTATTGGTGCTACCCAAAATAAGCAATTCATCGACATACAAACAGACCACTACATAGCCTTAATGAGTGTTCTTAATGTAGACGCATTTTTCACACTCATTGATGTTGAAACCCCCTGACATCATGGTTTTATCGAATTTCTCGTGCCATTGTTTCGGAGCTTGTTTTAATCCATACAAAGATTTAACAAGTCGAAAAACTTTGGCCTCTTCTCCTGGGATGACAAGCCCTTCGGGTTGTTCCATATAGATTTCCTCGTTCAACTCACCATTCAAGAAGCTGTTTTAACGTCCATTTGGTGAATCTCGAGGTCGAACAAAGCCACTTTAGCTATTAACACTCGTATTGAGATTATTCGTGTCACCGGCGAATAGGTATCGAAGAAATCAATCCCTTCATGTTGCCTGAATCCCTTAGCTACCATCCGAGCTTTGTACTTATCAATTGATCCATCAACTTTCAAATTCCTCTTGAAAATCCACTTGCACCCAAGTGGTATACAACCAGGAGGAAGATCCACCACTTCCCAAGTGTGGTTTTGCATAATGGAATCAATTTCACTATTAATTGCTTCCTTCCAATAAGGAGCTTCAGGACTAGAGAAAACTTGCTTATACGTCTTTGGTTCATCATCCATCACCAGTGTTATGAAATCAGGACCAAACGTTTTAGCAATTCCAGCCCTTTTCCCTCTTCTAGGTTCTTCCTCTTTAGGAATTTCTTCAATTTTCGGGTCACGTACCCTTTTGGAAGGGTAACCAGATTCCCTTTCCTTACATGGAAACACATCTCAAAGAACGACGCAGTTCCAGCTTCCAATATAGTGTTCTCATGTATGTCGGGAATATCTGACTTGTGAACCAAAAACCGATACGCACTACTGTCATGCGCGTATCCAATGAACACACAATCCACCGTTTTTGGTCCTATGCGAACCTTTTTCAGAGGTGGTACTAACACCTTTCCAGACACCCCCCACTCGAAAGAATTTATAAGTAGGAGGTGGCCTTTCCATAACTCATATGGAGTCTTATCAACTTTCTTTCGAGGAATTATATTTAGAATATGGTTCGGAGATAAGATTGCTTCCCCCCACATGTTCTGGGGCAACCCAGAACCTAAGAGCATAACATTCATAATTTCCTTCAACGTCCTATTCTTTCGCTCAGCAACACCGTTTTGTTGTGGGGAATAAGGTGCCATTGTTTGGTGAATAATTCCATTTTCAGAACACACTTGTTCAAATGGCGATCCATTTCACCGCCCCTGTCACTCTGTAGTGACCTTATTTTCTTTCCAAGTTGATTTTCAACCTCACTCTTATAGTTCATGAATGCACTTGTGGCTCCATCCTTACTCTTTAAAAGATATACATTGCCATACTTAGTGCAATCATCTATAAGGTAACAAGTACTTATACCCTGCTCTTGTTTGAACAACTTTCAAATCACAAAGATCAGAATGTATCAATTCAAGAGGAGTTGTACTTCTAGTGACATTGTGGAATGGTTGCTTTGTTCATTTAGCTTCTACACAAGCTTCACACTTATGAGTTGAGTCTATTTTTGATTTGGGTAGATGCCCAATTTGCATCAATTTCCGAATTGAATTGAAATTCACGTGGCCTAATCTACCATGCCAAATGCTAGAAGACTCAATCAAGTAAGCAGAAGTAGAAGCTTTTTCATTAAAAATTGGAGGGTACACAATTGCAACATTCATTTTGAACACCCCCCGCTAAGATACCCCCTACCAACATACACCCCACTTTTGAAAAGTAAACCTACCCGACTCAAAGACAAGTCTAAACCCATTCTTTGTGAGAAGAGTTCCAGACACTTAAGTTCTATCGGAGATCAAGTACATGGAGTACATCATTGAGGGTCAACAGACGTCCTGAAGTCAGCTTCAGCACAACCTTTCCCTTTCCACTAACATTGGCAGTCGCGGAATTACCCATGAAGATAATTTCTCCATTATTGGATTCCTTATATTCGTTGAACATATGCTTATCACAACAAACATGGCGAGTAACTCCGGTGTCAATCCACCACTCCCTTGGATGCTGACAACAAGATTCACCTCTGTGACCACAGTCGGGAGATTCATATCCCGGACATCGTGGACTAAGTCATCCACCTCAGATAAGTTAGCCTGGTTCTTCTTGCTACCATATACAGCTTTTCCTTTCTTGGGACAGTCCACTAAGCGGTGACCTTTTGCTTTACATTTATAGCATTTATTAGCAGAATTGACAAAATTAAGTGCTGATCCAGCTCAAATCAAGTGTTGAAGCCAAAGAATGTTGCTGAATTTAGAGACAAAATCAAATCTTTTGCAAAATCAACAAGGCATGTCAAAAGAGGTATTTATGTCTTTTTCCAAAACTTGTCAAAACCCAGAAATGTGCCTTTCTATGTCCTTTTTGCCATTTCCTAAAGTTTTGTGGCTGTTATGAAAAATCACTAGACTTACTTGTAATTCAGGCCAAGTGTTTTGGGCCTTAGTGTAAATTCTCACAAGCCATGAACGGCTGTTATGAGATTTGGTGATCCAACGGTCTAAAATAAGATCGTTGGTTTTCTGGGGTATAAAACCCTGCTGTGTCCGTTAGGGTTCATTAGGCTCTCCTTCTTCGTTTCTAGAAAATGTAACAAAGCTCTGTCAAAATTGTTTCTGAAATCTAATGAAATTGTTCTCTTCTTGATTTTTCTGATTTCATCTTTTCTGGAATCGTTTGATTCCTTTCATGGTATCAGAGCCTCGGCTCACACACGTGAATGGTCTAACAACCCACGTGCTCATCACCACCCGTAGACAAAAGATCCACGTGTAGGCCAAAGAATGCCACTCATAAGGGGGCGTGTTGAGAAGTCCCACATCGGACATTCAAGAAGAAGAAATCTAATTAATAAGTGTCCTGGGCTACTCCCCTCATTGCCAATTGGTTTTGAGGTGGAACCCCATGGATTCTTACATGGTATCAGAGCCTGGTTCTCTCTACAAATCAGTCTCAGGGGTCTTCAAATCCCTTCTATCTTCTCTTTCAAGTTCATAACCTCGTTCCCTTCAAGCTAGATAACACAAATTATGTTATCTGGCGATATCAAATCTCCACTCTTCTCAAAACACAGTCCCTATTTGGTTATGTTGATGGATCTAGGGTTTGTCCCTCCGAATTCCTGGTTGATGGTGATGGAATCGTGACGGTCAATCGAAACCCAAAATATGATGCATGGGTCACTCAGGACCAGATCGTTCTCTCTCTGCTCACAGCAACTCTCTCTCAAGAAGCTTTGGTCCAAGTAGTGGGTAAGCCTTTCTCTCGAGACGTTTGGGTTTCTTTGGAGAACATGTATTCTTCTCTCACTAGATCTATTATTATTCAACTGATATCTGCGTTGCAAACGATTAGGAAGAAATCTGATACTATTGATGTCTATATGCAAAAGTTAAAAACCCTAAGAGAAAACTGTCTTCTGCAATGGTGAATACTGATGATCAAGATATGATTCTGTATGCTCTACATGGTCTTCCTCATGAGTATAACTCTTTTAGATCTAGTGTGAGAGTCACTATGTCTGTTTCACCTTATAGAATTAATTTTGAAGAGCTGCATGTTCTGTTAAAGGCTGAAGAACAAATGATTGAGTCTCAATCTATCTTGGGAAATGAATTAACTGGGTCTGCTGCTTATGTCTCTAACATGTTTAATGGTGGAAGAGGAAAAGGAAATGGGTATGATAATAACAAGAATCAAGGAAATTGTTATGGTAGAAGTCAAGGAAACAACTATAATGATCAAAACTCAAAGTTCAATCAAGTCTCTGGCTATCAAAGTCAAAATTCAAGTCAAAACCCTAATTATCAAGGTCAAACTTATACCTCCAACTACCCCTCTGGAAGAGGAAACACTAATGGAGGAAGAACTCATGACTCCTCTAGAGGTGGTAGAGGGTATAACAGAGGGGGTGGTCCAACACCTAGCATCAATCAAAATTATTGGTTGACTGACTCTGGTGCAAACAATCATATGACTGCTGAATTCAATAATCTCTCTGGCCTCACCCTATTATGGTAGTGACAAGGTTGCTGTTTGAAATGAACACACTCTTCCCATATCTCATTCTGGTACACCCATCCTTAACACCCCTTCTCATTCTTTTACTTTGCACAACACCTTACATGTCCCAAATCTTTCAACAAACCTCATTTCTGTTTATCAACTTTGCAAACAACACAATTGCTTCTTTTACTTTGATGCTGAAAATTTTTATATTCAGGACAAATTTCAGGGCACAATCCTCTACCAAGGATTGAGTGAACATGGTCTATACCCTATACACACACAACCTTTCTCTACAACTTTTCAAGATAAATATACAATACAAGCTCATTTAGGAAAAACAGTGAAGTCTCCCCTCTGGCATGCTAGACTGGGACACCCCTCTGAAGACATTTTAAGACTTATATTTATTTATTCTTCTCATATGTGTAAAGACCTTAAAGTTTCTGACATTTCTTCTCATTCTGTTTGTGAACATTGCTTGCTTGGTAAAATGACTAAACTGCCTTATAAATCTTCCACTTCACATATAAAATCACCTCTTGATCTTCTGCATAGTGATGTTTGGGGTCCTGCTACTGTGAAATCTTATCATGGATATAGATTCTATGTATTGTTTGTGGATGATTATTCTAAGTTTACATGGATCTTTCCTCTGCATCATAAATCAGAAGTTGCAATCATTTTTCCAAAATTCAAACTTGAAATTGAAAAACAATAAACACCCCAATCAAGATTTTAAGATCTGATGGAGGTGGTGAATATATGTCCTACACTTTTAAAACTTTTTTGCATTCTCAAGGAATTGTTCACCAAAAATCATGTCCTTACACACCACAACACAATGGTGTAGCTGAAAGAAAACATAGGCACATAGTAGAAACTGCAGTGACTCTTCTTGTTCATGCCAAACTACCTAAATATTTTTGGTATCATGCTTTTAGTGCTGCTGTTTACTTGATTAATTATATGCCAAGCAAAAACACTCAAAACAAATCTCCTTGGGAGTTGCTTTATAATACTAAACCTGATTATAATAAACTTAAAGTTTTTGGGTGTGCTTGTTACCCTTACTTGAGACATTACAACAACTCCAAATTGGATCCAAAAACTAAACAATGTGTATTTCTTGGTTATGCTCATGACTATAAAGGATATGTTTGCTTTGATAAAGAATCTCACAAGTTCTTTATTAGTAGAGATGTTATATTTGATGAGAACACTTTTCCATTTGATAAAAGTTGTTCAAATTCTGTATCTGTTAATTCAAATTCTTCTGACACATTTCACATTGGTGACATTCCTATTTCTTTGACTTTTGATTATATACCTTCTGCTACTGTTCCATCTTCTCACATTGTTAATGATGGTCATGTTTCAGATGTTTCCGATGAGAATAATACTACACAAGATCACATGCCACATTCTGAACATGATACTTCCATGATCTTTCCCAATACCACTGATGAGAACAGATCACAACACACTGATGAGAACAGACATTACACTTCTGCTGGAGACTCTCAGACTCAGGATGTCCCTCACACACAGTCTCAGGAGCCTACTTCAAATGATGATCACAACACTGATGATCAACCTACAAACAGTTTTGGCATGGCAGATACTGATGTGGAAAGGCCTCATCCAGTTGGGAGTCACCCCATGCAGACAAGGAGCAAGTCTGAGATTTTTAAGAAAAAGACATTTGGGTTCAATGCTATATCTGGTAACTCTGATATCTCTCCTTTCTTAAATGATCCAACTTGCTTCACAGAGGCTAGAAAACACTCTCAGTGGCTAAAATCAATGACTGAAGAGTTCTCTAGCCTCACACAACAAAACACTTGGACTTTAGTTCCAAGACCCTACAATTCAAATATTGTAGGGAACAAATGGGTTTTTAGAACCAAATATAACCCTGATGGTTCAATTTCCAGACATAAAGCTAGATTAGTGGCTAAGGGGTTTAGTCAAACCCCTGGAATTGACTTTGAAGAGACTTTTAGTCCTGTGGTCAAACATGCTACTGTTAGAACAATTTTGTCTTTGGCAGCCACATTTAATTGGTCTCTCCATCAATTGGATGTCAAAAATGCATTTCTTCATGGCTATCCCAAAGAAACTGTTTATATGCAACAACCTCCTGAATTTAAAAATTCTCAATTTCCTGATTATGTTTGTAAACTTAACAAAGCCATATATGGTCTGAAACAAGCTCCTAGAGCTTGGTTTGAGAGATTTACAGAACTTATTTTGTCTCTTGGCTTCACACAATCCAAAGCTGACACCTCTATGTTTGTTAGACACAATTCCAACTCTTCTGCTATCACTGTTTTACTCTTGTATGTTGATGACATCATTTTAACTGGTAATGATTCTGTTTATACTGCTCATCTTATTTCCAAGTTGAAATGTGAGTTCAATATGAATGATCTGGGTCCCTTTACTTATTTTCTGGGTTTGCAAATTGACAGAAATGAACATGGTATATTTGTGCATCAATCTAAATATGTCAATGATTTGCTCACTAGATTTAATATGCATAACTTCACTCGTTGTCTTACTCCTACCATTTCTGGAGTTAAATACACTTTTAATGATGGTGAACTGCTATCTGATTCCACTCCATTTAGACAATTTCTTGGTGCACTACAATATTTGGTTTACTAGACCTGATATCTGCTTTGCTGTTAATTATTTGTGTCAATTTATGCATTGTCCTACTACACAACATATGTTAGGTGCCAGAAGAATTCTTAGATATCTAAGAGGCACAACAAATGATGGCATTTTATACAAGCACAGTGAATTGAACTTCTGTGCTTTTTCTGATGCAGATTGGGCTGGTAACCCATCTGACAGAAGAAGCACCACTGGTTTTGTCTTATTTCTCGGCAACAACCCAATTCACTGGGCTGCAAAGAAACAGCCAACTGTCTCTAGATCTTCATCTGAGGTAGAATATAAAGCTTTGGCAACAACTGCTGCAGAAATCACTTGGTTTCAATCTTTGTTTCAAGATTTGCATATCTTTTTAAAACAACCACCACTTCTTTTTTGTGACAATGAATCTGCAATTCACATGACTGCAAATCCAATTATGAATTCCAAAACTAAACACATAGAATTAGATTATCATTTTATTAGAGAAAAAGTGTTGAGAAAACAGTTACTGGTTGATTTTGTGTATTCTGCAGATCAGCTAGGAGACTTATTCACCAAGGGTCTAGCTGCTGCTGCTTTTGGATATTTGAAGTCCAAGTTAATGGTCTCTCCAGCACCATTAACTTGAGGGAGGGTATTAGCAGAATTGACAAAATGAAGTGCTGATCCAGCTCAAATCAAGTGTTGAAGCCAAAGAATGTTGCCGAATTTAGAGACAAAATCAAATCTTTTGCAAAATCAACAAGACATGTCAAAAAGGGGTATTTATGTCTTTTTCCAAAACTTGTCAAAACCCATAAATGTTCCTTCTATGTCTTTTTTGCCATTTCATAAAGTTTTGTGGCTGTTATGAAAAATCACTAGACTTGTAATTCAGGCCAAGTGTTTTGGGCCTTAGTGTAAATTCTCACAAGCCATGAACGGCCGTGATGAGATTTGGTGATCCAACGGTCTAAAATAAGATCGTTGGTTTTCTGGGGTATAAAACCCTGCTGTGTCCGTTAGGGTTCATTAGGCTCTCCTTCTTCGTTTCCAGAAAATGTAACAAAGCTCTGTCAAAATTGTTTCTGAAATCTAATGAAATTGTTCTCTTCTTGATTTGTCTGATTGCATCTTTTCTGGAATCGTTTGATTCCTTTCAGCATTTTCCTAGGAATTTCTTCCCAATTCCTCCCTTAGCTGATAGTTTCCCATCACGCTTCTTTGGCGCATTCGAACTACCTCCCTTAGAGGTTTTCCGAGGATAAGAGACATCCTCCACAATATGGGCCTTGAATTTCCCATGGGTCACTTTATAGGTGGAGTTCTGATCCTTAAGAGTATCATCTTTGATGCGAATCCTCTGAATGAGTGCATCAAGTGTCAGAGGTCTCTTCTTGTACAAAATGTGTTCCTTGAACCCATTCCAAGAACCTGACAGCTTATCTCTGACACATGCCACCTTGAGTGATTCACTCATGGTCAAGCCTTCTTGATGCATCTCATGCAGCATGACCTGCAACTCGTGAACCTGCTCCATCACTGGCCTAGTTTCCACCATCTGATAATGGAGGAACCTTGTTGCGATGAACTGCTGATGTTCACCATCCTCGACTCTGTACTTCTTGTCAAGCGCATCCCAGAGTTATTTGGAGGTCTCCATGTGAGCATAAACACTATACAATGCGTCCTCCAAGCTGTTCATGATGAAGTTGCGACATAGATAATCAGACTGCTTCCAAGCATCTACAGTTGCAACTTGCTGAAAATAAGCACTCTCTGGTAACTCTGGCTTGGATTCTGTCAAGAACCTATCCAAGTACAAAGTGGTCAAGTAGAACTTCATTTTTTGTTGCCACAACCTGAAGTCTTTTCCGGCGAACTTCTCAGGCTTCTCGACGAAGCCGGGACGCCCTTGACCTGATCCTATGATCGGATTACCAACGAATGGTGTAACATGATAACTAGCCGTGTAAACTTGGCCAATTCCCGCTGCAGCCGTTTGAGCTCCAACCCTACCTGAAGTCACCAATCCAGGGGTAGGCGTTCGCATCTCAAGCAATCTTGGTGCAAATCCAAGAGAAGAGGAGACCCCAACGGATGACGACAGACTTACTCCTGAGATTCCCGCTGAAAGACTCAAAATAAGCCCTTGAGAACCGTTTGACACACCAACAAATGATGTATCAATCACGGTAGTTGAACCCATGACTTGAGATCCACTTGAGGCAACAAATGCCGAGATACTCTTAGCTAATGTGAAGCTAGCCTCTTGGGTGCCCGGAATCAAAGCAGTGTCAATTCCCGAAGACATCTCGAACTGTCACCAAAACAGGAGAAGAATAAGAAACGAGAAACGATTTTCTCGTACACTAGATAAAGCTAGTATATATAAATATTGTTTGCAACTTAAATATTTGAGACTTGCTCGAAATTTGCACAACGACAGTCAAAACTGTCTATACGAAATCAAGACATACTATTAACTATAATAAAGGAATTAGCAAACTGTCTGACTAGTAGAAGATTGTATATGAGAGCATGGTAAATAAACCAAATCAAATATGTAACATAGGATTAACTAACAAGACTACAAGATAAACAGTTAACAAAGAGCAATTCAAATAACTTGGGGTAGATTTAACTTGGATTCCCACAGTAGACACAAACAAGTGTAGGCACATATTGAGTGCAAAGATAATTCAGAATGTTAAGCAATTAACATACGACTCAGCAAAAGAAAAATAAAATAAAAATAAAAATAGCAAGTGACTGGTATGAAGAACTTGATAGCACATTAGCAACCAACAGTTTCACATGTGTATTGAATCTCACTGTCAGGACACGACATTCATAAACTTAATATATATACCATATGCTTAATCAAAAGGACAACAACTAACAGCTACTGAAAGATGACAGATTGAAAGCAGTTTTTAAAACAGGCAAAATACTACATGAACACCTATGCAATCTATCAAAAACAGAAGCAAGGAGGTAAGGGTAAGTCATAAGAAAAATGAAATTAATACAATGCGATCCTGAAAGCAAACAGAGTTGCGATCAACATACAAATTCTTTAGAAAAAAATAGAGATTTGAGCACAAGATGCTAGAAATCCTGGAGCACATTGAACTGACAGGGGCTAAACAGGAAGTATCAACAGACATTTTAACAATTGCAACAACCTGGAACAGTGCAACAATGAAATTGAACCGACAAGAACAACACAGTCAAAATCTACACTACACGGAACATTCAATATCATAGTTTCAGCAGATAAAACATAAACTTAATAAACTGGTACATGTGAACATGATGAAGATTAATTGAAAGACAGTTTCATTGTCTCATAAACAAAAACAGAAACTAAAGCATGATGTCACAGAATTGCAGATTAACCTTCCATATAATAAAACGCTTTAAGACTGTAGGGAAATAATCTGCAGCTTTCAAAACAAGAACATAATTAATGCGAAGAACCTGTGACCGAAGTCCACGAACTGATCAGAGAAGTGGATCGCGTTGACGAACGCTTTCCTTAAAGCGTTTTGGGGCCAATTTTCACATATAATGATGTCCAAAAAACCAATTTTTGGGGCCAATTTTGAAATATATATACACACCTGTTGTTTTTATTAAAAATAAATTATAACTGATATAGCCACTGGAGATGCCTTAAAGAATAAAAGAAGCTTGTTAACATGTTTATGTTACAATTGTTTTGTAGGTTCGACTACGCGTTCGCGTAAAAATGTGATGTTTATAGAATTCATCAAGAAACTCCTCAGAGTCTCCTTTATTTTTATCTCGTGCAAAATAATGGACACCATGAAATATCAACTTGAGATGTGAAACAGTCAGAATCTGGAAAAAGTCCAAACCTCAACAAAAGAACTACTGGATCCCATTAAAGTTAGATCAAGAAGTGGATATCCTTAAACTACTCAAGGTTAGATACATTCTTGGCCTCACATCTATACATTTCTCTCATATCATTACACCATATAAATACCTGAACTATCATCGTCTCCCTCATCAAACCAGAGCCTAAGGCTTCTACCCAAAAAAAAAAGAAAAAAAAAAAGTATATTTCCATTTATATACTTGCACTATCATTCATATTCCTCATCAAACCATAGCCTAAGGCTCCTACTCAAAAAAAAAAAAAAAAAATCCTATTTCCTAATAAAACCGACTTACTCTTCATTTTGAAAAAGAAAAATGGGCAAGACTATTATCCACGTTTTCGCCATTCTGCTGGCGGCCTCCACAGCAGCGGCCACCTTCATCCCCATTCCCATTTTGATTCCTCACAAGCCATTACTCGGCCACGGCTCTGGCTCTGGCCAGGGCTCCATCTCGGGCCAGGGTTCATTCTCAGGCCAGGGCTCAATCGGAGCTCAGGGCTCAGGCCAAGGCCATGGTGCAGGCCAAGGCTCACTCTCAGGCCAAGGCTCAGGCCAAGGCTCACTCTCAGGCCAGGGCGCAGGCCAAGGCTCACTCTCAGGACACGGCGCTGGGCAGGGTTCACTTTCTGGCCAGGGTTCACTTTCAGGCCAAGGTTCAGGCCATGGCTCAGGCCATGGATCACTCTCAGGCCACGGCGCTGGGCAGGGTTCATTTTCAAGTCACGGTTCATTTTCAGGCCAGGGGTCAGGCCATGGCTCACTCTCAGGTCAAGGCTCAGGCTCAGGCTCTATTTCAGGAACTGGTTCAGGATCAGTCTCAGGTTCAGGATCTGGCTCGGGCTCAGGTTCGGGATCAGGCTCAGGTTCATTTCAAAAGACAAGATTTTTGAGGATGTAGAGAAGAAGCTCAAGATAGCAGCCTACGTAGGAATCAACTATCTTGTATATTTAAGATTATTATGGTCTAATGAGGAACACTTTGATTGTCCCTTTACCTCACTTGCGCCTTTAGTATGCTAGCTAGGAGAGATCATGTGCGTTGCACGTGAACCAATAAACTGTGAAATTGTAAAAATGTAAGTAACTTTCTACATTTTTTTGAAATAAAAGCCAGTATTTTTAATTAATGTGATGAAGCAACTTATAGGACTATAGCTAAGCCTTCCCTTACAACTAGTACTAGCCCATTGCTTCCTACTTAAAATTCCTTGTTTTGGTCAGGGTGCAACCAGTTCGGGTTGCTACGGTTATGTTCAATCAGAGGTTCTGAGATAAAGATGGAGCACAAGATCACTAGAAGTGTGATTTATGATTCCAGTATCAACCATCAAGGCCATTTCACCAGAAACTGAGTTAGAACCAGAGTTTAAATATGCTTTGCTTGGAAGACCTTCTGCTACGAAACCTTGCAGTATCACACCTGTAGGGCTGTACCCATGGGGACTGTACTCAATTTCACAATTTTACCTTTGCTTTCCTTTTAATAAATATATTTAGTCCTCACATTTATTTTAGATGAATCCCTATAAATATATTATAGTCCCCACTAGTTCATCTATTTTTGGTGAATTTTAATTTGTAGCCCCCACTCTAGTGTATTTTTGGATCTGCCCTTCTTGCCTGTGCCGGCAGTCAATGGCACTATGTCTGGTACATATGCATATTTGACATACTAGAACGGTAAACAATTTCTTTCAGATTTATTTATTTTGGTTAGGACTGGGGCATATCCAATCTAAGAGCCACCAACAACATCGGTGTAAGAGAGGGATCACCATAAAAAAATAGTTAAGGGTTCCTTTTGGGTTATACAACCCTATGTCACCCGAGCATTATGGGATGCCCGACGACCCTACGTCAAATTCCGCTCATACTAGAGTTAAAGGAACTTAAATGTCGACACCCCTATACCGTAGTGATCCTTACGAATATAGTTAATACTCTATAGCATTCACGATATAAAATCCCAGGACCGCAATACCTCTATACATATTGACCAACCGCGGAGTGGTACTATAACCTCTATCGGGTTAAGTCCAGAAAAATAAGATGTTCGCCGCAAGACCTGCTGTAGCCATCACACAAACATCTTTATACGTCGCCCTAATTATATTAGAGGTCTCTTGACCTTTCATCATATCTACAATACCATAATTTAATTTATAAAAAAGGAGACAATTCTCCGCAAGCAATTCCGACCGAATATTTGAAAGAAGCTCACAATAGAAGTTTCTGAGACGATCAATCATCAAGTACCTCAAAATAGGAAACATGCTCTTTAGTTTATCAAAATGTAAAGACTACCGTTTAAAAAAAATAGTACGTATTAGTAGCCCGATTTGATGACATGGATTGCATATATGCACTTAACGAAAGTCAAAATAGGAAACAGAGGATCCTAATATTAGGCTTCGCCAAACTCGTCGCCTAGGAATTGTTGGAAAAACATCTATTTTGGGTCAACTTTTAACCCGGTTTACGACGAGTCGGTTTAACGGTTTAGGAAACCAAAAGTGGCTATGGAATCTTTGGAACTAAGAGATAATCCTATCACTTTGTTTCGTCCAAAATAGTGTTCGGATGAATGAAACATTGATGTGTGAAAGTGAGGTGTGAGATGTTCGAAATACTTGAAGAAAAGTGTCCCACATCTTCATCTAGAGCAACATAGTGTTGCATAAGTATTCTAAGGTAGCACCTTAAGGGCACGCCCTTCGGGTGGAGCACATTTTGTGCAGGAGGGCGCACGCGCCGCCGTCCGGCTTAGGCACGAGCCGGTGAGGTGTGGGTTTTGGGACCAAAACCAACTATTGGAATTATTTTTAATACCTCACTGAAATGAATCTGAAATTCAATTCGAACAGTTGCAACCGTTCCAGACAGTTCAACTGTCATGAACGGTTACAACTGCTCCTTCCAACGTACTGTTATAAATAGCAGGCTTCCCCCAACGTTTTTCCTCACTTACCAGATTCCAAACAAATCTCCAACATTCTTGCAAATCCTTAGCCTTTCCAGAGAAAGTTTCCATACTATTGTGGTTCGTAGGGTGCAGAGAGTGTACTGACAAACTGCACGGTTGAGGCGATTATCCTGCGAGGCGTTTGTTCCATAACAAGCAGTACCATAAGGTACAAATAAGCCTTAAGGTCATCGAGTCTATGCTCGAGATCGTCTTAATCAGAAGATTTTCAATACTCTGTAAGTGTTTAATTTTCTGCATTTGTTTTCAGTTTCTTTTCTGTTTCTATTCTCTTCTCCTTCCCTTCTTCCGGTCCAGTTTCGATTGTTATCCAACATGAATCGTCTATATCACACACATAATTCTAATTACAACCAAGTTTCACACAAGCTTGATAGTCCGTATGCCCTATATGCTCTGCTTGCCATATAAGAGAGCTTAAAACCTTGTGAATGTTAGCTTCCTAAAATAACGTCATACCAACGCCGATTTTAACCATAACACATGGTCATACCCATTCATTTTGTTATACAGCACAATAATTTACTTGAACTTGTATTAAGTTTATAGAAACTTGACCACAACACATGCTCATACCAATTCATTTGGTTATAGAACACAAAAATTTACTTGAAACTTTAAAAGTGTCGAGAAACTTGACTACACAAATTCGTTTTCCTCACTTTGTGATTTCAAATTCTATATCCACACTCTTAAAGAAAACTATGAAAATAAATCCGGAACATCAGATATGTGTCAACTTTTCAAAAAAATAATTTCTTGAATCTTTTTTTTCAAACTCAAATTAAAATCACAAACTTGATGATGTGCACAGAGAAATCAATGAAAATAATGTTCAACTTTGCACTGTCATAAATGATACATACACATATCCAACAAAGCCAATTCTTTTTTTTCATAATAGACCTCTACATATATAGTTTCTATAGTAAAAATATGAGACACAAATGGATTCAAAAAGATGGATTATACCATAAGAACTAGGATTGGTTAAGTGTAGATTCTACTGTAAGACATGCTGCATTGAAAAATCATAATTAAATAACTAAACAATATTAATGTAAAAAATTTCACAATAAAGTTTCCCGTGAGTCTAGTTTATGAGAAAAATACACTTTCAAGTCAGTGAGGAGTTTAAAGTTAAGTAAAACCACAATAATCACACACGGTCCAAAAATGTGACACTCCCAAAATTTACCAAACGGATATAAACCCTACTAGAGCAAAACGAATAGAGGATGAAAGTACGAAAACATGATCTTAACACCTACCTCAGAAATTCAATCTGATCACAATGTATGAAATTCAAAATAAGAACATTTGCTAGTTCGTATGCAAGAGAAAGGTCCGAGAACATCATCCAAAACTTGATCCATTCATAGGTAGATAGAGATTCAAGTTAAAAGCTACAAATTTTCAAGTACAATTGAACATACAATACTTGGATAACCAAGTACACAAGTAAACTGAACATTCGTTCCTAGGAATCATTTTTTTTATAAGTAATCTTGAATATGCATCTCTTGTTCTTGACAAGAAACTTAGAGATGAGAGTAAAATACATGATATGACAAGAGATGTAAGATTAGTCGAACGAAAGGAGTGTTAGAGCTTATCTACAAAGCCAAGATCAAGAAGTGGGCAAGGGTGGATGCTCAAGATCTTGAAGAACCCAACAGTGACTCTTATTCGAGTTGTAGAAGAGAGATAGATAGATGGTGGTGGTTGCATGATGAGAGACAGAGAAGATATGGAGATGGTTGAGGATGATTGAGATAGCGATGGCGAGGTTCAATGGCAAGCATATGCGGTATTTGCAGAGGGGCAGTGAGTGGAAGATCAGGTAGGCGTTGTAGAGTGTAATGTCATGTAGGGTTTAAATGTGAGAGTTCAAAAGTTTGGGGGTGTTTTGAAATTTCTACTTGTTACGGGTTTAGGTAGAGATTTGATGCGTCGGATTTTGAGATTTTTAACCCCCTTAAACCCGTAGATTTGTGATTTTTTTGGTTAAAACTTGTGATTCCTTGACCTAGCTCTGATACGAGTTTGTTATAACCTGGGGGTATTCGAGGAAGAACGATGAGACGAAAACAAGAACAAGACATATATTTAACGTGGTTCACTAATGAATTCGAAACGAACTCGCTAGCTACCACTACGTCCAGAACCCGATATTTTATTGTGAAAAGAACCCTATTACAATGTATGTCGTGGCCACAACGGCCACGGGGGCCACCCCGATTCACCACCCACCCGACACACACGCACACTACAAAGCCTCTCCAACTCACCAAATCTCTCAACGCACGAGCTAATGAACCTACTGTATGTGTATTTTACTACCAAAAAAGCATGAGCCTTTAAAGGCATGTAGTGGTTGTGATTCACCATGCAATTAGGACATTACTTTGCCTCCAAGACAAAGTAACGCTGCCAAATCAATTCCGATTTTCACCACCTCACATGAGAAATATGGAAACAATTCCATGCTACTCTCATACCAGATTTGCTGACTTTGATTACAAGTCAAAGCCAACAAATCTCCATCTTGATTTTAATCATCTCAGCAACCTGAACCAGAACTAATGCCTTTCTCCTCAATCCAGAAACGGATGCGTCTCCCAGAACCATAAATGAGCACACCTCTCCAAACAGATGTTCCACGCTGATGCGGAACCCAAATCGCCAAATCGTTGCTCCAACTACAATGCGTTCCTGCAACGACTGCGTCCGATGTGGTTGCACTTTCGAAAAAAGACTCGAATACATTCACTGAGAACAGGACCGAATGTACTCCCGATGTGACCAATTTCACCAGACAGATACACCACGACAAGTGCCCATACGTCATTCAGACCAGATGCATCAATGAAGAGTGCCAAATATTGTCATGCCAGATGTGCCATGTATGCCTCGGATGGGCCAGATGCTTGCCATAAACACATCGCGCCAGATGCGTGCTCAATGCGTGTCATGGTACACGCCCCAAAACCAGAACAGATGCACGCCAGAGAAAACTTGTGCATAATGCGCGTCAGAACCAGGTTCAGATGCGCGTGCTAGAATTTCGCGCTAGATGCTCCATGCCGTTGTTCCAACTCCAACGAGTTCCTGCAACGTATGAGCCAGAACCAGATTCAATTCACATGCCACTTTCTCCATTCTAGGAGCCGGATTGCACATGAACGTCAATAGCCAGAGCACACCGCCATATTTTCCCCAGTACCGATTGCGTGCTGGATTTTCCAGATCCCTTGCACGCCTAATCAGATACGGGCCAGATTGCTCCAACAGGAGCACGGATAGCCCCCTCCACGAGTCTTTAGATGGTGGGTGTACCTGCTTCTCTCTCACGAACATATCGATCTTGATCGCCAAACCAGACATCGTTCTTGGCCAAATCTCAAAAACCCAACTCCGGATAGACAGCTCCACCTGAATAGCGAAACCATAGCTTTGAGTTCCACCAAAACGTGAACCCTATCTTTCGACTCCACTTAGATATTGGAACTCGGGCTCTGGTACTAGTTTGTTAAAACTTGTGATCCCCTTGACCTCGCTCTTATACCAGTTTGTTATAATCTGGGGGTATTCGAGCAAGAACGATGAGACGAAAATAAGAACGAGACATATATTTTACGCGGTTCACTAACGAATTCGCAACAAACCCGGTAGCTACCTCCCGATATATTATTGAGGAGAGAACCCGATTACAATGCGCGCTGTGGCCACAATGGTCACGACGGCCACCCCGATTCACAACCCACCCGACACACACACTATAAATCCCCTCCAACTCACCAAATCTCTCAAACTAAGAGCTAATTAAAGAACCTACTGTACGTGTATTTTACTAAAAAAAAATCATGAGCCTTTATAGGCATGTAGTGGCGGTGATTCACCATGCAATTAGGACATTACTTTGCCTCCAAGACAAAGTAACTCTGCCGAATCAATTCTGATTTTACCACCTCATATGAGAAACATGGAAACAATTCCATGCTACTCTCACACTGGATTTGCTGACTTTGATTAAAATTCCAACCCAACAGTTTTCAAGTTATTTTTCCCAAATGGTAGTGATTTAGGTGATTTTCAAATGGTTGAGCAAAATATAAATTTATTGTGGAACACATTATTTTTCATCATTTTTTACGCATGATTCTGTGCACTTCTTGCAACCCCATATTTGAGTTTGTGTCGAGTTATTTCAGGTAACAGGGATTGGAGGCACATAAATTGAGAAATGGAATATGGTTCATAAGAGATCGGAACACAAGAGAAAAGACAAAGAACGGAGAAATGAGAGCAAAAACGATGAATAGATCAAGGAGAATAAGTAAGAAAAGGGTACCAGTAGTTGATACCGTAGTATCTAGACACTGATACTGCGGTATGATAGGAGGACCAGGTGAAGACCTGAGCTCGCAACGGTTGATACCGCAGTAATAAACATCACATATGATGGCATGCCAGACTTTCTGCAACAACGAGTTGGAATGGGTATTCTTCACCGCAGTATGGCAATTAACATTGTAGGGTTTTTGATGCAGGTTACGCAGCGGAATAAAAAAACTAATCCTGCTCAAATCCCTCCAAGGATCACAGGCAAGCCATCATAACATGATAAGGGCATCAAAGATGTGTACCTTAATTTGGGCAATCACACGAAGAATAGTGTCTTCGTCTCTACGAGTATCCACACCTTGGATTCTTGATTGGATTCCTTCTCACCGTGTAGTGCTAGCAACAGAAGAAGGAGGAAGATCAAGCAAAACGAGGCAAAGGAGGGGCCGGTCCTCCTTTGGTGCCCGACGCGTGAGGGAAGACAATAGGGGGCTTCGGCCTCCTATTGTTGCTCTCTCTCTCTCTCTCTCTTGCTTTGTTATGTTCTCTCAATAATGACTTGTCTTAAGAAATAACAAGCTAGAGTTCCTTTATATAGTAATAACTCTTTATTAATTACATAAAAGCCCAATACTAATCATGTCCTTACTGTTGGAGTAGATTCCCTAGAGGCAATCTAGTTTAGTATGAACTTATTTTGGCTAGAATATTCATTGTATTATTTATTGGATATTTAATATATTGAAGTCCTTAGATTTACAATTTTGTTGTTTATCTTAAATATCCCTAGTCTACTATAATGATTAAATGGGACAATCATCTATAGACTAGTATGGGGTTGGATTGATATGGAGATATCATGATCCAACACATGGGTATGCATTAAGGGTAATGGCATACTGGATTGACCCATCTCCGAGAAGGCTACATACAGGTTATGAAAAGTCACAAGCGCTTCTCGTGGTGACAACTGTATTGTCATCCTTAGAATTGAAGTCACTAGATTGTCTAGTTGTGGATTATTGTGATTTTGGTAGCGTCGAACGCTACATCTTAACTGGGTAGCCATAAAGGCGCGTACCGCATACAATAAGAAGCAAGCTTAGAAATCGTAATATACGTAGATAGAATTTGGCCCTCCCACATAACGGGAGCAAATATCCGAGACCAATCGAGGGATTATGCTTATGGAATGTCTGGCCAGACTCAAATAAATCAATATGGGATATTGATGTTATTTGCACGAATAAGGATATTCCCAAGATCAAGAAACTATGGATTGGATATACGAGTGTGACTTGTATGTCTCGTGTCCAATCCGGATATAGAAACAAAGGAATGTGACAATTACTTGCACAAGGTTTGTCGGATGACTATTCTATTAGTTGGCTAGAATGGATGTCTTGCTAGAGACCTCTCCATATTAGCAAATTGTTGCTACCTGAAAGTGTGACTATGCAGATGTATAGGCAAATAAGATACTCTAGAAGGGGGGGGGGGGTTGAATAGAGTATGTCAGCTTTTTGAAAAACTAGCTAACAAGTAGAAGAACTAGTGTAGACAATGAAGTTCAAGGCCTTGAACACAGATTCAAGCCTTTGAAATGTAGAAGAAAGATTTAGAACAAGTAAGCCTTTTTCAAGTCCTCGAAAACAAGTTCAAACGTTTGAAAAAATAAACAGTTTTTGTATGTTGCAACAGCTTTGAAAGTATATGAACTGAAAATGCACAAGACAAGTGATTTATAGAGTTCAGTCCACTTGGACCTACGTATCTACCTCATGGATTAGATCCCTGCAGGATTTTCAACTCAATTCTTATTAATCAAAAGCTAATCCCTAGAACTCAAGCACAGAGAGTTCACTCTGTTACAGTTTGTGGTTTTCCCTAACCTGTCTAGTACCTGCTCTAACTAACTGATTAACTAAGAATTCTCTATTGTTCACCTTGAACAATCCTTGAGAATGAATGTAGAAATAATACAGAAATGATCTACCAATATAGCTCTATACAAAATATCACTTAAGAGTAGAAAACTGCAGTGAAATGCAGTGAACTTCTGTGTATGGATTGGAAGAGATGAAGAACTTCTTTGATGCTTTTCAATCCAGAATACTTTCTCTGTATTTTCCCGTTGAGAATTGTGTTGTTGTTGCTTCAAATTTGAGCTCTTTAAATACTTCAAACAGCTCTGCAAATCTCTCCAGATTTTCAGCAACAACCTTCCTACTTTGTAGATAACAGAGTTTGACTATGTTGAGATCTTCTCCAACGGTTGAATGATTGTAATCTTCTGAGATATTGTTGTAATCCTTCATTTAACCATCATGAGAAGCTGTCAAACACATCTGATTGATCACATGATCAAAGTCTTCAAGTATTTCCAAATCTGCAGCAATCCAGTTTAGGAAACAATCCTGCAAACTTAGAAACAATATTTCCTGCATTATCATGGTCAAACAGTTGATATAGTACTATTCAAAATATGTTTAACACTTTGTCTTTCATCATCTAAAAACAGATAATCAAACATATGCAAGAGAGATGATAAATTAGATCAGAGAGTTAATAGAAAAACGCCCCCTGAGAATATGCTTTCAGGTTTAACAGTTTCAAGGCTTTGAATCCAGTTTCAAGGACTTGAAAATAGCTAACACTATTTTCAAGCCTATGAAGCTGACTCAAGGCTTTGAAAGCTGTTTCAAGGCCTTGAAATAGTCAAGCTCTTTCAATCCTTGAACAACTGGAGCTTTCAATCTCCCCCTTGATGAAAAACAAAACCAAATTATGTTTGATCCTTAGTCTCTGCAAAATAAACTGATTAGTCTGCAATTTAAAGACACAGTTATTCCAAAAAGATACAATTTATTTAAATACCAACAAAAACACCTAAAAAGTTTAGTAGATAACATCAAATAAACCTAAGATCCTAAACTAAAAAACCTAGAATTTTCTCCCCCTTTTTGACTTTCATCAAAAATATAGAAGATGTTGGATCAAGTGTCTGGAAAATTTTGAAAACTTAAGGAAATAAAGCAGAGAGATTATGGAAGAAAGAATAGGCAAGATTAAGGGTCCTTCTCATCTTCCTGATCTCCTGTTTCTTCCTCACTATCTTCACTGTTGGTTTGAACTTCTTGAGAGATCACATCTATTTCCTCAATGAAGGAACCGATCTTTTCAATAACACTGTTGAATAGAAAAGTGAGGCCTTCCAAGGCTTTCTTCCCATGCTTCAGCTTTTTCTTCACTGCTAACCTTTTCTGTTGAGGAGAAGCAGTTTTCTTCTTTCCATCTTTTGAGGCTTCTTGGGATGGATCTTTTTCAAGTTTCCCGTTGTTGGTCATAGCATACACACCATAAGATCCTGAATAAGTGTCTTAGTACGAGTCTTGAATAAGGATTTCCTTTCCTTTTCCTTTAACCTCAGAGGCTGTCTTCTTCTTGTCTCTCTTAGGGCTTCCAATATGGATACCCTTCTGTTTATCTTGTGTAGATGCCGTAGATTGTTTCTTTCTTGCTGGAGCTAGGTCTTTTCTCACTGCCTTCTTGGGTGGTGAGGATTATTCTTCTTCTTCAGTGAAGATTTTTGACATAGAGTTCTCACTGATCTCTTGAACCTCTTCCACTGCTGCTTTTCTCTTCTTATCTGAGATAGGTTTTGAACCACCAACCATCTTGATTCGATCTGTGACTCTTCTTGTGCTCATTAGGGTTAGGGAGAAGAAAATAAAGAGATAGAATGATACGGAATGAAGGAGAAGGGAAGAGTATAAATACTGAAAGAGTTTGAGTTTCAAAAGGAAACTAGTATTTCTCTGATTCTAAAAAGATTTGCAAAGATCAGAAAAATTTCAAACTATTATGCCGTTGGAAAAAGAATATACTAATACTATTTTTGGTTAAAACACATTTTTGAAAAAGGTAGGGGATATGTTAGGCAAATATCTACAGAGATATCACCCTGTATAGAATGATCCAAGTTTATTGACCATAAGTGTAACAGATTCATTTTCAAAGCTTTGAAAAGGCTTTCAAGGCCTTGAAATACTGTAACACTGCAACAGATAAAAGATCAAGGCTTTGAAATGATTTTCAAGGCTTTAAAATTCAGTTCAAACCTTTGTAAACACAAATAACTTACCTTTCTTACCTTAAGCTCCCCCTAAACAATTGCAGTCTTATTTAGCATTCTCAATTCCAATCTTAGAGCTGAGAATCTCTCATATGCTAATGGTTTGGTGAAGATATCTGCAATTTGCATGGTTTTAGAAACAAATTCAAGAACAATATCACCTTTGTCAGCATGATCTCTGATGAAGTGGTGTCTGACATCAATGTGCTTGGTTCTTGAGTGTTGTACTGGATTCTTTGTAATTGAAATTGCACTAGTGTTGTCACACTTAATAGGTATGCCTCTGAAGTCAAATCTAAGGTCTCTTAGCTGTTGAGCAATCCATAGTACTTGAGAGCAACATGCTCCTGCAGCTATATATTCAGCTTCAGCTGTTGATAGAGCAACTGAATTTTGCTTCTTGGAATGCTAGCTAATCAAATATGATCCAATGAATTGACAGGTTACAAAAGTGCTTTTTTTTATCAACTTTGTAGCCTGCAAAGTCAGCATCTGAAAAACCACTTAAAGAAAAATTAGAATGTTTTGGATACCAAAGCCCTAAGTCTTTGGTACCATTGAGATATCTGAATATTCTCTTCACAGCAGTTAAATGTGATTCTTTTGGATCAGCTTGAAACCTAGCACACATGCATACACGAAACATGATATCTGGTCTGCTTGTTGTCAGATAGAGTAATGATCCAAACATGCCTCTATACTCTTTAACATTGACACTCTTACCAGATTCATCATTGTCTAAGGATAGAGTGGAGCTCATTGGTGTCTTAGCTTCCTTGCATTGAGCCATGCTGTATTTATTCAACAAGTCTCTTGTATACTTGCTTTGATTCAGAAAAATACCCTTCTTCAATTGATGTATTTGAAGTCCTAGGAAGAAATTTAACTCTCCCATCATGCTCATTTCAAACTCCCTGCTCATAAGACTTGAGAATTCACTGCACAATTGATCATTAGTAGCTCCAAGCAGTATATCATCAACATATATCTGGACTACAAGTAAATCTTTCTCATGAGTCTTGATGAAAAGAGTCTTGTCTACTAAACCCCTTTTGAAATCATTTTCAAGTAGAAACTTTGACAGTCTTTCATACCAAGCCCTTGGAGCTTGTTTCAAACCATAAAGAGCTTTGTCAAGTTTGTAAACATGATCTGGAAATTTGTCATTTTCAAAACCAGGAGGTTGTGCAACATAAACTTCTTCTTGTAAATAACCATTCAAGAAAGCACATTTTACATCCATTTGAAAGAGTTTCATGTTCTTGTAGGATGCAAATGTAAGTAAAATTCTAATTGCTTCTAACCTGGCAACTGGAGAAAAGGTTTCTTCATAATCTCTACCTTCTTCTTGATTGTAACCTTGAGCAACTAACCTTGCTTTGTTTCTGATTACATTGCCACTTTCATCCAACTTATTTTTGAATACCCATCAGGTACCAATAACAGACTGGTTTGTTGGTGCAGGAATCAAGTTCCAAACCTTATTCCTCTCAAACTCATTTAGCTCACTTTTCATAGCAATAATCCAGTCTGCTTCTTGCAAAGCTTCCTTCACAGTTTTTGGTTCTACAAGAGAAATAAAAGCATTAAACGCACATAAGTTCTTCAACTGTGATCTAGTCTGTGTACCAGTGGTTGGATCTGATATGATATTGTCAGCTCAATGAGATGAGAGATATTTAAATCTCTTCCTTGGAGACCATGGTTCAGGATCACCATAGATCTTCTCTGGTCTTGAAGTAGTACCTTTCTCATTTGAATCATTCTGATAATCTTTTTCAAGCCTTTGAGCTGTATTTTCAAGGCCTTGAGAACTGTTTTCAAGGTCTTGAAAATGTCTTCTATTTTCTTCTGAGCCTTTCTTGAATCCAAGTGGATTCTCAGTCTCTTCCTCTGATTCATGCTTGTTCAAATTCAAATCTGCAAAACTTTTACTCAAAGAACCATCATAGCTTTCATCAAAAATAACATGAATGCTCTCTTCAACCAGTTTGGTTCTTTTATTGTACACTCTATAAGCTTTGCTATTCAGAGAGTAAACAAGAAATATACCTTCATCACTTCTTGCATCAAACTTAGCAAGATTGTCTTTTCCATTTTTATGGATAAAACAAGTGCATCCAAAGGGTCTGAAGTAAGAGATGTTTGGCTTCCTCCCTTTGAATAATTCATAGGGGGTCTTCTTTAGAATATGTCTGATCAAGCACCTGTTCAAAATATAGTTTACTGTATTCACAGCTTCTGCCAAATAGTGTTTTGGCAACTTGTTCTCAAGAAGCATTGTCGTTGACATATCTTCCAGAGTCCTGTTCTTTCTTTCAACAACACCATTTTGTTGAGGAGTTCTTGGAGCAGAAAAGTTATGAGAAATACCATGCTTATCACAGAATAAATCAAACTCTAACTGATCAAATTCTCTACAATGATCACTATTGATTGAAGCTACAGGTAGGTTTTTCAATTTTTGAAGTTCTCTGCAAAGCTTTGAAAATTCAGAGAGAGCTTCATATTTTTCTTTGAGAAACATAACCCAAGTGTATCTAGAGAAATCATCTACAACAACTAGCATATACATTTTACCTTTTGGAGTAGGAGTCCTCATAGGACCACATAGATCCATATGAATTAATTCAATAGGTCTAGTTGTACTTACAAACTTCTTTGGCTTGAAGGATCTTCTGGTCTGCTTTCCTTGTGCACATGCTTTGAATAACTCATCTTCTTTGAACTTGGAGGATGGCAATCCTCTTAACAAGTCTTTGGAAATCAATTTGTTCATAGTATGCAAACTGATAAGACCAAGTTTCCTATGCCAAAGCTTTGAATCTTCTTTCAAGGCCTTGAGACATTTCAAACTTTCAACTGCAACTTTTTTAGTCTGAAAAGTATAAACATTGTTTGATCTAGAGGCTGTGAGAATGGAATCTCCTGATTTCTCATTTTCACCACACACTTATCTTTATCAAAGATAACCTTGTTACCATTATCACAAAGCTGAGATACACTAAGTAAATTAAACTTCAAACCTTCAACCAGATAAACATCAGAAGTAGAGTTTTCATAATTTGTACCAACTTTTCCAATACCAAGAATATTGCACTTTCCTTTATCACCAAGTGTTATTGACCCTTCTGATTGCTATTTTAATTATGAGAATAGAGATCTCTTTCCACTCATATGTCTTGAGCAACCACTGTCCATGAACCACTTCTGTTCCTTGGTGACAACCTACAAGCACCAATCACTACCTTACCCAACTGTTAGACCAAGTGTTGAATTTGGATTCATATTCAGGATCAACCATGTTAGGTGGTCTAACCCCTTTAGGAACCCAAATCTGCTTAACTTGTCCTTTAAGTTGGAAAGGAAAAGTGTTCCTCATTATGTGAGGGTCTCTTCTTCTAAAGGGACAAGTCATTTTAACATGACCAATTTTACAGCAATAATGACAAGTAGGAGAGGTTTTGTTTCCAGCTTTCACAAATCTGGTATTGTTTCTTCTTGAAAAGTTTGGATTGAATCCAATACCAGCTTTGTGAACAGACTGTGAACTTCCTCCAAGAATCAAGTTCAACTTCTGTTCTGATCCAGCAAGCTTGATTTTGACTAGTTTAGATTCTTGAAGTTTCTCATTAAGAGTAGTCTTTTGTCTTTCTAAGTCATCAACATGATGTCTTAGATTAACAAGGCTGTCATTCATAGAGGAGTTTTCAGTGACTACTTCCTTGACTTGTGTTATCAAGGCTTTGAAACTGGTTTTCAAGGCATTGAAATCACTGTCAGTTTTCTTCTGAGAGATTTCAAGATTCTGATTTAGGCAAACAACTTGTAAATTTTATTTTGCTTGCTCATGAACTTTCTCTTTCAAAAGCCTGATCTCTTTTAGATAATCTTCCTCATTCAAAAGCATAGTTTTGAGATATTATGAAAGGGCTTCTTTTGGCTTTGAAATTAAACAGTTAACCATTATGTCAATGTTCTTTTTAGAACTATCGTCATGCTTAGCCATGAAGCAAAGATTGGCATGTTCTTCTTCAGATTCAGATTCACTGGAGCTGTCTGAATCACTCCATGAGGCTATCATGGATTTCTTTCTTCTGTCATGATCTTTCTTCTGAAAGTTCTTGCTCTTTTTGTATGGACAATCTCTTATCAAGTGTCCTGCATCACCACACTCAAAGCAGTTCATAACTTTTGACTTGCTTTGTGAAGAGGACTTACCTTTGTTGTCCTTGCTTCTGGATGGTCTATGCCTTTATCTGTTTAACTCTTTGTTTCCAGAGTTTCTATTCATTTTGAGGATCCTTGTCTAGGCTTTGGAAATCAAGGCAATCGGATCTTCATCATCACCATCATCAGTTTCAAGGCGTTGAATTCTCTCATTCTCTTTGGCTTTGAGGGCTAGATTTTTGACACCTTCTGGGAGTTCTCCATCAACTTCATTCATGGATATCTCATGTGTTAGGAGCTTCCCTTGGAGGTCATCAAGTTGTAAAGTTGAGAGATTCTTAGCTTCTTCAATAGCTGTGGTTTTTGGTTCCCACTTTTCCTTTGGAAGACTTCTAAGTATCTTCCTCACCTTTTCCTCATTGGAAAAGTGTTTTCCCAGTGAGTCAAGGTTGTTGACAATATCAGTGAAACTCTTGAACATATCTCTGATGGATTCATCTGCATTCATTTTTTAAACAGCTCATACTGTCTGAGATAAATGTTGATCTTGGTCTGTTTGACTTGGCTAGTTCCTTCAAAGGTAACCACAAGTTTATTCCAAATTTCTTTAGCAGTTGTGCATCCATAGATCCTGTTGAATTCATTTGTACTCAAAGCATAATACAAAATGTTAATAGTCTTGTAATTCTTAGAAACTTGCTCTAATTCAGAAGAGGAGAGTGAGTCTTCTGTTTTAGGAGTTCTGATCCCATCTTTCTCTGTATAGAAAGTATGAGGTCCATTTTGAATAATGGTCCAAAGCTCTAGATCTAACATTTTCATGAGAGCTTTCCAGTGAGCAAAGTTTTCTCCACAGAATAGAGGAGGTCTGTTAGCAGGTCTTCCTTGTAAGAAGCCACCATTACCTACAGTACTCATGATCACCAGATGGTTAAATCTTATACAGTGATACAAGATCTGATACCAATTGAAAGTGTGAGTATGCAGATGTATAAGCAACTAAGATACTCTAGAAGGGGGGGGGGTTGAACAGAGTATGCCAGCTTTTTGCAAAACTAGATAACAAGTAGAAGAACTAGTGTAGACAATGAAGTTCAAGGCCTTGAACATAGATTCAAGCCTTTGAAATGTAGCAGAAAGATTTTGAACAAGTAAGCCTTTTTCAAGGCCTTGAAAACAAGTTCAAAACTTTGAAAAAATAAACAGTTTTTGTATGTTGCAAAAGCTTTGAAAGTAGATGAACTGATAGTGCACAAGACAAGTGATTTATAGAGTTCAGTCCACTTGGACCTACGTCTCTACCTCAGGGATTAGATCCCTGCAGGATTTTCATATCAATTCTTATTAATCAAAAGCTAAGCCCTAGAACTCAAGCACATAGAGTTCCCTTATTCTGTTACAGCTTGTGGTTTTCCCTAACCTGTCTATTACCAGCTCTAGCTAACTGATTAACTAAGAATTCTCTATTGTTCACCTTGAACAATACTTGAGAATGAATGTAGAAATAATACAAAAATGATCTACCAATATAGCTCTATACAGAAGATCACTTAGAAGTAGAAAACTGCAGTGAAATGCAGTGAACTTCTGTGTATGGATTGGAAGAGATGAAGAACTTCTTTGATGCTTTTCAATCCAGAATACTTTCTCTGTATTTTCCCGTTGATAATTGTGTTGTTTTTTCTTCGAATTTGAGCTCTTTAAATACTTCAAACAGCTCTGCAAATCTCTCCAGATTTTCAGCAACAACCTTCCTACTTTGTAGGTAACAAAGTTTGACTATGTTGAGATCTTCTTCAATGGTTGAATGATTGTAATATTCTGAGATATTGTTGTAATCCTTCATTTAACCATCATGAGAAGCTGTCAAACACATCTGATTGATCACAGGATCAAAGTCTTCAAGTATTTCCAAATCTGCAGCAATCCAGTTTAGGAAACAATTCTGCAAACTTAGAAACAATATTTCCTGCATTATCATGGTCAAACAGTTGATATAGTACAATTCAAGACATGTTTAACAATTTTTCTTTCATTATCTAACAACAGATAATCAAACATATGCAAGAGAGATGATAAATTAGATTAGAGAGTTAATAGAAAAACTCCCCCTGAGAATATGCTTTCAGGTTTAACAGTTTCAAGGCTTTGAATCCAGTTTCAAGGCCTTCAAGCCTCTGAAGCTGATTCAAGGCTTTGAAAGCTGTTTCAAGGCCTTGAAATAGTCAAGCTCTTTCAAGCCTTGAACAACCTGAGATTTCACTACCAACTAGATAGAACCTATGGGGTCACACGCTACATAGGGTTGAACTAGATTTGAAAATTAATTAATACGATTAATTAATTAGAAGGATCACTTTGCAACACCTTGCAAACTTAGTAAGACTAATATGCAAGGAAGGGACTAATCCGAACTCATGTTGGATTAGGAAGGGCCTTTAGGTAGTTGAAAAGGAGTTGTTGGACTATATAAAGGATACTCCTAGCTTCCTTCCCACACTAATGCTCATAAATAAGTTGAGTGGGAGAGAACAAAGGAGAGAGAGCATGACACAAGGAGGCCGAACCCGACCCCCTTGGTCCGCCCCATACCCGTCGGCCACAAGAGGAAGCCGAAAGCTTCCTTTGTGATCTCGTTGCGTGATTTATTCTTCCTCTTCTTCCGGTTCAAGCTAGCACAAAGGAGAAGAAAGATCTAGATCTCAACTCTAGGCATGGGTCAACCGTAGAGACGTGATAGAAGTCACGTCATAAGTCATCACAGGAGAACCCTAAGGTGTGTAACATGATTCTTCCTTTACCATCGTTATGATTCTTTTCCTGTGATCCTTGGAGGGTCTTGAATGGATAATTTATCTTTCCGCTGCGTATCCATGATCAAAACCCTACACTTACATGGATTAGTCCACTTACAAATCAGTCCTACTAAGTTCGCTTGTGTTTGCGTTATGATCCTTTTATTAATTAGTACTACTAATTAATACCAACATCTAATGTAATCCATCCGGTGTGTGACCCCATAGGTTTCTACTTAGTTGGTAGTAACTATCTACTAACATGGAGCGGTGTCTAGCAATACATCCATGCTACCCAACTAATAGAAATAAGTCAGTGATCCCGACAAACCTTGTGCCCAATGTTCATGTATTGTTTTATTCCTTTGTCTCTATATCCGGATTGGACACGAGACATATTAATCACACTCGTATATCGAATCCATAGTTCCTCGATCATGAGAATATGCTTATGTGAGCAGATAACATCAATATCTCCATATTGATTTATCTGAGTCTGGCCAAACATTCTATAAGCCCTATCCCTCGAGTGGCCCATGGATATTTGCTCCCATTATGTGGGAGGGACAAATCCTGTCTACGTCAGTACGATCTCTAAGCTTGCTTCCTATCATGCCCGATAACTACCTATATAGTTACCCGGTTAAGGCGCACCGTTTAATAATATCAAAGCATGATATTTCACAACTAGATTATCTAGTGACTTCAAGTCTAAGGATTACAATACCATTAGCACTACGAGAAGCGATTGTGACTTTGACATAATCTAATGTATCCTTCTCGTCGTGGGTGAATCCAGTATGGCATTACTCCTAATGCATACCCATGTGCTAGACTAGATATCTCCATATCAATCTACCCACATACTAGTCTATAGTTGATTGTCCCGTCAATCAATATAATGAAATAGGGATATGTAAGATAAACAACACATTGTATCTAAGGAATTTATTATATTATATAACACAATAAATAATAAATGAATGTTCTAGCCAAACATTGTTCGTACTAAATATAGATTGCCTCTAGGGCACCTATTCCAACAATCTCCCACTTGCACTAGTGCCAATCTGGTGTATCTCGTATTCCTATAGATCTAGTGTTTCCTTCATGCTTTCGCTGAACAAGCGGCTTTGTGAGCAGATCTGAAAGATTTTCATCTGTTGGAATCTTGCAAATCTTCACGTATTCTCTCTCGATCATATCTTAAATAAGATGGAATCTCCTAAGTACATTCTTCGATTTCTGGTGTGATCTTGGTTCCCTGGCTTGTGCGATCGCTCCAGAGTTGTTACAATGCAACGTCATAGGATCCACGATGCTAGGGACCACACCGAGCTCAGTGATAAACTTCTTTATCCAAACAGCATCCTTTGCTGCTTCTGCAGCAGCAATGTACTCAGCTTCAGTTGTAGAATTAGCAACTGTCTCTTGCTTGGAACTTTTCCAGCTCACAGCTCCTCCATTCAGGCAGAACACATGCCGCGACTGCGGTCTGTAGTCATCCTTGTCGGTTTGGAAGCTCGCATCAGTGTAACCTATTACATTGAGCTCTTCCTCTCCTCAAAATATCAAGAATGCATCCTTAGTTCTTCCCAAGTACTTGAGGATATTCTTGACAGCAATTCAATGACTCTCACCTGGATTAGACTGATATCTGCTTACCATTCTCAACGTGTATGATACGTCTGGTCTAGTACACAACATGGCGTACATGATGGATCCTATGACCGAGCATAGGGTATCCTACTCATGCGCGCCCTCTCAATCTCATTGGAAGGACAATCAATCTTAGAGAGAGTGACTCCATGCGACATGGGCAAGAATCCCTTCTTGGAATCTTGCATGTTGAACCGCCTCAACACCTTGTCTATATATGTACTTTGGCTTAGGCCAAGCAACTTCCTAGATCTATACCTATAGATCTTGATACCAAATATATAAGCTGCATCCCCTAAGTCCTTCATCGCGAAACACTTTCCTAGGAAATCTTTAATAGATTGAAAAGTACGAATGCCATTTCCAATGAGAAGTATGTCATCCACATACAAGATCAGAAAAAATAGAGCTCCCACTAACCTTCTTGTAAACACAGGGCTCATCTTTGTTCTTGTTGAAGCGTATCTCTTTGACCGCATCATCAAAACGTCGATTCCAACTCCTAGAAGCTTGCTTTAATTCATAAATGGAACATTGCAGCTTACAGAATTTATTGACATTCTATGGATCCTCAAAACCCTCCCGTTGTTTCATGTACACATCCTCGAGGAGGTTCCCATAAAGGAACGCTGTTTTGACATCCATCTGCCAAACTGCATAGTCATAGTACGCTGCAATAGCAAGTAGGATTCGAATGGATTTAGTCATGGCGACTGGTGAAAAGGTCTCATCATAGTCAATACCATGAATCTATCTATAACCTCTAGCCACCAATCGCCCCTTGTAGGCAACTACCTTGCCATCCATGTCAGTCTTTTTCTTGAAGACCCACTTACACCCTATGGACCGAGACACTTCATGTGGTTCCACCAAAGTCCATACTTTTTTGGTATATATGGATTCCATTTCAGATCTCATGGCTTCTAGCTACTTCTTGGAGTCTGGCCCTTTCATGGACTCCCCGTAGGTAGCAGGCTCATCAGCCATGAGGGGTATGTCTTCGGGCTCAGTTATGAGAAGTCTGTATCTCTCTGGCTCATGACGTACCCTACCTGATCTACGGAGTTTCTGTGTTACCTGAACAGGCTCTTCCACAACAATTTGCGGTTCTTTTTCATGCTCCATCATCGGTTCAGTGATTTGTGGTTCTTGAATTTCTTCAAGTTCTTCAGTCCTCCCACTTGCTTCTTTAGAGATAAACTCTCTTTCTAGAAACACGCCGGTCCGAGCTACAAACACTTTGTTCTCGGTTGGATTGTAGAAATAATATCCTTTCGTTTCCTTAGGATATCCCACAAATTTACACTTTTCTGCCTTGGGTCCGAGCTTGTCTGTTTGTAAACGCTTTACATAGACATCGCAACCCCAAATCATCATAAATGACACTATGGAACGCTTCCCAATCAATATATCATATGGTGTCTTCATGACTGATTTGGATGGAACACGGTTAATGGTGAAAGCTGCAGTCAATAGAGCATGTCCCCAAAATGATACCGAAAGATCCGTTTGACACATCATAAGCCACACCATATCCAATAGTGTGCGATTCCTCGTCTCGGACATCCATTCCGCTGTGGCGTTCCTGGTGGAGTGATTTTGGATACTATCCCACACTCTCTAAGATAGTTTTCAAACTCTTGGCTCAAGTATTCTCCTCCACAATCCGATCGGAAATCCTTAATACTCTTACCAAGTTGCTTCTCTACTTCATTCTTGAATTCTTTGAATAATTCAAAGGTTTCGGATTTCACCCTCATAAGGTATACAAATTCATATCTCCTTAAGTCATCGGTAAACGTAATGAAGTAGGTGTAACCACCTCTGGAAGGCCTCGGAAACGACCCACATACATCGGTATGTATGAGTACAAGTGAATTACTAGTCCTCTCACCTTTCTTATTGAAATGGGACTTTGTCATTTTTTCCAACAAACAAGACTCGCATGTCTCATATGATTCCAAATCAAACGAGTCTAGAAATCCATCCTTATGGAGTCTAGAAATGCGTTTCTCGTTTATATAGCCTAAACGATAGTGCCATAGATAAGTAGGATTTAAATCATTAGTTTTAATTCTTTTAGTATTTATGTTATAGATGGAATTATTTAGATCAAGGATATACAATCCATTAGACACATGTGCACTACAATAGTGCATACTATCAAAATAAATGGAGCAACACTTTTCCTTTATTGAAATAGAAAAACCCTTCTCGTCCAAACGAGAAACGGAAATAATGTTTCTGCTCATAGCAGACACATAATAGCAATCGTCTAATTCTAAAATAAGTCCAGAAGGCAAAGATAGCTCATACACGCCTATAGCCAATGCATCAACTCTTGCTCGTTTTCCGACGCACAAATCTATCTCTCCTTTAGCCAATCTTCTACTTCTTTTCAAATCCTGCACATTTCAAAAAATGTGAGATCCACATCCAGTATCCAATACCAAAGATGAAGAAATAAATAGATTGACGTCTATAACAAAAATACCTGGTGGTGGTGGAATCACTATTCCAAGCTTTTTATCCTCCAGATACTTGGGGCAATTCCTCCTCCAGTGACCCGACTGGCTAGAGTAGTGACAATCACCTTTAGCCACACCCCCACTAGGCTTCAGGGCTTCCTTGGACTTTGAAACTTTCTTGCACTTTCCTTTAGAAGTAGAGACAACTCCCTTGCACTTATTCTTATTCACCATCATTATGGCTTTGCCTTTATTGATGCTTTGTTCAGCTGTCCTTAGCATGTTCATCAAGTCCGGCAGAGCTTTACTGATCTCATTCATGTTATAGTTCATGCTGAACTGATTATAACTATCAAGCAACGATTGCAAGACAATATCAGTTGCCAACTCTTGGCCGAGTGGGAAGCCTAGTCTCGTGAGGTTCTCTATGTATCCGATCATTCGGAGTACATGAGGTCCAACTGGGTTCCCTTCTGCGAGATTGCTCTTGAACAACGCCTTGAACGCTTCATACCGCTCATTCCTTGCCTGTTCTTGAAACAACTGTTTCAAGTGTTCGATCACACCGTAGGCTTCCATGTTCTCAGGTTGCTTCTGAAGATCAGATGTCATGGTGCAAAGCATGAGACAAGTCACATCATTAGAATCATCCACATGTTTCTGATGTTCTCTCACGGCAGCTAGAACAGACTCATCCTAGGGTGGTTCTGGTATAGGATTGTCTAAGACGTACAATTTCTTTTCTTGCTTAAGGACGATCCTTAAGTTTCTGTACCAGTCAAGGAAATTTGTTCCAGAAAACTTGTCCTTTTCAAGGACAGATTGCAGGGATGAAGTCGATGCGTGATTGTTTGCCATTGGAATTCTACAAAAATGAGAAATGTGCAATTTTAGTATTTTGAACTGTTCAACTACATTCAACAATGGCTAGATCATTAAATATATCTCCCACTATTTTCTCGGATTAATAGCCCTCACCATTAATGCGAAAAATATCATATATATTTTCTAGTGAGTCCAAGATCCATATTTCACTTCTTCTTGAGCTTGCTTTGGCAAGTGGCCGAAAAATTGGTTATTTAGGTAGGAACCATTCCAATTGCATCCCATGCAACTCTTGGTCCAATTAGGCGAATAATACCTTATTCATTATCCTTCAGATATCACCTAATTGTCATGCCTCTAGGCTCATCAATCCAATTGACTTCGCCTAGTTGTGTCCAACCTCTTGCTTCAACAATCACACATTACTTGCTTGTGTTGCCGCAACATACCGAGGTGAATTAAAACGCCTTGCTTTGCCAAGCCCGAATTTAATGGACCTTGATCATGAATGGTGTTTAGGCAAGAGAAGGCAAAACACAATATTTCTATTGAGGGATTTAATAGTCATTGTCCAATTGTTTGGTTGATCTCATCAACACGATATACTTATTTGGATTGGGCAATCCACAATAAAAGATCAAACTTGTTTAATATTATCTTGTTAACGTTTTTCTTGTATCACCCATACACACAAAAATAAATAACAAGACATAAATAATAAACATCCACAAAAGAAAAATAACGTGGCATGGATATGGACCCTAGACTAAGATATTACCAAGCCAATTATAATATCTACATGTCCTAAAGTGACAAGCTCATCTCCATGTGCTCCACCATAGACGCACACTTAGGATGGGAGTCTTCATCGTCTTTGTGGCTTCTTGGTCCTCCGGTATACTTCTCCATGCTCTTGGCTATCATCTAAATATTCTAATTCTAGCCTAGCATCTAGAATAAATAAATAATTAAATAAATAAATAAAACCTCGTATTTTGAGAAGATGATCAGCTCGCAGGCCGTAAAAATAACTAACTATTACATTAATTTGATCAGCTGGCAGGCCGTAAACAAAACCACAAAAAGTAAACATCCACAACCTAGGCCATATCCATCCACCATGCAACAAAGCACATAATACAGTTAAAATCAACTTTTAACGCGCTTGTTCAATTTTAGTTTGAAATTAGGCAACTAGGGTCAAAATATTCCAAGGAGTCCACCATCCATGATGGCAGAACGACCAAGGACCAAGGCAAGGCCTTGGGGCGGTCGGCAGAGCCCCACGCGCGGCTGGCCGCACGCTAGGCTGGCCCAGCCCCTAGGCCGTGCCCTAGCTTGGGCGGCAAGGCAAGGGAGACGGTCCCTATAGGTACCGAACCTCCCTTATGGAATTGTTTCCAAAACAATTCCTAGCCTTGCTTCCCAAGCTTAGTTGTTTCCAAGTTTGAAAAACTCCTTTTCCAAGTTTGTTCCCAAAACTCTAGCTCCTAGATCCAAAATTACTCACATCCTATGTGATCAAACTCACCAATCTTCACATTCCATGTTAAATTAGGTTTTGTTTGTCTTCAATGAAATTCAATTTGCATCTAATATGCCAAATAATTTCAGTTTTCGCGTAATATTAACAATACGGTATATAACTGAAAAACAGTAACACATAAAATAATGTTATGCGCTACGACCTGTGGCTCTGATACCACTGTAGGGTTTTGATGCAGGTTACGCAGCGGAATAACAAAATTAATCCTGCTCAAATCCCTCCAAGGATCACAGGCAAGCCATCATAACATGATAAGGGAATATAAGATGTGTACCTTAGTTTGGGAGATCACACGAATAATAGTGTCTTCGTCTCTACGAGTATCCACAACATAGATTCTTGATTGGATTCCTTCTCATCGTGTAGTGCTAGCAATGGAAGAAGGAGGAAGATCACGCAAAACGAGAGAAATGAGGGGGCGGTCCTCCTTTGGTGGCCGACGTGTGAGGGACGGCAATAGGGGGATACGGCCTCCTATTGTTGCTCTCTCTCTCTCTTGCTTTTTATGTTCTCCAAAATAATGACTTGTCTTAATAAATAACAAGCTAGAGTTCCTTTATATAGTAATAAATCTTTATTAACTACATAAAAGCCCAAATACTAATCATGTGCTTACATGGATTAGTCCACTTGAAAATTAGTCCTACTAAGTTTGCTCGTGGTTGCGTTATGATCCTTTTATTAATTAGTCCAACTAATTAATACCAACATCCAATTTAATCCAACTGGTGTGTGACCCCATAGGTTTCTACTTAGTTGGTAGTAACTATCTACTAACATGAAGCGGTGTCCATCCATGCTAGCCAACTAATAGAAATAAGCCAGTGATCCCGACAAACCTTGTGCCCAATGTTCATGCATTGTGTTATGCCTTTGTCTCTATATCCGGATTGGACATGAGACATATTAGTCAAACTCGTATATCCAATCCATAGTTCCTCGATCCTGGAAATATGCTTATGTGAGCAGATAACATCAATATCTTCATATTGATTTATCTGAGTCTGGCAAGACATTCTATAAGGACCATCCCTCGAGTGGCCCATGGATATTTTCTCCCATTATGTGGGAGGGAAAAATCCTATCTACGTCATTACGATCTCTAAGCTTGCTTTCTATCATGCCCGATAACTACCTTTATAGTTACCCAGTTAAGGCGCACCGTTTAATAATATCAAAACATGATATCACAACCAGGGTATCTAGTGACTTCAAGTCTAAGGATTACAATACCATTAGCACTACGAGAAGCGATTGTGACCTTGACATAATCTAATGTATCATTCTCGTCATGGGTCTATCCAGTATGACATTACTCCTAATGCATACCCATGTGCTAGACTTGATATCTCCATATCAATCTATCCACATACTAGTCTATAGTTGATTTTCCCGTCAATCAATATAATGGACTAGGGATATCTAAGATAAACAACACACTGTATCTAAGGACTTCATTACCTATTCTAACAAACAAACCACAGATTAACCCCTCGGGAAGCCGTACATGCCTGGGGTCTGAAGTGTAGATCACAACTTTTTGGGAGCCATTTGATGACCTAGAGGACTTCTACCCTATTAACCTACTACTTGACGTGAAATTAACAAAGAAGACATAAGAAATTTTTTGAGAGACAAGGAGGAGAGCTTTTCGAAGGAAGAAGAGAGGATACGAGGTAATATTGTGAGGAGACGGGGAAACCATTGAAGACTAAGGAAGAAGGCGAGACCATTAGAGATGAGGTAGCATAAATCAGACCATACACCATATCTTCAATATTTTTTTTTGCTCCAATCTCTCTATTGATATTTACTATATTGATTTGCAATACGAGTGGCTAGAGACAATTACCAAGGCCCGAGTTGGTTTCTTAGGAAGATACTGTTGATGTTTTGATGAATAGATCAATCATTTACGCCCGAATTAATAATTCAATATTATAAAATATAATTGAATGTAAATAATTCAAAGAAGTCCATAAAGCAGAACAAAGAATGAAATTCAGGTAACAGAGAGAACAAATCTTCCAATTTGTAAACCTACCTCCCCAAAGTTCTTCTGATTGGTTCAGAGACCAAATCTGCAACACTCAACCCCCCGCCCCCAGCCCAACACACACACACATTAACTAGCCCCTTTCCGAGGGTTTGATAGTAGGAACAATTCTCCCATAGTAGAGCAAAGAGAAATTGGGAACGAAAATCATTTTATACAAGCAATTTATTCTAATTGTATTGTGACCACGGATGTTTTGAAATTTGTAAAAAGATCCTGCCTCGGTCATTAGGTGACAATTTTCCAAACATTCTCACATAACACACCCAAAATTTTACAACATTTAAAGTTTGTCATTAAACTTCCCAATTGAGTGACAACATTAGTATTGTCATTATGGAACTTGTCATTATTGGCATGATCTCTTGTAGCGAACTCTCAAACAAACTAAATAATCTTAAGTTTGACGGCGGCCATGCTATGTTGGATCAGGGGCATCGTCGGCGTTTTGGAAATAGAGCCTGGAGATGCCTGGGATGGGTGACGTGGAGAAAAACAGTTGGACAAAGTCGCAATTCGATTTACATGACCAAATCTGATTATTCTTCATCATCTTCCCCTTTGTTGTCCTCGTCAAAAGAAATTGTGCAGTTAGGGTTGGCGAAGACGGTTTAAGAAGGAAAATATGAGACGATATTTATCACCTCCACCTTTTTTTTTTTTTTTTTTTTTTTTTTTTTAATTTGCCAAGAACACCCTAATAATTTGTATCACTAAGGAAATCAGATTATGAACCTTATGATTCTAACAAAAAAGACAAGAAGCTTGCGTCACATGTCACAGTCGTTTGGTAGGTTCAACTACTAGCATAAAAATGTGAACTTGTGTGAGACGAAACAATTCAAACAACTAACTCCATGAAATTCATCGTCGTCCCCAATTTCGCAATCATAATCACGTTCAAAACAATTAGCAGCCTCCTATTTTGCAATCATAATCTCGTTCAAAACAATTAGCACCACGAAATTATAACTTGAGATATGAAACAATAATCAGAAGTTGGAAGAAGTCCAACCTCAAAGATAACTACTGTATTCCCTTAAAGTTAGATTAATGAGTGAACATACAGAAACTACTCAAAGTTTGATAAATTCGTGGCCTCACACTTGGTGTATTTCTCTATATTTAGGCATATCGTTTCCGTATAAATACCTTCACCTTCCTTCACCTTACTCATCAAACCAGAGCCTAAGGCTCCTACAAAAAAATAATAAATAAATAAATATATTTCCACACATATTCATACATACCTCCACCATCATTCATCTTCTTTCATTCTGAAAAAAGAAAAAAAAAATGGTCAAACCTATTATTCACGTTTTCACCATTCTGTTGGTGGCCTCCACAGCTGCGGCCACCTTCCCCCTTGCCCACCATTTGATTCATCACAGGCTCCGTCACCACAGGCTTCATCACAGGCCAATGTTCCACCACGGCTTTGGCGCAGGCCGAGGCCATGGCTCACTCTTTGGCCAGGGCGCAGGACAAGGCTCATTCTCAGGCAAAGGCTCACTCTTTGGCCAGGGCTCACTCACAGGCCAAGGATCAGCTCAGGGTGCTGGACAAGGCTCACTCTTTGGAAAAGGCGCAGGCCAGGGTTCATTGACAGGCCAAGGATCAGGTCAGGGATCACTCTCAGGCCAAGGCTCAGGCCAGGGCTCACTCTCAGGACAAGGCTCAGGCCATGGCTCACTCTTTGGCCAGGGCTCACTTACAGGCCATGGTTCGATCTCCGGCCAAGGAGCAACCTCAGGTTCGGGATCAGGATCTATTTCAGGAACAGGTTCAGGAACATCCTCACTTAAAGGCTCAGGTTCAGTGGGTGGCTCGGGCTCAGGCCAAGGCTCAGCCTCAGGCTCAGGCCAAGGCTCAGCCTCAGGCACAGTTTCAGGAACGGGTTCAGGATCAGTCTCAGGTTCAGGATCTGGTTCAGGCTCAACAGGATCAAAATCTGGTCCAAGTTCTGGCTCGAGCCCTACTCCACCAACAACCGGAGCAAACCCCGGAGGCTCTACTCCTCAGTCAGGAACAAGCCCAGGATCAAGCTCGAGTGGCTCGGGCTCAGGCCAAGGCTCACTTTCAGGCCAGGGCTCCGTCTCAGGCCAAGGCTCAATTTCAGGAACTGGTTCAGGTTCAGGTTCAGGTTCAGTGGGCGGCTCGGGCTCAAGCCAGGGCTCCGGCCAAGGTTCGCTCGCAGGCTCAGGCTCAGGCTCAGGCTCAGGTTCGGGTTCGGGATCAGCCTCTATTCAAGGTTCAGGTTCAGCGACTGGCTCGGCCTCAAGCCAGGGCTCACTTTCAGGCCAAGGCTCCGGAGCAGGTTCACTATCAGGCCAAGGTTCAGGATCAGGCTCAGGCTCAGGCTCAGGAACAACCACACTTCAAGGCTCGGGTTCAATCTCGGGCTCTGGTTCAATTTCACACACAAGACATTTGAAGATGTTTTAAGAAGTAGAAGACTACATCCCACCAAGGAATCAACTTTCTTGTGTTGAGGAGTATGGTCTGATAAGGGAACATTTTAATTGTGATCCTACCTGCTATATATCACTTGTACGTTTTAGTATACGTGCGTGAACGAATAAATTGTAGAAGAATAAAAATGTAAGTAATTTTCTACATTTTTTGAAATAAAACACAATACTTTTACTAATGTGAAGAAGGAAGCAGCCTTCTTACAATCCAGAATTCAACATGGGTTTTGGCACGATTGGGTGGATTGTGTCTACATGAAATCATCCTTTCATTGGTTGTGGTGAAGATCTAGTGGCATCCAGTGAACCCTCATTCTTCCGTTCACAGAGCAGATTGTAGCCCGTCTTCACGAAGTAGTGGGTGTTTTGAGAAGTGTATTTTAAATGAAGCCTTTACTTGGGAGTATACTTATCTTGGCAAACGGACACTGTTGTGAGCTGCAACATTGAGAATTCCACAATTTCGGTTGTACTTAGTCTTATAGATTCATGTCCCAAGAGAGTAACGTTGAGTTAATAGGCGCCCAAACTATTTAGCTAGCAATGCATTGTTTAAATGCCGTGAAAGTATGATGCAATTCAGATTCTAGTTTTCTTTACAAAGTGATTGCTAAACTGTTAGCAAATAGACTGAAAATAATGCTCTCAAATCTGATCTCCAAAGAACAATATGCTTTTGTTCCCGGGAGAGAAATTCATGATAACATTTTAGTGGCTCAAGAATTCTTTTATTTGACGGAAAACAAAAAAAAATAAAAAAAAGGTGCTATAGCTTTCAAGTTGGACCTCTAAAAAAAACTTATCGAGTTTCCTTATACAGATGTCTTAAAAAAATCTGGCTTCTGCACTCATTTTATCATTCTTATTAAACAGTGTATCTCTTCAACTTCCATCATGCAAAAATTAATGGTGATATTTCTTCACGCCAAAGAGGGGCATAGGACAAGGGGATCATCTGTCCCCTTCTCTATTTGTCTTGGTCATGGAGGTTCTTTCAAGATAATTAAATATTTGTTATAACAGAGGGATCAAGAAAGAACGAAGAAACGAAAAAACTCAAGATCAAGAACACAATAATTAACGTGGTTCACTAGTTTTAATACTAGCAGCCTCCATGAACCCGAAAACCACCAATTTTATTGAGAGAGAAATCCGATTACAACTCACAGTGATACATATCAACCGTATCTTCATTACCGTATTATTTAATTATTTATTAATTATTGGTTAGTGTTATTTATTAGTTGGTAAGTTTATTTATTTAACTAGTTTAGTTACGTTAGTTGGTTAAATAACGACCGCGTTTTCTTCACGGTTCTTTCCCGACCCGTTAGGTTGGTCTAGGATCATGTTAGTATTTTTTATTTAAGCAATTGTAGTTTCAAAACTTTAGTTATCAATCAAAAGAAGAATTAAAATTGTGTCGTGTTTTAACTTTTCGTGTTCGTGTGTGTTCGTGTGGAGACTTGATAGCGTTTAGAATTGCTATCGTGTTAGGTGAACCTTAACAAACATACTCGCAAACAACATTAGTCACGACCTAGGACCCTTACAAACAGTCGAACATAATTCCTATTCGTGGGAATTGCTCGATTCGTGCGACCATGGAAACCAATTAGTGCGTATACATGATGCACACTTGAATGCTCTGAACCGAAACAATTATGGGAACATGGATAACCATTTGTGCGAATTGCTGTCCCCTTCCATAACCTCCAGCTTTGCTCCTCTTGTCTTGTTGCTTCGCCAATCCAATTGCTAGCTAGTCTTTTGGATCATTCCAAGAAAAAAATTCCAGCTTGATCACAACACCCTAACAACCAATCATATGCTTTTCTCACCAATCCAAATGAATGCATCTCCCAACGAACACGCCTCCCACAAAATATAGATTGTGCACCTGTATGCAAAACCAGAATCACCAAACCGTTACTCAGACTCCCATGTTGTCCCTGCAACAAATGCGCCAGATGTGGATGAACTTTCAAGAACCAAAACAAGTTCTCCATCTACAACCAAACTCGCATACATTCACTGATACAGGACCGAATGTAATCGTGATGCTCTCCAACCAAGCGCAATATAGATGCACAACGAAAAGTGCCATATATCAACTCCAGATTCCGATGCGCCATTGATTAGTGCCAGACTAGATTGTCTTGCGAGATGCGCCTGAATAACCTCGGCTACACAAGAAAAACTTGATGCTAGCTAGAAACCCTAATCGGACCAGATGCGAGCCAAAAATGTGTCATGGTACACGCCTGGAACCATATGTACCTCCAGAAATAGAAACAAGTACATAATGCGCGCCAGTTCAGAATCATGTGCCAGAAGTCTCCTGCGCGAGGTGCGCTATGTTTGTTCTTGCAATATATGAGCCCGAACCAAATTGCGCCTATGCGCAGGAATCCTCAGACTACTAAATGTGCGTCTGATCAATAGATAGGCGCCGAAACTGAATGCATGTTAGATGTGCCAGTTGCCAGATGCACTTACACGAAAAACTGCAGATTGTGGGTATATATGCGTCCCCTATTCAAAGATAAACGAACATAACCTATTTCTCCTCCTGAACAGATTGATCTTGTTTGTGAATCAGACATTGTTCTTGGCAGAATCTTGAAACCCTAACTCTAGATAGCCTGTCTCAATGCTTCACCTGAATCACGGAACCCTAGATTTGAGTTCCACCAGTGTGAAACCCTAGCTCTTGGCTCCACCCCTATTGTGAAGACACCGTCTAATAAGGCTCTAATACCGGTTTGTAAAAAGTCATGATCCCATTATCTGGGATTTGATACTATTTTTTACAATAGAGGGATCAAGCAATAATGAATAAACACAAGAAATCAAGATCAAGAACACAAGAATTAGCGTGGTTCACTAGTTTGAATACTAGCAACCTCCATGAACCCGAAAACCTTGATTTTATTAAGATATAAACCGGATCACAACTCACGCACTCGTACACAAGATTAGCACGAACTAGGAACTTTAAATAGATATAGGATTACTAAAATTTCAGCCCAATACGAAACATTCCATATGCAACAAGAAAACAATCCAAAAAAAAAAAAACAGCCCCGAACCAACTCGTACGAACGAAATTCCAATTCGTGCGAGTTGATCAATTTGTGTGAACATGGAAACCAATTCGTGCAAATACATGATGCACAACCTTTAATGCTATGAACCTATAAAATTCGTGCTAATTTTCGTCCCCTTCCATAACCAGCAAATTTTCTTTTCTTGTCTTGTTGCTTCGCCACTCCAATTGGTAGCTAGGGTTTTGGATCATCCAAACAAATCTTCTCCTTGAACCAAATACCCTAACAACCAATATGATGCTTCTCTCACCTATCCAAATGGTTGTGTCTCCCAATGAACATGCCTCCCCAAAACTAGATGTTTTGCAGCTATATGCGAAACAATAATCGCCGAGCCGTTGCTCCGACTCCCATGATGTACCTGCGAGAAATGCGCCAAATGTGAATTCAATTTCAAGAACCAAAACAAGTGATCCACCTACAACAAAACTCGAATATATTCACTGATACGGGACAAATTGTATTCTCGATGCGCTCCAACCAAGCACCTGACATACGCACCACTACACGTGCCAAACATCATCCCCAAAACTCGATGTACCATTGATGCAACAACCCGGAACCTACGGTTCCTTGCTAGTACAACTTAACGATATCCAAGAGTGCTTTATTAACGTAAAAGTAAAGGAGAAACCCTCCTTACTAAGTTTTAAAAAGGAAACAACGATGACAAAGTTTGAATTCTCAAAGTTCAACTAAAAAGTTAACAATTTAACTAGGTGATTCCTAGCTTCTTATTCGCCTTCAGCTACGTGCGCAAGTTCCCCCACCTTTATTCATAACCTGCGGGTTTTCAAATGGCAAAAGCCGACGCAGAAAAATATTTGTCAGTGAAAACTGAGTAAGAAATATACCACAATATGTAAAACAGAGTTTTGGCTGAAAGAATGAAAAGAATGTAACTGAAGAGATTCCACATTTAGATTATTAGTTGAGCTGAGGCGTATTAGAGCCCAGCGGGTAACGATTGCCCACAGAGAGGTCACGATGCAATAATATCATCACACAGGTACCTCTTGGGATATCACAGTCCATCCCAATTCACCCAGGGCGTTTGTAGGTAGCCCGACACTACCCCGCCCATCACATAGCTAAAGGACCTTAAGTGTCGACACCCCTATACAGTTGTGACCCACACATGCATAGGTAGTACTCTATAGCTTTCACAATTTTATAAACCCGTATAGGGTAGGGTTGAAACCCTAGGAGGTCGTCTCACGTGCGCCTCCGGCCATAGCCTTCACACACATCCTCTGTACATCGCCCCATATCATTTATCGTTCATTTATATTCCACAAGATCAATTTATAAACATCGGTTCGAAATTCAGAAGTAACCACATATCTTTCAAAAAGAATATTTGCAAGAGAGATTCTAAAATTCAAGACTTAAACAGTTGTTTGACACAAGTACACACGCCAGGACACATTTTGATAGTTAAAGTATTGTGCGCATAAACTTACCTGGAATGAGGTGAGAACTTCACACACACAAGCTAGCACTGAACTAGTGGTAGGGGTCCTCGATGAACTCGCCTCCTACGAACTCGGTATCTACAATAATCACATAATCCTATATTAACACATATACATCACACAACAAATTGCAATTAAATTGTCCTATATGAAATGCAAGTGAAATCCCCAATTAATTCCCCAAACAAAATATATTACACTAGCTATAATTTTACGTTTAGAATTAAAATAAGAAAAATAGTGACTTATAATTATAAAAGTAATATTTGAGGTAAAGAAAACTTTATTAGATGTTCTAGAATATTTATTTAAATTACTAAGGTGAAATTATATACACAAAGATAGCTATAATAATTTAAAGTTTAGATAATTGAAAATGGGAGTTTAAACTAAATTTAAAGCTTAACTAATCTTGTTATAAATTTATATTAACGAAAAAATCATGTTATAAGTGAAAAGAATTTATTTTGCGATAAAATCGAAAACATTACTATTTAGTTGTTTAAGAAAAAATATATTATAAATAATATACACTTGTAAAAATACTACTTTAATTTGATTACAAAGTTGCATATTTTTTTTTTTTTTTTTGAAAAGGATAATTAACTTACAATTGATAAAATATATATACAAATAAGAAATACTAATTTATATTATGATAAAGAATAACTTAAATTACAATTTGTTAAATAAGTATATATATATATATATAACAGATTATTAAAATACAACAACAAACTCACAAGTCTATTAACACGCAAATAGCCCCTTTACAGTTTCAGATTCTACACAAATTACCCCACAAGTTACAAGATGTTTCAACCCATTTTCTTCCCCAACAACTCTCTGTATCAAACCTCAACTTCTCAAACCCACATCAGGTAAATCTATACTCCCAAACAATATGGAGAGGCGAAGATAAATTTCTGAAATAAAATATTGAGCAACAATAGTGGGTCTCGATTTACCGATCGGACAATTTGCAGGGACGAAGATGAGCAGCGGTGATGGGTTCCGTCGTCACTGGGTCCGTCGGGAGAGAGGGAGGCGAATGGTGGTGGTGATGGCGGCGAAGCAGAGGGAGGCGGCGTCGGGGGTCTCGGCGACGCAGAGGGACGACGGCGCAGCGGGCGGCGGCGGGCGGTTCGGCGACGCAGAGGGGCGACGGCGTCGGGCGGTTCTGGGCTTCGGCCTGGGTCTTCGCTCGGCGCCAACAGAGAGAAGAGGGAGATGGCGAGGGAGAGAGACAGAGGTGAGGGAGAGGGATAGCGAGAGAGGAAGAGACAGGGGCGAGAGAGAGAAAGAGGGTGAGAGAGGGATTGAGATTGGGTGTACTGTAAACCCAATCGGAACCAAAAAATTTGGATGTTCAATCAGTGAAATTGATGCAAGATTTCATCTTTGACTTTGATTGGCGGAAATTATGGCGGGGATTAGGAGAGGGGAGGTCAAAATATTGGCTCTTGCCATGGTGGTCGCCGGATTTTCAGGAGCAGAGATTTCTCCTGTAAAAATGGAGATGATGTAGAGGATGAAGGGAGGAAGGTTAGGGTGTGGCGGGCACACGGTGTGACGCGGTGGTTGGTTACGTAAAAGTTATTAAAAAGATATGTTTTGGTCACGCTACAACGTTACACGACCCACCACACTTCACCCACTAATTTACACCCAACTAACTAAAAAAAAACATCTTAAAAATATAAAAACAACTTTTGATAAAATATAAATAATAATAATAATAACAATAATAATAATAATAATAATAATAATGATAATAATAAAGAAAAACAACTTTAGTGCCTGAAAACAACTTTTGTAGTTTCAAATAAGGGCCCGAAAAATTCGTTAAACTCCCTAAAATACCCCCTAAAATATCGGGGTATTACATCACATCTCCCTTAAAGCAAAGCTTCGTCCCCGAAGCTTAAAGTAAATCGAATCTCCCAATGCAAGTATGTGGTATGCAGTTCTAATGTGCACATAATAACAAGACAAGACAGGTAATTAAATATACGGCTGTTAAATCACATCTCCCTTAAAAGGAGTGACGTCCCCGTCACTCGGCTCATACCTTGTCGAAGAGGTGTGGGTAACGTTTCCTCATGTCTGCCTCGACTTCCCAAGTTTCCTCTTCTGTTTGGTGGTTTGACCAAAGAACCTTGACCAGCGTGGTGGACTTGGTACGGGTGTTCCTGGTCTTTGTATCAAGGATTTTGATTGGTTGTTGTTCAAAGGTAAGAGAGGGATCGAGTTCAACAGGCTCGGGATCAATGATATGGCTCGGGTCGGGTACATAAGCTTTGAGTTGGGACACATGAAAGACGTTATGGACTCTACCTAGGCTGTTAGGAAGATTCAGGCGATAGGCTACCTCTCCTATACGATCAAGTACTTCGTAGGGTCCAATGAACTTGGGGCTCAATTTTCCTTTCTGATTGAAACGCATAACCCCCTTTGTAGGTGAAACCCTTAAGAACACTTTGTCACCAACTTTGAATTCCAATGGCCTTCTCTTCAAATCCGCGTAAGACTTTTGTCTATCCTGGGCCGCCTTCATCCTTTGCTGAATCATTCGGATTTGGTTTGTCGAGTCCTCGATCATTTGTGGTCCAAGAATGATAGTCTCGCTGATGTCACTCCAACACAGTGGTGTCCTGCACTTCCTCCCATACAGTGCTTCGTAGGGTGCCATCCCTATGCTAGCATGGTAGCTGTTGTTATAAGAGAATTCGATAAGTGGTAACTTGTCCACCCATGAACCTCCAAAGTCTAAAATGCAAGCTCGTAGCATGTCTTCTAACGTTTGAATCGTTCTCTCTGTCTGGCCATCCGTAGCTGGGTGAAACGCTGTGCTGAACCTTAGCTCGGTACCCATGGCTTTTTGTAGCTCCTTCCAGAAGTGTGATAAGAAGTTTGGATCCCTATCAGAAATTATCGAGCTAGGTACTCCATGTAGTCGTACTACATTCTTGATGTATGCATCCGCCCTCTTTTCCATGTCCCATGTGTCCTTCATGGGGATGAATCTTGCCGTCTTGGTCAATCGATCGACTACTACCCAAATCTGGTTCAATCCATTAGTCGAAACAGGCAAGGCCGTGACAAAGTCCATTGAGATGGAATCCCATTTCCAAACCGGTATCTCCAATGGTTGTAACATCCCACCTGGTCTCTTGTGCTCGAACTTAACCTTTTGACACGTCAAACATCGAGATACGAAATCAGCTACTTCCTTCTTCATACCTTTCCACCAGAAGTTCTTCTTCAAATCCTTGTACAACTTGTCTCCTCCTGGATGTACCGAATAAGGTGTGTTATGAGCTTCCCTCATAATCTTCTCCTTTACCTCCGCGCATTTTATTGGTACACACCATCTTCCCTTGAATTTCACGCTTCCGTCTTCCTCCACTTTGAAATCGGGTGCTTCGCCTTTGTTGATCTTCTCCTTAATCTTTTGTAGGAAAGCGTCTTCTTTCTGTGCTTCTTTTATTTCTTCGAAGATGTCCGGTACTATCGTCATATTACACAACATGTTCGTTGTTCCCTTCGTGCAGACTTCAATCTCCAGTCTTCGAAACTCTTCGCAAAGCTTTGGTGGCAAAACCCACATTGCATTTACCGTGTGCTCCGTCTTTCGGCTCAATGCATCCGCTACTACGTTGGCTTTCCCTTCATGGTATTGGATCTTGATATCATAATCTTTCACCAATTCTAGCCACCTTCTTTGTCGCATATTCAGCTCCTTTTGAGTGAATATGTACTTTAGGCTTTTGTGATCGGTAAAGATCTTGCACGTCGTACCATAAAGATAATGCCTCCATATCTTTAATGCAAACACTATGGCCGCCAACTCCAAATCGTGAGTGGGGTAATTCTCCTCGTAGGACTTTAGTTGCCTTGAAGCATACGCAATCACTTTGCCATCTTGCATCAAAACACATCCTAACCCGTGCTTAGACGCATCACTGTAGACTTCAAATTCTCCTCCTTCAGTAGGTAACGTTAACACAGGTGCCGACGTTAACCTATCCTTTAGGGTTTGGAATGCTTCCTCACAATTCTTGTCCCATACGTACTTGCTTGTCTTCTTCATTAACGTTGTCATGGGTTTCGCGATCTTGGAGAAATCCTTCACGAATCGTCGATAGTAACCCGCCAATCCTAGGAAACTTCTTATCTCCGTTACGCTCTTTGGTGTGGGCCAGTCCTTTACCGCCGATATCTTTCCAGGGTCTACAGACACCCCTTCTTTGGATATAATATGCCCTAGGAAAGGCATTCTATCCAACCAAAACTCGCACTTTGACAACTTCCCATACAACTTCTCTTCCCTTAGGGTTTCTAACACCTCCCTCAAATGCTGTGCATGTTCTTCCTTTCCTTTCGAGTAGATTAGGATGTCATCGATGAAAACGACAACAAACTTATCTAGGTACTTCTGGAGAACGCGGTTCATCAACTCCATGAATGCTGCTGGAGCATTAGTGAGACCGAATGGCATTACCGTAAACTCGTAGTGGCCATAGCGAGTTCGAAATGCCGTTTTAGGAATATCCTTTTCAGCTATCCTAAGCTGATGATATCCAGACCTTAAATCGATCTTCGAAAAGGTATCGGCTCCTTGTAGCTGGTCGAATAAGTCATCAATCCTTGGAATTGGGTACTTATTCTTAACGGTTACTCCATTCAATTCACGGTAGTCAATGCAAAGTCTTAGGCTACCGTCCTTCTTCTTCACGAACAAAACAGGTGCTCCCCATGGTGAAACACTAGGTCTAATGAAACCCTTGTCCATTAACTCCTTCAGTTGCTCTTGAAGCTCCTTTAACTCGGCTGGTGCCATCCTATATGGTGCCTTCGAGATTGGTCCAGTACCTGGTACTAAGTCTATCGCAAAGTCCACGGCTCTCTTAGGTGGCATTCCTGGAAGCTCTTCCGGAAAGACATCGGGAAATTCATTCACAACTGGAATATCCTCTAATTTCTCCCCTTCTTTCTCTTGATCATGGATCGTACAGAGGTATGCCCTATGCCCTTTCTTCACATCGGAGAGGATGGTTAAGGTTGACACAATTTGGATTTTGGGTTCTCTAGTTATACCCCTATAGGATAGACGTTCACCTTTCGGCCCACGAAACCTAACCTTTTGGGTGGCACACTCTATGGTTGCTTTGTATTTGCTAAGCCAATCCATACCTAAGATGACATCTAGGTTGCCGAGATCGAAAAGAATCAGGTCAGAAGGTAGCTTGGCTCCTAATATTTCTAGGTTGACTCCAGGGTACATGGTATTACAAGGTGTGACTTCTCCAGTAGGGGTAGAGATTGAGATAGATATTGGGGTAGGATTTGGTAAGTCTAACTTCTTAGCAAAAGTAGATGATATGAAAGAAAATGTGGCTCCAGAATCAAATAACACAAAAGCAGGGGTAGAATGGATTAGGAATGTACCAGTCACCACGTTGGCCTGTGCTGCTTGAGTCTGATTCATCACATTGATAGTCCCAGCTGCGCTGCGTGCTGTGGCTGCGGGTGCAGGTGCGCCTGCTACTGTGGTTGCTGAGGTAGCATTGTTGTTTCCTTGGGGTCGGTTGTTGTAACCATTTCCTCCCTGCCAGTTGTTACCTCGGTTATAGCCTCCTCCATTGTTGTTTCTGTTGCCAGCATTGTTGTTGTTTCCCCCATACTGATTTCCACGGTTGTTATTGCCTCCCTGATTATAACCGCTGTTATTCCCTCCGTAGTTGTTTCCTCCACGATTGTATCCTCCATTTCCCCCTTGGCGGTTCACATTGTTTCCTCCATATCCTCCACCATTGTTATTCCCGAAGTTATTGAAGTTGTTGTTGTTGAAGCTTCCACCGCTGTTGTTCCCTGAGGGCCTTGAACGACATTCAAACCTTCGATGGCCTAGCTTACCACAATTGAGGCAGTTAACTTTGTTCCCCCGACAGTCCACTCCTGGATGGTTCATGCCGCATTGCTTGCAGTTGTAGATTCGTACCTGGCCTTGGTTTCCAAATTGATTGGTGGGGGCTGGGTTGGGACGAAACCTTTTATCTCCGCTATTGTTTCCCGAACCACGATTCTGGAAACCTGTCCCTGCCAGTGCCTCAGACTTCCTCTTCTTAATTTCTTCATTATTCTCATCAATCAAATTCTGGGCGTCCTGAGCTGCCCCATAAGCGTCCATGAGGGTGTCAAATCGGGTCGCAATCAAGGCCATTCGGAGTTGGAAGTTTAAACCTCCTATAAACCTCTTGATCTTCTTTGCCTCAGTCGGCACCAGTTCCCTTCCAAACCTCATCAACTCCATGTATTTCTGATGATAATCATAAGGGTTGTCACTTCCCTGTTTCAAGTTCATGAATTCCTTGAACTTCCTATCCTTGACATGTTCAGGATAGAAACGTTCTCGTAGCGCTGCTTTCAGCTGTTCCCAGCCAAATCCCTGCTGGGCGAGAAGTTCTTCTCCCTTGGCTGACCACCAGTTGTCAGCCTCCTTCTTGAAGTAGTAGAGGGCTACTTCGACACGCTGATCTTCAGGGCAGCGCGCAGATACTAGGACTTTTCCAAAGTCCCTAATCCAGTTTTCCAAGGTGGTGGGGTCATCCGTCCCATAAAAGAAGTCAGGGCGGAGTTCAGCTACCCTACTCATAACATTTCCCCCTCCATTGTGGGTATTTTGTAGAATTTGGGTGAGAGCTAGAGTTGCCTGACGCATCTCCTGAAATTCAATGGGGTCCACAGGTGGAACTTGGCCGCCATGGGTTTGCTGACCTCCCTGGTTCATTGTTCCTACTTCTCTTGCACGTCTCCTGGTATAATATTGCATTGTACCTTTGTTTAAATATATAACTTTACTTAATATAGGTCGAAAAGAATTCTACTTCTAGTTCACATACATGCAGCCTATAAGTTTCAAAATTTAAGCATACATTTATCCATCCATCAAATAATCCACATAAACATTTAAATGGTAAGGAGCTACTCAATTCTATAAAGTAAATAGTAACTCCTAAAGTAAGCTAAACGTTCGCTCTCGTGATAAAAGAAATGCAGTAGATGACAATCCTAAGGGTGGGATGGGTGTGGAACTACTCGTCGTCATCAGTGGGGAGCATGAGCTCGCTATCAGCAGCGTCGATCTAATCTCTTCCGCCTCATTGTTTCCTTCATGTTCCTTCTCGTCAATCTCATCGATCTCATCCATATCGGCATCCCAATCTATAAGCTCCTCCTATGCGTCCTCATCTTGGTTTTCAACTTGGTCTTGCCCATATCCTTGGTCCTCGTCCAAGTCCATGTTCAGAAAGAAGAGAAAAGGAGTCTCGGAAGTGTACTAGACCGCGTATACACTCATAATCTCAACGGAACTAATTTCAAATAATCTAAGTAATCAAGAAATCACATGCGTAGAACAATTATCCAGTAATGACACACATTGAGGTATACATGTAGCACATAACAAATTTCACATCCAAGTAGCAAAGGAATCACAAATAACAAGGAACCCTATTGTACTATCCCACAACCCGGGCTTGTTCAAATTTTATTTCCGGTTTTAGTTATCCTATATCCATTTTAAATTTTTGAAAAGCTTCCAGTTATTTTGAATCTTTATTTAATGGAAATCGAGAAGTCGTACTAGCGTTGGAACCGTCGGCTCTGATACCAACTGCAACAACCCGGAACCTACGGTTCCTTGCTAGTACAACTTAACGATATCCAAGAGTGCTTTATTAACGTAAAAGTAAAGGAGAAACCCTCCTTACTAAGTTTTAAAAAGGAAACAACGATGACAAAGTTTGAATTCTCAAAGTTCAACTAAAAAGTTAACAATTTAACTAGGTGATTCCTAGCTTCTTATTCGCCTTCAGCTACGTGCGCAAGTTCCCCCACCTTTATTCATAACCTGCGGGTTTTCAAATGGCAAAAGCCGACGCAGAAAAATATTTGTCAGTGAAAACTGAGTAAGAAATATACCACAATATGTAAAACAGAGTTTTGGCTGAAAGAATGAAAAGAATGTAACTGAAGAGATTCCACATTTAGATTATTAGTTGAGCTGAGGCGTATTAGAGCCCAGCGGGTAACGATTGCCCACAGAGAGGTCACGATGCAATAATATCATCACACAGGTACCTCTTGGGATATCACAGTCCATCCCAATTCACCCAGGGCGTTTGTAGGTAGCCCGACACTACCCCGCCCATCACATAGCTAAAGGACCTTAAGTGTCGACACCCCTATACAGTTGTGACCCACACATGCATAGGTAGTACTCTATAGCTTTCACAATTTTATAAACCCGTATAGGGTAGGGTTGAAACCCTAGGAGGTCGTCTCACGTGCGCCTCCGGCCATAGCCTTCACACACATCCTCTGTACATCGCCCCATATCATTTATCGTTCATTTATATTCCACAAGATCAATTTATAAACATCGGTTCGAAATTCAGAAGTAACCACATATCTTTCAAAAAGAATATTTGCAAGAGAGATTCTAAAATTCAAGACTTAAACAGTTGTTTGACACAAGTACACACGCCAGGACACATTTTGATAGTTAAAGTATTGTGCGCATAAACTTACCTGGAATGAGGTGAGAACTTCACACACACAAGCTAGCACTGAACTAGTGGTAGGGGTCCTCGATGAACTCGCCTCCTACGAACTCGGTATCTACAATAATCACATAATCCTATATTAACACATATACATCACACAACAAATTGCAATTAAATTGTCCTATATGAAATGCAAGTGAAATCCCCAATTAATTCCCCAAACAAAATATATTACACTAGCTATAATTTTACGTTTAGAATTAAAATAAGAAAAATAGTGACTTATAATTATAAAAGTAATATTTGAGGTAAAGAAAACTTTATTAGATGTTCTAGAATATTTATTTAAATTACTAAGGTGAAATTATATACACAAAGATAGCTATAATAATTTAAAGTTTAGATAATTGAAAATGGGAGTTTAAACTAAATTTAAAGCTTAACTAATCTTGTTATAAATTTATATTAACGAAAAAATCATGTTATAAGTGAAAAGAATTTATTTTGCGATAAAATCGAAAACATTACTATTTAGTTGTTTAAGAAAAAATATATTATAAATAATATACACTTGTAAAAATACTACTTTAATTTGATTACAAAGTTGCATATTTATTTTTTTTTTTTGAAAAGGATAATTAACTTACAATTGATAAAATATATATACAAATAAGAAATACTAATTTATATTATGATAAAGAATAACTTAAATTACAATTTGTTAAATAAGTATATATATATATATATATATATATAACAGATTATTAAAATACAACAACAAACTCACAAGTCTATTAACACGCAAATAGCCCCTTTACAGTTTCAGATTCTACACAAATTACCCCACAAGTTACAAGATGTTTCAACCCATTTTCTTCCCCAACAACTCTCTGTATCAAACCTCAACTTCTCAAACCCACATCAGGTAAATCTATACTCCCAAACAATATGGAGAGGCGAAGATAAATTTCTGAAATAAAATATTGAGCAACAATAGTGGGTCTCGATTTACCGATCGGACAATTTGCAGGGACGAAGATGAGCAGCGGTGATGGGTTCCGTCGTCACTGGGTCCGTCGGGAGAGAGGGAGGCGAATGGTGGTGGTGATGGCGGCGAAGCAGAGGGAGGCGGCGTCGGGGGTCTCGGCGACGCAGAGGGACGACGGCGCAGCGGGCGGCGGCGGGCGGTTCGGCGACGCAGAGGGGCGACGGCGTCGGGCGGTTCTGGGCTTCGGCCTGGGTCTTCGCTCGGCGCCAACAGAGAGAAGAGGGAGATGGCGAGGGAGAGAGACAGAGGTGAGGGAGAGGGATAGCGAGAGAGGAAGAGACAGGGGCGAGAGAGAGAAAGAGGGTGAGAGAGGGATTGAGATTGGGTGTACTGTAAACCCAATCGGAACCAAAAAATTTGGATGTTCAATCAGTGAAATTGATGCAAGATTTCATCTTTGACTTTGATTGGCGGAAATTATGGCGGGGATTAGGAGAGGGGAGGTCAAAATATTGGCTCTTGCCATGGTGGTCGCCGGATTTTCAGGAGCAGAGATTTCTCCTGTAAAAATGGAGATGATGTAGAGGATGAAGGGAGGAAGGTTAGGGTGTGGCGGGCACACGGTGTGACGCGGTGGTTGGTTACGTAAAAGTTATTAAAAAGATATGTTTTGGTCACGCTACAACGTTACACGACCCACCACACTTCACCCACTAATTTACACCCAACTAACTAAAAAAAAACATCTTAAAAATATAAAAACAACTTTTGATAAAATATAAATAATAATAATAATAATAACAATAATAATAATAATAATAATAATGATAATAATAAAGAAAAACAACTTTAGTGCCTGAAAACAACTTTTGTAGTTTCAAATAAGGGCCCGAAAAATTCGTTAAACTCCCTAAAATACCCCCTAAAATATCGGGGTATTACAATTGATGAGTGCCAGACTAGATTGGCGTGCCATATGCGTCCGAACTTCCTTGGATAATCTAGAAAAACTCGATGCTCACTAGAGGTCTTTATTGCCCCAGATGTGAGCCATAAATATGTCATGTTACATGCGTAGAACCAGATGCACCTACATAAATAGAAACAAGTACATAATGCGCGCCAGAACCTGGAATCACTTGCCAGAAATCTCACCCGCTAGGTGCTCCATGTTGTTTCTTTCAATAGATGAGCAAGAACCAGATTGCTTTTGAGCGCCATAGTACTCATATTGGAAAATGTGCGTCAGGACAATAGATGCGCGTCAGAACTGAACGCCTGAAAGATGTGACAGATGTCAGATTTACTTATGCGGCAAATTTCACTCCTTAAATAGATGCGCGTCAGAGTTATCCATACTTGAAGGTTTCAACCGAGGAGATGCAAAAGTTCCTTTTGATTCTTCACAATTTTGCCAGAATTCAGGCATGACTATGAATGTCACCAAGTTACAAATGCTAGTGTCCCCAAACACCCCTTCTAAGCTAGCCTCTAGCACATCTCCTATGTGTTGTATACCTGAGCTAGATAGTAGTACTACATATTTAGGGGGTACGAATCAAAGCCTCAGGGCATTAGTTAAATTCTTAAGAGGGATATTATCAAACTAAAAGGATGAAAGGAAGTACCCTTTCTCATGTTGGCAGAGAGGTAGCCTTAAAATAAGTGCTTATACCACTGCATAGGAGACTGCTTAAGCCAATATAAGGATTATGTGTGCAAGTTGGAGTAGTCCTTATATTGTCTTAAGCAGTCTCCTATGCAGTGATATACGCACTTTGATAGCTACATGTTACAACTTGACTATCACAACTTTCCATATGATTATTTATGGGCTATAAGGTACATGGTGATTCACACATTTAACTAGTTCTATATGTGGATGATATTCTAATTGCAGCTCAGAATAAGACATACTTCAAGAGCTGAAGGGGTCTCATGTATATCTCTTCCTCCAAATCTCCATGTAGGAAAGTGTTTTTAACGTCTAGTTTCTCAAGCTCCAAGTTGGTGTGCTACTATATCTAGTTTCATAATGATCAAGGTGTTCCTAACCACCAAAGATAAACTCTCGTTGTACTCAACTCCTGCTCTATGACTGAAACCTCTAGCAACCACTCTTTCTTTGTACTTGATTCCCTTATGGGTGACAATCCTTCTTTATAAGAACCCATTTGCAAGGGACTACCTTCCTTCCTTCAAGAAGTTTTACAAGCTCCCAAGTATGATTCTTGATAAGTGACTCCATATCTTCGCCCATTTCTACAATCCACCGTGCTGAGTTATCTCCTGAGATCGCAACCTTGTAGGTGGATGGCTCATCCTCCACCTCTTCGAATACCTATAATGCATAACTCACCATATCGTCATCCCTGTATCTCGCTAGAGGCTTTATAACCCTTTATGGTCATCCTACATCTATACTTTGATGCACGGGTTCCTCTAGAGTGGTGCATCCTTATTCTCTCCTGCTTCTTGCTCTTTTGTAATTGGCGATGGAGTTTTCTTGGCCACATGTAATCCTGATGAACCTCCAACTCCTCTCTATCATCAAAAACCTCTGTCTCCACCTTTAATATCTCCACATTTATAGGTGAACTTGGTTTTCAACATCGAACTCTCATCAAAGACTACACTTTGGCTTAGTATATTCTGGTTCTTTGACCAAATCCTGTACGCCTTCACACCTGTTCTAGCCCATGAAAACCTCCCTCTTTCCTATTGGCTCTAGCTTACACTCATATACATGATAAGAAGTGGTGTAGAAAAAAAAAACCCCTTACATTTGGGTAATCTACATATTTTTCTGGTTCACAACTCAAAAGGGTCTTGACACTAACACGTGTGTGTGGGGTTCAATTTGTGAGATAACTGTTGATACTGCATTTCCCCACAATTGCCTAGCAAGACCTGCATTCAATATCCTACATTGTTCCTTCGATAAAAGTGTCTTATTCATCCTCTCTGCTACAACATTTTGCTGTGGTGTGTGTCAAACCGTGTGATAGCGAGCAATATCATGATCCTTGCAGAATTTTACCAAATTCAGATGGACGAAAATCCATACCATTGTTCGTACGCATCCTCTTGACCTTCTTCCTTACTTGATTACGTATTAGTTTCTTCCACTCCTTGAATTTTTTGAACGCCTCACTCTTGTGCTTCATTATGAATATCCAAGTCATCTTGGAATAATCATCAATGATACTCAAACATACTTATGACGGCCAAACGACTCGAACCGAGGGGGACCCTAGTAGTCCGAATGAATGCAATCCAAAGTACCCTTAGTCATATGAATTACTTTTGGGAACTTGCTACGATATAGCTTCTCAAACACACATTTCTCACAAAACTCAAGGCTTATGGGCCTATGCCCACTGAGAAGATCCTAGTTCAAGAGTACGTGCAGCACACATTCACTCATATGACAGAGTCTCTTATGCCACATATTGGTTTGATCAGAGACCTTAACCTCGACTAAAGAACTTCCCATAAAACGGGTAACTTTTGGACCTTGTTAAACATACAAAGTCCCTTTCTCGATACCCTTCAGAATCACATTAAAACCCTTGAAAACATATAGATCTTCACCTTTAGTATGAAGTTGTAACCCTTGCTGTTGAGAGGACTCAAGAATATTAGATTCTTTGTGATCAGTGGTACATGCCCGACATCCTTCAATGTGAAATTCTTCTCTTCATGCATCTTGAACTTAACTGAACCACTTTTCATCACCTTACATACATCTCTATTTTCCATAAAGACACTGCCCCCATCTGCACGACTATATGCCGAGAACAACTCTTTATCAGGACAAGTATGATAAGAAGCCCTCGAGTCAAGAAACCACACATCGGATTGATGCACGACATTATCCGCTAGTAGAATATAATCCTCCTCTGAAGAGTTATTATGTTCGACTGTCACTTCAGATCCGTTATGTTCATGCTGCTTTATCTCTAGAAAATCCCTCTTCCACTGCCTATTTCTTTGCAAAAGGAACAAACATCCTTAAGTAACTTAGAGCATGTGCACTATTTCATACTCTTCTCACTCTTATTGCTTCCCGTTTCCATCAATCCGGAATCATGATCGTTTTTGCCTTTTCCCGCGACCTTATGCAGCATCTCCCTAGCATGACGAGGCGATCTCACCTCCTATAGGATTCTCTTGTCATAATTATCAAAAAATACTGCACAAAGTTCTCATAAAACGGTGGGAGCAACACCAAAAAACGCAAGACCGCATCCTCATCACTCACCTTCTCTTTACTATTATGTCATTCCAGAAGAACAATGTTCAATTGATCAAGGCAATATTTTAGAGTACCTCCGGTCTTCTGCAGACTGAAAAGACGTTGTAATCAAGTTGGTAGTGAGCGACTGATAACTCCCCACTAGGAATTATAATAAAGCTTAAAAGAGGGGTGTTTGTGTCAGAAAGATGATGTTTTAGTCGGTATTTACCCTTAGAAAGCCTCGAAAGTTAAAATGAGATGTTTATAAGCGCTTCATAAATTACTGCTTATTTTTTGCATTTCTGGATATGATCGCGGGTGTGTTCATGTTGTCTATAAGGAACAGGGCTCGTGAGGACTTTGGAAATAAAGCACGAAGGAATGAGGAGCCCGAGGAGGCAGAACAGGAGCTGAGAAGTTGATATGTGCGTAGCTACGCACAGCAAAAGGTCCACTACGCACACAACTGAGAAGAGGGTATATTTTGGCTAAAGAAGGAAGTTCCAAGAAACTGTGAGCGTAGCTACGCACAACAGGAATCAACTACACACACAGAAGGGAGCAGGACATGACAGAGGACCCTGTTTGTGTAGCTACGTACAACAACAATCAACAACGCACACATGGGAGAAGATTGCTAAAGAAATTGAAGACCAGAAGCCACTGTGTGCGTAGCTACGCACAGGAAAATCCGACTACGCACACAGCATGTTACTACGCACAACAAAGGAAGATTGAGGAGTTCTGGTTACTGTTTGCGTATTAATGTGCGTAGCTACGCACAAGATGTACGTAGCTACGTGCACAAAACTTATTTTTCTAAGGCGGTTGAGCAGGGGCCAGTTCTGTAATTTCGAGAAAGTCTCCAGCACTATATAAAGACATGTCAAGAGCTCGTTTTTGACACACAACACACCTGAAGGAGAAGCCTTAGCATCCCCGGAAAGCACGAAAGCGCGAATCCAGATTTCAAGACCCTAGTTTGCCTTTATTCTATCTCTTATTCAAATTCGTTATTTCGTTATGAATTTCAGTAGCTAAACCTTTTACCTAGGTTCTCGGTGAACCTAGGGTTTCGTACTCAGTGATTAGTTCTACGTTTTGACTATGAATTCATGATTGGAGTTTCTTAATGTCAACAGCTTTATTCGTTATTATGTCTTTGAATTTTAATATTCACGCATGCTCGACTTGATCACCCAGAATTGTTATAGACCCGACCCGGTAGGTGGAACGGCTGGTTAGGGCTAGGAAGGGAAGATAGAATTTAGCACCTTACCCCGATGGACCAAATAGAGAAAGGGAAATAGACTAGCCTATACGTTTGACCAACTGCTAGAGAATCTGACCCAGGCCTTTAGGATAGGTTAGAAAGCCCAACAGACTTAGAATGATACTGCAGACTTAGGCAACTTAACAGGAATTCGAAAGTCTGCAGAATCGTGACAGCGTGTAGGATTTGAAAGGTTACTACACAACTGGTACATGGCACAGATAAATAACTGCTGTGTGTTTTCATGTCTAAAAAAGTAAACTGAACTGAAGAAACCCTAGGGGATCCTAGAATCTAGTACCTTAGCCCTAGATTTACAACACTCAAGATTTTATAAAAAATTCTCACAAAAATATTTACTTTTCAGTTATTTACTTTCATCATTTAGTTCGTAATTACAAGAAAACAAAATGTTCCTCCCTTTTACACTTTGTGAGTTAAAACTGATTGCTAGAAAAACCCGTGATAGTCCTCGTGGGAACGATAATCCGATTTGAAACACACCCTTTTACACTTTTACGGTTTATTGAGTAGGCATAATTAATTTTCACAGTTTTTTATTTTATTTTTTTCTTTCTTTTATCTCAATGTTCTTTGAATCTCTGTTTTTTAGGATTGTTTAGTTGATTCCCAATTGACCCGCGACTTGTTGCAGCCACTCGAAGCTAGAATGACTTTACACACAGCGAAACCGCAGACAATGGGAAAGCAGAATGGCCGACAACCTAGGTGAACAACTAGGAGTCGTCCCGGAGCAACCCGAGACACAGTCCAGCTCAGATTGCTTAATACATCGAGGATATGATCACGACATGCTTTGCTTCCCAGAACAGTCAGAGGACATACAACAGGTCCGAAAAGGCGTTGGTGGAAAACTTTGAAGTCCCCAATCATTGCGGAGCACTTTGATCTAAAATCCTCCACCATCCAGACTGCCCAGACTCATTGTTCGTTCCACGGCAAAGCCGATTAGGACCCGAGCGACTTTATCGGGAAATTCGATGACTACTGCAACAAAATCAAGTACAAGGGAGTTGATTCAGATACACTCAAGCTAATCCTGTTCCCGTACTGCCTGTACGGAACAACAAAAGATTGGCTCGATTCAAGACCACCCAAATCCATCACTACTTGGGAAGGATGTGTTGCAGATTTTCTGGAAAAATTCTACCCCGCCTCCCGGGTGATCCGATTGCAGAGCAAGATCCTGTCATTCAAAAAGATGATGGGAGAGACGATGGTAGATGCATGGGACATGCTGATGAGATTGGTAAAGAAGTGCCCTAATTACGGTTTTGGGGACCCAGAGATCCTGCAAGTATTCTACCATGCCCTTGACAGGGAGAATGCCGAAAGGATTGACAGAGAAGTTGGAGGGAAATTTCTGTACCATGTGGAGAAGGACGGTGCTTATGAGCTGATGAAGCAGTTAGCCAAACAGGATACTCGCCTGTTTGACGATCGCAAGATCACTGCCCGAGCCAGTGGAAGATAACCGAATATATAATCTGACCAGGGTCGTACAAGATCTGGTCAAGAAGGTTTATTCGGAAAGAAGGCTGTTGCAGCAGTAGGAGAGCCATATTTGGACGCAGCCATTGAGGATCTCAGGACTGAGGAATCGAATTACGTACTTCAGCAGCGGGATCCGAGCCGTTACAGATCGGGCACGAGAGATCATCCCGGTTTCTGGTACGAAAATCCAAATTCAGTGATTCACGCACCTGGATTCCAGCACGAGTCACAGGCACAACCGGCAGTACCGACACATCAAGTCCTGTCAGGACCATCAGAACGGGATTAAGATGCTCATATGAACAAAATTGAATCCATGTTTCAAACTATGGAGTCCGAATTTGCACATATGGACGCCCAAACAGCCGATGTGCAATCAACCAAAACTTCAGTGCACACTTTGGAGGTGCAGGTAGGACAATTAGCACAGCAGCTAGCGCCAGGAAACTTACCCTCAACAACAGTTAACAATCCACATGCTCATATCAATGCCATCACCACTCGGAGTGGAGTTGCACTACAGGATCCGCCGTATCGTAGAGATGCACGTGCAGAAAAGTCGAAGGAAATCTAACACGAAGCTTTTGGCCAGGATAACAGTTCAGCCGACAGCCCCCATCCGAAGGGACCGGTTGGACAGGATGCAGTGCAGAATGAGAAGGAGGCCAAAATGGTACCTATCTCCAAGAAGGTGCCATATCCTTTTAAGACACGCAAGAGGGATGATAGAAAAGACTAAGTAAGATTTCTCGAGATGTTTAAACAACTGCTGATCAACATACCCGTTGCTGAAGCGCTGCAAAAGATGCCCACTTATGCCAAATTCCTCCAAGAAACTCTGTATGGAAAGAGGCGTATGAGCGATTTCGAGACGATAAATCTGACGATAGAAGTGAGCAACTATGTGAAGAATGGGTTACCGAGGAAGAGGAAGGACCCCGACAGTTTTGTTATTCTGGTAACCCTAGGTAATGCTTACACAAGAAAGGCACTATGTGACATAGGGGTCAGCATCAATCTGATGCCGTTTATAATTTTCAAGAGTTTGAAGGTCGGTGAACTGAGACCCACCAGAATCATGTTACAGATGGCGGACAGAACCGTGAAGTAGGCTTACGGAATCATAGAAGATATTCTGGTGAAAGTCAGAGAATTAAATTTTCCTGCAGATTTCGTGATTCTAGACATGGAGGCAGGGGTGGCACCGCTAATTCTAGGCAGACCGTTTTTGGCCATTGGAGAGGCCATGATAAACTGCAAAAGCAGAGAACTGACCATCCAGATTAATGAAGACAAGGTGACGTTTAACGTTTTCAAAAATATGAAACTGCAAAACTACTATGACCATAAAGACGTCTACGCTATAGAGGTAGTCGAAGAAGGCTGGGAAAACAAGGAGATGGATAAACTATGGGAAGAAATCGACAATATGTACACCGAAGACAAGGAGAGGACCCGGTGTGAGCAGATCATGAGAACAGAACATTGGACGACTTTGCACTTAGATGATGATGGCGAGAAAAAGTTGGACCATATCCCGTCACTCAAGGAACCGCCTGCATTTGAGCGAAACCGCTCCCGAGCCATCTCAAGTATGCATATATTGGTGATAATAATACTCTGCCCGTAATTGTTTCGTCTCTTCTATCTTAGGAATAGGAGCAGAAGCTGCAGGAAGTACTGCGAGAGCATAAGCAATCGTCTGGATGATTGCAGATATCAAGGGAATCAGTCCCTCCTACTGCATGCACAAGATCAGAATTGAAGATGGCAAGAAGCCAGTGATTCTTCCCCATCGAAGACTGAATCCGAACATGAAGGATGTAGTGCGGAAGGAGGTTATTAAGTGGCTGGAAGCAGGATTTAGTTGATAGTGAAAGCAAGGAATCGGCGAATTTACCCCCATCTTGGATAACACTTTGGATTAGTCTAGTCCAGTGTGTGCTCAAGAAAGGGGGTATTATGGTGGTGCAGAATGAAGCCCACGAACATATCCCGCAGCGTACCATCACGGGCTGGCGAATCTGTATGGATAACCGGAGGCTGAACGAAGCAACGTTAAAGGATCACTTTCCTTTACCGTTCATGGACCATATGTTGGACAGGTTGGCACATCATGCTTACTACTGTTTTATGGATGGGTATTCCGGGTATAATCAGATTTACAAAGCCCCGAAAGATCAGGAAGACGACATTCACATGCCCGTACGGTACGTTTGCCTTCCGGCGCATGCCGTTCGAGTTGTGTAACGCGCCAGCAACGTTCCAGAGATCTATGATGGCCATATTCTTGGACATGAACGAGAAAAATCTTGAGGTATTCATGGATGATTTTTCTCTATTCGGGGACAGTTTTGAAGACTGTCTACACCACCTGGGCCATGTTCTGATCAGATGCAAGAAGTCAAATCTCGTGCTGAATTGGGAGAAGTGCCATTTTATGGTCTCCGAAGGGATAGTGCTTGAACACAAGATTTCCAGCAAGGGACTGGAGGTAGACCGGGACAAGTTCGAGGTAATCAAACAGTTGCTGTATCCAACAACCGTGAAGGCAATCAATAGTTTTCTGGGACATGCAGGGTTTTACCGGAGATTCATCAAAGATTTTTCCAAAATCACAAAGCCACTTTGTACTTTGCTCGGAAAAGATGTGCCCTTTGACTTTGATGAAGTGTTTCAGCAAGCCTTTGGCCATTTCAAGGAGAAACTGACCACATCTCTGGTAATAACGACAGCCGACTGGTCACTCCCGTTTGAGCTTATGTTTGACGCCAGCGATTATGCACTTGGAGCAGTTTTGGGGCAGCGTAAGGACAAAGTCTTTCATGTGATCTACTATGCAATCAGGGAACTCAATGATGTCCAGGTCAATTATGGCACTACCGAAAAAGAATTGCTTGCCGTGGTTTATGCTCTGGACAGATTTTGGCCATACTTGGTCGGGTCGAAAGTAATCGTTTTTACCGATCAAAGCTCCCTGAAATACCTGCTGGATAAGAACGCGAAACTGAAACTGATGATGTGGGTGTTACTTATGCAGGAATTTGATGTGGAGATTCAGCACAAGTAAGGAGTCGAAAACGTTGTTGCTGACCACCTTTCTAGGCTCGAAAACACTGCGTTGGACCCGGTACCAATTCAAGAAAATTTTCCTGATGTGCATATTATGGCATTCAAGATTGGATGGCCATTGTACTACGCCATAGGTAATTTTTTGGTGACTGGAGCACTTCCCGAAGACCTAACTCGGCACAGCAAAAATGGTTTATTTCTGAGTGCCGATAGTATTTCTGGGTCGTATCTGTTCATGCAAGGGGCCGACAACATACTGAGAAAGTGTATTCTGGCCCACGAAGCCTGGAATGTTATTAAGCCCTGTCACTCAGCACAGTGTGGGGGTCATTTTGGTGGGACCCGCACATCACATAAGATACTGCAGTCCAGTTTCTTTTGGCCAAAATTTTATAAGGATTGTCACGACTATGTTCAGGGTTGCGATAGATGCCAGCGGACCGAGAACACATCAGATAGGGACGAGATGCCGTCGACTATGGGGCAAGAAATTGAACCTTTCGATGTTTGGGGGATCGATTTTATGTGGCCATTCAGATCTTCTATGGGGAATCTATACATTCTGCTAGCAATAGCCTATGTGACCAAGTGGATCGAAGCAGTTGCATATCAGAGGAACAATGCAACTACTGTGGAGCGTTTTCTGAAACGCAACATATTTACTCGGTTCGGGACTCCTAGAGCGATGATCGGCGACGAAGGGTCTCACTTCATCAACCGAGTGTTTGCCGAAGTTCTGAAACAATATGGGGTGTCTTCCAATAAGGTGTTACTACCTTATCACCCCTAAACAAACGGGCAGGCTGAGGTTTCGAATAAAAAGATCAAGAGCATACTCAAGAAGACTGTGAATCTGGGCCAAAAGGACTGGTCAATGAGACTAGATGATGCTCTATGGGCGTATAGTATAACTTTAAAAACACCACTGGGGATGTCTCCATACCAGCTAGTGTTTGGGAAAGCGTTTCGCCTACCGGTGGAGTTGGAGCATAAAGCATACTGGGCCATAAAACTGCATAATATGGATCATAGTTTGGCCGGAGATTAAAGAAAGATGATACTACTAGAATTAGAAGAGTTCCGTAGAATGGCCTTCGAGAGTGCAAAGATCTAGAAAGAGAAGTCGAAGTAGTGGCATGATCAGCGAATCACGCCAAAGCTGTTCAAGGAAATAGACAAAGTGCTTCTCTACAACACTCGGATGATATTTTTTTCTGGGAATGTTACGGTCCCGGTGGTCTAGACCGTTCATCATCAGAACGATCTTCACATGGGGAGCGTTCGAGTTAGAGAATCCAAGAGACAATAGATACTTTAGGATGAACGGGAAGCGAATTAAGCAACATTTGGAGTCAAAACAGTCACTAAGGTAGACCCGGTCTACTTTAACGACCCTTGACCAAACTAGAGGTAACTGGGTCGGGCCGTCAACCGTAAATTACAAGCGCTCATTGGGAGGCAACCCAACGTAGTAGTTAAATTTAAGTTATTTTATGTTTTAAGTTTTGAATTTGAGAGAGGTGAGATGAGTGTGATTTAATATTTAATTGAGCATGTGCAGACACATGGGAACAAAAAATAGCAGAAAAAGTGCACAATAGCCACTGTTTGCGTAGTTACGCAGAGATGTGCGTAGCTACGTACAGTAGGCAGAAAGTGCAGAAAATTCCAGATCATGGCACTATGTGCGTAGCTACTCACAAGAATAGCTAACTAAACACACAGGAGGATGACTAGATAGAGAACAAGCATAAAAAGCATTGTGTGCGTAGTTATGTGCGTAGCTAGGCACAAAAAGACTTAACTACGCACACAGAAGAAGCACAGAAAGAGGCACAAAAGGAGAAAAAGGCCCGAGAACACCCTGTGTGCGTAGCTACGCACATATTGTACGTAGCTACGCACACATTTTCCAGCATAAAACTTTAGGTGACAAAATGAAATTTTTCAAAAATTCCCTATAAAAGGGATGGCGGCTGATGTTGACCCATTTCATCAGCTTTGTCTCTCTCTCTAGCCTTTACTCTCTAGGGTTCCAAGAACACTCAAAAATCAAAATGCTTGGAATCAAGATTTGAAGACATTTCTAGGTTCCTTGCAACGGCGACATCACTCTCCCACTTCCGAAATTCAGAAACTCAACCGAGAAAGTGTGGAGGTCGAAGTCAAACGAAGGGTTTCTTGAGGGAAAACTCAGATCTGTTCACTTGGGGTAAAGATTCGGAAAAAGTCAAGAAGGAAAGGTGAACAAGGAAGAAGAGAGCTATGTTCGGGTCAAGTCAAAAACTCTTTCCGACGAAGTTTATTTTTCCGGCGACCGGGCAGTCTTTATGCTGAAACTCCACTTACACCCAAAAGAATAGCTCCGGGTGTGCAGGTCCACGTTTATGTCTATCTCTTTACTTTCTGCTTAAGCACGAACCGTAGTCGGATCATTGTTTTTCAGCGCTTTTTCATCGGCTTCCGTGCTGTGTGGTAGAACCCCTGGTAGAACTTAGGTGGTTTATTTACCGAGACGCACGACCCACGCGCACGTACTGTAGCTTTATTTTCTGTTCGTTTTTTCGTATTTTCTACCATGGACTTGCTCAAACTCGTCGTTAACGTGAATCAAGCCCAGGATCCTTTTGACTTTCCTGTGGACCAAATTCGTCCACACTAAATTACCGGTTTGTGTCTTATGAGGCACACCACTATTACTTGACGGGGAAAAAGGGGCTGTATGAGTTACATAAGGAGTACTGGTTTGAGGTCCAGGATGATAAAATGCCGGTTAACATGGTGGCTTTTACTAGCCGTGTGGGTCTCTTTAGTAGGTCGTTCGAAGGGTTTGATGGGCCATCTAGTTCGTCTTTGACTAAGGAATTTTTCTATAACTTGTTGTTTGCTGAGACCGGAGATTCGCAGGACCCACGTTGCGCCTATTGCCTACGGGATTTTATTTTGTTGACCTCATACTCGATTAGTCAGGCTTATGAAATAGCCCGACATAGGACCCTTGCGCGTACGCACAACTTTGGGCCCATCTGCCGGATGAAGAGGGGCTCACTGGGAAGGGGAAGAAGAGGGTCAGAGTGGCTTTAGGCTGCACTCTAAGTTTTTGAGTCCTTCGGCTCGATGGTGGGCTGAGTGGGTGGTGAACCGCATATCAGGGATCCAACACTTCACCAATATTGAGTATGAGGTTACACTCATAGTGTACGACCTCATGAAGAGACAGAGGATTGACATCCCGCACCTTATCTGGACATATATGATGGAGAGGAATGTTTCCAAGAGACAGAATGGGTTCGGGTATAGCAACTTGCTCGCCAAACTGGCATAGGATGCTGGGATTCATATGACTGACCTAGAGGGTGATGTAGACCCCCCGAATTTTAGAGATTACAGTAGGGTAGGGGTTCGGTCTACCCGCAACTGCCGAGTGCCTGGACCCCACGACCCTGTCATCGACATTGATGATGACGCAGACCCCATGGAGGAAGATGCCCCTGCGCCTATCCCTAGGAGGATCGATCCAGGAAAGAACCGCTGCGAGAGAGGGGTCAGCTAGACTCAGGCGCTCACAGTCCAGTTATGAGCACGATAAATCAATTTAGCGAGCCGGTACGAACACTAGGACTGGGATTTCTCCCATCTCATTAGCAAATCTTAGGCTGACCCGAGTGTAGGAAGGAATAGAGGGGTGTAGAGGTGACAAAAAGTCCATCGCGGACAAGGTGCTGAAAAAGTTAGGAAAGGTTTGGAGGAGCATTCAGCACGTCCGCATGACTAACAAGAAGGTAGCAAAAGACAATGGCCTTTCCATCATTAGCTTACGAGAGGAGCAGCGTGAGGCAGCTCGTCATGCTGGCCGAGAGGTCCCGCTACCTATAGTTTTTCCTTCCTCCTACTTAAATGAATACACTACCAGCTAGTTGGATGAGGCTTACTCGAGCGATTATGCCACTGATCCGAACCCACATCAGTCTAGTAGCGGGTCCGACGTCGTTCACAGTGGGCGTCGAATTCCCGTTCACGGACCGGTTCAGCTAGCAGTTCCAGTAGCATGGCGAGTTCTTCTGAGACCAGATTTGACCCGCCTTATGGACCAGATCAGTGGGTGCCATGAGGGAATGCCACCTCTTAGTGTGGGGGTGAGATTCGTGTCTGCATTAACCCGATCTATACTTTTTTTTCGTATTTATTTGCACTTTTTATATTTCTTTCTTGCGTCTGCACGTTTTCTTCGTTTTGATTCAACCCACCACAAAATTTCTGACATTGAATTGTATATAACTAAAAAAAAATAGAAAATTTATAAACCTAAAAGAAAATATCATAAAATTTTGAGAAATGGCGATTTACATAACAAAAGACTGGGGAGAAACCAATGATAGTCTTCGAACAGGAAGGAAAAATCGCATCGAGGTGGGTAGATTGAGTGAGAGCCAGTCTGCCTTGGAATTTGCGAGTAGTTATCTCTTGAGCTAAAAATCCTACTAGTTGCCACACCGCTGTCACTTAGGTAGTCAACAACCCGCCTACGAGCGCCATCACGGTCATCGCATCTTTCGGTGGAGAGATTGGCTCATAACGGACCTTACGTCTTGTTTCTTAACACTAGGTCCACTTAATAACCCCGTTTGAAGCCGTTTACCCCTTTTATTCACAGCCATTGTAGCCTAGGAAGCCTTCTTTGTGACTTTCATCACTTGTTTAGTTGGCTGTTTCTGCGCGTAATGACGGAGGGAGTGAGTTAGGGAGGGTTTCTGGCGGGAGAGCTTCATGACAGATTACTGTGGACAGTGTGATTTTCGCACAATTATAGAGGGTTGGACGGGGTGAGTTATAGGCGGCTGCATTGATTTGCGGAGGTGAATCACTGCACTACATAGTGATCACGGGTGGAGAGTCGCGTGCTAGGCAACTTTCCGCACAAAATGGGGTGCCAAGGGTTGTGGGATTTAATTGGTGGTCGTGCTGACTTTCTATATCTTTGGTTATGAGGAGCTTCGATGGGACTGCACTATTTTGTGTACGACTGCAAGATCGATCTTGCGTACCTCGCCACATTTGATAAATTTTGCACCACTCAGCTATCTTAGTATTGTTATTTATGTTCTGTTTTCGTATTTTTTCTTAAAGAAATAAAAAAAAGAGAAAGAAAAAGAAAAAGAATAAAAGAAAAAGGTTATATTTTTACAGTTGTTAGTTTACTTAGTACTTTGTTGTTTAGTTTTAAAAGACGAGTAGTTATTCTGTTCTTAATTCAACACTTCTTCACATTTGTGGCCGTGAGAACGACGAAGACACACCAGGGATAGGGTAATTGAGTTTGTAGAGACTTAGGTGTTTCGATCTGTTTTGGGGAACTTGGTGACGGGTGTGCGTTGGGAACACGGAGAATGTCGTAACAAGTGGGAACATGGCATACCCTGATACACACTTATAAATCCTGCCCGTTAGACTTAGGGTCCCAGATTCGGAAATAGCTTGGATGGTAGGTGATGCAGGAGAAAATTTGAGAATTAATTCGTCAAATTTGGAAAATTTGTTTCAGTCAAAACACAGAATCAGGGGCAGAATTAAAGGATGTCGGATTCGGGAAAAGTCATATATTAAAAGAACCCGTGATAATCACTGGCACCGCCCTGATTTGGTCAACTTCGGTCATTTAAAGGTCCAAATTGTCTGTTTTCTATTTTCAGTCATATTTCTTTCATTAATTAGAATGTTAATTTTAACCCAATATTAGTAGATATTATGCAGAGTATTTTATTAGGTTAGAATTATTATAGCATTAATTTTAGGTTTTTTACCATATTTTGTTAATTATACTTTTCAGCTATTTAAGTCCGGCCTGTGGACTGATTTTGATATGTTATGGAGTATTGAAGTATTTTCAAAACTTAGAGACGATTTCTCTCGGTTCATGCCTTTCTTTTGGATTGCTTCTTGCTGCTCCCAAAACATCTGATTCACTCCGTCGTCAGTTGGTATTAGAGCTTAGAGCTCCAAGGGAAGAAGATCATTATCAACGATGGTGCGTGGACGTCCTGGAGGCTGCGGGCAGGTTCTGGCTGAGGAAGCCCCCCAACGGAGACGTAATGTCCAAAACGTGATGATGATAAAAGATCTGCAGAGGCAACAACATGATATGCAGAGGCAGATTGCAGTGTTAGCCCAGCGCCTAGTAGTACATGATTTGCAGCGACAAGTTGCGAAGCTAAACCGACGCTTGGCGGAGCAGGATGGCAAGGATCGCAAGGTCTTTGATCGTTACTCGCAGCATGTGTTCGAGATCCACTACAACGATGATTCCGGTGGTTGGAGCGAGCGTTATGGAGGACCACGTTTGATGAATGATCTATTTAATCACTCAGGTACGATACTACGTGATGAGTTCTTCAGTTGTTTTCGGGAAGTTGATGAACTAGTTGGAGAGAAATTTGAAGATGCTTCCTATGAAGAAATCTTTTATGAGGGAAATTCATCTTCATCCGATTGTGAGGTGGATTGGACAAAACCTCCAATTTATGATGACTACGGCGAAGAAGATGAAGAATTAATTGTGGAGGATGACAAGCACACTTTAGATTTTCCAATTTCCTATGAGGTAACTTCAGATTCTATTATTTTATTTTGTTCATCAAATAATGTTATTGAAGATGAAGTTGTGTATGAGTACGACGAGGCAAAAATTGAATTAATCGTTTCAATATTTTTGCCGTTTAAGTTTCCGTCTTGCTATTGTGATACATTCTTGGTGGAGCAGATCAGTCAAAAGAGCCTAAATTGAACTCGAGGACGAGTTCTTTCGAAGAAGGGGTGACTGATGCAGGAGAAAATTTGAGAATTAATTCATCAAATTCTGAAAAGCTGTTTCAGTCAAAACGCAGAATCAGGGGCAGAATTGAAGGATGTCGGATTCGGGAAAAGTCATATATTATTTTGAGTGGAAATGACTCACCACCCTGATTTGGTCAAATTTGGTCGTTTAAAGGTCCAAATTGCCTGTTTTCTATTTTCATTCATATATCTTTCATTAATTAGGATGTTAATTTTAACCCAATTTGGGTAGATATTTTTGAATAGTATTTTATTAGATTAGAATTATTATTAGCATTAATTTTAGGATTTTTACAATATTTTGATAATTAGACTTTCAGCTATTTAAGTTCGGCTTGTGGACTGATTTTTATATGTTATGGAGTATTGAAATATTTTCAAACCTTAGGGACGATTTATCTTGGTTTATGTCTTTATTTTGGATTGCTTCTTGCTGCTCCCAAAACGCTTGATTGAGTCAGGCGTCAGTAGGTATGCTAGGGATTTTCCCAGGTTGAGTACGGAAGTAATAGTACTAGGTGCCAGCGCTTTATATCCACTCTTATAATCGGGTAAGACTCACTGATCGCATGCGGGTAAGTACTTCCTGGTAAGAAGGTGACGTTTTAATGATACACCGGTTTGCGTTTTGGAGATTGCCCAATCTCGCCAAAACATTAATTTCTTGTAAATAATTGTGTCTAGGTTTGAGTCATTGTATATTCTTCCTGAGTCAGTTTCTGATTGAGTCGTCTGGTATTTAATTTTGGGTCAAAAAGTATGCAAGGAAAAACGGTATGCAAATGTAAATGTATGCAAAGCAGGGTCGTTTTCAAAGCAGAGATGTATGCAAATCAGGACAGTATGTAAGGGGTTTTCTCGGGACGAGAAAAGCTTAGTGCGGGGGTATTTGATAACTCCCCACTTGGAGTTATAACAGAGCTTAAAAGAGGGGTGTTTGTGTCGGAAAGATGATGTTTTAGCCGGGATTTACCCTTAGAATGCCTCGAAAGTTAGAACGAGATGTTTATAAGCTCTTCATAAATTACAGCTTATTTTGTGCCTTTTCTGTATATGATCGCGGGTGTGTTCATGTTGTCTATGCAGGAGCAAGGCTCGTGTGGACATTGGAAATAAAGCAGGATGGCATGAGGAGGCTGAGGGGGCAAAACAGGAGCTGAGAAGTTGTTGCGTGCGTAGCTACGCATAGCAGAAAGTCAACTACGCACAAAGTAGAGAATAGGGTGAATTTTGGATAAGGAAGGAAGTTCCAAGACACTGTGTGCGTAGCTACGCACAACAACAATCAACTACACACACAGAAGGGAGCAGGACATGACAGAAGACCCTGTGTGTGTAGCTACACAATAGTAATCAACTACGCACACATGGGAGAAGAATGCTGAAGAAATTGAAGACCAGAAGCCACTGTGTGGGTAGCTGGGTGCGTACCTACGCACAGGAAAAGCCAACTACGCACACTGCAGGTTAACTATGCACATCAAAGGAAGACTGAGGAGTTTTGGTCACTGTCTGCGTATTACTGTGCGTAGCTACGCACATGATGTATGTAGCTACGCACACATAACTTGTTTTTTTGAGGCGGTTGAGCAGGGGGCAGTTCTGTAGTTTCGGGAAAGTTGTTTTGGAAAAATTTCTGCACTATATAAAGACATGTCCAGAGCTCGTTTTTGACACACAACACACCTCAAGGAGAAGTCTTAGCATCCTCGGAGAGCGCGGAAGCGCGAACCCAAATTCCAAGACACTAGTTTGACTTTATTCTCTCTCTTATTCAAAAAAAATTGTTATTTCGTTATGAATTTCAGTAGCTAAACCTTTTACCTAGGTTCTCGGTGAACCTAGGGTTTCGTACTCAGTGATTAGTTCTACGCTTTGACTATGAATTCATTATTGCAGTTTCTTAATATCAGCAGCTTTATTCGTTATTTTGTCTTTGAACTTTAATGTTCATGCATGCTCGACTTGATCACCCTTAATTGCTATAGACCCGACTCGGTAGGTGAAAACGGCTGGATAGGGCTAGGAAGAGAAGAATTTAGTACCTTACCCCGATGGACCAAACAGAGAAAGGGAGATAGGACTAGCCTATACGTATGACCAACTGCTAGAGAATCTGACCCAGGCCTTTAGGACAGGTTAGAAATCCTAGCAGACTTAGAATGAGACTGTAGAATTACACAACTTAACAGGAATCCGAAAGTCTGCAGAATTGTGACAGCGTGTGGGATCTGAAAAGTTACTACACAACTGGTACGTGGCACGTATAAATTTTTGTTGTGTGTTTTCATATCAAACGAAGAACGTTGAACTGAAGAAACCCTTGGGGATCCTGGAATCTAGTACCTTAACCCCAGATTTACAACACTCAAGATTGTAGGGTTTTGATTCATGGATCGCGCAAACGGAAGCATAATCAAACAAACAACCATGCAAAACCCTCCAAGGATCACAAGTCTAGATGCATAACGATAGTGAAGGTAAGAAATCATAAACACACCTTTGGGTTCTCCTTGATGACTTCAAACGCGAATAGTGTCACGTTCTCTATAGTTGATCCACGCCTAGAGTTGTTCCTAGATCTCCAATCACCTTGGTGCTAGCCCGGATTGAAAGGAGGGTGAAGAAATCACGCAAAACTAGGCACCAAAAGGGGCTCGGCCCTTTGTGGCGTCGGGGACAAGGGGGCGGCGTCCCTCTTTGTGGCTTGCTCTCTCTCTCCTTTGTTCTCTCCTACTCTTGTTATGTTCTCTCTAGAGCATAAAGTGTGTAGGGAAGGAAGGAGGAGGGTCCTTTATATAGTCCAACAACTCCTTGTTAACTACCTAAAGGACTTATTCTAGTCCTACTAGAATTCAATTTAGTCCCTTCCTTGCAAATTAGTCCCTACTAAGTTTGCAAGGGTTTGCAAAATGATCCTTCTAATTAATTAATCCAATTAATTAATTCCACAATCTAGTACAACTCTATATAGCGTGTGACCCCATAGGTTCTATCTAGTTGGTAGCAACTCTTTGCTAATATGGAGCGGTTTCTAGCAAAACATCCATTCTAGCCAACTAATAGAATAGTCATCTAGACAACCTTGTACAAGTAATTGTCTCATCCCTTTGCCTCCATATCCGGATTGGACACGAGACATACAAGTCACACTCGTATATCCAATCCCTAGTTTCTCGATCCATGGAATAGCCTTATTCGTGCAAATAACATCAATATCTCATATATTGATTTATTTGAGTCTGGCCAGACATTCTATAAGCACTATCCTCGAGTGGCCTTGGATATTTGCTCCCGTTATGTGGGAGGGGCAAATCCTCTCTACGTCCACTACGATCTCTAAGCTTGCTTCTCATTGTATCCAGTACACGCCTTTATAACTACCCAGTTACGGTGTAGCGTTTAACGCTACCAAGATCACAATGATCCACAACTAGAATATCTAGTGACTTCAAGTCTAAGGATGACAATACCATTGTACCCGAGAAGCACTTGTGACTCTACATAACGTGTATGTAGCCTTCTCGGTAATGGGTCAATCCAGTGCAACATTCCGTAATGCACACCTATGTGTTGGATCGTGATATCTCCATACCAATCCAACCCCATACTAGTCTATAGATGATTGTCCCATTTAATCATTATACTCGACTAGGGATATTTAAGATAAACAACACAATTGTAAATCTAAGGACTTCATTATATTAAATATCCAATAAATAATAAATGAATTTCTAGCCAATTACAAATTCATACTAAACTTGATTGCCTCTAGGGCATCTATTCCAACAGTCTCCCACTTGCACTAGAGCCAATCTGGCGCATCTCGTATGCCCATACTCCTAGTGTGCCCTTCATGCTTCCACTGCGTGAGAGGCTTCGTAAGCGGGTCTGACAGATTATCATCTGTAGGAATCTTGCATATCCGAACGTCTCCTCTATCGATAATATCTCGAATCAGATGGAACTTCCTGAGCACGTGCTTGGACTTCTGGTGCGACCTGGGTTCCTTTGATTGCGCGATCGCCCCAGTGTTGTCACAGAACAACTCCACTGGATCCGCAATGCTAGGGACCACACCAAGTTCAGAAACAAACTTTCTGATCCAAACAGCCTCCTTTGCTGCGCCATTTGCAGCAATGTACTCAGCCTCTGTTGTAGAATCAGCTACCGTCTCTTGCTTGGAACTCTTCCAGCTCACCGCTGCTCCATTCAGGCAAAACACATATCCCGACTGTGATCTAAAGTCATCTCTATCGGTTTGGAAGCTTGCATCAGTGTAACCCCTTACACGCAACTCTTCCTCACCGCCAAACATCAAGAAAGCATCCTTAGTTCTTCTCAAGTACTTTAGGATGTTCTTGACAGCAATCCAGTGACTCTCACCCGGATTGGATTGGTATCTGCTTGTCATACTCAAGGCATATGACACATCTGGTCTAGTACATAACATGGCGTACATGATGGATCCTATGGCCGAGGCATAGGGAATCCTACTCATGCGTTCCTTCTCAATCTCATTGGAAGGACAACCACTCTTCGAAAGAGTGATTCCATGTGACATGGGCAAGAATCCCTTCTTGGAATCTTGCATGTTGAACCGTTTCAACACCTTGTCAATATATGTACTTTGACTTAGGCCTAGCAACCTCTTAGATCTATCTCTATAGATCTTTATACCAAGTATATAGGCTGCTTCCCCTAAGTCTTTCATTGAGAAACACTTTCCTAGCCAATCTTTCACAGATTGCAGCATGGGAATGTCGTTTCCAATGAGTAGTATGTCATCCACATACAAGACCAGAAAAGCTATAGAGCTCCCACTAACCTTCTTGTAGACACAAGACTCATCTTCGTTTCTGATGAAGCCAAACTCTTTGACCACTTCATCAAAACGTCGATTCCAACTCCTAGAAGCTTGCTTCAATCCATAAATGGATCGTTGCAGCTTACAGACTTTGTTGGCTTGCTTTGGATCCTCAAAACCCTCCGGCTGTATCATATACACGTCCTCGAGGAGATTCCCATAAAGGAATGCTGTTTTGACATCCATCTGCCAAATCTCATAGTCGTAGTATGCTGCAATCGCAAGTAGGATTCGGATGGATTTGGTCATAGCGACTGGTGAAAAGGTTTCATCATAGTCAATACCATGAATCTGTCTGAATCCTTTAGCCACCAATCGGCCCTTATAGGTAATCACATTACCATCCATGTCGATCTTCTTCTTGAAGACCCACTTGCACCCTATGGGCCGCGCCCCATCAGGTGGTTCCACCAAAGTCCATACTTTGTTGGTATACATGGATTCCATCTCGGATCTCATGGCTTCAAGCCACTTCTGCGAGTCTGGGCCATTCATGGCCTCCTCATAGGTAGTAGGCTCATCATCTATGAGCATCGTGTCACCGGAATCAGTTACGAGAAGTCCGTACCTCTCGGGTTCCTGGCGCACTCTACTAGATCTACGAAGCTCTTGTGTTACCTGAACAGGTGGATCCACAACTGCTTGTGATTCCTGTTCATGTTCCATAATCGGTTCTGTGATTTGTGGTTCTTGAACTTCTTCAAGTTCTACATTCCTCCCACTTGCTTCTTTAGAGACAAACTCTCTTTCTAGAAACACGCCGGTCCGAGCAACAAACACTTTGTTCTCTGTTGGATTGTAGAAATAGTATCCCTTAGTTTCCTTAGGGTACCCCACAAATTTACACTTATCCGATTTAGGCCCTAGCTTGTCTGATTGTAAACGTTTTACATAGACATCGCAGCCCCAAATCCTCATGAACGACAGTGTGGGACGCCTCCCACTCCACATCTCATATGGTGTCTTCATGACTGATTTAGATGGAACACGGTTAATGGTAAAAGCTGCACTTAATAGAGCGTAGCCCCAAAACGATAATGGAAGATCGGTTTGACACATCATAGACCGAACCATATCCAATAGGGTTCGATTCCTCCTCTCGGACACGCCATTCCATTGTGGTGTTCCGGGTGGAGTGAGTTGGGACACGATCCCACACTCTCTAAGATAGTCGTCAAACTCTTGGCTCAAGTATTCTCCTCCACGATCCGATCGTAGAGCCTTGATACTTTTGCCAAGTTGCTTCTCTACTTCATTCTTGAATTCCTTGAACACTTCAAAGGATTCGGATTTTGCCCTCATAAGGTACACAAATCCATATCTACTGTAATCATCAGTAAACGTAATGAAGTAGACATAACCACCCCTGGCAGGCGTGGCAAATGGCCCACACACATCGGTATGTATGAGCGCCAATTGCTCACTAGTCCTTTCTCCTTTCTTATTGAAAGGGGACTTTGTCATTTTTCCCAATAAACAAGCCTCACATGTCTCATATGATTCAAAATCAAATGAGTCTAGTAATCCATCCTTATGGAGTCTAGATACACGTTTCTCATTTATGTGGCCTAAACGACAGTGCCATAAATAAGCAGGATTTAAATCATTTATTTTAATCCGCTTGGTATTAATGTTGTAGACAGGATTACTTAGATCAAGGACATAAAGTCCATTAAATAATTGCGCACTAAAATAGTGAATATTATTCAAATAAAAGGAACAACAATTGTTCTTTATTGAAATAATAAAACCTTCCTTGTCCAAACAAGAAATAGAAATAATGTTTCTGCTCATAGCAGGCACAAAATAGCAATTATTTAATTCTAAAACTAATCCTGAAGGCAGAGATAGCTCGCAAACGCCTATGGCCAACGCAGCAACCTTTGCTCCATTCCCAACGCGCAGATCTACCTCCCCTTTAGCCAATCTTTTACTTCTCTTTAGATCCTGCATATTTCGACAAATATGAGATCCACATCCAGTATCTAATACCCATGATGTAGAGACAGTTAAATTGACATCTACAACAAAAATACCTGGTGGTGGTGGAATCACTATTCCAAGCCTCTTGTCTTCCAGATATTTTGGGCAGTTCCTCCTCCAGTGTCCAGGTTGACTACAGTAGTGACATTCACCCTTAGTCACGACCTTGGCAATCCCACCAACAGGCTTAAGGGCTTGTTCCTTGGACTTAGCAACTGACTTGCCTTTGCCCTTGGAGGAAGAGGCAAACTTTTTACCCTTTCCTTTATGCACCATCATAATGGCCTTGCCCTTACCCTTGTTGATGCTCTGTTCAGCCGTCCTCAACATGTTGAGCAAATCTGGCAGTGGTTTAACGATCTCGTTCATGTTATAGTTCATAATGAACTGTCCATAACTCTCGGGCAACGATTGCAACACGAGATCGGTTGCCAACTCTTGGCCGACCGGGAACCCAAGCCGGGCGAGATTCTCCAAGTACCCGATCATTCGGAGTACATGGGGTCCCACCGGGTTCCCTTCTGCCAGATGACATTTGAACAGTGCCTTTGAGACCTCATACCTCTCTACCCTCGTCTGCTCTTGGAAGAGCTGCTTTAGATGTTCGATCATATCGACAGCATTCATGTTCTCATGTTGCTTCTGAAGCTCAGAGGTCATGGTGCAAAGCATTAGGCAGGCCGCATCATTAGCGTCATCAACACGCTTTTGATACGCCTTTAAGGCAGCAGGTGTCTGATTCTCTGGACCTTCTGGAACTTGCTCCTCTATTGCGTACAGCTTCTTCTCTTGCTTGAGAACAATTCTCAAGTTTCTGTACCAATCGAGAAAGTTGGTTCCTGAGAGCTTGTCCTTCTCAAGGACAGATCGTAGGGAATGTTGTGAACTCGATGAGTTGTTTGCCATTTGGAATTCTACAAAAAGGAAAATACGCAAGTTTTAGTATTTGTGAATTTTTGACTATATTTAATAATGGCTAGTTTATTAAATATAGCTCCCACTATTTTACTACGGATTAATAACCCTCAAGATATTAATGCGGAAAATATCCTTATATTTTCTAGTGGGCCAAGATCCATCTTTTTCATCTCCTTATGAGCTTGCTTTGGCAAGTCACCCATAATTCGATTACTTCTTAGGTAGGAACAATTCCAATTGCATCCCATATGCAACTCTTGGTTCAATCGGGCAAATAACTCCTTATTTATCCATCCATATGGATAATCCCAATTGATTGCCTCTAGGTTTCTTAATCAAATTAATAGCCTAGTTGTGTTCAACCTCTTATCTAAACAATTGCACATTGTTACGTGCCATCGCATTCCATCATTATGAACCAAGTCGCCATGCTTTGGCACGCACGAACTTGATAAATAATGATGATAATGAGTGTTTAAATAACGAGAAGGCAAGAACACAATATTTTAAAATTTGAGGGATTTTCCATTCAATTTTAATTATTTTGTTGATCAATATCAACTAATCTATCTATTTGAGTTTGGGCACAACTCCAAATAATAGATCCGGGTTGTCTAATTATCTTATTATCCTAATTGCATGCATCATCCATACACCAACCACACAAATAATAAGACAATAAATAAACAACCACAAAACAGAAAAAAAAAACGTGATGTGGATATGGCCTTTTCTAGACTAAGATAATTCCAAGCCAATGGAATTATCTATGAACCCTAAACAAACACATCTCCATGCGTCTTGATCTTTTGGTCCATCCTTCATAGTCATGTGGTGTGCTCCATGCTCCATGCTCCATCTTTTGTGGCTACTTTGGCTTTGGGCTTCTTTTCTTCAATCTTGGCTAACAATCTACTTTATCTAGCACTATCTAATATCTATACTAAATAAAATAAATCTCACAAGTTGAGAAAAAAATGGCACGCAGGCCATAAAACCCTAATTAATTATTACAATTAATTGATCAGCTCGCAGGCCGTAAAACCAAACCACAAAATTAAACATCCACATCAAACCACATCCTAGGGCCATATCCAATCACCATGCGATTTGCACATAAACAGTTAAAATCCAATTTTAACGCGCTTGGTCAATTTTAATTGATTTTAGGATTTCTAGGGTTAAAACGGTCCATGGGCCCAACAATCCAATTGCCCGGGCCCAAATAAGTGAACCATAAAGCCCTAGGGCCGGCCCGGCCCAAAACCCGCAAGCTAGGCCCGCGGGTTAGGGCCGCCCGCCCCCTTATTAAATATCCAATAAATAATAAATGAATTTCTAGCCAATTACAAATTCATACTAAACTTGATTGCCTCTAGGGCATCTATTCCAACAAAGATTATATCAAAAATTCTCACAAAAATATTAACTTTTTAGTTATTTACTTTTAGTATATAGTTCGTAATTATAAACTATCAAAATATTCCTACCTTTTACACTTTGTGAGTTAAAACTGATTGCTAGAAAAACCCGTAATTGTCCTCGTGGAAACGATAATCCGAGTTGAAATACACCCGGTACTACCTGATTAGTATACTTGCAACTAGCACGCTAATTTGCGCATCAGCGACTTCGTCACTTCGTCATGTAGAGACTCTCCCAATTCAACCATAATGCCGCCACCTTGTCCTGATCCGAGACTGTGATTACGTCGTCCGCTAGGCATAATATAATTGTTGAGTGCGTTCTCCTCCATAGTTAGATCCTCCGTTGATTATACCTGCATGCCCTTCGTGTCATCCGCCAATGGAAACCAGTTGCCTTCCTACTTCAACAAATTGCACATATTGATCTGCCATAGACGGAAGTCATTCCACCCCCCTCCCCGTAAATCTATCAATCTTCAACACCGATCCAAAAATCATTCTTGGTGGAATTCATAACGGAATTGCACATCACCAACGATTTAAGAAACGTTAAAGACAAGAATTTAACGTTGTTCATTAACGGAATCGTTCACTATGTCCAAGGCAAAGCGAAATCTCTTTATTTTCTGGAGAATCACTTACATGAACCTATGTTATTGTTCTTAGACAATGGCTACTTAAGTATACCGATAAGTTACAAAAAATGAGTTTCCTAAAGGAATTATGCTGCCCAGGCCTCACAGGTATTTGTGCGAACTGATGTTTTGTTTGTGTAGACACTTCTTCTTCGTGCGAGTTCCCCATGAGTTAACTTGTGTTCGTGCGAACACTTTGAGCTCACACGAATTTATATTTTGTTCGTGCGAACACTCCGTTCTTCATGCGAATTCCTAACCTGTCTAAAATCTGCAGCTTTGTCTGAAACTCCTATTCTTAGCTTGTGTTCGTATGAGTTCCTGCAGCAACTCGTGCGAACACCTGATTCAAGGCACAAACTCAAGAATGCTGAAGTAGATTCTGATTTATTTGCCTTTGTTAATTTTACCATGTAAGCTGCTAAGGAAGCATGTAATGGTTGTTGGCTCATTTTATGAAATTTACATATTTTGGCAAAAAGGAAGAAGCCCATACCGCTCTGTGCTCGTGGCTTCTTCAAAGAACACCATATAATCCGGTAGGTAGGTTTTTTGTTTCATCACTGCCACCCCACCAAAACTTAATGGTTACACGTTTGAGTTCTGAAAAATGATTACGGGATGTAAAAAGTTGCTCTTATCATAGTTTGACATTGGCTATGCTACTGTTTAAAAAGATAAGTAACGCTCTTTCCAGCCCTTTAATTTACTAGTTAGGAGCGGTTGCTTTGGATGTGGCACGTGACATTTTACTCTAAAATTATGGTATTCGACATATTCATAAGCTTTTTTTTAACCCAAAAGTCAATATAGATAAAAATGTAAACATCTCACTACATAACTATTGTTATGACAAACCACTTCACGAACAATGAACAAATAAAGAAGAACACGAGTATTTTACGTGGTTCGCTAGAAAAATATTTGCTAACTACGTCCACGGCGGAAAAGCACTCTTTATTCACTTAAGAGGAACAAGACTACAAGAATGTTTTTGCATACCTAGAAGAGAGACTACTAGCTTCTTTATATAGTACCCTAGAGGAAAACCACATGACAAAGGTTTCCAAAACCAAATTGGAAACAAACTTGCTGCCCATAAGTTTCCATCTTTGATATGGAAACAATTCCTAACAATTGCTACCTCATTATTCCACCGCCTTTGACTAATTCAACACATTCGTCTTCAATCTAACTGAGCCGCTCCCAATCACCTCACAGACGGCTCTGTTTGCCATGTAGACAGACCCTCCATCTGTTTGGTTGCACGTAGAGAATAGCTCCCTGTTAGAGCAAATATGATAGGAAGCTCCGGAATCAAGGACCCACGCATCCTGAGAGTGCGTGACAACATCCGCCATTAGAACGTAATCATCCTCAGACGAGTTACCTTGTTCAGCTACGGCTGCGGATCCAGTCTGCCCCTGTTGACCTCGTTTCGGGCAATCTCTCTTCTAGTGCCCCTTTTCCTTGCAAAAGGCACATACATCCTTGGGTAACTTAGAACCTGAGAACTGCTTCTTCTTGTTCTTCTTACCCTTCTTGCTTCCCCCCCGTTGCCATCAGTCCGGAAGCATGGTCCTCTATACCTGTGCCTGCACCCTTATGGCGCAGTTACCTAGCATGGAGTGCCGATCTCACCTCCTCTAGGGATAAGTCGTCCTTGTTCACAATGAACGACTGCACGAAGTTCTCATATGATGGAGGTAACGCGATCAATAACAAAAGTGCAGCATCCTCATCCTCCACCTTCTCGCCAATATTACGCAAATCTAACAAAATTGTGTTCAATTGATCAAGATGGTCCTTGAGAGCCGTACCTTCGAGCATCCGCAGGGTGAAGAGCCTTTTCTTTAGCATCAATTGCTAGTGAGACTCTTCGTCATGTAGAGACTCTCCAACTTGAGCCAGAGCTTCGCTGCTTCCTTCTGATCTGCGATCTCGATGATCACGTCATCCCATAAGCACAGCATAATCGTTGCGTGTGCCTTCTCCTCCATTGCCTTGAACTCCGCTGATGCAACATTCATGCCTCCCTTGTCCGCGGTCAAAGGTGCCCACAAGCCTTGCGATTTGAGCAAAGCCTCCATCTTTATCTTCCACAGACTGAAGATGTTCCCTTCTGTGAACCTGTCGATCTTCAACATCGATCCGGACATCGTTCTTGGTGGATCTTGAACTTTAGTCGCGTGCTCCACCTAGATCGCAAAACCCTAGCTTTGATTTCACCAAGTTGTGAAACCCTAGCTTTGCTCCGCCTTGATCTTGAAACACCACCAAACCCGAGCTCTGATACCAGTTTGTTAGGACAAACCACTTCATGAACAATGAACGAATAAAGAAGAACACGAGTATTTTATGTGATTCGCTAGCAAAATATTTGCTAACTACCTCCACGGCGGAAAAGCACTCTTTATTCATTTAAGGAGAACAAGACTACAAGAATGTTTTTGCATACCTAGTAGAGAGACTACTAGCTTCTTTATATAGTACCCTAGAGGAAACCCACAGGCCAAAGGTTTCCAAAACCAAATTGGAAACAAACTTGCTGCCCATAAGTTCCATCTTTGATATGAAAAAATTCCTAACAATTGCTACCTCATTATTCCACCGCCTTTGACTAATTCAACACATTCGAGGCACCTCCTCAACAACTATTGCAACATATAAATATTTTTTCTCAAAAAAAAATAAATATAAATATCAGCTACATATCAGCTACCTCACTTTACATATCAGCTCTTTTGCAGTTCATATTATCTATATACATAGCTGATCTATATAGATAATCATGCAACTCTTTTGCAGTTCATAAGCAGTTTGTACTGCATAGACGGAAACTTTCTTCATTTGGCAGAATGTCTTCTTCATCTAATATAAAGCATTTGAATCTCCTGATGAGGTATTGATAGTATTAACCGTATGATCCAAGAAAGGCCCAGTCCAGTCAATAATGCAGAAGCCCAGCTCAAATAATGGAGTCTCTGGCCCAATCCATCTAGCCCTTTAAGGTTTCATCATCAGTTGTAATTCACCCAAAACTATAAGGGTATTTCTGTCCTTTTGTCACCTCAGAAACCCTAGCTAAGATCCTACCGTTGGATTAGTGTCCAGTACACTTCCTACCGTTAGATAGGCAGTATTTATATTCCTCTTATCACTAGGTTTTGTGTATGGTTTTCATTATCAATTTTGTTCAATGAATATTTATCTTTCTCTCTCGCCGTTCATACCCTGCAATTAGGGTTCTTCATATTCAATCACTCTCGATTCCTTTCATGGTATCAGAGCTGTGATGTCTATCACAACCACCACACCCCAGGTCTCCACACCTGTTTATCTTCTTTCTAATATCCATAACCTTTTGCCATTCAAGCTCGATGCTTCCAATTTCGTTCTATGGAAGCACCAAATCACCTCGATCTTTCGAACCCACACTCTATTTGGGTTTCTGGATGGGTCTACCCCCTGTCCCGATGAGTTTTTACCACCAGCCGCCGGATCTCAGTCTCCGGTCACAAATCCGGCGTTTGTCTCTTGGCATCTACAGGATCAAGCGGTCCTGACGATCCTTAATGCTACTTTGTCTCAAGAATCGCTTACCCAAGTGATTGGATCTGCCACATCTCGCGATGCTTGGTTGGTTCTTGAACGGCGTTATGCTTCCTTAACCAGATCTCACATTCTGCAACTCAAAGGGGATCTTCAAACCTTGAAGAAGAACTCCGATTCCATCGACGCCTACATGCAGAAGCTCAAAACCATCCGCAATCGTCTTGCCGTCTCTTCTGTTCAAATCGACGATGAAGACATGTTGCTTTACACTCTTAATGGGCTTCCGCCGGAATACAACTCTTTCCGGTCATCTCTCCGTATCCATTCCAACTCGATCTCCTTTGACGAGCTGCACGTTTTGCTCAAGGCCGAAGAACAGATGCTTGAATCTAACAACCCTAGCCCCGATCTCTCTGCTCCGACCGCCTTCTTTCATCATCGTGGCGGTCGTGGCGGCCGACAACCCTCTGGTTTCAGTGGTGGTGGTCGATCTGGCTCCCGCAGCCTTGGTCGATTCGATTCCAGAGGCGGTGGACGTTCGGGTTATGGATCCGGATCCGGTTACGGATCTGGTTCTGGATCCGGATCAGGATCGGGTTACGGGTCTGGATCGGGTTATGGTTACGGATCTGGTTCGGGTCGCATTTCCGGGTCTGGTTACAGTCGTGGACGCTCCGGTTTGAGGGGGCGCACCAACGGTTCGGGTCGAGGAGGTTCTGGCCCGGTTACTTGCCAGATTTGTGGTTACGATTACCATTCGGCTCTGGATTGCTATTACCGAATGGACTACGCCTATCAAGGAAGACATCCACCAGAGCAGCTCTCCGCCATGGCCGCCTCCTCTTCCTCTCCACAAGTTAACCTCTCTGATCTCTGGTTAACCGACACCGGAGCCTCCAACCACATGACTTCGGACTTTCGGAATCTCTCTCTTGCTGAACCATACACCGGAAATGACTCAGTCACCGTCGGTAACGGATCCTCTCTTCCTATTCAGCACTCTGGTACTGCTTTTCTCACTACATCTAATCATTCGTTTACATTACACAACACACTACATGTACCTAATCTCTCTGTCAATTTGCTATCTGTACATAAATTCTGTTCTGATAACAACGCCCGCTTTATTTTTGATAAAGAATCCTTTTGTATCCAGGCCAAGGATACGGGGAAAGTCATTTTTCAGGGTCCAAGTAAAAATGGACTATACCCTCTCTCTTCTGTGTCTCTTCAACTTGGTCCGCAAGCTCTTTTGGTTCAACGAGTCAAGTCTCAACTGTGGCACAATCGTCTTGGTCACCCTTCTGAAACTGTCTTATCTAAATGTGTGCAATGTTTTAATTCTTCTGTTAAAAACAATCACTCACTGTGTGAAGCATGTTTAGCTGGCAAAATCTCACGTTTACCTTATAAATTATCTGAGTATACTGCTCCTGTTCCTCTTCATTTGATTCATAGCGATGTATGGGGGCCATCTTCTGTTTTGTCTTACAATGGTTTTAAGTACTATGTGTTGTTCATTGATCATTTCTCACGCTTTACTTGGCTATTTCCTCTTAAACTGAAATCTGAGGTGCATACTGTGTTTGCTAATTATAAGTTGTTTGTTGAAAAACTTCTTGGTTATCCAATAAAAATATTAAGGTCTGATGGTGGAGGAGAATTTACTGCCTTCATCTTCCAAAAATTTTTACAAGAACATGGCATTCAACATCAAAAGTCTTGTCCATACACACCACAGCAAAATGGAATTGCAGAACGCAAACATCATCATATTGTTGAAACTGCTATCACCTTACTTGAAACTGCATCTTTGCCAAAATATTTCTGGTACCATGCTATAGCTGCTGCTACTTACTTAATTAATAGAATGCCTAGCTCTAATACATCACATAAATCTCCCTATGAACTCTTATTTCATACTAAACCTGATTACACACATTTACGTGTCTTTGGTTGTGCTTGTTTTCCTCGCTTAACTGATTATAATTCGTCTAAATTGGATCCCAAAACCAAAAAGTGCATCTTTCTTGGCTACGCATCTGGCTATAAGGGTTATCTTTGCTTTGATGTATCTACCTCTAAATTCTTTGTCAGCAGAGATGTCCACTTTGATGAATTTACTTTTCCTTATGCAAAACTCTCTACTTCTTCTACTAATGCAGACACCTCTGTTTCTGTTTCAGGGAATTCCAATCCCACCATGACTGTCCCTCCCCCTATAGATACTACACCTTCTGGATTTATTCCAGAAACATTTATTTCTGAGGGTTCCAACTCTCTGCACTCTGCTGGGATTGATGCATCAACCTCTCCTGCCCTTGTCCCACCAGTGGAGCTTCCCACTCCACTCCAGATACTACACTTCATTCCAGGACTGAGGTGATGCATCAACCCAGTTCTAGATTGGCAGATCCAGTTAGCCCTATGATGACAAACCCCCCACCTTCCCCTCCTCCCCTGACAGTTCATGGTGGGCACCCTATGCAAACAATGAGCAAATCCGGCATCTCCAAGAAAAAATTGGTTTACTATGTTGCTCCCTCATCTACTGTTGGTTTTTCTGCAATTACACCATCACACACCTCTGATCCCTCCTCTTATACAGAGGCTGCTAAGTCTCCACATTGGTGTGATGCTATGACTGCTGAGTTTACTAGTCTGTTACAACAACAAACGTGGACTCTTGTTCCACCTCCCCCTTGTTCCAATATAATTGGCAACAAATGGGTGTTTCGTACTAAATATAACCCCAATGGCACAGTTTCACGTTTCAAAGCTCGCTTAGTAGCTAAGGGGTTTCACCAAACCCCTGGCATTGACTATGACGAGACTTTTAGTCCCGTCGTAAAACATGCTACTGTACGTTCAATTTTAGCACTTGCAGCCACTTTTTCTTGGCCTTTGCATCAACTTGATGTAAATAATGCATTTTTACATGGTTTTCTAAAAGAGAGAGTTTATATGAAGCAACCACAAGGCTTTATTCACCCCCAATATCCTCACCATGTTTGTCTGCTGCATAAATCTATTTATGGGCTCAAACAGGCCCCACGGGCCTGGTTTGAGCGCTTTACCACCTATCTGTTATCTTTGGGGTTTAAAGCCTCCACTGCTGATTGCTCTCTGTTTGTCCGACACAACAATAATAAATTAACTGTTTTATTATTGTACGTCGATGACATCATAGTTACCGGGAATGACATTTCCTATATTTCCACATTAAATCAAAATCTTAGTAGTGAGTTTGATATGAAAAACTTAGGTCCTCTTACTTACTTTCTTGGACTGCAAATCCAACGCTCCTCTCAAGGCATTCTTATTACTCAAGAAAAATATATCACTGAAGTTCTTAATCGTTTTAATATGGCTAACTGCAAACCTAGCCCAACTCCCCTAGCAGGTGGTGTAAAATACCATGTTCTTCAAGGTGAACTTCTACCTGATCCAAGTATTTACCGCCAACTGCTGGGGGCCCTTCAATATTTGACTTTTAGTCGACCCGACATCGCTTTTGCCGTAAATCACTTGTGTCAGTTTATGCACCAGCCTACTCAAGTTCATTTAAGTGGTGCCAAACGTGTCCTTCGTTACTTACAAGGCACAAAATCACATGGTTTATTTTATCGAAAAGGTTATCTTCCTCTACAAATTTTTACGGATGCGGATTGGGCCGGTGACCCAACGGATCGTCGTAGCACGACTGGGCTTGTCGTTTTTCTCGGTCCCAATCCGGTCCATTGGTCGGCTAAAAAGCAGCCCACTATTTCACGCTCCTCTACGGAAGCTGAATACAGGGCCTTAGCCACTGCTGCAGCTGACCTCTCATGGTTTCGCCAACTTTGTCATGATTTACATATTTTTCTGCCCAATCCACCTCTGTTATGGACAGACAACTTATCTGCTTTAGCCTTAACTTCTAATCCATTATTTCACGCTCGTACCAAACACATCGAATTAGATTATCACTATGTCCGTGAAAAAGCATTACTTAAACACCTAACAGTTCTTCCTATTTCAAGTGCAGGTCAAATAGCGGACATTTTCACGAAAAGTCTACCTGCTGCACAATTTGACGAGCTCAAGAGTAAACTAATGGTCCAATCTTCCCCATTAGTTTAAGGGGGCGTATTAACCGTATGATCCAAGAAAGGCCCAGTCCAGTCAATAATGCAGAAGCCCATCTCAAATAATGGAGTCTCTGGCCCAATCCATCCAGCCCTTTAAGGTTTCATCATCAGTTGTAATTCACCCAAAACTATAAGGGTATTTCTGTCCTTTTGTCACCTCAGAAACCCTAGCTAAGATCCCCGTTGGATTAGTGTCCAGTACACTTCCTACCAGTATTTATATTCCTCTTATCACTAGGTTTTGTGTATGGTTTTCATTATCAATTTTGTTCAATGAATATTTATCTTTCTCTCTCGCCGTTCATACCCTGCAATTAGGGTTCTTCATATTCAATCACTCTCGATTTCTTTCAGATAGTAGTTATATTCGTAGAAAAAATATAAATCTGCATGATAGCCACAGTCAAGACAGTTTGGATTAACAATGTTGTAGTTATTAGTTAGTTCCAAAGCTAACCCTTTCTGCTAGCCTCAGGTTCAGCTTATGAAATCGAAGATACAGTATATTGATTTTTTTCAATAAAGAAAAGAAAAGTGAGGTAGCCGATATGTAAACTTAACCACCCCGCGTGGTGAGAAACAAGCAAATATTAGTTCCCGCCTTACGTGTTTAGCCCATGCGCCGCCATCAACAACTAAGATATACAAATAATGTAGTACTTCTTTAACTGTTATCAAAGCCACATAAAGTGCTCATATGATCCATTGTTCCAGTTTTCTCTGCGTCTTCATTCCACTATTGCGCCCTATCAAACCATTGAGCTCAAAATTACAAAATTCAGTGGCAAAAAAATCAGTTATCCACTATCTAGTAAGTGAGCACCAAAATCGCTGCGAAATCTACAAAATAATAAAGAGTCTCATTAATGTATTTGGGCTTAATTACTTTGATGCATACCTCAAAGCACTTAACAGATGCATACCTCAAAGTGTTTCAACTAACACTTTGCAACTTAATTATGAGGCTTGATGAAAAAATAACACTTTGCGAACCACTTATTGAAACAGGTAAAAAATATCCGTCCAAGCATTTAACAGATGAAAGGATAGTTTTGTCTAATCGTAACACACAAACAAATTTTATTCTAAGTCTTCTTTTTCATGTTTATTTTTTCATATGTGAAGCTTCATTATGAGGCTTCAGTTGAGAATATTTTAAAACTCGGCTACAATCCGAAACGAAAAAGGAAAAGGAAACAAAAGAAGGAAATAAAAGAGAAAAGAAGGGTACATAACCAAGAAGAATGGGGAATAGAGGAACATGAAGAATCTTTCTATCTATATCTCTTTCTATTTCTCTCGATCTGATTGCATTCTTTTCGAACTCCTCATCCGCAGATGAAGGTAGATTTACAACTCGCCAATCTCGATTTATCTACGGACTTTTCTGACACTCTAAAGCGACTGCAACATTTCACTTAAAGAAGGGATGACTCCTGGAGAGGCACGTGAATATGATCTGGCTACTAGACTAGGAAGGTAGGGTACGAAGAAGAAAGAAGCAACCCGGTCCCAAATACTTGACTTTCAGTTCTCTCGGTCCAGTAACAACATTTGAGACGAAGAGGACAGGAGGCTTCAGGGGTGGAGACGCCATTGGAGGATAGTACAACCCAGGGGGTGGGTTGTTGGCTCCATTTTATGTGATCTCTTTGTTTCTCTCTATCGATCCGGTCAGTAATGGGAAAGGCACCAGTTACTCGGTGCTTCGACACATTCTTCTCGGCTATCTCAATCCCTATCTCTTGATTAGAGGATGGCGGCGGCATTGGTGAAATCGATTTGATCTCTGCACCCACTATCTCACTCGATCCGCTAATGATTGACTAAATCCCAGTTCGAGTCAGCCGGAATCTGGACTCCAAATCGCCGGATTCTGAGATTAGGCTCTGTTCATGGATGAAGATAAGAAAATGAAGAAGATGAGTTTTTTTTTTGTTTTTTTTTTTGTTTTTTTTTTAATGTTATAAGTTTCTTTTTGAAAAATTGTTATTATATGACCATTTCCCCCCTAAACAATAGGATTATTTTTCAACTAACAGCTGGATCAGGTACATGGTAGACAAATTTTTCTTACCAGTTTCAATATGTACGATTTATCGCAATTGGGGGATGCATTAAGCTTATTTTCAAACTGGAGATTGTAGTGTGTTAGTTTGGGCATACTGGAGGTATGCATTAAGTAATTAAGCCATATATTTATGAAGAGAATTTAACATTCACAAAATTGCAAAAATCATCTGCTGTATTTGACGGATTTAAAATCCATCCATTCCCCTCAGTAGTTATCACCCTAATATCCCACGAAAATTGTAAGAAGACTCATTATACTCCTGTAAATCTCAACACCTTCCAACGCCAACGATGCCAAAGCAAAAACTCAGCAGTCATCACTAACGCTACCAAAGAACCCAAATAAATCAACACATTCGCCATGACTACCAACTAGAACTGCAACTCGGGCGGGCTGGACGGGTTAGCACCCTGGTCCAAGCCTGAGTCCGAGTTTTGTCGTGGCTGCCAAAGTTTAGCCTAGCCCGAGTTAAGAGCGTCTCCAGCCCATCCGAGCCCAAATTCGTATAAATCAAATCGGTCCCGGGCTCAATTCGGGCTAGTACATTTAACTTAACATCTATTTAAAAAACACAAGAATAATAAATTGTTGGTGAAAAAACAAATCAACTAGTTCAAGGACAAAAAATGATTAAAAACATCGCTCATAATCAAAAGGAAAGTAGCATATTCATGTAAGATATGCTACACAATTTTAAAAAAAATAATATTTATAGGTAGTGACCATGCAAATCGGGCAATTCGGGTTAGCTCGTCGTTTGATATTTGTGCCCAAACCCGACCCTAATTGCAATTCGGGCTGATAATTTATGTCCAAACCCGTCTAAATTTCCAAAACTATGTGCCCAGGCCCTATTTTAGTTTGGGCTGGGCTCGGGTTGGTCGGGTTCAACACGCCCAAGTTGCACCCCTACTACCAACCACTTGTTTTTGACACACAACACACCTCAAGGAGAAGTCTTAGAATCCCCGTAGAGCACGGAAGCGCGAACCCAGATTCCAAGCCACTGGTTTGCCTTTATTCTCTCTCTTATTCAAAAAATTTGTTATATCGTTATGAATTTCAGTAGCTAAACCTTTTACCTAGGTTCTCGGTGAACCTATGGTTTCGCACACAATTGATTAGTTCTACGTTTTGACTATGAATTCATGATTGCAGTTTCTTAATATCATCATCTTTATTAGTTATTCTGTATTTGAATTTTACTGTTCATGCATGCTCGACTTGATCACCCATAATTGCTATAGACCCGAATCGGTAGGTGAAAACGGCTGGATAGGGCTAGGAAGAGAAGACATAATTTAGTACCTTACTCCGATGGACCAAATAGAGAAAGGGAGATAGGACTAGCCTATACGTTTGACCAACTGCTAGAGAATCTGACCCAGGCCTTTAGGACAGGTTAGAAATCCTAGAAGACTTAGAATGAGACTGCAGACTTAGTCAACTTAACAGGAATCCGAAAGTCTGCAGAATCGTGGCAGCGTGTGGGATCTGAAAAGTTACTACACAACTGGTACGTGGCACGGATAAATAGTTGTTGTGTGTTTTCATATCAAACGAAGAACGTTGAACTGAAGAAACCCTTGGGGATCCTGGAATCTAGTACCTTAACCCCAGATTTACAACACTCAAGATTATATCAAAAATTCTCACAAAAATATTTACATTTTAGTTATTTACTTATAGTATTTAGTTCGTAATTACAAACTCTCGAAATATTCCTACCTTTTACACTTTGTGAGTTAAAACTGATTGCTAGAAAAACACGTAATAGTCCTCGTGGAAACGATAATACGAGTTGAAATACACCCGGTACTACCTGATTATTATACTTGCGACTAGCACGCTAATTTACGCATCAGCAATTTACGCGCCATTCTATGTCATAGACCCACCTCCTAGACTGCAGTGGGAAGGAAGACAAGAACCGCAGTTTCGAAAATCAGCAACAAATACTGAGTGGGATACACTTTAGCATGTAAAAACAGGAAAGATGAAATATGTTGCTGAGTTACAAGTTAAATAAAATAACAGTAACGGATTACGAGTAATAAAATTATCAGATTACACAACCGTATAAGTAGCAGTGCTAATAAGAAACATTCTATTAATCATCAAATTTCCAATTAAATATTTCACAAGTGTCTTTGTCTATCCAATATACGAGTAATATTAACAGTTTTCCAATATATAGTCAAATAATCCAATTATTATGCGCAGTATCGGAGATAGTAATGGTCAACAAAGGACCTCCCACATAGTAATGGTTAAAAAAGGACCTCCCAAATAGTAATGGTCAACAAAGGACCTCCCAAATAGTAACAGATTCCGGTATGTGCGATATTCCACTTTACGTTTGTGCACAAGAGAATCCTGCAGAGAGAATTTCGTGTACACCAAAGGCAGAGAATAGAAAATGGCACAGGAAGTATTGGGTTGTGTGTAGGGAGAGAGTAAGGCAGTAGCACTGTCTGAGAGAGAGACAGGGGTTTGGCAGAGCTTCCGCGTATGTCTGGTGTGTTCTCCCCTGTATGGAAGGGTTAGTGTCCTATATATAACGGAGAATGTAACCGTTGCAGTGTGGTTAATGCGCCCATCAATGGCGGCTTAATTAGCTTAACCACAACGGCACGTTCGTCCGCGTATATAGGGACCGTTACAGCACGTTATCCGCGTATACCGGAACCGTTATGGGGTTGACCGGGCTTGACCGGGTTGACCGGGTTTATGGAGCTCGTGCCATAAATCTCTCAAAAGCAGTTACTAAAGGTCGCGCGCGAGCTTGGCTCGCACGCGACAGGACTTACTCTAGCCTCCAGACCACTAAGTCCCTACAAGTCCCGTGCGGTGGTGTGCGAGGGCCCTGTCTCGCAGCCCCCACGTGGATCAGCGCGGCTGGTGATCCAGTGTGTGTGGAGCACAATATGGTGTGCTAGATGATTGCCACGTGGCCAAGATCTGTCTGCTCAGAAAGCACTATCTACATTAGCCCCCTTTCTGCGCGTGAAGACTCACAGCCGGATAGGCTTCCATGCGCAGGAACCAACGTACGCGTCGCCGCCACGCACCAATTCAAATATGTGCAGATTCAGCCCCCGCGCGTGCCATTATGACCTAAACCCCTAGAGTCGTGCCGTCTGGTCTTTTAGGGTTTTAGGCGTGACGTCAGCTTGTCCTGTGATTGCGCGATTCGACGGTGACGGTTGCGATTCGACTACTGAAAGGACGCAACCCCTCATTGTTTTTGGATAAATACTCTGTACTCTCCATTGTTGCAAAAGCATCACTTCTTTTTCTTAAAAAGAATGATACCCGGGAGCCTTCAAGAGCAGATTGAGATAATCAATCACCAGTTCTCTCTTGTCAATCGTCTTCTTCAATTGTGCGCATCCAAGCAAGCTTTACCAAAACAAGGTTGGCCTTGTTCAATTTTGTTTAATATACTGATATATGCTTTGAACTGCGTTGGATCTGCAAACCCATAACTTTCTGAAACATGTCAACCACTGAAAGCTATGAAGAAGATCTTGCTCTTTGAATCCAATTTTTGATTTAATCCCTAGATGATAAGGATCTTGAATGTAGGGTTTCTGAAATCTCTGATAATGCAAACGATTCCCATCTCTAATTTTGAAGATTGCCACTGGACTGTTCATCTTTCTTCCAATAAATCCTCGTACGCTTTGAACTGAATCTTGAAATTCGAACTAAAGTATGTGTATTTCTCCCCCCTTTTTTTCTTGCTTTTCCGCAGGAATGGAAAAGACAAAAGGAACCAAACCCATTAAGGAGGTCGAAGAAATACCTGATCTTCCCCGGGCTTTATGGCGAAAAGCCCCCTATCTGGGTGGCAAAGACTTTTATCATGCTAGGGTTAAGGCGAAGAAACTGCCAATCCCTGTCCCTGCTGAAGGATTGCAAACATTAACCCCTCCAGTTAACTCGTCCCTGCTCGAATTGATCGATTCCGAAGATGTGGTTCGATTGGGAGTTGAAAATGGGTATTTCCCATACACTGCGATTTCCACTCAAGCGTTTGTTCAGAAATTGGACTTCATGGATGAGTGGATTGACCATGTATTGACCAATCATGCCGTGACTTTAAAAGATGCTAGTATATACTTCGCAGTTCGTGCTATGAAGGGTGCTGCCGTGAAGCTGGACCAATCCATGCTTCTAAACCTTCTTTCTCGTTACTCGCCTGCGACTCACACATTCCATTTCGCTGAGTTCGAGGATGCTCCCACGCTTGAAGATGTGCACATGCTGTATGATCTGTCTCCCGTGGGCGAGGTGGATCCTTTGAGTCCCTTGAGAACGTATGCGGAGATCGCTTTGTACAAGCAGATGAAGGAGTTCTTGTCAGAAGTGAAGAAAATCTCCACCCGATGGATTCTTACAGAAGAACACTTGGAACAAGTGGGTGCAATATTTATTTCGCGATTATGCGAACAGCAGTATCACCAAGAAGCTTCTGAGCCAAAACCCGAAGGCTAAGAACTATGTGAATGGCAAGGGTTATCACTTGACCCTATGCGCCTTCCTCTGTGCCTGGTTGTCGAGGTATTTAATCAATGGTCACCAGCATGATGGGGTCTTCTATCATGTTCTGCCTCTTACTGTGAAATTGGCCCTTGGTCAGAAGGTCGCACTTGGACCCTTAGTCTTGGGCACGCTGTACCACAGGTTGGATCAACTGGGCGTAGCAATGAAGGAATCGCGTGGTCGCCTCGATGTACTGAATTACATTAACATTGCTTTCTTGACAATGTGGGTCTTCGAGCGATGGCCCTGTTATGCCCCAGTTCCTTCTAATCCCAGCAAATGATGTCCCCCAGGTACGGAGGAGGAGCGTAATAGCGGCAGGGCTGCGAGGTGGTTTGGAACTAACTTTCCCAAGTGCGTTTGGAGCCTGATATGCGACAATCAGGAAGAGTTTATAGCCAGGCCTTATGCCATGCGCGTTGAGAATGTGCGATGGTTCCCAAAACTGTATCCCTCCAAGGCTGTTGCTTTCTCAGAAGAACTCCTTTTCGAGGGCGGGGAGCATTTCCACGAGCGCTATCGAGAGTTCTTTTGCTGGTGTCTGAGAGGTTCTCTTCCTGCTCTTGCTGAGTATGTTCGCCAGCTCGCACCTAGGTACGAGAGAATCACCGTGGACGTTGATCCCACTCGCGTTTCTCCCCAGTTTGGCTTCGACGCGGTGGCACCATCAATCTGGCCGCAGTCTATCATAAGAGGTTGCTACAAGCGGTTATTGTCTGGGGAGTGTAAAACAATCTTGAGGAGAAATCTTCCCTTCGAGCAACCTCCAGGTAACCGCGAAGGTGGCTATTCCAGAAACTGGATCGCTTATTGGAATGCCCAGCAGACAAGGTTTGAGACGCAGTCAACCCCTCAACCAAGCAGAGCTCCTGTGATCAAAAGGAATTCTTTCCCTTTTCGTCCCAACTGTAGCCTGGGCGAGTCTGAATATGTTGCTATTCGTTGCTGGATCGCGAGAATCACCTGTGTCCCTCCATCATTCTTGATGAAAAGATAGCCGCAGTTAGGAGAGGTGATTCTCATGTCATCAGATATAGCGAAACTTTTGCTAAGGTAAGCAATCTTTCTCTTGCATGTGCTAAATTTCCTTATTCCAATATGTCGAAAGCTTCATGCTTCGTTTCCTGATGCAGTGCTATGTGAGGAGGTTTGCATCTGGTGAGCGTTCTAAATCGCTGGTCACCACCATTGTTACTGCAAGAAGGCAAGGACAACCAGTTCGGCTGGCATCGAAGATGGATCCCGCGGTTGAGACCGAGAGAGAGATGAGATACAAGAGGAAGAGTCAGGAGGTATCTCAATCGTACTTCTCTTCTCATTATCTTAACTCTTTTGCAATCTTATCTGAACGAATTGTTTCTTAGCAGATGATGACGATGAGAACATCAGTGGACTTTTGGCCAAGAAGAAGAAGAGGGGTTCTCATTCCGGCGTTTCCGAAGAAACCATAAGCGAGGACATTCTTGCCGAGTCCAGGAGAACAGCTGCGGAGGCTGCTGAAAGAAGAAGAAAGCGAGAAGAAGAGGGGCTCGAACGCGTGAAGCAAAGGAGCCTAGAAGAACAACACGTCGACGACCTGGTGCGTCCAACTGATGAGGAAGATGTGCTTCCAGAAGAGGTGGCTCCTCAAGTTGACGAGGAGGATGCGGCTCCAGAAGAAGATGCAGCAGCTCTAGAGCAAGCCCAAGCGGACTTCGAAGAAATCGCAGGCGGTAATGAAGGTGAGATTTTTAATCTCGCAGTAACTTACCGAGATGTTATTGTCGGTGCGCTAAAGCACGGCGTGTCAAAAGCTGACATTCGCCGCTGGCTAGTAGGCAAGTGCGGTGAACCTTCAGGTAATCATTTGAGCAACATGTGTGAAATAGGCTTAGCAACCCAAACATAATCATGACTTGTTTCTTCGCGCCCCAGGTCACGCTCACCTTAAAGACATGCTTAATGAAGATACATTAATAGGGAAAGGTTCCACGTCCTTAGCATATGACGAGGATGCTGCGATCCCACCTTCGCGTGGAGGTGCTCGCTCTTAGCTTACCAAAGATAATAAAATATTATGCAATACAAGTTACCTCACATCATTGTATCTTGTATCGCAGGCAACGCTGATGAAGCCATGTTGGAACAAAGGAGTCAACCTTCTGCATCTTATGTCCCGGTGCTAAGTTCTCATACCGAGAAGCCCATCATAGCTGCTGAATATGCGGGAGAGCCCTTCGAGGACGTCATTGAACTTCCTGATGATGCCGAAGCTGACACCGTGTTGATGGAGGAAGATGCCCATGCTGGTGCTGAGGAAACAGGAACGAACGCTGCTGACGCTATCGCACCTGAAGGCATCCCTGATCAAGCTGCAACTTCTGCCGCTGCCATGCCTCCGGCAATGACTGAGCCTGCGGCACCTCTTCCTGCGTGGAACTTTTTGAGTTCACAGGTCGGGGCTGCAATCGCACCTGGTGCGGCTTATACTCTTCCTACCAACTATGAGGAGTTAGAGCTCGCGACTGACAGGAGGTCAATGGAGCAGAGACAGTCTTCAACTGCCCCAGCAATGCGCATTCCTTCTTTGCGCGAGATCCTTGAAGGAACTTGTATGTCGTGATTGTTGTTCGCATCTTGCATTCTTCATTTACAAGTTCAATGGCCTAACTTGTTTAACATTGCTTTAGGGTTGAAGCAAGCTGACGTGGACTGGCTAGTTCGGATGCGCCTCTCCTATCCTTAATTGTTTGTGAGGTCTCTGGAGATAGGGCCCTTCGACAGGAGGCTGTTTTTGACTAAAGCCATCTGGATTTTGGAGCAGCTATCCGCAGCCACACCTGCGACCATTTCTCCTCAGAGCGCGGAGCTGCTTTTCGGCATGTGTCAAAACCTTCTCGCCAAGGTTCAAGGCAAGCTGGGCTTTGGGTTTTTTGTCAAAAGAGTCACCCAGATTCGCGCGGCCGTGAATTTGAAGCGCGGTTACAATAACCTCGCAGCTGAGGAGCAGAAGGTGGAGCAACAAAAGCAGAAGGCTGAAGAGGCTGTGAAGCTCTTCTATGAGATGAACGCCAAATATGAGCAGTTGAAGCAAGAAGTGGAGCAAGTGGAAAATCTGTCGCGTCAGTTTACTCCTAATGACTCCCTGGTCAAAGGCTTATTTTGAAAAGTAGCAAATCTGTGTGGAGAAAAATGCTAAAACATTACTGTAATGTTGCTAGGGTTTCTCCCCCCTTTTTTCTCAAAAAAAAAGATTGAATGCCTGTTTTGCCCTTCTCGGGATTTGCTCGAATATCTCTGTGCATATCAATTATGACGTCAGCAATTGATATTCTGCTTTGATTTTCGTGTAATTGCTCATTAGATAAGCACACTTTCCTTGGGAATTCCATCCGTATCATGACCATCCGTCATTAATTAGGATACACAACCGAATCGTCGTAGCCTTTAGTAGGGTAATTGATTGTTACCTCTTTTCAAGGCGTAAGTGATTGACTCTTACCCTCTTTTCAAGTTTTACTGACTCATCTCAGCAATTGAAGAGTCTCAACAGGGTCTATATAAACCCTGCCTTTTTCCATTTGGGTTCTTCATCCCACAATGTGGCTTGCCGTGAGTCCTTACGACTGCTGGCTTCAACGCTTGTCTTTCGTTGATTCATGGCAACTTCAAGTTGTGAAACCTGAGTTTGTGCTTTGTGCGATAGAAATAGCTTCCAAGATCTGCTTTACAAGGCTCATTGATCTTTATAACTGTTATAAAGAAGATGCAAATAATACCTCATGCTTGCTCGAAGAATTTTCTTCGTCTATTATGCTTGCAGGTCATACTTCAGGCCGCCTCTCGGCGAGGTGCAGCGCCGTACTGACCTTGCTACCAATTCGTAATGAACGGCGGATTTCTCCTCTAGCTTTCCCGGAGGAGAATTTCTTGCCTCCACGTTCTTGAACTCAGGGTGGCGAGCCAATGTGCTCGTCTCCGTGGACAAGGAGCCTCTTGCCCTAGGAGTTGGTGCTTGCCTGTTCTTCACAGCCGCATACGCCGGAACAGGTGGTTCCTCAGGCACGTCTCTTGGGCATAAGACCAAAGAATGGCCTTGTCAGATCCTGGGATCTTGAACATAGCGTCGCATAGGTCTTGTAGACATGGCGGGCTGTTCTTTTCGCAGGAACACCCTACTTGCTACAGATCTTTGGTCGCAGATCGTTATATCGCATAGCCTCTGCTAGGACCGTTAGGTCGATCCTTTTCCAGTTAGGATTTCCCTGATGTGTAACTTCCGCTTGCAAGTTACTATTTAGATGCATTGTAAGCCATGTTGGCTATGTAACTAGCTCTGTTTTGAGCCTTTCGCTTGTAAGCTGTTATCTAGACAGATAAATTGTAAGTCATTTTGACTCATAATAATAAATCGCTTTGTATAATTTACAATTTCGCATGCGTATTGGCAAATTTCGCCTTCTGTAGTGCTGTACTCACACTTTGCATTGTTGCTATGATTGGCTATCTGTCGAATAGATTCGCAGATATGATTTTAGATCGCTCGAGATCGTATTTGCGTAATTTGCTATCTTGGCAGATAGGCTTGAGATTTACTTAAGGTTAGACTCAAGTGCAGGTGCTATCTCGGCAGATAGGCTTCTGTAAATCACTTAAGATCATTTTACATAATGCTGCTATCATGGCAGATAGACTTAAGAATCATTTTGAGATCGCATTCGTATAGTGCTGCTATCGTGGCAGATAGGCTTGAAAGATCATTTAAGATCATACTCGCATAGGCTGCTATCGTGGCAGATAGGCTTTTAAAAGATCACTTAAGATCGTATTCGCATGAGCTGCTATCGTGGCAGATAGGCTTTAAAAGATCACTTAAGATCATACTCGCATAGGCTGCTATCGTGGTAGATAGGCTTTTAAAAGATCACTTGAGATCGTATTCGCATGAGCTGCTATCGTGGCAGATAGGCTTTAAAATATCACTTAAGATCATTTTCGCATAGGATGCTATCATGGCAGATAGGCTTAAAAGATCACTTAAGATCATATTCGCATAGGCTTCTATCATGGCAGATAGGCTTTAGAAGATCACTTAAAATCGTATTCGCATACGCTGCTATCGTGGCAGATAGGCTTTAAAAGATCACTTCAGATCATTTTCGCATAGGCTGCTATCATGGCAGATAGGCTTAAAAGATCACTTAGATCATATTCGCATAGGCTGCTATCATGGCAGATAGGCTTTAGAAGATCACTTAAGATCGTATTCGCATAGGCTGCTATCATGGCAGATAGGCTTTAAAAGATCACTTAAGATCATGCTCGCATAGGCTGCTATCGCGGCGGATAGGCTTTCGCTACTAAGAAATAATGAAATGAACAGAGCAACAAAGACAACTGACAGGATAAAGTTCTTCCCATTTCGGAGAAGTCTTTTATTATGAAATACCCTCATATGGGAGAGATAAGATTACAATTCCCTCACATGGGAGAGAAGATGCTCGAATTTTAGCAATACAGAGCATGAAGCAGACGTGGTAATCTAACGCATATAATGAAAGGAGTTAAGGAAAATACTTCTTAATCCAGCGCATGTTGACTGAGCTTGGGGTTGAGGTCGTGCCATGTAACCTCCGTATGTTGCAGTAGCCACTATCAAAGACTTCTGTGACTTCAAAGGGTCCTTCCCAATTGGCTGCGAATTTTGTGTGAGCTGCCTCTCGCATGCAATGGTCAGACGCGCGCAAGACCAGATCTCCAACTGCGAAATCTCGACATTGGACTGTTTTGTTGTGCGCACGAGCGATCCTTTCTTGGTATCGTTTGTTAGTCCTTTTAGCTTGCTCCCGCTTCTCTTCTAGCAGGATTAAGTCATGATCGTGTTGGTTTTCATATAACGCATGAAAAGCCAACCTTGCAGAGTTAACTTTCACTTCCGCAGGTACCACTGCTTCAGCTCCATAGTATAAAAGAAATGGCGAGACCCCTGTGGGTGTCCTTGGAGAAGTCCGATAGGCCCACAGGTCTATGCTCAAAGAATCAGCCCACTTCTTGTGGTCATCTGCGACCATCTTGCTCAAAATTCTCAATAACGTCTTGTTGGTTGCTTCCGCTTGCCCATTCCCCTTCGGGTAGTATGGAGTGGAGCATATCTGTCTTATGTTGTACTCTGCTAGCTTTGCAGCCACCTGTCGATTGAGAAAGGGGTACCATTATCCGAAAGAATGGTATTTGGAATTCCGAACCTGCATATGATGCTTTCTTGGATGAAATGGACCACGGCTAGCGCATTTGCTGTCTGCAGTGGTATCGCTTCTACCCACTTGGTGAATAACTCGGTCGCGGCGAGAATAAAGTGATTCCCGTGCGAGGTCGGTCGAATGGGACCGACGAAATCCAGAGCCCATGTATGAAACGGCCATGGTGTTCCCAACGCATGTAAATCCACAGCAGGAGCGTGCACTAAATTCCCTTTGAATTGGCACTCCTGGCACCGTCTTACTTTAGTGCGACAGTCTGCTTACATGGTGGGCCAAAAGTAGCCGATCGAAAGGAGCTGTCTGTATAACTTCACACCTCCCTGGTGTTCCACTTGATGAGAGAGGTCCATCACTTCTTGCGCCTCTTTGCTGTCTAGATATCGCAGCAAGTTACCTTCATGGCTCCTTCGCCAAAGCAGATTTTCTTGCACCACATATCGTGTTGCTTTTCTCTTTAGTTTCTCGGCTTCTTTTCTCGACTCGGGTACAACACCCTGGGTGAGAAAGTCAAAGAGTGGTTTCCTCCAATCCGCATCATCGTCGGTCAAAGCAATGAATAAAGAGTCTTTGATCAGTGCGCAACCTTCGCAATTTCCTTAAATCACTGCTGTGGCCGTTGCCATGTCCGGCCAATGAATGCCATACCTCTGGGCTTTCCGATATATTGACACCTCACTTTCCCCGCAAGCATGTTGGTGAATCTTTTCTAACAGCACTTGTCCCTCTTGCTCGGAGACGCATCGCATGAGTATTCCGCCAGGGCCCTTGGTGTTGTCATGTATGCAATACCCCTTTGTGGATGCCCAGTTCTTGCTGCTCGTGCCTTCTGCAATGGCCCGTAAGAACGACTTTCTCCAGTCCGCGTCATCCATGCATTCATCGTCGCACGCGTCCTGTGTCAACGCCGAGGATGTTCGCACTTCAATCGAGATTCTCGCAGGACATTTGTCTGCACTAACCTTGGATCCCAAGGTAGCTAATGCATCAGCATGCCTATTGTCCGCTCGAGGTTTGTGCTCGTATCTAACGTCGCAGAACTGTTGCACCAATTTCTGTACCAAGGTCCGGTAGGGTAATAGGTTTATCTCCTTCAAACCATATTCGCCCGAGGCTTGTTCGACAATCAGCTTGGAGTCCCCCATGACCGTCAAATTGCTTACTTCTAGGGCCCTAGCCGCGCGAAGTCCAGCTATGAGAGCCTCATACTCCGCTTCATTGTTGGTGACTGCGAAGTCAAGCTTTGAGGATATTTGTATGACCTCTCCATCTGGTTTGGTCAAGACTATTCCAATGCCTCCACCTTTCCTTGTTGACGAGCCATCGAAATGGAGCGTCCAATAGGGCAGCTCAACTGCGTAGATTTCAGGTCCCTCCAATTCTTCCTCAATCACGGGCTCATGACTGTTATCGGGGAACTGTGCTAGCAAATCCGCCACCGCCTGCGATTTGATTGCCCGCGGCCGAACGCATGTGATGTCATATTGGGAAATGGTCATATACCACTTTGCCAATCTTCCCCGAGGAGTGGTGTGAGTCAGAAGATATCGTATGGGATCGCTCTTTGTGACCACCACTACTTTGTGCGAAGCAAAATAGTGTCTCAACTTCTCTATTACAAAGAATAAAGCAAGACAATGACGTTCGATGTCTGTGTACCTTGATTTCGCGGGCTGCACGATGCGAGAGATGTAGTAGATGGGCATTTCTCGACCCTCATACTCCTGAGCTAGGAGGGCTCCTATAGACCTCCTTGTTGACGTCAGATACAACAAGAGTAGTGATCCGAGCTGTGGTGCGATCATTACTTTTGACGATGTCAGCAGCTCCTTTAGTTTCCCGAACGCACCTTCGTGCTCCGTAGTCCAGTTGTATACAGCATCTTTCTTGAGAAGATCACTGAAACAGAAGGTGATTTCGGCGATCGCTGGGATGAACCTTCGCAAGTAGGATAGCTTTCCCAGGAAGGTTTTCAAGGCACTCTGGTTATGCGTCGGAGTCATGCTAGTGATGGCTGATACTTTCGCAGGATCAGGTTCTATTCCTTGACGATGTACCACACATCCCAAGAACTTTCCTGATGTTACCCCGAATGCGCACTTCATGGGGTTCATCTTTAATTGAAAGCGTCTGCATCTGTTGAAAACTTTTCGCAAATCCCCCAGATGGTCTGCCTCCTCCTTGGATTTGACAACTAGGTCATCCACATAGAATTCCACTTCCTTGTGCATCATGTCGTGGAACAGGGCCATCATGGCCCGCTGGTAGGTCGCACCTGCGTTTTTGAGGCCAAAAGGCATCACCGTATAGTTGAATACTCCCACCGGGGTGATGAATGCGGTTTTCCGTGCATCTTCGGGGTCCATCTTGATCTGATTGTACCCACTGAAGCCTTCCATGAAGCTGAACATGCGATGACCCGCGGTTGAATCGATGAGTAAGTCGATGTTGGGGAGTGGAAAATCGTCCTTGGGGCAGAAGCGATTAAGATCTCGGAAATCTACGCATATGCGAAGTTACCAATTCTTCTTTACTACTGGCACAATATTGGCTAACCATGTGGGATGGTGATTCGGATCTATAAATTTGGCATCCAGGAGTTTGACAATTTCCTGCTTAATCTTCACGTTGAGCTCCGGCTTAAAGCTTCTTGTGCTCTGCTTTACCGGTTTGGATCCTGGAATCACATCCAACCGGTGCATGGTGATGCTCGTGTCCAGGCCGGGAATTTCATCGTATTCCCATGCGAATACGTCTTTGTACTCAGTCAAGAGTTGTAGCAATCTTTCCTCCTCTTCTCCTGTGAGATCCGCACTTAGAAAGACTGGCCTCTTCTTTTCTTCGCTCAGGCTTAGGAATACCTCCTTCAGCTCCTGCTTTTGCGGTCTGGGTTTGTCTTCCATGCATTCGGGTGCTTCTTTGAGTTTCTCTTCTAGAGCGCTTGGCATTGGTTTGTCTTTCTCTAAAACCAGCTCAATTTGATTGATTTGCCCAGGGATATCCCCATGCTCGAGTGGGGACACCCCCGCGCACCTTCATATGCGATAGCATTTCTTTCCGTTGGCGTAGAAACTCTCTATTTCCTTGCCTTCAGGGTCATGTTTCGCTATCCTCTTCAGAGTATACACGTTCTTTCGCTGGTAGGCAATCCACGGTACCTCTTCTTGCGTAGGCGGCTTTTCCTTGGCATCCCCTCTTGTCACCATCACTCCTGCGGGTGACTGATCTTTGATGTCCTCCCATCGGGGCAGAGCAGTGGGGTTGAATGGTCCCGACGTTTGCTCATCTGCCATCTCAGTGAACCACACCGCCTCACTGAGATGCGCTTCATCCATGTTGAATGGATTTGTCGAAGCAGGTATCTCAACTATTCTGTCATTCCAAATGGCTTTCATCACTTGGTGAGCTGTTGAAGGGACAGCATCAAAGCGATGAATCCAGGCCCGGCCTATGATCATGTGATACGTAGTGTTTGCATCTATGACATAGAATTTTGCTGAACACTTGATTTTGCCGATCTGGATACCCAGGCGAATCCATCCTATCGTCACTCTGGAGTCGCTTCCAAATCCCATCAGCGGGGATGGACGCTTGACAATCTTGTGCTCCGGGATTCCCACTAGCTTCAGAGTATGAAGCGAAACAACGTTAACTGCTGCTCCTCCGTCGACGAACGCTCTTTTGAACTCCACGCCATTGATGATGGCCGTCACATACACAGGCTTCTGATGGCTCGCATCCGTCTTTTTGTCGCTTGCGGAGAAGGTTATGACATTTTCTGTAGAGCGAGATGCCCTGACAAGTTTTCCATTGGAGACGACGAGATCCTCCTCGTAATCTTCTGCTATCCTCAGGATCGCCTTTGTCATCTCCTTGCGGCATTTCTCTGAGAATTTCATCTCATCGAAGAACCTGCTGAACCCATGCGATCCCTTCATTCGATCGGCACGTTCGTCCTCCGTGTCTATGCTGTAGTCTTCGTCATCATGGATCTCGGCAATGACGGGCAGACCATCCTCCGCAACCTCTTCAAGGTCCACAATCGAGATCAAAGCGACCTCTTTGCCTTTCGATTCTTGCTCCGCATGGGCAGGGAGTGGATTGTTGCGCACATCCTGCCTTTGATCACTGACGATCAGTTCGCCATTCTTCATCTTTTGACTCACCATGATTCTGAGCTTCTTGCAGTCAGCCGTGGGATGCATGACCTTTCCGTGACATTTGCACCACTTCAGGTCCCTCACCATCTCCCTGGAGGGTGCCTTTTCGAGCGGCGGCATGACACCGTCCTTACGCCATTGTCTGCAAAGGTCGCTTGCTTCTTCCACCGAACATGGTAGAGGCGGTGCATCAAAGTTAACTAATTTTGGCTGCTTTTGGGGCGAGACCGTTTTCACTTCAGCTTCACGTCCCCTCTTATAGCTGAATCTCCCGATTTTGAAAGTAGTACCGCCCGAGGATCGCTCAGGGGCGTTCCTCTTTTTCTGCCTTTCTACTATAGGCTCGATGTTCTTCGTGCATTCGATTAGCTTCGAAAACGTAGGTGTCTGCAGGTTGATAAGCATACCTTTGTACTCGTCTCGCATGCATTGCAGGCATATCTCCACGAGTCTGCTTTCGAGTATCACATCTTTGCACTCCAAGGACTTGGCCCTGAACTTCTTGATGAATGTTATTCCATCCTCCTCGCGCTTCTGGTACATCCGCGAGAGATGAACCATCGTCACCTTTTCCTCCATCTGGAAGAAATTGGTGTAAAACTTCTGGACCATGTCGTCCCAAGTCTTCACGGATCCGGCTTCCAACATCCGCTACCACTTGTAAGCCACGTTCCCCAAGGATTTCGGGAACTCGCGCATCAGCAGTTTAGGATCAGCCCCATTCGGCCCCATGACATCAATGAAGCGCATGACATGCTCATGGGCGTTCCCATTGACATCTTCGAACTTGTCCCATTTAGGAGCCTTGTACCCAGCAGGGTTAGGCATGAGATAGATCTCTCGTGGAATAGGCGGATCGTTGTCAAGCTTCGGGATGATGGAATCCGCGAACGACTGGTGAGCCAGAATAGTATCTATGCGCCGTTGCAGCGACATCATACACTCCGGCGCATTTCCCTCGGCAGCGGGAGGAGGGGTTGCCGTAGGCGGAGGCGACACATACGCCACAGGAGGGCTAGGGACATATTGTGAATTCACGTTACCCCAGATTGTCGTCGGAGGAGGCAACGGATACTGTGAGGCGGGATTAGGTACCAAAGTCGGAGGTGGAGGAGTATGAGTAGTAAGAGGCAACATTTGAGCCGTTGATCCCTGAATTGAGGGTAGCTGCGTAGTTACCGATGGAGTTTGTAGGTTAGGGTTGGGTGGTGTGGTTGACACTCCCAATCCTTGAGTAGTGGAGGCTCCTCCTCCCTGAGAGACAGTGGTGGCTGGTGTGGGGTTTGGAGCGAGAGTCCCCAGGACAGCCATTATCCGTTCTAGCTGCGCAGATTGAGCTTTGAGAGCCTTCGCCTAACTCTGGATGGTGGCGTCCAAGGCTTCCAGCGTCGGAGCTTCACCGGCGGCTGTAGGAGTACGGCGGGCCTCCTCTCCCGAGGTGGTTTCCGTGGAAGGCGATCTGTTACTAACATCATCCTCATGAGACATGGTTGCTTGCAATGGTAAGTTCACGTCGGGTTCACCAAAATGTGCACAAGAGAATCCTGCAGAGAGAATTTCGTGTACACCAAAGGCAGAGAATAGAAAATGGCACAGGAAGTGTTGAGTTGTGTGTAGGGAGAGAGTAAGGCAGTAGCACTGTCTGAGAGAGAGACAGGGGTTTGGCAGAGCTTCCGCGTATGTCTGGTGTGTTCTCCCCTGTATGGAAGGGTTAGCGTCCTATATATAACGGAGAATGTGACCGTTGCAGTGTGGTTAATGCGCCCATCAATGGCGGCTTAATTAGCTTAACCACAACGGCACGTTCGTCCGCGTATATAGGGACCGTTACAGCACGTTACCCGCGTATACCGGAACCGTTATGGGGTTGACCGGGCTTGACCGGGTTGACCGGGTTTATATAGCTCGTGCCATAAATCTCTCAAAAGCAGTTACTAAAGGTCGCGCGCGAGCTTGGCTCGCACGCGACAGGACTTACTCTAGCCTCCAGACCACTAAATCCCTACAAGTCCCGCGCGGTGGTGTGCGAGGGCCCTGTCTCGCAGCCCCCACGTGGATCAGGGCGGCTGGTGATCCAGTGTGTGTGGAGCACAATATGGTGGGCTAGATGATTGCCACGTGGCCAAGATCTGTCTCCTCAGAAAGCACTATCTACAACGTTATTAACGAATTATTATTTTTGCGTGACTGTGTCAAAGCAGTCATTTCAAAACGTAAACAAACTCAAGTAAAGCATGTGAATCACAAAACACATTTTGAGACAAGTTATAAAATTAAACGTCGACACGAAAGAAGTTAGGCAAACAAGAATAAGCATGTAACTCACAAGTACATTTTGAGACAAGACATAAAATCATATATTGACACGAAAGAAGCAAGGCACACGAGGCTAAGAATGTAATCTCACCTTAAGCCGAGATAGCGATTGACAGTCTTCACGGGTAGTTGACGTAGCCTATTTCTACGAATTCGTAGCCTAAAATTTACAAGTCTCTAGTCACAATGATACTTCTTCCGAGTAAAAGAATGCATGAATGTTTGTCTAGGTCGGATACTAAGTCCATCTCAATAATCCTAATTAAACCGCTTTCTCAAGTGGTATACTCACAACTCGAATACATGATCTACATGCACATGATTCTAAATGTAACTAATGCACATAAAATGATGTTCACTTATCAAAATACATCAAATCCAACACTTAGACATGTAAAATTTCAAGTTTATATAAAAATGTGAAACCACAAAACTGGACAGATTTGTAGCTCTGACTTTAGAGCCATATTTACAATATCGAAGTACTTGAAAAAAATATAAAACTCACTCATAAGGTAGATAAATGTGTATAGTTTCTGAAACATCAATAGGTTTATGAACATCTATTATAGAATTAAAGATGAAAATAAACAAATACTGTTATACAGAAGCAAGTGTGGAAGCAAATCAACTTTAAAATGTGATTACTACCCCTTGGAGAATAACTATGATGCTCATATTCTCCCGAATTTAACATCAGTATGTATAGTTACAACGAAAGAAAGAGGGGGTGCCAAAAAATTCTAGATATGGGGTTTTGAGTAAAAATGGCAAAAATTGTCTAGAAAAAGAGTTTCAGAAAACATGTAAGTTCAAATGACCATAACTCATTAACTAAGAATGATATGAAGATGATGTTTTTTCTCAAAATGACCCCCTATGAGTTAAGTTTTATAAAATATAAGATTTGAAAATTTTAAAGTGACAAAAGTTGAAGTTATTCTACGTTTTTGACAAACTGGTCAGATTGTAAAGACATGAAATTTTCACCTAGAACACTCAAAACATGATCAATCCACTTCCATGATACATGCAACTTGAGAAACATGTTTTATACTAAAATACAACCAATTAGACATCCAAAAAGAGATTAAACAAGAAATTTGGAATCATGTGAACAATTTGAAAGAAAACAAATTTAAAGTCTCCAATTCATGTTCTAGACACACATGCATCATCAATCCAAGAATTACCAACAAGATATGATGTAAACCAAACATGCATAAGATATAAAAGAGATATAGAGTAAATATTAATCACAATACCAGCCACCAGAAGGATTAGAAGTGTTTGGTGGCCTTGGAAAGCTTGGGCCTTGAAGAGCTTAAGAGGCTTCAATGAAGGATATGAAGAAAAAAAAGAAAAATGAATGAAGGAGATGAAGAAGATGATTATGGTGCTAAATTGATTTGGTTATCTCAGCCCCAAAGAGAGAGATATGTATTGGAGAGTGATGGAGAGAATCAAATGAGGGTAGGGTGGGATGGTATGCATCATCAGTCATATCATGACTAGTATGAGTAATATTTTAATTGAATTGAATTTGGTAGTGGTGGAGAGGGGCTTTCGAGGAATTTCAACTCTCCCAACAAACTAGTTGTGGTGGAAATTCAAGTAATCAAGACTTGATGGTTGATATGTAAATACTAAAAATTAAGGTAACTACAAGATTGCAAATGCAAGAGGGGTATTTTTTTGAACGAAATACTAACTAACAAAATTTACACAATATATTATTTTCACTTTTGAAAATTAAACTAATAAATACACAAATATCTCAAAACTTTTTAAAATTACACAATGACCCCAAAACGGGATACTAGAGAATCATAAACGTCACATAATACCTCTATACTTTACAAACTAAAAATAAGTCAAGAATAAGTTTGAAATACTAATTTCTTGAAATTCTTAAATACTTTTCTAAAATTACAAAATAACCCTTAGCGAAAAATACAGAGTATACACATTAAACTGTCACCAAGACTATCAAATATGCAGAAGAAAGAAAACAATACAAAGTTTGTGATTTTGATCCTGATGCATATTGGCCCAATTCTAGTCAATTAGTTATCTTGTCCCGTCGTCGATTTGATAATCTCCACATAATGGAATACTTTGGCGGTGGTTTGAGAGTTGAACGGCGTCAAATTTTTTTCTTAAACTTCAAACCGTTAAAAGCTAAAAAACCCTTTGGCTGTGAGCCTTTTTTTCTGTTCTTCTTCTTCTTCTTCTTCTTCTTCTTCTTCTTCTTCTCATATGTATATTTTACATGCAATTCCAATCTTCCTGTGATACTTTTAATTTTTTCCTTTGTTTCTTCAGCATTTATTTCTTTTTCTTGTGATTGTGTACTTATGTTGTTACTATTTTGTATCAATGAATCTGACCTTCTCCTATTGTGTACGGGAAAATCCTTTGAGGAAGATTCAGGTGTACACCAAGAACAGAGAATGGAAGAAGTAAGGTAGTGAGTAGGGAGAGAGTAAGACAATGGCAACTGTGAGAGATAGAGACGGTCTATGGGCAGAGCTTCCGCGTAGTTCAGAAGATCAGATCCTTGCAATGAAGGGTTAACGATCCTATATATATTGGGGAATGTGACCGTTGGAGTGGGTTAATGCGCCCATTAATGGCGACTTAATTACCTTAACCATAACGGCACGTTTGACCGCATATATAGGGACCGTTACGCACTTCGTCCGCGTATACCGGCACCGTTATGAGGTTGACCGGATTTATGGAGCACGTGGTCGTAAATCTCTCAAAGCAGTTAACAAGGGTCACGCTCGGGCTTGGTTGTCGCTCGCGCGCGACAGAACTCACTCTATCCTCCAAACCACTAAGTCCCTACAAGTCCCGTGTGGAATGATATGCGAGGGCCCTGTCTCACAGCCCCCACGTGGATCAGCATAGGTAGTTATCCTGTGTGTGTGGAGCACAGCTAGGTGTGCTGGATGACTGCCACGTGGCTGTGATCTGTCTGTCTGGAAAGCACCATCTACATTAGCCCCCTTTTTGCGCGTGGAGACACTGATAAGATAGACTTCAATGCGCAAAAACCAGCGCGCGCGTTGCTGCTATGCACCAATTCCAATGTCTGAGAAATCAGCCACCGTACGTGTCATTATGACCTAGAATCCCTAGAGTCGTTCCGTCTGTTCCTCTAGGGTTTTATCCGTGAAATCAGCATAGGCCTGTGATTGCGTGATTCGGCGGTGACTGTTGCGATTCGACCATTGAAAGGACGCGACTCTTAAGTGGTTTTGAATAAATACTCATCATCTTCCATTGTTGCAAACTACTGCTTCTCTCTAGAGTGAATGTTTTTTTGGGAACCTCCGAGAGCAAATCCATATAATCAATCACCAGTTCTTCTTGGCGAACCGACTCCTTCAAATCGCTTCAAAAACACAAGGCTAGCTTACTCAATTTTTGATTAATGCTTCTCGTATGAGTATCTTTCTCTTAAAATGTTTTGAATCTGTTGAATCTGAAATCCATAAACATTTGAAACCCACCATTGCTTGTAAATGTGGAAAGGAAGAATTGCTCTTTTTATCGCCAGAAGATCCCTTAGACAAGGATTTGTTTTAAGAGCTGTATGCGATGTAATGCTATTTTTTTCAAACATTAGAACTCTATTTTGGCTTCTTTTTTTCTGAATGATCTCCTTTCGCATTTCGATGCTTCAATGATTATCGCATCATGTTTTGTCATAATTACTTGGATTATCGTGCCGCCATAGTATTTGCTTCTTACGCAGTGGGCCCCGCCCTCATCATGACCTAGGGTCATTAAATAAGGCGTGCTACTATATCGTCGTAGTCTTTAATAGGGTCATTGATTCTTGCTTGTTTCCGTGGCATTGTTGACTCGGCCAGGAAACAGAAGTGTCTCCTCTGAGTCCTATATAAACCCCTTTTCTTGCTATTTTTTTTCTTCATTCAAACTCCTTTGATTGACAGAATCTCATCTCGAGTGAGTCCTCAAGGCTCTTTTCATTTCTCTTTGACCATCTTTGATCCGTATCAGCTCTGGTCTTCCAAGCTTGAATTTTTGCATTGTGCTATAGAAATGGTTCCCAAGGACTTCGCCGGAAAGGCCCCTGATTGGCCTGGTCATTCCGAAGACCAATTGTGTAATATTTCGTTGGAACGAAGATATTTCTTCTTTATTATGTTTGCAGGGGTCATATCCGGTGACTTTACGGAAAGGCGCAACTTTGTACCAACTCTTCTACCAGCAAGTAATGAGCGGTGTGCATGTTTGTCGGTTCTCCGGCGGAGAACTATTTGCCACCATTGTTTCAGTCAGGGTGCAACAGGCGAGTGTGTTTATTCCTTGTACACAATCAGCTTCCTACCCCATGAGCTGTTCTCCTATTTGTTCTTTACATCAGAAGTCTTCATGGCATGAAGTTCATCTGGCATCTCACCGTATCAAGGGTACAAGCAAGAGCCCTGTTCTGGTCGAGAACATCGACGACAACGTCAAGTTTCGTAGCTTTAGTGTTTTTCGTAGGATCGTTCCTTGGGAACACTTAAATTTTTTATTGGAAGTTTTTCCTCGTTGTAAGCTTTGTTTTAAACTGCTATCTAGACAGGTAAATTGTAAGCCACATTTGACTGTTATGAAAGTATGCTTTTTCATTTGCTGTTTTGTCTACTACAATAGACTGTAACTTCGCGTACTGACTTGCTATACGACAAAACAAACTTTGTGTTTTGCCGCGATTTAGCGAGATAGTCTTTGAATGAATTTCTACCTAAACAAATAGGCTTTGGATTGCATAGGATCATTTTGTTACTGCTGCTATTTAGGAAGATAGGCTTTGGATCACATGGGATCATGTTTTGTTATTACTGCTATCTAGGCAGATAGGCTTTGGATCGCATGGGATCATGTTTTGTTATGTCTGCTATCTAGGCAGATAGGCTTTGGAGCGCATGGGACCATGTTTTGTTATTGCTGCTATCTAGGCAGATAGGCTTTGGATCGCATGGGATCATGTTTTTGTTACCATTGCTATCTGGGCAGATAGGCTTTGAATGAATTAGCAGATATAAGTAATATGAACAATTAAGTAAATGGAGCAACAAGACAATAATTTGATAAAGTTCTCTCATATGGGAGAGGTATTATTATTAAAGCATCCTCATATGGGAGGAGCACGAGAACAGATTCCTCATATGGGAGGAAGCAACGCAAAATACATATGAACTGAGGAGTAATAAAACATATGAATTGAAAGGCAAATAGACAAGGCTAAGGATAGTACTTCTTAATCCAGCGCATGTTGATTGGACTCGGAGTTGTTGCAGTCCCATGAAGCTTCTGAATGGTGCAGTAACCACTATCGAACACTTCTTTGACATCGAATGGCCCTTCCCAATTAGAAGCGAACTTAGGGTGAGCCGCTTCTCGCATACAGTGATATGAAGCTCGTAAAACTAGGTCCCAAACTGCAAAGTCTCGGTGTTGAATAGTTTTGTAGTATGCACGAGCGATCCTTTCTTTGTACCTTGTGTTAGCTCTCTTGGCCTCTTCACGCCTTTCTTCCAGTAGGATAAGATCTTGCTCACGTTGATTCTCGTACAAAGCATGAAAAGCTATTCTTGCAGATTTAACTTTGATTTCAGCTGGGACCACAACTTCGGCTCCATAGCATAGAAGGAAAGGGGAGACTCCTGTGGGAGTCCTTGGAAATGTGCGATATGCCCATAAAGCCAGACTTAGGGAGTTTGCCCACTTCTTGTATCATCTGCGACCATTTTACTCAGGATCCTCAGCAATGTCTTGTTCGTTGCTTCTGCTTGTCCATTCCCTTTTGGGTAATAGGGTGTGGAGCACACCTGCCTTTTGTTGTACTTAGCTAGCTTTGCAGCCACTTGTCGATTCACGAAAGGAGTGCCGTTGTCGGAGAGGATTGAATTGGGAATCCCGAATCGATATATAATGTTCTCCTGAATGAAGTTAAAACCGCAAGTGCATTCGCTTTCTTGAGTGGTACCGCTTCCGCCCACTTGGTGAACTGCTCAGTTGCAGTAACGATGAACTGATTCCCATTCGAGCCCGGTCGAATGGGGCCGATAAAATCCAAGGCCCACGTGTAAAATGGCCAAGTTGTTCCAAATGCATGCAAGTCTACAGCGGGAGCGTGTACAAGGTTGCCTTTGAACTGACATTCTTAACACCTTTTGACCTTGGTGCGACAGTCTGCTTCAATTGTAGGCCAGAAATAACCAACAGCGAGGATCTGTCTGCATAACTTCGCGCCCCCTTGGTTCTCCACTTGATGGGACAGATCCATTACTTCTTGCGCTTCTTGGCTACCCAAACATCTGAGCAGGTTCCCCTCGTGACCTCTTCGCCAGAGTATGTTTTCCTTTACGACATATCGGGTTTCCTTTCTTTTAAGCTTTTCAGCTTCCTTCCTGTGAGTTGGTTCGACTCCTTCCTTCAAATAGTCAAACAGCGGCTTCCTTTAATCTGTATCGTCATCGATTGCAGCAATTTCTAAGGACCTTTGACCAATGCGTAGTTCTCGCAGTTCCCTTGAATGACTGCAGCATATGTTGACATTTCTGGCCAGTGAATCCCATATCTCTGAGCTTTCCTATAGATGGACACTTCATTATCTCATCAGGAGTGTTGATGGATTTTATCTAATAGTGCCTGCCCTTCCTGCCTCGAGACACATCGCATAAGTACTCCTTCTGGTCCCTTAAAGTAGAGGGAGTTATAGTGCACACAGTACCCCTTTGTGGATGCCCAATTTTCTATGCTCTTTCCTTCAAAAATCGCATGCAGTATTGGCCTTCTCCAGTCTTCAACAGAATCCTCCTTGCATAGATCTTGTGCCAGAGCTGGGGTGGTTCTGACTTCGATCAAAATCCTTGCTGGGCATTTGTCGGCACTGATTTTGGATCTCAAGGTGGCTAAAGCATCTGTGTGTCAGTTATCAGCTCTAGGAGTATGCTCATACTTGATGTCATGAAACTGTTGTACCAGCTTCTCAACCATAGTCCTACAAGGTAACAGGTTGATCTCCTTCAATCCATACTCGTCTGTGGACTGTTTAACAATGAACTTCGAATCGTCCATGACCATCAAGTTTTTTACTTCTAAAGTCTTGGCTGCGAGGAGTCCTGCAATTAAAGCCTCATATTCTGCTTCATTGTTAGTGACTGGGAAATCCAATTTTGTTGACATTTGAATGAATTCTCCATTTGGCTTAGTTCGAACGACACCAGTTCCTCTTCCTTTTCTCGTTGACGACCCATCGAAATGCAGCTTCCAGTAGAGTGACTTGATTGCATAATTCTCAGGTCCTTCTAGATCCTCCTCTACCATTGGCTCGTTATTGTTGTCTGGGAACCGTTCCAATAAGTCTGCTACTTTCTGAGACTTAATTGTCTTTGGACGAGCACACGTGATGTCGTACTGCGAGATAGTCATGTACCACTTCGCTAATCTTCCACAGGGAGAGGAATGACTCAACAAGTACCAGGTGGGGTCACTCTTGGTGATCACCACTACTGGACTCAGCCGGATGTACCACGCGAGAGATGTAATAGATTGGTCTTTCCTGTCCCTCATGCTCTTGAGCTAGCAGAGCTCCTATAGATTTCCTGGTCGACGTCAGGTAAATCAAAAGTGGTGACCCTAGTTGAGGCGCAATCATTACACGCGGTGACGTCAACAAGTCCTTCAGCTTCTCAAATGCGGATTGATGCTCCTTCGTCCAACCCTACGCAACATTTTTCTTAAAAAGATCCCCGAAGTAGAAGGTCAGCTCTGCAATCGCTGGCACACATCTTCGCTAGTAGGATAGCTTTCCCAAGAATGTCTTCAAAGTGCTTTGGTTTTGGGGTACCACCATGCTGGTGATGGCTGAAATCTTCGCGGGATCAGGTTGAATTCCATGGCGGTGAATCACACACCCCAAGAGCTTTCCAGAAGTTACCCCAAATGCGCACTTCATTGGATTCATCTTCAGTTGGAAGCTCCTGCACCTTTCAAACACTTTCCGCAAGTCTCCCAGATGATATGCTTCTTCTTTTGACTTAATAACCAAATCATCAACATAGAATTCTACTTCCTGATGCATCATGTCATGGAAGAGAGCCATCATGGCGCGTTGATAAGTTGCTCCCACATTCTTCGATCCAAAGGTCATAACTGTGTAGTGAAAAACCCCATCTGGCATGATGAACACAGTTTTCCTCGCGTCTTTAGGGTCCATCTTGATTTGATTATACCCACTGAACCCATCCATGAAACTGAACATTCGATGACCTGCGGTAGAGTCAATGAGCAGGTCCATGTTTCGCAGCGGGAAGTCGTCCTTGGGACAGAAGCAGTTGAGATCTCTAAAATCCACGCAGATGCGAAGCCCATTTTTCTTGACAACTGGCACAATGTTGGCCAACCAAGTAGGTAACGCTTGGGTTCAATGAATTTGGCACTCAGCAGCTTGACTATTTCCTCCTTGATCTTCACGTTGATCTCTGGTCTGAAGCTCCTTGCAGTCTGTTTTACCGGCTTAGATCCGAGGACAACATCCAACCTATGCATTGTCACTCCTGTATCAAGGCCAGGCATCTCATCATACTCCCAGGCGAACACATCTTTGTACTCTGTGAGCAGCTTTAGCAGCTTTTATTCTTCTTCGCCCTTGAGATCCGCACGTAAGAATATAGGCCTCCTTTTCGCTCCAGATGGGCTTAGGAATACTTCCTTTAGCTCATGCTTCTGTGGCTTTGGTTTATCTTCCATGCATTCGGGCGCTTCTTTCAAATTTTCCTCTGGTAGATCTGGCTTCGGCTTGTCTTCCTCTGATGCTTTTTCAAGTTGATTGATTTGCCCAAGGATCCCCATGTTGAGGTGGGGGTACCCCCACGCGCCTTCATATGCGATAACACTTCTTCCCATTGGAGTAGAAGCTTTCTATCTCCTTTCCTTTTCTATCATGCTTCACCACCTTTTTAGGGTGTACACGTTTTTCTTCTGGTAAGCAATCTTTGGCACCTCTTCGCACGTAGGCACCTTTCCCGTGGGGTCTTGTCTTGTCACCATTACTCCTGCGGGTGACTGATCCTTGATATCCTCCCATCGGGGCAGAGGAGTTGGATTAAACGGCCCCGGTGTCTGTTCATCCGACATCTCAGTGAACCATACCGCCTCTGTCAGGTGCGCTTCATTCAGGTTAAATGGGTTTGTCGAGGCTGGTATCTCAACTACCCTACCATTCCAAAATGGCCTTCATCACCTGGTGGGCTGTTTAGGGTACTGCATCAAAACTATGGATCCACGCCCGGCCGATGATCATGTGGTATGTAGTGTTCGCATCAATGACATAGAACTTGGCAGAACACTTTATCTTTCCTATCTGGAGTCCCAGGCGGATCAAGACCACTGTCATCCTTGAATCGCTTCCAAATCCCATCAACGAAGATGGACGCCTGACAATCTTCTTCTCAGGAATCCCCGCTAACTTCAGTGCATTGAGCGAGACTACGTTGACAATTGCTCCTCCATCAAAAAATGCCCTCTTGAACTCGACATCATTGATCACTGCTGTTACGTACAATGGCTTCTGATGGCTTGCATCCGTCTTCTTATCGGATTCAGAGAAGGCCATTATCTTCTTAGTTGAGCGAGAGACCCTGAAAACTCTTCCATTGGAGACAACTATATCCTCCTCAAAGTATTTTGCCACTCTGAGGATCGCCTTTGTCATCTCCTTGCGACACTTTTCTGAAAAGTTCATTTCGTTAAAGAACCTTCTCCCTAAAGGGTGTCCTTTCAAGTTGAGGTAAGACCCCATGTTTACGCCACTGTTTGCATAGATCGATCACTTCCTCAATGGAGCATGGTAATGGCGGGACATCTGTGGTCGAAACCTTGTGCTGTTTGTGCGGTGAGACTGTATTGACTTCAGCCTCGCGCCCCCTCTTATAGTTAAATCTACCAACCCTGAAAGTCGGTCCTCCTGGGGATCGCTCAGGGGCATGCTTCTTCTTTTGCCTCTCAACTATAGGCTCTACATTCTTGGTACATTCGATTAACTATGAAAAAGTAGGCATTTGTAAATCAACATATCCTCGTACTCGTCTCGCATTCCTTGGAGACATATCTCGACGAGCCGGCTTTCAACCACCTTATCTCTGCATTCCAGTGATTTCGCCCTAAACTTCTTGACGAATGTGACTCCATCTTCGTCACGCTTCTGATACATACGCGACAAGTGGATCATCGTAACCTTATCCTCCATCTGAAAGAACTTGGGTATAGAACTTCTTGACCATGTCTTCCCATGTCTTTATGGAGCCAGCTTCCAGCGTCCTGTACCACTTATATGAGACGTTCCCCAAAGACATAGGGAACTCGCGCATCAGTAGGTTGGAATCAACCCCGTGCGGCCCCATCATGTCGATGAAGCGCATGACATGCTCCTGAGCATTCCCATTAACACCATCGAACTTCTCCCACTTATGGGCTTTTTACCCGTGCAGGATTGGGCATCAAGTAAATTTCGCGCGGAATAGGGGGCGCATTATCAACCTTCGGGATGATGGTGTCCGTGAAGCACGGATCCGCCACGAAATTATCCAGGGGCTGCTCCAAGGCCGTCATGCTTGTTGGTGTGCTTCCTCCCGTAACAGGGAGAAGGGTTGCGGCCGGGGGTGACACATATGCAAGGCCTGGACTGTGGGTGTAACCAACGTTGTTCACAGCTGGCGGTGGGAAGAGCAGGGGTTGTTGTGGTTGGTTATTAGTGGGAATACCCGGTAGCTGAGAAGCAGGCATAACAAGGGATGGTTGAACGATTTGTCCTTGGTTAGGATATGGCTGGACAATCGTTGGTGGGCTTTGCAAGTTGGGATTAGGAGGTGTGGGCGTTACCCTGCCCCCTGGGAGATAGCAGTTCCCAATGCCGGATTCTGAGCAAGAGATCCCAGAATCGACATGTTCTGGGCCATCTGTGCAGATTGAGCCTGGAGAGCCTTCGCCTGATTCTGAATGTTGCATTCAACGTCTCCAGGGTTGGAGTACCACCGGCTGCTGTGGAGTTAAGGCGGGTTTCCTCCCCTGAAGTCGTCTCTGTTGAGGGAGATCGGTTGCTGGCATCTTCATCGTGAGACATGGCTGCTTGCTAAGGTAAGTTTCACGTCGGGTTCACCAAATGTGTACGGGAGAATCCTTTGAGGAAGATTCAGGTGTACACCAAGAACAGAGAATGGAAACACAAGGAAGTGTAAGGTAGTGAGTAGGGAGAGAGTAAGAAAATGGCAACTGTGAGAGAGAGAGAAACAATATATGGGCAGAGCTTCCGCGTAGTTCATAAGATCAGATCCTTGCAATGAAGGGTTAACGATCCTATATATAGTGGGGAATGTGACCGTTGTAGTGGGTTAATGCGCCCATTAATGGCGGCTTAATTATCTTAACCATAACAGCACGTTCGACCGCATATATAGGGACCGTTACGCACTTCGTCCGCCTATACCGGAACCGTATACCGGAACAGTTATGAGGTTGAACGGATTTATGGAGCACGTGGCCATAAATCCCTCAAAGCAATTACCAAGGGTCGCGCGCGGGCTTGTTTTTCGCTCGCGCACGACGGAACTTACTCTAGCCTCCAAACCACTAAGTCCCTACAAGTCCCGTGTGGAATGATATGCGAGGGCCCTGTATCACAGCCCCCACGTGAATCAGCATAGGTAGTGATCCTGTGTGTGTGGAGCACAGCTAGGTGTGCTGGATGACTGCCACGTGGCTGTGATCTGTCTGTCTGGAAAGCACCATCTACACCTATCACAAATCAATTCACTATAGTTTGAGCTCAACAACTAGGGTCCAACAACTCTTCCATTTTCTTTTAATTTGTTCATATCAAAAGTCCGGTTCCTAAAAGAAAATTTAATAGAATGTGTTCAGTCACTAACACCCGTATGTAAAGGAATAAGAAACCGTTTTAACAAAGCAATCAAGCGTCATACGTAGTTAATTAGTTTAACTCACGCAATCTTCCTATAGATAACTATTTGATAATTTCAGTGGATTTCAAAAAAATATTCAAAAGGTGACAATCTGAAGGCAGGAACATACATTTTTGTCTAACATGTTGACTGTGTTCTTACGAATTCACAAAATGGGAAATATTTAAGAGTAAGAAATGCAAGAATTTGGTTACAGACAAGCTGGGGCAGTTACTCGCCGTGAAAACATGTCACTTGAAGGAAATGATCTGGTTTTCCACATAAGAATTGAAGAAAGAGACACCCATAATACAAGAACAAAGAACTAAACACATTTCACTGAATTCATAATGTCGTTCTAACATTCACCATGTATATGATGAACATATCAAGTGTTAGATAACTTGGACCCGTTTTTTTCTTGTTAGAAGAAAACAGTAAGTGAAGAAAGCAGAAAGTAAGAAGAAGAAGAAGATGACTTTCAAAATAGATAAACGGCTGAGTGTTGATACAATTTGTCGAAGAACAGTCTCGTACATTCACGATCTCCGTAAGACAGTATTCGCCGGGTACCGTTGGTCCCTTGGTTCTTGCTGTGGCGAATTGTCTCCTAGGATAAAAGTTCTTCCGATCTTGCATATGAAGCACCGGTTCTGCAACACCCAACGAACGAGAGTAGCAGAGAGAGAATTGGTGGAGAGATTGATAGCAGAGAATGAATGAGTGAATTCAGAATAAATTTTCTTAGAGAGGAGACTTCCTTTTATAGGAATTGAACGGGTTGGTTAAGGAGACACAACCGTTCAGACGGTTGCAACTGTTGGGTTTGGACAGTTAATTAACCGTTTGGATAATTAACGACACTGAAATGAACCATTTGGTTAATTAAAGACACTGAAACGAAATTGTGTCTGTCTAATTTTTCTGGGCTAGAATAAGTTATTTTCTGGCCCAAAAAGAATTAGTCCACAGTAAGGCCCAACAACTCAAGACCACGCACACACTACGACCCGTGCCCATGCCCGAACTCAAACCCGAGATAGCCAGACGGACGACGGCGGGGTCGCGCATGCGCGTGTGGTGGTTCAGACCGTGTCTAGGTCCTCCCTCCAGCAAAAACTGTGCTTCGCCCTAAGGGCGTGCCCTTATAGTCCAATATTGAAGTATATAAACACTTCAAACTCTCTCTTCCTCAAGATGTGGGCTGATTTTTTTTTTGGGAACATAAACCCAAACACAAACCCCCCAACTTCTACGACTTATTGCTCTTTCATTTTTAATGGTTTTCGACGAGTGAGTAACCGAAACGATTAAAACATTACCCTCTACATGATGGTGTAATTGATGTTCTTAATTCTCAAATGAGCCGGATGAATACAGGGCTCAAAGTATGGTAAACACCGACTTGTCGAAGACCATTTTCCAACAATCCCCCACATGAATGACCAATCAGCGTCGAAGCCAAAAGATCAAGTGGTTTTCAATTCTCTTTGTTTCTAATTAATTTCCTAAAGAAAATTAGCCTTAGGCCTTGAACTTTTCCATTAGTGAGATACTATAGGGTATACTGGCTTAGTCAGTGTGCGAAGTGCTTTGAACTGCCTTGCCGCAGTATATACCTAGTAGATAGTAACCACACAATTAATACTTGAGCATAGTCTGTTCTCATGGTTGTGCTCATTTTGGCCTTGAGACACTATTTCCTGGTTTCATGAGTATTCTTAGAGGATTATGCCTTCTCATCCTCCTAGAACCAGCCCCAGTTCCTACTCACATAGGTGAGAAACATTTAAGGGTATCTTTCCATACTCATCTTAACATGATCTCATTAAAAGCAAGACTTACCTTCGTTCTATCACTCGTCGCCCTAGGAATGGGATTGAAATATAGTTTCTTTTGTGAGTGATCTTAATATTTGCACAAATATTTAGGTTTTCCCTTTTGAACCTAGTTATTGGGATCTCCAATCTCCTAGGTTGGGTTTTCCGCTATCGTGCAACTCTTTACGAGATAAGCATTAGCCCCACTCCCGTTGACGAACTTGCAACTAATTCTCTCGGTACACCTTAAGTTAGCGGATCCGCTAAGTTTTCTTTTGACTTTACACAATCGATCGATATTATCCCTTCTGAGAAAAGTTTCCTAATGGTATTATGCCTTCGACGCATATGTCGAGACTTACCATTATATATAGTACTTTGTGCCTTGCCTATTGCAGACTGACTATCGCAATGAATGCAAAAAGACGGCACAGGCTTTGGCCATATTATAATGTCCTCGAGGAAATGGTGACGCCATTCAGCTTCTTTCCCTGCCTTGTTTAACGCTAAGAATTTCGATTCCATAGTAGACCTTGCAATGCACGTCTGATTTGAGGACTTCCAACATATTTCCGCTCCTCCGAGGGTAAATACATACCCACTCGTCGATTTGGAATCTTTTGTATCAGATATCCAATTAGCATCGCAATATCCTTCCAATACTGCAATATAGTTGGAACATTGTAATCCTAGATCTTTAGTGTATCGTAGATACCTTAACACTCGGATTGCAGCTGTCTAGTGATCCTTTCCAGGGTTACTGGTGAACCAAATACGTTTTCCAACTGCTTGTGCGATGTCTGGCCTAGTACAATTCATAATGTACATAAGGCTTCCGATTATTTGAGCATACTCTAATTTCTTGATAGACGGGCCAAAGTTTTTGGTGAGATGCATGCTCACATCCACTGGTGTCTTTACTGGCTTGCTATTAATTTGGTCGTGAGATTGAGTTAATGCATAGCCATTTGGAGTTCTGGAAATATTTATTCCTAGAATAACATCAGCTGCCCCTAAGTCTTTCATGTTGAAAGTTGGGGATAATAATCTTTTCGTGGCACGTATTACTGTCTCGTTACTTCCAAGTATTAACATATCGTCTACATAGAGACATATTATGACGCATCCACCATTCACAGTTTTAGAATATACATATTTGTCACATTCGTTAGTTCTAAAACCGTTGTCGTCATAATCCTGTCAAACTTTTCATGCCATTGTTTGGGAGCCTGTTTTAATCCATATAAGGATTCTTCAGTCGAAAATATTTGTTCTCATTTCCTAGAACTCGAAACCCTTCCGGTTGTTCCATGTAGACTTCTTCGTCTAATTCTCCATTAAGAAAGGCCGTCTTGACATCCATTTGATGGATTTCAAGATTAAATATTGCTGCAATAGCAATCAACATATGGACGGATGCTATTCTAGTTACTGGAGAATAAATATCGAAAAAATATATTCCTTCCTTTTTCGTGTAACCCTTGGCAACTAGCCTTGCTTTTTATTTGTCGATGGATCCGTCGGGTTTCAATTTTCTCTTGAAGACCCACTTGCATCCTAGGGGGTTGCAACCATGTGGTAAATCACTAATTTCCACGTATTGTTGTGCAATATGGATGCTATCTCACTTTTAACGTGTTCTTTCCAATAAGGAGCGTCCATGCTTGCCATAGATTCCTTCTAGGAAGTAGGATCATTTTCAAGCATGAAGGTAAGAAATTTAGGTCCGAAAGATTTTTCGGTTCTTTGCCTCTTACTCCTTCTTGGTTCTACGTCTTGGTCATCATCATCTCCAAGAGTAGAGTCATATGTCCGTTTTTCAGTTTCATCCGTCTTCTTTTATTTTTAAGGAGAAGTATCCTCAAAGAAAGATGCGTTTGATGATTCAATAATCGTATTTTCGTGAATATCAGGTATTTCTGATTTGTGAATCAAAAATTGATACGCACTACTATTCAAGGCATAACCAATAAAGATGCAATCAACTGTTTTAGGACCGAGTCTTACTTTCTTAGGCAGTGGTGTAGCCACTTTAGCGAGACATCCCAAAACTCGTAGATGTTTGTAGGAGGGAGTTTGTCCTTTCCATAATTCATATGGATTTTTATCGACATTTTTCTTGGGTATTCTATTGAGAATATAATTGGCACTTAGTAACGCTTCTCCCCCCAAATTCTGGGTAATCCAGAACTTAAAAGTAATGCATTCAGCATTTCTTTTAAGGTTCTATTTTCCACTTTGCGCACAAATTTCTGCGACGGGAGAATAATACTCTCGTCCTCGCTCACTACGTAGGATTTTAATCCTTTTGCTAAGTTGGTTTTCTACCTCTGCTTTGTATTGCTTAAAAGCGTCCAAAGCCTCATCTCGACTATGTAATAAGTATACATAGCAGTACTTTGTACAATCGTCGATAAACGTTATAAAATACTTCTTTCCACCTCTTGTTGGTACAAACTTTAAGTCACATGTGTCGGTGTAAATTAATTCAATAGAACTAGTCGTCTTTAAACCAATAGGTTTAAATGATTGTCTTGTTAATTTTGCCTCAACAAAAATTTCACACTTGTGATTAAAGTTTATTTCTCTTTTTGGAAGATGGTCCAAAGTCATTAATTTCCGAATTGATTCGTAATTAACATGACCAAGTCTTCCATGCCACAAACATGAAGAGGAAATGGAAGAAGTAAACGAATCAAAAAAGTAGTTAGTAGCTGCATTCTTATTCATATCCGAGACAATCATTACATTGAGTTTGAACATCCCATCCTTCAAGTAACCCCTACCCACATACTCTCCTCTCTTGGTCATTACACATTTGTCGGATTCAAAAACTAGTTTGAATCCTTTCTTGCTACGAACAGAACCAGACTACGTTCTTCCTAATTTCTGGGACATGGAGAACATCATTGAGTACTTACCGCTCCTTTTCCTTTGACGGTGGATGTCGGTGAATTCCCCATGTAGATTTGTTCCTCGGTATCAACAATCTCATAGGAAGCGAACATGCTTTCATCCGAACATATGTGACGGGTGGCGCCAGTGTCAACCCACCATTCTCGAGAGTTTCCTTCGCCAAGGTTCACTTATGAAATTACGGCTGCGAAGTTACCTCCTTCATCATCGTTCTTGGATTTGGCCATGTAAACTTCAGACTTCTTGCCTTTGGAGGTCATTCGCTTCTTTCGGCAATCCTTGATCATATGACTCGTCCTGCCACAATTGTGACACTTACCCGTGAACCTCTTCTTCTTTTGGGTAGAAGCGCGGTGTTTCCGTTTGAGATTGTTGGATTCCGAACCTCCCTCCATCATATTAGCTCTAGGTTGGTGGCTAGTCGAGGGCCTTTCATCGGCAATTCGTTTGCCTTCTTCAATCCTAAGACGGACAATCAAATCTTTCATGCTCATCCCCTTTCTTTTATGCTTTAGGTAGTTTTTGTAGTTCTTCCATGCCGGCGGCAACTTGTGGATCATGAATCCAACAAGAAACTCTTCAGGAATGATCATATTCTCGTATTGGACGACATGAATTAGGCATTGGAACTCTTGAACCTGTGACATGATACTTTTGTTGTCTACCATCCTAAACTCTAAGAAATTTTCCACCACGAACTTTTTGGCTCCCGCATCTTCTGTTTTGTATTTTTCTATAGGGATTGACAAAGTTCTTAAGCGGTCTTTACAGCGTAATACACGTTATACAACTGATTTTCTAGGCTATTCAATACATAAAAAAATCAGAATGATGCAGAAAATCAGACTGCTTCTTTCGTTGGATTTTCAGAACGTTTAGGCGCGTCCTCCGTCATATATTTTGCAAGGCTTAGGACGGTGAGATATATAAATACATATTATGTTACCACCGTTTGAAGTCTTTGTCGGAGAACTTTTCAGGTTTCTCAACCGGATGAGCATTGACCGGTATAGCAGCAGTAACCGGCACTGCCGAATTTGTGGCTGTCGTGCTAGCCTCGGTTCGTCAGTCTTCCATTGCTAAATAAAAATAACAATTATGTTTACATACAGTACACAACCGGACTGTAAAGGAAGCGGATTACAAAAATAAATATTAATGAAAATTATTTCAGATTACAGAATCTGACTGTAAAAGAAAAATTATAACTGAAGAAAAATAATCTGACTGTAGAAAATAATGTGTCTGAATTTTTCACTTACTGTTTTCATAACAGAGTCCAGATACTGTCATACGATTGTTAGATATCTTGGACCCGTTATGTTCTTGTTAGAAGAAAACAGTAAGTGAAGAAACAGAAAGTAAGAAGAAGAAGATGACTTACAAATACATAAACGGCTGAGTGTTGATACAACCTGTCGAAGAGCAGTCTCGTACATTCATGATCTTCGTAGGACAATATTCGCCGGGTTCCGTTGGTGCCTTGGTTCTTGCTGTGGCGAATTGTCTCCCATAATAAAAGTTCTTCCGATGTTGCAGATGAAGCACCGGTTCTGCAACACCCAACGAACGAATGAGTGAATTCAGAATGAAATTTGTGAGAGAGGAGACTTACTTTTATAGGAACTGAACGGGTTGGTTAAGGAGAAACAACGGTTGCGCACACGCTACGACCCGTGCCCGAGACCGAGCCGGCCGGACAGACGGCGGCAGCACGCGCGTGTCTAGGTCCTCCCTCCTGCACAAAATGTGCTTCGCCCTAAGGGCCTGCCCTTATAGTCCATTGTTGAAGTATATAAACACTTCAAACTCTCTCTTCCTCAAGATGGGGGCTAATTTGTTTTGAGAACATAAACCCAAACACAAACCCCTCAACTTCTACGGCTTATTGTTCATTCATTTTTTAATGGTTTTCGATGAGTGAGTAACCGAAACGATCACCGCGTTACCCTCTACATGATGGTGTAATTGGTGTTGTTAACTCTCAATTGAGCCGGATGAAAACCGGGCTCAAAGTCAGGTAAAAAACCGACTTGTCGAAGACCATTTTCCAACATCAAGAACTTTGAATGTATTTTTGATTAACTAATAATCTAAGCATTCAGACATACATTGGTAAGAGCTTGACACGAGATTTTAGATTCCTTCCCCCATGTTCCAGTTAGATTACACGGTCCTTTTTGCTACTAAGTTGGACAAGTACACTTTGAAAGGAACGCGGTTGTTTTACACTATCTTTAGTATGTTATTGAACAACAATTACAGGTAAAAAAGATTTCAGTGTGTGAAGTGGCAGAATTTAATGGCCCCTGCAACAACCCAAAGAATTAGTCCATTCCATCAATAGGGTAATCATGTTATCGAACGTCCATGAGACATACTTTACCATCTACCAAACCAACAAAGCTGTAAAGGATAATGTTTTTGCTATTTAGGCCTGAGGAAACTGTGCAACAAACTGCGAAAACTTTGTACAACCATTACCTGCAGGAGAGTCATATGGATGGAGGTTGCAACGGGAGAAACAACAACACCGAACCGAATCATTAGAAGTAGAATTGCGAAAGGAAGCAAGCAGAATAAATCCAAGAACGACAAATTGGAATATATCAGATGAAGGCGTGGTGACTTGTGAGGTGTCGTTGGAGCAGACCAAAGAAAGGCAAGCCAGCAACATCACTGTGTCGATCCAACCGCCTTTTCTCTTCACAGAAATTTCATAACCCTTTTGAAAATTTTGGAGGGCTCTCGTCGACTGGAAAAAAAGGGAGTGGGAGAGGTTATTATACGTAGGTAGGTGCGATTCAGAGGAAAAGATGCATCGTTTTGCTGATTATGTTCCTCGGGTTTTGTAATGGATGTCACGAATGAAGGGTTAAATACTGAGAGATTTAGATTTTCGGGGTATTTTTGTTCATAAAGATTATATGTGGGGTTGTTTTATAAGAAGGCATCTTAAATGTGGATCTGTTCCTCGAAAAAAATTAAATGTGGATCTTCACTCTTTTAATGAGTAAAGACTAGCAACACCAATTAGGATTTGGAGAAAAGTAATTGATTTTCACTTACCTAGAGTTGTAGAAAGACCCAAGTACTGTTGGTGATTTGACGTGTAGACTACACATTTTGCTGTAACTCTTCCATCACAACCCGGAGGCACATCTGTGAAGAAGACTGCAGACGATTTTATGTTTCCCCAAACCTGTATCGTATTACTGTAATAGTTGTCGAAAGACTACTTGTATCTTCTATACCGACACTTGAGGGAAAATGAGTCTGTCTTCCATCACAAAGAGGTGGAAAACATACACCCCCTCATGACGCTGTGATACTCGTAAACTGCCCTTTCTCTTGAGTGGTTGTAGGGTTGTTGACAAAGCTTAACCACAGTACGAAAAGATAGGGTGAAAATGGACATCCATGGACTTCCTATGAGGGACAAGGCTCCCTACAGTGCCACCTCGCAACAGAAAGTTAAAAAGTCGGGGTAGTTACACATTCCATAACAAGACAAACTGATCGTCAAAGTACGTCTTTGTCCGTGCTCTTCTGATGGAACTCTCACTCCTCTGTCATATGTCTTACACATCTTGACATTCAGGGTTATAAAGCATGTATTTCCCTTGTTCTTTCTTGTTGAGATATGAAACAATCAGAAGTTGGAAGAAGTCCAACCTCAAAAATAACTACTGGATTCCATTGAAGTTAGATTAATGAGTGAAGATACAGAAACTACTCAAAGTTTGATACATTCTTGGCCTCACACGTGTACATTTCTCTATATTTAGGCACATCATTACTGTATAAATACATCCACCGTCATTCTATCTTCCCGATCAAACTAGAGCCTAAGGCTCCTACACAAAAAACAAAAAAAATAAATAGATATAGTTCCAGACATATTTATACATACCTTCACCATCATTCATCTTTATCATCAAACCAAAGCCTAAGGCTCGTATATACCAATAAAAAAAACCTATATTTCCTAATAGAACCGACATCCTTTCATTCAGAAAAAAAGAAACATGGTCAAAACTATTATTAACCTTTTCACCATTATGTTGGTGGCCTCGACAGCCACGGCCTCCTTCTTCCCTCTTCACCATTTGTATCATAAGAGGGCATTATTCCACCAAGGCTCTGGCTCAGGCCAGGGTTCACTCTCAGGCCAGGGTTCACTCTCAGGTCAGGGCTCAATCGGAGCCCAGGGCTCACGTCAGGGCGAGGGCTCACTCTCAGGTCAGAGCGCAGGACAAGGCTCACTCTCAGGCCAGGGCTCAGGCCAAGGTTCACTCTCTGGCCAAGGCTCAGGGCAGGGGTCACTCTCAGGCCAAGGCTCATTCTCAAGCCAGGGCTCACTCTCTGGCCAGGGCTCACTTTCCGGCCAGGGATCAGGCCAGGGCTCGCTCTCTGGCCAAGGATCAACCTCGGGTTCGAGTTCAGGCTCTATTTCAGGAACAAGTTCGGGATCGATCTCAGGTTCAGGATCTGGTACGGGCTCTAACTCGCCTTTAGCCTCAACAAGAACAAACTATGGTCCAAGTTCTGGCCCAGAATCTAGTCCACCAACATCTGGAGCAAAACCGGGAGCCTCTACTCCTCCACCATCACAAACAAGCGCATGGTCAGGCTCGGGAACATCCTCATTTAAAGGCTCAGGTTCAGTGAGTGGCTCTGGCTCAGGCCATGGCTCGCTGTCAGGCCAAGGATCAGGCTCAACCTCGGGTTCAGGCTCAATTTCAGGAACTGGTTCGGGATCAGTTTCAGGTTTTGGTTCAGGGTCTACCTCACATTCAGGTTCAGGCTCAACAAAATCAAACTATGGTCCAAGTTCTGGCTTGACCTCTACTCCCCCAACATATGCACCAAACCCGAGAGCCTCTGCTCCTCTTCCATCACAAAAAGGCTCAGGATCAGGGTCGGGAACAACCTCATCTAAAGGTTCAGGTTCAGTGAGTGGCTCGGGCTCAGGCCAAGGCTCACTTTCAGGCCAGGGCTCTATCTCAGGCAAAGGCTCAGGCTCTACCTCGGGTTGGGGTTCAGGCTCATTTTCAGGAGCTGGATCGGTCTCAGGTTTAGGATCTAGTTCGAGCTCTAACTCACCTGCTGGTTCAAGCTCAACAAGATCAAACACTGGTTCAAGTTCTAGCTCCGGCCCTACACCACCAACATCCGGGTCTAAATCGGTAGCCTCTGCTCCTCTCTCATCGGAAACAATCAAAGGATCAGGCTCGGGCTCGGGATCAACCTCATTTAAAGGTTCGGGTTCAATGAGTGGCTCCGGATCAAGCCATGGCTCACTTTCAGGCCAGGGATCCGGCCATGGTTCGCTTGCTGGCCAAGGCTCAAGCTCAACCACAGGTTCGAGTTCGGGATCAGGATCAGCCTCATCTAAAGGTTCAGGTTCAGTGAGCGGCTCGAGCTCAAGCCAAGGCTCAGGGTCAGCCTCAACCTCAGGTTCGGGTTCCGGATCAGCCTCATTTAAAGGTTCGGGTTCAGTGAGTGGCTCGTCCTCAAGCCATGGCTCACTTTCAGGTCAGGGCTCCGGCCATGGTTCGCTCGCAGGCCAAGGATCAGGCTCAAGCTCTGGTTCAACATCAGGTTCGGGTTCGGGATCAACCTCATATAAAGGTTCAGGTTCTGTGAGTGGCTCGGGCTCTAGCCAAGGCTCACTTTCAGGCCAGGGCTCCAGCCATGGTTTCCTCACAGGCCAAGGCTCGGGCTCAAGCTCCACCACAGGTTCAGGTTCGGGGTCAGGATCAACCTCATCTAAAGGTTCAGGTTCAGTTAGCGGCTCGGGCTCAAGTCAGGGTTCACTTTCAAGCCAGGGCTCAGGCCATGGTTCCATCTCAGGCAAAGGCTCAGGCTCTATCTCGGGCTCGGGCTCCAGCCAGGGCTCACTGTCAGGCGAGGGCTCTGGACATGGTTCCCTATCAGGACAAGGCTCAGCCTCAGGTTCGGGATCAGCCGCATTTAAAGGTTCAGGTTCAGTGAGTGGCTCGGCCTCCAGCCAAGGCTCACTTTCAGGCGAGGGCTCCGGACATGGTTCGCTTTCAGGTCAAGGCTCAGGTTCTGGAGCGGCCACATTACAAGGCTCAGGTTCACAGACGGGCTCGGGCTCAGGTTCATTTTCACACTCAAGACATTTGAAGATGTTATAAGAAGCTCAAGACTACATCCCACAAAGGAATCAGTATTGTTTTGTTTAGGGATTATGGCCTAATAAGGAAACGCATTAATCTACATGCTATCTATCAGTTGTTGTACGTGCCTGAATGATAAAACTATAAAATAGTAAAAGTGTAAGTAATTATCTACATTTTTTGAAATAAAAGCCAATACTTTTACTAATGTGAAGAAGGAAGCACGCTTATTACAAACGAGATTTCAAAATGGGTTGGCCCGATGGAGTGGATTGTGTCTACATGAAATCATCCATTCTTTGGTTGTGATGAAGATCCAGTGGAATCTAATGAATCCTCATTCTTCCCTTCACAAAAGCATATTGTAGCCGGTCTTCACGAAGTAGTAGCTGTTTCGAGAGATGCCTTTTAAAATGAAGTCTTTGCTTGGGAGTATACTTGTCACTACAAAAAAAAAAAAAAAAAAAAAAAAAAAAAAATCATTCTGTTGATGAGCATGTTCATCGTTAAATCAAATAAATGGCTGCCAGAATGAAAAAAATGACGACTTTTGCTCATCAACATGCAATCAAAATAGCTTAGATGTTAGTTTGACCGGACGGCGAAAACTGCTCGTCGTCTTTCATTTTTAAAGATGATGACTTTACTGTCGTCTTCAAATTTCCAGCAACTATTTTTTTCGTCTTTCTTTCAGAATAACGACGGATTTATGGATTTTTTCTATTTGCCCAGTTTCTCGTCGTTTTTGTTAAAACAACGATTTTGCTCGTCTTTTGTCATTTCTTCCCACTAGTTTTTGTCGTCGGTATTTAGATATCTTTTTAAATTAGAATTTTCTATAAATAGATATTAAAACCATCAATGACTTTTAAGAAATAAGAATTTCTTTCTATTAATAATCACTAGGCGATACCCGGCGCTTTTAGCGCGGATTCGGAAATAAAAATTGTTATTAAAACATAGTAACATTCACCGAATTTCTTTGCGAATCATGGAAAGACATTTAGTTTATCACACAAAATAATAGTGATAAACTTCCTCAAAAAAAATAGTGATAAACTTGAATGGTACCAATCGTCTGTAACCATGGTCAATGGTGGATTCAGATATTTACCATAGTGGGAGGCTACAATGTTGGAACAAATTTTAATGCAAATTTCTTGCCCATCAAGAGTTTGTTTGGTGATGCAGAATCTTTTTTTTTTTTTGTAGAGCTCTGCATTTTTATATCGAAAGCAGGTTGTTAATGTGTTGTTTATCTGCTTTATGGATAACAACTGCTTTTCCACCGTACATCTTGAGAAGCATGGGAATATTTGCTTTCTCGGAAATGTTTTTTTGATATTTTTTGAAATTACTATTTTAACCCTGCCATAACAAAATTCAAAAAGTAACTATCGAATACCATAATGGGACGCTAAAATGTTGTAACAAATTTGATGCAAATTTCTGGCCCATTAAAAGCTTGTTTGGTGATGCTTTTATTTATTTATTTATTTATTTATTTATTTATTTATTTATTTATTTATTTATTTTTGCTTTATAGAGCTCTGCTTTTTTTATATCGAAAGCAGGTTGTTAATGTGTTTGGTAATTGTTATTTATCTATTTTTTGGATAAAAATTTACGTTGGAAAAGCAGATGTTATCCATGCCATAACAATTTTGTTGTTATCCATGCCATAACAATTTACGTTGGAAAACCAGTTGTTATGGCATGGTTACGTTAGAAAGTAACCATGCCATAACAAAAATTCAAAAAGTAACTATCGAATTGCAACAAAACTCTATCATGTCTAATATTTTCATTTCGGAACTTAGAAAAACTATTATTAATGCAATAATGACCAATCCCAAAATGGAAGTAGGAGGTATTCAACATGTTATATATAAAATTTACTAAACATTTTTTAAATGGATTTCTACAGTAACTTGCTCACAGCACTTTCGATAGAATAAAACACCAGATATTTATGACCTAAATAGTGTTTTAGATAAGGGAAATATAAGTTGATTGGGGGTAAAAGTGAAATATATGTGAAGCTACCAAATATATATATGTGTGTGTGTGTGTGCATGAAGATTAATTTTGATACATTAAGAAAAAGTAGCTATCTAATAAGAGAATGATTGTTGTGGAAGAAGTTCTAACAACTTCTATAATGTAAAAAACTACATGGTAAAAAAAACAAAAAAAACAATGGATATCCCCATTTGGGCGGCCCTTGATTTTTTTTTTTTTTTTTTTTTTTTTGAGAAGAAGCGGCCCTTGATTTATGTTCACAACAATCTTTATTTTTGTCCATGTGCCCTAAATTATGTTTTTCTTTTCATATAATAGTGAAAAAGTATCACAATTTTGTCTTCCTACACAGAGTATTACATTTACTTGAGAGTGGTTTTTTTGGCACACTTACACGTTTTTTCGATGAGTACGTGAATGATGGAAGCCACATCATTAGCAGCAATATCGTTTTGCAATGAAGTATCATCCACCCTAAACCCCTTTGGTTTGTATCGTGTTAGTGGGGAGTCCATTTTAGTTTCAAGACCTATTTAGTCATGCTTGCTCCCGTAAATTTTATCTAGACACATTGACAATAGTTGATTAATGTAAAAATCAATAGTTTTAATATAGAGGAATGGATCTTAAGTTTCACATATGAAGACATGCACTCATATACACAATGTTTTGGTTTCTTATCAATAACGAATCATTTCTCTATTTTTTCTTAATCATCGTTAATACTGGTATAGATTTTAGTTGAAATATTTGCAATCTTCATTCTTAAGGAGGCTTTGCATATTCACGTTAATATTAGAATCGACGAAATGCGGGTGAAAATTAAAAACCTGGAAATGGTATGTTATAATATGTTGTATAAAAGTTTATAATACCATATATTTAACCATATATCGCTAAAAATAGAAAATTATATGAACACAGTAACTTTTCACTACACAGATTAATCTTGCATGCAATATTAAATATTTGTGCAGGGCAAATTTATATGCTTTAGTATCATAAATACGCTAGTTCGGCCATATTTAACTCTTAAGTTTCATAGGGTTTGAAGATTTTGAGTTGAGAATAGTGAAGCAGAACTACCAGTGTCGCATTCTAATACATGAATTCTTCATTTTTACTCTGGAACATGATCTAGAAATTTGAAAAAGAATATATATATAAACAAAATTTATAGCAAAGTTAGCAATGTTTGCAATAGATTAACAGTGAAATCTACAAATTAATTATACCCCTTAAAGTATAAATGTGTGTATACACACACACACACACACACACACACATATATATATATATATATATATATATATATATATATATATATATATATATATATATATATATATATATATATATATATATATATATATATATATATATATATATATATATATATATATATACGATAGTTAGTGTGTTAGCCTACACTGACCATCAAAAGATCATTAGTGATACCTAGGATTGTTGATGTTTCAAGTGTATCAATGCTACTTCCTCTTTTCTTTAATTCGCATATTCAAAGGAAAATTAAGACGTTTTCTTTCGCCATTATACTAAATACTAACTTGTAATTGAACTTTCAAAATCTTGTATATTTATCAATCGATCTATCAATGATACAATTCAAAGTAATTATGTTCTAGTCCTTTATTGTCTACAAAGCATTGTCATATTCTTGTGAGTCTTCTTATATACTGTTTAGGGTTAATTGCATTTTACCCCTTGTGGTCAAGCGTTGATGCGAAAACCCCCCACGTAGTTTCGAAATATGCAAAAAGCTCCTCGTGATTTCATTTATGTGCAGGAGGGGGTAGTTTTCTGTTAAGTACAATATAAAAGACTAAAATACCCTCATGTATAAAGCATATTCCTAATTTTCGCCTCACTCTCTAGCTTCACTTTCTATCTATAGTGTTTCTTTCTCTACACATGATTAATAAGAAGATGAATTCATCTGCATATTCACAAAAACCCTAACACCAAATCAGCCCCAACAACATGACGCAACAATACCAACAGTTGAACATCATAAGAATCACAAATTAAAATCAATGCGAGAACTCAATAACAAATCAGACCCAACCCCAATCCCAAATCAACCTCAAAACCAATTCAGTTCCATGAAAAAAATTCAAATCAGCAACAAATGGAGAAAGATAGAAAGTGAATGCACATTCAAAATTGAAATGGAATTGAGAGAGAAAAATAACCAAATAAGAGATTGAGTGGTTTAAAATGAGAACAAACTCGTCCAACTTTGACATCTACATTCACATCCTCATACGAACCAAACTGACAATCAGATCTTTATGCACAAAACCAAACCCACAAGTAGAAACCGATAAACCCATCCCCAAAAGAACCATTTTTTCACTCACTCAGGTCACAGTTTCAAGATCCTTGAAGAAGAAGAAGTAAACGAAGAAGAAGATGTTGATGAAGGAATAGCAGGACCCGGATCGTCGTCCTCATCCGGCGTCGGCGTACCCGTCGTCGTCATTCTCCAGCGGCAGCGGCGGCATGTTTTCTTGCTCCACAGTTCATCTGCCTCCATTCTCTCCATCTCCCTATGGCTTATCCTTTTCTGTCTCTCTCTCTCGCTGACAAGTAGACAGGCGACGACGGAATCCTCCGGCGCCTTTCCTCACGACGACGGTCTTCTTCGTATCTCCTTCCCATCTCTTCTTCTCCGTATGTTTTTTCGTATCTTCCGGTCTCTTCTCCGAACATAGAAGAACTTTATCTTTTTATCGTTTTCTTTTTATTTTTCTATTTGAGTATTGATATTTTGGCGGATTTTTTTAAAAAGAGAAGGATAAAATGGACACTTCAAAGTCTTTTTTGACGGTTGCTGTTAGTTTTAACGGAACCGCACAAAAACTAAACCACCGTGGGGATGGGTGTTTTGCATATTTTGAAACCAGAAGGAGTGTCTCCACTCATTTTTCTATAAATATTATAGTAATATTTAATATTACTATAATATTAAATATTTAGTAACACAAAATTAATGTATTTGGCTCGTAATTTTCATTTAAAATATTTATAAATTAAATCATTTGTATTGGGTTACAAATTGACTTGAAGTATTTGTACATCACATTCCTATGAAACATTTTTGTTTTTACATGTTTAGATAATGAATAATTTTTTATATAAAAAAACGAGTGGAGAGTAGTTTTTTTTTTTTTTTTTTTTTTTTTTGAGAAACAAAATGAGTGGAAAGCTTTGAATACATAACAATGACAAATATTGTTTATAAATAGTCTACCTAAAAAAATTGATAGTATAATAAACTATTCACATAAATTGAATTAATGATAATTTTGTGACTCATAAAATAAAATGAGTAATTAGTCGTGGTTATTACTTGGGCAAGTTAACAAATTAATTGGTAATTACTTTGAAAGTTACATGATGAGTCATTTGACATGTTGTATATTTACTTTGATAGGTTGGCACTTTAAATTTTTTTTTTTTTTTTTTTTTTTTTTGTTGAAAGTCCATGTAAGCATACACATGTCTACACCTAATTAAAAGTTAATTGACTAATGACAATTCCGAATTCACTCTCGGCACTTTCCTAATTTTATATTATATATACATAGATTCGAACCCATGGTACAAAAAAGTTATAACTGGTGTATCAACCCAAACTACAAATTCTAACAAACTATCATCCAAAACAAACTACAAACTAGTGTATCAAAAGAAGAAAATCACGTCGTACAAAGAGTTTCCACAAACAATTCCAATGTTCATTTCCACGGCAACTCCTACAAAACCAATGTTCAATCTTGATGTTAGAAAACCAAAAACTATCAAATACAAAATTTCCTCAAATAATCTGTTGCATAAGATGTGCCATCCAGAACAGACGTTCCAACCATCTCCAATCAAGTGTATGGAGGTATGAATATTACGGCGTTAAGCCAGAAAAAAAAAAAAAAAAAAAAAAAATAATCAAAATCAACAGAATACCATATACTTTAACCAACAAGTCCATACAGAACAACATTGATAACTTTAAACATACTATAAGCAAAGATATGCACACTTACATGATAATTGTCAACATTGTGACGAACAATATCTGCAGAACCATCAAAAATATATATGTTGGGACTTGAGATTACAGATACACCAACAAGATCGCTTACCCGTAATACAAAATATTTTCAACAAAAATCTATTGGCCATGTGTATAGAAAACCAACAGCACATATTGCAGAGAGAACATAACACAAGCACCTATCCTATTATATCATATGACAAATAGGCGAGGCATAAAAACACAATTTTGTACCCTCGCTATCTCAAGCCAATTGCTCAAGGCAGACCACATAACAAGGGATGATTGTAGTGAACTTAAACTCTACAGTTAACAAGTTGACATTATAACATATATCAAAAAATTATAATTAACCAACAAGTAACTACCTGTTGGGAATCAAAGGTGCCTTGAATTTACTTGGGTTTGGTGAGGAGTTCGCGACGAAGAGAGGGAAGAAACGGACCAAACGGAAGATCAAAAACGAAGAGAAAACAAGCAGGAGGATTAGGGTCTTCGTGCGAAGACAGGAGTCTTCGTACGAAGGGTCTTCGTGCGAAGACACTGCTGGAGGCGGCTAATTAGTTGTTTCCTTGTTCGTTTAGCTCGGTTTTGGTATTTCTTTGGGCACAAGCTGTATTGTAAGCCTATATAAAGGCTATAGGTCGTGCATTACAATCCGTGGGTTGTATTTGTGGGGTTCTCTCAATAAAATCAGGGTTTTTCTGGTCGTGGAGGTAGCTATCTCATTGCTAGTGAACCACGTTATATCGCGTGTGTTCGTGTGATCTTGTTTCGTCTCATTCATCATTCTCTAAGCTATGCCGTGATCATAAAAAACTCGTATCAGAGCCTGGTTGCGGTGTTCCAAGATCAAGATGGAGCTATAGGGCTAGGGTTTCACAATCCGTGAAATTCATAGCTACGGTTTCACGATCAAGGTGGAGCAAACGTTTGGAGGGTTACAGATCTGGAAAGGGAGCTACAGAGAAGATGGTCAGGGGGTGATCAAGATCGACAAGTTCACGGGTAGAAACAACTTCAGCTTATGGGAGATCAAGGTACGTGCTTTGTTGAAGCAGCAAGGCTTGTGGATGCCATTGGCGGAAGATATGGATGGGGCTTCTACAACCACCAGGAGTACAAGACGTTGGAGGAAAGAGCAAACTCAACGATCATGTTTTCCTAGGCGGACGACGTAATCATACAGGTTGCGGATCAAGAGACTGCTGAAAAACTATGGAGCAAGTTGGAGAGCCTCTACAAAAATAAATCGCTCACCAACAAGTTGATGTTTAAGCAGCAACTGTTTGCCACACGCATGGGGGAAGATACGGATCTAGATCACTTGGATCGTCTTAATACTATTTGCTTGAGTTGCGAAACAGTAATGAGAAGATAAGCGATGAAGATGTCGCACTGATTTTGTTGGTGTCTCTACCACCGTCTTATGAGGGGTTGGTGCAGAGTGCTTGCGCTCGCGAGGAGACTCTCATGCTGGCAAAGCTAAGATCATCTCTACACACAAGGGAGATGCGGCATAGGGCCGCATATGTGGGTACAGACAGGTTTGGTCCGGGTGCATTCGTGGAATCCAATAGGGGTTATGGCAAAAGGAGGAACAAGGGTTCTAAGTTTCCAAACGATGGATGTGCATTGTGTAAAGAGAATGGTCACTGGAAGAGGTAATGTCTGAAGGAGAAGGCCTTTGCAGACTTAGCTGCAGGCATGGCGGATGACTTCGTCCTCTAGGCCCCGTTGGGGGGGGGCAAGGGGGAATCTGTGCTCTTGACGAGGAGGCGGAGGATGGAATAGGGGAGTCTCTGACGAGATACATGGAACGTGAAGGGGACACTTGCTGGGGGGTTTGTTGTAGGGACTCGATCAAAGTCTGAACAACAAACGATCTTGTTGTAGGAACTTGGAACAAGCAGGGGATTCGATTGCAGGAACTCGGTCGTAGTTGGAGCATCAATAGGGGTTCAATTTCAGGAACTAGATGGGTTGGAGCTTTGCTGGGGGAACACGTTGCAAGATCTCGGCAAAGATGGAGCAACTTGTGAATTTGAGGTTATTGGAGAAAACTGGCTAATTCAAGCGCAAGCGGACGAGAAGATTCAATTCAAGGTGGAGTTTGTTGGGAATAAAGGGTGCATTGAATGTACTTCGGCTTGGTGAGGAGTTGGCGGTGAAGCGGGGGAAGAAACGGACCAAACGGAGGAGCAAAAACGTAGAGAAAACAAGCAGGAGGATTAGGGTCTTCGTGCGAAGACAGGAGTCTTCGTACGAAGGGTCTTCGTCCATAGACTTTCTATCTTCCTGCGAAGACACTGCAGGAGGCGGCTAATTAGTTGTTTCCTTGTTCGTTTAGCTCGATTTTTGTATTACTTTGGGCACAAGCTGTATTGTAGGCCTATATAAAGGCTATAGGTCGTGCATTACAATGTGTGGGTTGTATTTGTGAGGTTCTCTCAATCAATTTTAGGTTTTTCGGATCGTGGAGGTAGTTATCTCATCGCTAGTGAACCACGTTATATCGTGTGTGTTCGTGTGATCTTATTTCGTCCAGTTTATCGCTTTTTAAGCTCTGCCCAGATCATAACACTAACTAACAAGTAGAATTCAAAATCATCCCAAATACTTCGTACATGATTTGAATATCAGTACCACAACTTTCTTTCAACAACATTCTCGATCGCTACAAACATGCGGCTCCATATTTCCACTAATTGACTATTAAACCACGAAGTAACCGATTCAAGAAAAAGCATGAATTATAAGGTAAACATCACAAAGGAGAATTTAATTCGAGTATCATCAATGGTATGTGTTTCTTCTTTTCATACTAGTTGACTATGTTGCTCAACTAACTCACAAATAGGGAAGCTTTTCTGTCCGTCGGAACAGTCTAATTGGATGCTACTGGAGTTGTTGATTCTTTATAGGCATTTCTGCTTTGGTACTGACACTCAATATATTACTTGAATTTCGTATATTATACACGTATGTTGATTCCTCAAGTAGGGCTGGCTTACCACTATTTTTTTTAGGAAAAATATTTTCATTACGAAAGGGCAGTCATACCCGTAAGGTCACCCTGAAATACATTGTTTGCCCATCTAGGAATAACTAAGAAAAACGACATATCATCTTCGTACAGACCCTTACTAGCAAAACAATGAGCTATTTATCCCGAGGTTTAGAGGAAAACTCCACGCTAGCGAACTTTAGTTTTAACTTCGAACATTCCTCCAAAGAATCTTTGAGTTCCGAGAGACAATTAGCTGACGATATTTTATTTGCGTTTCCATCCCGAAGAGGTTTAACCGAGTTTAAACAATCTGACTCTATAATTATATTAGAGACATGAATCTCCTTCGCAAACCTTAAAGCTTCCTCCATCGTCGCCACTTCCGCCATTAGAGGAGATTGAAGCCGAGGGAGTCGTCGAAATCTCCCTGCCTTGAAACTCCCCTGGGAGTCTCGTACACAGATTCCCACCCCATTAGCTATGGCGTCCATGACCCAAGACCCATCCGTATTCAGCTTCCAAAAACCCGTTGGTGAAGGCGACGAACCCTTCCAGCACCTCCGATAGGGATCCACAAACAGCCGCCTCATGAAACCCATTGAGAGAGTCTAGGGCATGGCGAGCTACTTGCACCGGAGTTCGGTTAATGAGGCTGAATATTCCATCATTTCTGTTATGCCATATCGCCCAAATTGTCGCGACGAATTTCTCACACAGCTCAGCCCGTTGCGAATTTAGAAAATCAAACATCCAGTCACGCATTCGACCGGCTACTGGTACTTGACAGTTTGCCCCCATTGCATCCCTCCAAGTGTTTTTCGATAAGGCACAATACAAAAAACAGTGGTCCGTATCTTTAACTTTGTTGCCGCAAAGCTGACAATCTGGTGAGATATCAACCCCTCAGTGAATCAAATTTGTGGCCACTAGCAACAAATCATGCCAAACTCGCCAAGTCGGAAAAATCAACTTCTTAGGTTTCTTCAGCTTCCAAAGTTTTGAAAGCCATCTTCTATTAATATTTCCGGTGGAAGAAGAGGGATTACCTGTAACCTTGAGCATTTGAGCCTTATACCCCGTGGCAACAGTATAGTTGTCTTCATTAGCAAATCACCAAGGGAATTCATCTTGGTTCTCCAAATCTATGGGAATAGACATAATAACTTGTTTATGCACAGAATCAATGACTTCATCAATCGCCTCTACATTCCAAGTACTCATATCAATGAATTGCTCAACCCTTAAATCTTCTGAATCCGGAAGACACACGGTAATTGGACGAAAATTGCTAGAACGTGGCAGCCACATGTTTCAAAAGGCTCTAACTTGAGAACCATCACGAATTCTCCAAATTAAACCATATTTTACCAAATCACGTCCAGCGATAATACTACGAAAAGCATACGATACATGATTTGTAGGTTTTACCTCCACATCAAGAACATAAGAGGAACGAAAGTATTTTCTTTTCAGATTCCGTTCCATAAGACTGTTCGGGTTCCTTAATAGGAGCCAAGTGTACTTTGAAAGTAAAGCTATGTTGAAATTCTAGAAATCTCGAAAACCAATACCACTATCTTGTTTATCCCTCTTGATCTTTTCCCAATAAACCAAGTGCATCTTCCTCTTGCTATCATCTCCACCCCACTAAAATTGTCGGACTAGTCTCTCTAAATCATAACAAATTTCTTCGGCAGTAAAAAGCATCCCATTGTGTGTAGTTTAAAATAGCTTGAACAACAGATTTAATCAGAACCTCATTTCCTGCCGTTGAGAGTTCTTTAACTTTCCACCCCTTCAATTTCTTCTGGACCCTTTCTGGCAGAAAGGAGAATGTCGTCGTCCTTCTTCTCCATACCATCGTCGGCAGTCCCAAGTAGGACTCATGCTCCTCAACAAGTTGCACACCACATAGTTCGCTAAGAATCAATTTGTCCTCCTGGCACACATTGTCCGAAGAAAAACACTAAAGATTTCTACAATTCAACACTTGACCAGATGCCAATTCACAATTTTGTAGAATGTTCCGGATAGCTTCTATCTCCGACGGGATTGCCTTTGTGAACAACAGGCTATCATCTGCAAAAAAGAAATGGGACACAATAGGACCACCTCTAGAGGCAGATAAGCCGGACATACGCCCATCCTGCTCTGCAACAGAAAGACTTCGTTAAAGATTTTCACTCACAAGTAAAAAAAGATAAGGTGACAAAGGACATCCTTGACGGAGACTCCTTTGTGGAACAATGTGACCATTAGTTTCCCCATCAACAAGGAGACTATAGGTCGCGGTAGAAATACATATCATCACTAGATCAATCCACCTGAAACCGAATCCCATCATTTCCATTACCGCACGCAAAAGATACCATTCCACCCTATCATAAGCTTTACTCATATCCTCCTTAAGCGCCAGAAATCCCTTTTTCCCTTTCTTCCTATTCTTCTTGAATGCAGCAATTCAAAGGCGGTAATAGTGTTATTAGAAATCAGACGCCCTGGCACAAAGACACTCTGGTTTTCTGATATCAACGAACTCAGAATAATCTTCAAACGATTAGCCATAGTTTTTGTAAACTAATAGGGCGCAAATCCAAAGGACTTCTAACTTGTTTAGCTTTAGGAATCAAATCAAGAAGTGTATGGTTGAACCTGGAAATATCAGCACCATCGTTAAGGATCTCCAAACAAGTAGCCTCCATATCTTTACCCACAATATGCTAGTTCTTCTGAAAAACAAAGCACGAAAGCCATCCGGACCGGGGAATTTCAGTGGAGCTAGTTGATTGACTATTCTTCGGATATCCTCAGTCGAGAACTCCTGGTTCATTAAGGCTCGCTATTCCAAGGAGACTAGTTCTTCTATACCTTCCATCATCGGTTCCTTATGATATCTAGAGAGATAAGTACTGCTGAAAATACCTCTGTAGTAGTCTTCAAGAATCGTAATCACCTTATTAGGGTCCTCTCGCCATAACCCGTTGGTATCCTCCAGCCCACTAATATGATTGCGGGATCTCTGAATAGACGCTTTTCGATGGAAATACCTCGTATTCAGATCCCCTTTTCGAAGCCAAGTTTCATTATATCGCTGTTTCCACATCTCCTCCTCTCGCAACAAGATTTGGAGAATATCACTACGGATTGCCCTCATTTCAGTGAGCGGCATAGAAGTCTGCGAACCATCCGAAAGCAACTGAAGTCTATTTCGAAGTTGAGCCAAATGCCTTTTCACACTCCCAAAGGCCGAAGCCTCCCAACCCTTCAACGCTGTCGCCATTGAAGTCAGTCGGCCCTCAATGATGCTATTCGGATTAGCCCATGATGTGGAAATAATATCCATACACCCCTCATGTTGAGGCCACATGGCTTCACATAGAAATCATGCGACATCGTTTTCTAGGAAAATTGTTCAAATTCCAATAAGCTTCAGTCGGACCATGAACTGACACTTCCGCAATCAAATGCTGAATCTAGCACAACCACAAATATCAATCCAACTGTCCGACACTAGGCAAGGATCTAGTCGTTCCCGTATCGCTGGCTCATCACCCTGATTATTTCTCCATGTAAAAGGAGAACTCGAGTAAAGCATATAGATTTCCCCTACAGTTATAGTTTATATCTGTAAATTTTGTTGGTGTTGTTTTACAGTTTTTCAGTTATCTGTTAGACTGTCTAATGATCGATAAAACACGCTGTTTGTGAATTTGGTGCCGCATGCTGTTGTTTTATAACTGGTTGTTGTGTTAAGTAGATTTTAGATTTCACCGCCAATGGTTAGGCGGTACCTGCTGGGCTGTTTGGCTCACCCCTCTGTTTTACAGGTCGAGCAGGATTGGACCAGATTGCGGTGTTTATTGCTAAAAAGTAGATTGTTTAGCTAAAATAGTTGTTTTTAGCTGTTTTTAGTGATTTGTTGTAAATAACTATTTCGGGCCAGATATTTATAAAAATTGTCATTTTGACGAGTTGGTGTATTTTTATTAAATTCAGTCACATGCCAGTTTCTCAGAAAATTGATTAAAAATGTTGTTTTGGAGGACTGTGTGTCCTGCATGTTGAGATTTGGACGTCTGAAAGTGTTAGACGGGTTGACGGTAAAGTCTGATTTTATCGATAAATCGAGATTTTTGTATTAAAAGTGTGACAGGACGTCACAGTTGCAGTATGTAAATAACGCTGCAAAAACCCTCTACCTGGCTGAAAGAGATAATTCTACCTCCTTCCTTCTCCGAGATAGACGAGAGAGCGTTGAATTCACTTACCACACACCAAGGCCTGTCCCCTAGAAACAAAGTTTCTAAAAAACTCTGAGAATTGTGTCTCTCGTACCTGTCCGGATCTCCATAGAAACCCGTCAGAAACTCTGTTTTAGAACCGTTATCGAAGGAAATCTCACCATGCATGTGATGATCCGACCAAGTATCAAGATTAAAACTGACCGAATCGCCCCATAATAGAGCCAAACCACCTCTTCTTCCCCCACCACTGCCATCACAATCACGATAAATCCCCTTACTAATGTTCAAACGCCTTTTGACCAAATCCATCTCTCTTGCATACATTTTTGTCTCTATCAAGAAGGCGATATTCGGCTTTCTCCACCCCATAAGGTCGCGGAGAGAAGCAACGCTATGGGGGTTGCCAAGCCCCCGTACATTCCAGCTTAAGAGATTCATTGATGTTGGTTGGATTACACTGCAACCCTAGCCAATATAAGGTTTGGGTTATTCAAGGCACCCCCATCCTGTGTCAGAAACTGACTAGGAGAAACTTGTGAAACCGAACCTGAAGAAGACTTTAGAACAGAACCATCCGTTTTACCTTCTCCTTTTTTATTCCCTGCAAGTACTAACCAGCACCTTTGTGTCTATTTCCCATTGAGCCCCTTGGGGCATAATGACCAGCCTGAACAGACTGTTTCCGCCCTTGCGCAGACTGATCTGAACTCCCACATGTATTTCCCGCCGTACCACCATTATTTCGTCCTCTACCTACCCCTCTTCCCCTTCTACCTCCTTCTCCCCTAACTACTGCAGTGGCTCTGTCACTATCAAAATCGCGAATCTTCACTGTAGGATTTGAGAAAAGATTGGCCTGACTCCCCTTTCTTTTCGACCCCACCTCTGTAGCATCCAAACTCAGAGAAATACCCTTTGCTTTTTGTGCCGCTGAAAGCTTCACCGGAACAGTAACATTCTCCGATAGCTTATTAGAGGCTAAAGGATTTTCAAACGGCGACATACCTTTCGAAATCTCCTTTGGCGAATTATCAACCTCCATCGTGTTATGAGCTGGGTCTTCTTCGGTTTCAAAACCCTATTTCGGTTCATTGTCGAGAGCGATGTCCTAAGGAATCTCTGGCGAACTTGAAGTTGTTGCAACCCCTGCGTCCTTACTAGGACGAGATTGACCATTCGGTGCTCTCAAAGCCCCATCATCAAATAGTCTCCTTTTTTGGGGGTTTATAAAACATCCAATCCCCAAACCATGGAGAAGCTGCAGTTTTAGCTTGATCGCTAACATCCCGAAAATCACAACTATAATGACACACTCTCCCGCACTATTCACACGCACCCGGGAGACGTTCATACATAAAATGTAGCCGTCGCTTCTTCCGAAAGGTTTTGATAAACTTTCCCCTCATCAAAGGAACGTTTATATATATCTTTATCCTTGCGCGCATATAGTCCCCATTAATTCCAGAGAGAATTCGAGAATCCACCTTAACCACAGGACCGAGAAACCTCACTGTCTTCCATAGTTCATCATCAGTTTGAACATGGAAAGGAATATTTTCCACTTGAACCCACACATCAATTCTGCCTAGCTTCACCAAATCCACTACACCATTCACTGCCCATGATTGTAGAAGCAAAAGGTTTTCATCGAATAGCCAAAGGACCTCCTTCAAGAACTTTCTGCATTGAATCTTCGGAAGGGAATTCAAAGACGAATCTGTTTGACGAAGACTCGTGGATCTTGGATGAAGAAAATTTCCCAGAAGACATGGTTCCACAACTTTGGATAGCTTCCAAGCAGAAATCATCTTCATACTCTTGAACATTCTCCTCTTCCATTGATAGCTTACCGAGCTTTCCAACCAACTCTGCACACTCGTCCATGCTGAAGAAACTATTGTGCAGAAGCCCAAACCCTTCTTTTCCGTCAATCAATAGCTGAACCTGAATCCTTGGAAGACGAGAGATCAGAAACTATCTTTCCAACCGCCGCAGAATTGTTCCTGCTGCAAACCCTAGTTCCTCACCCGTTCGCTACGAAAATTGTGGAGCAAAAAGTTACCTCGTGAAACTTTTACAAATAACACCACTATTTTTTGGGTAATTATTTGATCCAAATTTAGTCAACAACATAAATTGACACTTATTTAATTGAAGGCTTAATAACTTAATGGGTACGTCCAGATATCGAAACTAACACATTGTAACCTGCACTTCTAGAATAGGTTTATTGCTCCCATTTGCAATAGATCATACTAGTTGAAACTGGTAAAAAAATCGTTAGAAAGTTCAAAGGTGTTTCCTGTTAGTGGACATTTATGTCCCGTAAGGGCATATTTTTCCCTTCCTTTTTATATATAAACCCAATTAACACCATCATAATCACCTCCACTGTCACCGCCAGCAATCCCGAATCCGGCGACCCCAAGCCCTTTTTCCGGCACATTATTCCACTGCCACCACCATCACCAGCTCCTCCACCACAATTTTTGCTTCAGCTCCATCATGATTATTACGACTTCCTTATCTTATAGGAACACACAACATCCAACTTGATAATGCTTTTATCCTTAAGTATAATTTCTGTGAAGTTTTATCAATGACAGAATTTTTAAGTTGCCTCCATTTCCAGTCAAAATGAAGCTTTGATAGACCCCTATTCATGGGATTTACTCATCTGACCAATCACTCAGCTCACTCTCGTAGAACAATCCATCAACAATCTGATCAATCAGCAAGTCGATCAACAAATTGCTACCCAGATTGAAGATTCCTCCTATACGTTTCCGATTGCTAGAGGACCAAGCAAAGGTCGCCGCTCAACAAACATAGTCCCGCTGCTTCGGGGATCCCTTGCAAGTCCATCTTCCTCGACGACGACTTCCCAGTCACAGTATCTCCCCTTTCGTCTTCCTCCTTCTTAGTCCCCATCCAGAGAGAGAGAGAAACGGAGATGGAGAAGGTCGATCGAGAGCGAGAGAGAGAGAGAGAGATAGCTCCACAAAATCTTCCTCTGTTTCCTCTCTCTTATGCCGGAGCATGGTGAACAGAGAGAGACGATAAATGAGGTAGAGATACGGGAGAGCGATACATATTAAACCTCTCATCTCCTTCAACCTTATATGTATCTTACCACTCTGTCCCCTCTCTTTTGCACCATTTGAACTTTTACCACCATTCACTGTGTTACTTTGACCCGGTGATTCGATAGCAAAACATTGTAATTGTCAAATAATGTTTTCGTAGTGTTGTAAATAACTCTTATTCTACAAGACCATAAGAAAATTATCGAAAAATTGCATCATTTTAGGATCCAAATCACCAGGTGAAAATGAACCAGTTACGAGTGAAAAAGTTTAAATGGTGCAAAAGATGAGGGACGGAGTGGTACTTCTTTTTATTTAGGGTAAAAGACATTTTGCACCCTCCTTAGATGGGTTATATACAACCCCCCCTTTGTTCGGGGATATACAAAAACCCCCATGTCACTGGATGGACGTTAGACAAATAGCACCTTCTGTTAAATCAATTTTTTTAGGACCATTATACCCTTAAAATGGTGAATTTACATAAATTTCCATACCACATTGTTCTTGGTGTTCTTGCTTGGTGTTCTTGGCGTTCTTCACCCCCACCAGCAACACCATCATCACCAATGGTTTAAAATTAAAATACAAATTCATCCATCACCATTACTACCCAAACTCAGATGTCCAAAATCAAATCAACACCAGTAAAACCAAATTACTTCACCACCTAAAGTACTATCTATCACCTACAATCCAACACCATCACTACCCAAACTTCAAACGAAATTGAATGTTCAAACACACAGTTCGCTCCAATTGAAGAACATACAAATTAAAAAATCCGTTTTTGGACTCAGTTTATGGGTGGTGAATATGTCTCAGAATAGTCGGCAAAGCAGATTAGATCTGCTACTACGATGAACGAGACCAAATCACAACAAATCATCACAGTCCATGGATATACGAACAATCAAATGGATACAAAGTTCAACTAAATCGATCAATCCTTCAAAATAGCGCAGATTCGGATGGAGCTATGGAACTCGAAGATGCGTAGGCATAGTACCAACAGCAGAATCATGAAAGGAAAAAACAAATCAAAGCTTGATAGGGATATAGTGGTGCCTAAAACAGCCGAGAGGCGCACCTAAGTCTTTGCCGTACTCACTGAAGTTGTGGGTGATTCACCTACCGGTAACCTTTTTGAGGCCGATTGAGGGTGACGAAGAAAAAGGGGGAGAAAGAAGAACAGGCAGCTAGAGCTCAAGTCTTGCAGAAGGGGAGGAGTAGATGGCGGTGATGGGTTGGAGGGACATCAATGTCCTCATCTCAGCCGTCGACAAACACAACTTCGCCGCCGCCTGCTGCGAGAGCTTCACCGCCAAAGACATCGCCGCCTCCACCATCTGGGTCGTCTTCGAACACACCGGTGACTACTTCTCCGCCGTCGTCGCCGGGAAATTCGAGATCTCCGCCGCCACCCACTAGATCTTCATCAGAAAATAACCCATCGACGTCATCCTCGTCGTCGACGAGTTCGTCGGGTGTTTCTACTGGGATGGTTGTTGGGATTGCGATTGGTGGGTTGACGGCTCTGGTTATTATGAGCCTCTTGTTCATTTTTTTGCAGGAAGGAGAAGATAACTCGCGGGTTGGGAATTGAACAGGAGGAAGAGAGAGGGAGGAAGAGAGAGAATAAATCTAGAAAAAATGGGAAGAGGGTGAGAAGAAATGATTGAATATTGTGTAATTTTGTTTCATTGTTAGGGTAAATATATCTTTTACCCCTCCGTTAGGGTTCCTTTACCTTCCGTCCACGGTCAGGGGTGGTTTTTGTATATCCCCGAGCAACCAGGGGATTTTTGTAAATAACCCATCTAACGAGGGTGCATTTTTTCTTTTACCCTTTGATTTATTTTTTATTTTACTTTTATATTTTTATTAATGTGAATTATATTTAAGCGTATTGACAAATTTACCCTCTTATAATGGATGGTGTTGCGATAATTATTTTTTACCAGTTTCAATTAGTATGATATATTGCAAATGGAGGATGCAGTAAACTCATTCTATAAGTGGAAGACTGGAAGTTGCAATATGTTAGTTTCAGTATACTGAGGGTACCTATTAACTTATTAAGTAATCAACCCTTAATTTAATATTAAGTTTACCAACTATGACTTGACCGCCCAAGCTCTAACTTTAATTGAATCATTTGTAGAGTTTGGATAAACTTACCATTTACGGATAGTTTAATTTTTAAGTACTTGCTGATTGGGCGTCAATATCAAAATTTGTTATCGCAGCTTGTTTAAATTGCTGAAACACGATCTTGTAACCACCTTATTTTAACTACACATTGGTTATCAGAGATTTCCATACATACTGAAATAGAACCAAGTTGAATGTACATACTCGGACACTATATATGTGTGCTCTCTAGTAGATGTGGTAAGTCAGTTATTTTTATTTTTCCTAATCATATTTTTCAAGTGAAATTAGTTTATCTTAAAAGTGGGTGAGCACTGACCAACCTTCACATTCGGGGACTTCGTTTCTTACAACTGTTTCTTTAAATTTGTGTGTGGCAGGCACTCATTGATTGTAGAGTACCATGTGGTGCTCTTTAGGAGCACTACAAAATTGCTCATTAAGAAGACGTATGATCCTCAATATGTCATTACTTCGAGCCTTCTGTCTACAACGAAATAGAAAGCTCACAACCTTCTCTCTGATAGAAAGAAGACATCTGCAGGATGGTTCAAATACATACTCCTACTCTCATATATAACATCTACATATCCCTAATTACTGAATCAGTGTGTCGTAATAATACAAGCAAGGAAAAAAATTTACGCATGCAAACTTTGCGCGAATAATATAATTATTGCAATTCTAAGAAGGCAGCCACCACCGAGACACTTCGCTCGCCTGGCGAAATGGGATGACTGCTATCAAAAATATGTTACTTTAAGCATAACCTTTTCTCCCCGGTTAGCAGTTCAAGCTACATCAGAGTCTTAGCATGAAGGTGAGCCCCATAAGGTGAGCGAATATATGTACTATGATGCAATATGTGACGGGATATAAAGAGTGTACCAAGTATCAAGCTAAGTATACCTCTTGCGTATCTCTACTATGAAGAACATGCCTATACTCGTTGTTCTCGAGGACAATGTGCCGAAGACTAAGGTTCGGCACATCTTTTACCACGTGCCATTTCCTGAGAAGCTTCAATTCCATTTATCTTTAGGCAAAAAATCCTTATGAAAATCAACAGGACCACCCATCTCTGCAATGCCGCAGAAGATACCACTTCCATTTACCTGAAATTGAAGACACAATCAAAATTTGACAATATCAAGAACCAGCAAGAATCGGATATCAATGACATTAAAACGTGAAGATAAGCAAGTCATATTTCCATCAACTTAACAATTTATTAGTAAGCAAAAGAACTCAGCAAACTGCAATTCACAGAAAATCATACCATTATAGGACAGCTTCCTGGATCTCCTCCATCTACTTTGGTAGTCATCATATGCCCTCCGGAGCTTCTTGTTTCCATTTGTAGATGACCAAACATTATACTTAACATCATCTAGTGATGAATTAGTCTTCTCGTAGTTCTCTTTAAAGATAAGGTTTCATCTTCACCCTTTTATATGTTCCCAAAATACTGGTACCGGAATGACCCTATTCTCCAGTGTTGTGCAGCTCTTATATGATGTGAGACCTTATATCCCCATTAGACCCCACATACAGCAATGCACCATGTTTTAAGACTCCATCTTGAACTTTAATCTAAGACAATGGATCAGGAGAAATAGCTAATTCCAACAACTTAGCTTTCGCCCAATCATCATTTATGTAACTAGCTTTGATCTCTTCCAGCCATTTAGGGGTTATTGTGGATATGGCAGCACATTGTGCCACTGAATCAAAACTACTATTAGCTCTCCTGGATAAAGCATCAACAACCTTATTGTCCTGTCCTTTCTTATAATGAGTTTCATAGTGAAGGCCCAACAACTTGGTTATCCACTTTTTCTACAACACTATAGTTAGCTTTTGTTCCAGCAGATACTTCAAGCTATGGTGGTCAGTTTTGATGATGAATTTAGCACCCTCCAGATAAGACCTCCATTTTGAAACAGCATGAACTAGTGCAAGCAACTTCTCTCATAGGTAGAGAGCCCCAAATGTTTAGGTGACAAAGTTTTGCTAAACTAAGCCAAAGGTTGTCTATTCTGCATTAAAACTGCACTAATACCGTCATAGCATGCATCTGTTTCTATGATAAATGGCTGAGAAAACTCAGGTAATGTAAGCACATGAGAGTGTATCATAGCTTCGTTAAGGGTTGCAAATGCTAGTCATGCATCTTCACTCCAAGAGAAGGCCCCCTTCTTGAGTAGTTGAGTTAGTGGTCTAGCTATAATGCCATAGCCTTTGATGAACCTTCTATAATACCCAGTTAAATTAAAGATATTTTATAATAGATGCCGTAGAGGCAATCTCATTTAGTATGAACATTACTTTTGGCTAGAATATTCATGGAATTATTTATGGAGATATTTAATATAATGAAGTCATTATATTGCAAATGTGTTGTTTTATCTTAAATATCCATAGTCGATTATACTGATTAATAGGACAATCAACTATAGACTAGTATGGGGTTGGATTGATATGAAAATATCACGATCCAACACATGTGTATGCATTAAGGGTAATAGCATACTGGATTGACCCACAACGAGAAGGCTACACAGTAGTTATGTAAAGTCACAAGTGCTTCTCGTAGTGACAACGGTATTGTAATCCTTAGACTTGAAGTCACTAGATCCTCTACTTTTGGAATATTTTTGATATCGTCTAACGCTACACCGTAACTGAGTAGTAATAAAGGCGCATATCGGACACAATAGGAAGCAAGCATAGAGATGGTAGTGATGTAGATAGAATTATTCCCTCCCACATAACGAGAGCAAATATCCACGGCCACTCGAGAGGTAGTTCTTATAGAATGTCCGGTCAGACTCAGATAAATCAATAGGGGATATTGATGTTATCTGCATGGATAAGACTGTTCCCATAATCGAGAAACTATTGATTGGATATACGACTGTGACATTTATGTCTCGTGTCCAATCCGAATGTAGAGACAGAGGGATGAGGCAATACTTGCACAAGGTTTGTCGGGCCACTGACTATTTCTATTAGTTGGGTGGCATGGATGAGTTGCTAGACACCGCTCCATGTTAGTAATTGTTACTACCAACTAAATAGAAACCTATGGGGTCACACTCCCTATGAATTAAACCAGACTTGGGAATTAATTAATATGATTTATAAAATAGAATGATCAATGCGCAACCCATGCAAACTTAGTGGGACTAATTTCGAATGTGGACTAATCCATGTAAGGACATGATTAGTATTGGGGCTTTTATGTAGCTAACAAGGAGTTTTTAGACTATATAAAGAACACTCCTAGCTTATTTCTCATAAGAGTGTCATAATTGTTAAAACACAAGGAGAGAAAAAAGCAAAGAATAGAGAGACAAGCCTAGCCCGAAGCCTAGACCCGTCTGCCCCCTCTACCCGTAGGCCTCAAGGAGGCGTCCCGCCCCTTGAGCTCAGGTTTGCGTGATTCTTCTTCTTCCTGCTTCATCCCTATCTAGCAAAATGGCGTGGAGGATCCAGAGACAATACAAGGAGTGGACTATCCGTAGAGATGTGGACAATATTTCGCGTTTGAAGTCATCCACGGAAACAAACAAGATATTTGATACTAAATCCTTTACTATCGTTATGATGTCTTTTCATGTGATCCTTGGAGGGTCTTGCGCGAATCTTTATTTGTTTTATTCCGCTGCGTAATCCGTTACAAAACCCCACAGTGGTATCAGAGCTACATGTCATAGAGCATAACGTAGTTTATGTGTTAATTTTTGTTAGGTTTACACCTTAATTTTTGATTATCGTGTAAAACTGAATAAGTAAGCATATTGATGCAACTTGAATATGATTCAACCAAATAAGATCTAATATTACATAGGATGTAAAGACTAGTGAATTTGGATGACATATGATGTGTAAGTTTGGATCTAGAAAACTAGGGTTAGGGAACAAATTGAAAAAGATGTTTTTCAATTTGGAAACAACTAAAATTGGGCAACAAGGAGGAAGAAGATGTTTTAGAAACAACTCATAAAGGAGGTTCAGCCCCCTAGGGACCACCCCTCCTCTTCCTTGTCGCCCAAAATAGCCACGACCAAGGGGCCGAACCTCCCTAGCGCACGGCCTAGCCGTGTGGGCTAGGGGCCGGCCGGCCCAAGGCATTGTGGAGGTACTTTGGAATTCGGCTAAGTATGTTGGTGGGCTCCTCGGACTGTTTTGATCCTTGGTCATCCAAAATTAACTAAAATTGACCAAGCGCGTTGTAATTGAATTTTTACTGTTTATGTGCTATTCGCATGGTGGTTGGATATGGCCTTACGTGTGGATGTTGTGATTATTTTATTTTTGTGGTTTTTTTTACGGCCTGCGAGCCGTAAAATTAATTTAATGATTAATAAGGTTTTACGGCCAGCGAGTCGGTCTTCTTCTCAACTTGTGAGATCTCTCTATTTAGTATAGATTCTAGCTCGTATTAGATAGAGTAGATGATAGTCAAGACTTGGAGAAGAAGCCTAGAGAATAGAAGAAACCACAAGATGGCAACATTCCACAAAGCTATGGAGCATGAACCAAAAGATGGAGGTGCATGGAGACGAGCTTGCTATTTTAGGGTTCATCGATATTCTCATTGGCTTGGGAATATCTTAGTTAAGAGGCCATATCCATATCATGTTTAATTCTTTTGTTTGTGGTTGTTTAATTTATTTTCTTGTTATTTATTGTTGTTGTATGGATGATACATGCAAAATTGGTAGCAATATAATACAACCCGGATATTTTATTGAGAGTTTGCGCAACTCAAAAATAAGTAGATCAGTTGATATGGATCAACAAAACAATTAAAAAAATGAAAGGAAAATCCCTCAAATTTAAATATTGTGTTTTGCCTTCTCGTTACTTAAACACTCATCGTGATCATGCTTTACCAAGCTCGTGCATGACAAAGCACGGCGACTTGATTCATCATGATGTGATGCGATGGCACAAGCAAGTAATGTGCAGTTGTTGGAGTAAGAGGTTGGACGCAACTAGGTGATTTAATAAGATTAAAAGCATAAAGGCAACCAATTGGGATTATCTATGGGATATAAATAAGGAGTTATTTTCCCAATTGATCCAAGAATTGCATAAGGATGCAATTGGAATTGTTCCTACCTAAATAACTGGTACAGAAACTTGAGAATCGTTAACAAGGAGGAAAAGTACACTCTAGAGGAGCAAGTTCCTGATGGTCCAGAAAACAATTATGCTGCAGTTATAAAGGCGCATCAAAAGATCGTGGGCGATGCTAATGATGTGGCCTGCCTTATGCTTTGCACCATGAACTCTGAGCTTCGAAAGAAACATGAGAGCATGGATGTGTTTGATATGATCATTCACTTGAAGCATTTCTTCCAAGAGCAGGCGAGTGTTGAGCGTTATGTAGTTTCCAAGGCATTGTTCAAATTTCATCGGTTAGAGGGAAACCCTGTGGAGCCTCACGTGCTCTGTATGATCGGGTACTTGGAGAGCCGCACACGCCTAGGGTTTCCGGTGGGCCAAGGGTAGGCGACTGATCTCATCTTGCAATCGTTGCCCGATAGTTATGGATAGTTCATCGTGACCTATAACATGAATAAGATCATCAAGCCTATGCCAAATCTACTCAATATGTTGAGGACACCTGAACAAAGCATCAAAAAGGGAAAGGGCAAGACCATAATGATGGTGAGCAAAGGAAAGAGAAAAAGGTTTGCTTCTACCTCCAAAGGGAAAGGCAAGTTAGTTGCCAAACCTAAGGAAGCTACCGTTAAACCTGCTGGTGGAATTGCCAAGGGCGTGACTATGGGTGATTGTCACTACTGCAGTCTGCCTGGAAACTGGAAGAGGAACTGCCCAATGTATTTGGAGGATAAGAGGCTTGGAATAGTGATTCCACCACCACCGTGTATTTTTGTTAAAGATGTCAATTTAACTATATCTTCATCTTGGGTATTGGATACTGGATGTGGATCTCACATTTGTCGAAATGTGCAGGATCTAAATAGATGTAGAAGATTGGCTAAAGGGGAGATATATCTGCGCATTGTGAATGGAGCAAAGGTTGCTGCATTGGCCATGGGCGTGTACGAGCTGAGCCTTCAAGATTAGTTTTAGAATTAAGTAATCGCTGTTTTGTGCATGCTATGAGCACAAACATTATTTCTATTTCTTGTTTAAACAATGGAGGTTTTACTATTTCAATAAAGGACAATTGTTGCTCTATTTATTTTCATAGTATTCACTATTGTAGTGCGCAATTATTTAATGGATTGTATAACCTTGAACTAAGTAATCATGTCTATAACATAAATACCAAGAGAATTAAAATGAGTGATTTAAATCATGCTTATCTATGGCACTGTCGTCTAGGCCATACAAACGAGAAACGTGTATCTAGACTCCATAAGGATGGATTTCTAGACTCATTTAATTTTGAATCATATGGGACATGTGAGGCTTGTTTATTGGGAAAGATGACAAAGTCTCCTTTCATTAAGAAATGTGAAAGAACTTGTCAGCAATTGGCGATCGTACATACTGATGTATGTGGGCCATTTTCCAGGCCTTCCAGGGGTGGCTACGTCTATTACATTACGTTTATATATGATTTCAGTAGATATGGATTTGTATACCTTATGAAGGCCAAATCTAAATCCTTTGACAAGTTCAAAGAATTCAAGAATGAAGTAGAGAAGCAACTTGGCAAGAGTATTAAGGTTCTACGATCGAATAGTGGAGGAGAATACTTAAGCCAAGAGTTTGACGAATATCGTATAGAGTTTGGGATCTTGTCCCAACTCACTCCACCCGGAATGCCGCAATGGAACAGCGTGTCCGAGAGGAGGAATCGAACACTGTTGGACATGGTACAATCTATGATGTGTCAAACTAATCTTCCATTATTATTTTGGGGCTACGCTATATTGTGTTCAGATTTAACCATTAACCGTGTTCCATCTAACTCGGCCATGAAGAATCCATATGAGATGTGGAGTGGGAGGCGTCCCACAGTGTCCTTCATGAGGATTTGGGGCTGCGATGTCTATGTAAAACTTTTACAAACAGACAAGCTCAAGTCCAAGTTGGATAAGTGTAAGTTTGTGGGATACCCTAAGGAAACTAAGGAATATTATTTATACAATTCTACCGAGAACAAAGTGTTTGTTGCCCGGTCCGGCGTGTTTCTAGAGAGATAGTTTATCTCTAAAGAAGGAAGTGGGAGGACTGTAGAACGTGAAGAAATTCAAGAACCACAAACCACTGATCGTACTATGGAACATGAACATGAACCACAAGATATTGTGGATGAACCTGTTCAAGTAACACAAGAGCTTCGTAGGTTGAGTAGAGTGATCCCGGAGCCAGAGAGGTATGGACTTCTCGTGACTGAGCCTCGTGACACGTTGCTCATACATGATGAGCCTATTACCTATGGAAAGCCCATGAAAGATCCGGACTCTCAAAAGTGGCTTAAGGCCATGGAATCCTAGATGGAATCCATGTATACCAACAAAGTGTGGACTTTGGTGGAACCACCCCAAGGGGTGCGACCCATAGGGTGAAAATGGGTCTTCAAGAAGAAGACCGACATGGATGGTAATGTGATTATAAGGGCCGACTGGTGGCAAAAGGATTCAGACAGATTCATGGTAGACCACGATGAAACCTTTTCACCAGTCGCGATGACCAAATCCATTCGAATCCTACTTATTGTTGCAGCTTATTACGACTATGAGATTTGGCAGATGGGTGTCAAAACAGTGTTTTTTTATGGAAACCTCCTCGAGGATGTGTACATGACACAACCTGAGGGTTTTGGGGATCCAAAGTATGAAAATAAAGTCTGTAAGTTGCAGCGATCCATTTATGGATTGAAGTAAGATTCTAGGAGTTGGAATTGACGTTTTGATGAAGCTGTCAAATATTTGACTTCATCAAGAACGAAGATGAATCTTGTGTCTATAAGAAGGTTAGTGGGAGCTCTGTTGGATTTCTGGTCTTATATGTGGATGGCATACTACTCATTGGAATCGACATTCCTATGTTGCAACCTATGAAGGGTTGGTAGGAAAGTGTTTCTCAATGAAGGACTTAGGGGATGCAGCTTATATACTTGGTATCAAAATCTATAGAGATAGATCGAGGAAGTAGCTAGGCCTAAATCAAAGTACATATATAGACAAATTGTTGGACCGCTTCAACATGCAAGATTCCAAGAAGGATTCTTGCCCATGTCGCATGGAATCACTCTTCCGAAGAATGATTGTCCTTCCAATTAGATTGAGAAGGACCGCATGATTCGGGTTCCCTATGCTTCGACCATAGGGTCCCTAATGTACGTCATGTTATGTACTATACCAGATGTGTCATAGGCGTTGAGTATAACAAGAAGATATCAATTTACTCCGGGTGAGAGTCACTGGATAGTGGTCAAGAACATCCTCAAGTACTTGAGAAGAACTAAGTATTCGTTCTTGATCTATGGAGGGGAGGAAGAGTTTTGTGTAAGGGGTTACACGGATGCAAGCTTCCAAACCAACAAAGATGATTTCAGATCGCAGTCGGGATTTGTGTATCGGCTGAATAGAGGAGGTGTGAGCTCGAAGAGTTCCAAGCAAGAGACGGTTGCTGATTCTACAACTTAGGCTGAGTACATTGGTGGGAGTGGCACAGCAAAGGAAGCCGTTTGGATTAGGAAGTTCATTACCGATCTTGGTATGATTCCTAGCCTTGTGGATCCAACAGAGTTGTATTGTGACAACATTGGAGCGGTCGCACAATCAAAGGAACCCAGGTCACACCAGAAATCCAAAAACGTGCTCAAGAAGTTCCATCTTATTCAAGATATCATCGATAGAGGATATGTGAAGATATGCAAGATTCCTACAGATGAGAATCTGTCAGATCCTCTCACGAAGCCGCTTGTTCAGCGCAAGCATGAAGGACACACTAGATTTATTGGCATACGAGATGCACCAAATTGGCTCTAGTGCAAGTGGGAAAGTGTTGGAATAGATGCCCTAGAGGCAATCTCATTTAGTATGAACATTACTTTTAGCTAAAATATTCATTGTATTATTTATGGAGATATTTAATATAATGAAGTCCTTAGATTGCAAATGTGTTGTTTATCTTAAATATCCCCAGTCGATTATACTGATTAATAGGATGATAAACTATAAACAAGTATGGGGTTGGATTGATATGGAGATATCACGATCCAACACATGGTTATGCATTAAGGGTAATAGCATACTAGATTGACCCACAACTACGAGCCTACATACGTGTTATGTAAAGTCACAAGTACTTCTCGTAGTGAAAACGGTATTGTCATCCTTAGACTTGAAGTCACTAGATCCTCTAGTTGTGGAATATTGTGTTCTGATATCGTCAAACGCTACAACGTAACTGGGTAGCAATATAGGCGCTCATCGGACACAATAGGAAGCAAGCTTAGAGATGGTAGTGATGTAGATAGAATTTTTCCCTCCCACATAACGGGAGCAAATATCCATGGCCACTTGAGGGTAGTGCTTATAGAATGTATGGCCAGACTCAGACAAATCAATATGGGATATTAATGTTATCTGCATGGATAAGTCTGTTGACTCAAAGAATGTTCGAAAAATTCCCAAGTATAGGATATCGTCTCAAGTAGTACCCTGATTAAGAACGGGGTCGAATCCACAAGGAGAGGAGGTTTAGAAAATGACTTACTATCACTAAAGTAAGCGACTTCTAAGCAAGTAACAAATTCTCTCAATGGCTTTAGAGCTTGCCAAGCTATCAAATCCACCACAAAATGTGATGGAGCAAGTTTAGAGTACGACTTAGAGAACAAAGTAAATGACTACTAAAGCGACAATTCAAGAAAATAAGCGAAATACCAAGTAATGAGGGGCTAGGGATCATCGGTTTCTCTAGTGACCAATCCTCCTTTTACATTCAAGCCCGGTTCTCACATTGCATGTATCAATCCACAAGACAAGTATCTCAAGAAGTCATTGCTCATACAATCCAACTCGCGACAAGAGAAGTGTGTAAATCCAACACGCTAATCAAGCACTACAGAGGCTATTCAAATGAGATTCTCCAAATTTCAAGTATTTCAAGCATCAACCATATGTAAACACACATAGATGTTTCCACATGAAAGATCAAGCAACAAATGAGATTTGTAAATTCTCACTCAAATCACCTAACTAGAACTCGATTTCTCAAAGTTAGGATTAATGAGTTCCTCTCACTCAAATGCAACTTCAAATCAAACACGTCTAAAGTATTCGCACATCTACCTATTCAATGCATAAAATACTTAACCAAGAGAAATCCAAACATTGCACTAAGCATTCAAGTGAACTCAATTCAACCCATTCATCCTTGAAGTTCAACTTGAATCAATAAGATGATTAGAGCACTAGATAGTCCCAAATCACCCAAGCAAGTGAATTAGCTAAACATTATAAGAAATTCAAGAGAGATTGAGAGAAATTTACTTTCAATAATCAAAACTTGAATCACAATTGATGTCATACACTTGTTTTTTCCAATTCAACCTCAACACTTAATAAAGCTACACAAAACTAAGAGCAAAATAGGCACAAACACAAACTAAGCTATGAAAATGAAATAATTATCAAGCTCAATCTCTGCTGCTGCTGCTGCTACAGCAAGAACTCAACAGCAGCAACCAGCAGTCCATCTAGCAACCCAGAAACGCTCAAGAACAGAGCACACTTGGAGCACTGCAACAGCAACAAAACAGACCCAAAATTCGTCAAAAACAGCCCAAAAATGGCTTCAATCCCACCTCCTCTCTCCCTCTCTTCCTCTTTCTACGTTCTTGCTCAAGAACAACCCATGTTTAGGGCGAAATCAGAGAGAGAGAGAGGCGAAAAAACAGAGCACTGTGTGTAGCTGTCGGGTCAGAGAAGAGTCTCCTTCCATCCTTCGACCCAGCTTTTATAGAGTTGTATTTGAGCTTCCTTGGCCTCCAAGAACGCATCTAAGCCGTCAAATTCATCCCAAGACCTCTGAATCGTTGATTTGTAGAGCTCATGAACCCTAGGTTTGATTTGGGGCTTTTCGTTTGGGTTGTTCTTGGGCCGAATTGAGCAGTGGGTTAGGAAGAGGATTGGACAAGGAGCAATTTGAGACCGGTTTTACGCGATTTGGTGGTGATTTGAGGGTCCAACGGGGCCTTGGTCGAAGCTTCGAAGAGTCTTCAATGGTGTTTCGTGCGTGGTTCTCTGTTCCAGCGACGGGGAGAGAGAAGCGAGGCTGGTGCTGAGTTGTTTCGGTGCAATTGCACCCGGCTCCCCCCCCTAGTTGCTGAATTCTTTTAAAATACCCCCGTTTCATCTTTAAACATTTTGGAAAATTGCAGAAACACCCCAAGTCCGTTACAAACCGTTCAAAATAGCCATTAAGAGGTTTAGACACTTGCACTTAAGCCCCACTTCCGTTAAAAACATATCTTTTTGGCCCTTGACCTTCACTTTTGACTTCTTGATCTTCAATAATGACCCCAATTCTTCTCTAGTCTTCTCAAATAAGCCCTTAAATCTTCAACTATTCTTCAAATTAGGTCCTCCAAGTCCCTTCTTCATGGCTCTTGAGCCGCAAATCCTCTTCAAATTCATCGTTTAAGCTCCCCCTAGCTAGCCTATTGCGTTTTAAAGCACGTCTTCGCCTACAAAATAAGATAAAAACAACCAAAACTACAAATACAAGCATAAGTCTAGAAAGAGAGATAAAATAGATAAATTACACATATTAGCAAGTTATGAAGAGTTCATTACCATACTAAAACATGCAATTTTATGTCGTTAACACACCCCCCCCCCCCCAACTAGCCTTTTTCTCGTCCTCGAGCAAAGAGAGCGATAAGAGAAGTAATCTAGTTAGGAACCAATCATGAGAGACACACACTCACTAGACAAGGCTTGACTCAATCCTAGACTAGACTCAAATATTTACAAACACACACACACATTATCTATCCTAAGTGAGAACTCAAAGAAAATAAAATCCTAAAGATTACTAGCTAATTTTAATTTTTTTTTTGTGGGGGAAAAAGAAGAATGCACAAATGTCTCCTCAAATAAATTCTCAAAGTCCAAAAAGATAGAGAAAGAAGCCTATGGACGTCTAAGCATATACTCATACAAATGTGGGTGGTGTTTGGTAGAAGGTGACTCATGCGATCCACAAAACTTGTTAAATTAAGTCCAATTTGCGAGAAAGTATGCCTACAAAAATAAGGATCACATGAAACTAGACATTCTCATACTTATTCAAAAGCACCCATGTAGGATGGACTTCCAAAGCTTGAACAAAAATGAGTTTTAGAATGGGGGGATGTGGTTGTGGGCTTGTATGATCCTTTTGCGGATTTTTGGGAGGTGGTGCAATTTATCATCATTTTTTATTCGAGATTTATAGCATTAACATTTTTTTTCACCTCCAATCCAAGGCTCTCTTAGACCCACAACAAAAAGAGGAATATACAAGCGAGTGGGCTTTTTAAGCTAAACCAAGGGAGCTATCTAGGTGGTGACGCAACACTATCCCCGGACACCCCTCTATTTCTTAGACATCGCATGGGGTGTCATTGGTAACCACCACTCCAATGGGGTACAAGTTTTCACCGCAAAAACGATTAGAATAAAATCTTTTTGTGAAGTTCAAATAGCTTTAGAAAATGCACCCTTTATCAAAATTAGAAGACGTCAAAGTTTAAGTGATCAACTTAGCTTGAAGGACTTAAACATGAAACGTAAATTTAGTGTGTCGCTTTGTGAGAACGCATGATGTCGCGGAAGGTGGGATATTGGTGTAGATGTATTGAGTATAAGCAAAGAATTCCTTTTTAAAATAAAAATAAAAAGAACATGGACTAAGAAATTTCATTATTTGAAAACATCTAGCTTTCCAAAATTCCCCACTTTTTCTCATTTTTTTTCTTCATTTTTTCATTTTTTTTTTTTTGAAATAAGTGACTCAACTATAACTTCCTAAGACTCAATAAAGCTATCAAATAAGAAAATAAAATCTAGACTCAAGATGAAAGGTGAAAATAAATAAAACTATCAAAGAAAGAGGAAAAAAAATCTATGGTTTGACGCGGGGAAAGAGTGATGCTTCTCATGAAAGGTTCACACACATTTTTTTCTTTTTTCAAAATTTTCAATTTTTAGTTTTTTATGATTTTTTTAGAATTTTTCATTTTTTTGTATTTTTCATGTAAATCACTAATGAAGAAAAATCATGCTAGTAACCATTTAAGCAAGAAATAAAATCTACTCCCCACCCCCCAACTAAAATGTTACATTGTCTTCAATGTGTGAGAGCAATGGAAGAGCATACAAGTTCATATAAGAGATAAGAGATAGATAAACCTCAATTTAGTTTTCTTAGCCACCAAACACAAGTCCTCCTCCAAGAGCAACCTACAAAGTGTTCATAGAATATAAAATATATGCAAGAAATAGAGTTAAACTAATTTATTTATTTACAACTAGGGAGGTGGAACAAAAAAATGATGCTATCCCACTCCCAATCTAGGAAACTTCATTCCATGCCATGCCCCTACTTCATTCTTAGAAAAGTACTTCTCCCTTAAAAAGTTTGGTTCATTAATTAGTATAGATAGGAGAAGTAGGGGCAAGGCACAAAAGATGAATAAGAGATGCAAGCAAAATCTAACAATAAAGTTAGAGCAAGTTGTTATGTCTTGCATCATCTTAAGAAAAGGGTTTGAAATCCTCAATTGACACGAATCATAGAATGGGTCTTCATAAGTTGCTAAATTTTTACTTGAAATCACAACTTGAGAAATATGGGCAACTTGTGAATCTTCAATCTCATCAATTTTAAAAATGGCATATGGATTTACGGATGTGGCTTCATAATTGGGAGGTAAAATAATTTGAGAACATGAAGCCACATCCAAACCCTTAGCCTCATGAGATGGGTCATTGACTTGGTCAAATTGAGCCAATTTTCTCTCCTCTTCATCAAAGTTAATTGCATCTTCCATGAAAAAAGATGAGTTGGAAGCTTCACTATCATATAGAAATTCTATTTCTTCCCAAGTAAGCTCATCTAATTCTTTGGAAGATGTAGTAAAAGAGTCTACATGAATCGGAGTATCAACACATGAACCTCCCAACTTACTTGAAGGTTCTTCCACAATTTCTAGTGGAGGGGGTTCTCCTAGAGTATCCTCTAAGTCATCACGAAAGAAGTGATGCTCATGATCATTGGAACTCCGATGAGTAATAGACTCTTCATGAGCACTAGATAAGATAACATTTCCTTCAAGAATGGTAGCATCTAATTTGACTTCTAACTCATCACATGAGTGGTTTCTATTTTGCGACTCCTCCTCACATGTGTCACTTTGTGAGTCATCCAAAATGACTTCACTCATGTCATGGGTTGAAGAGTCATCATCAAAAACATCAATTTCACTACCAACATCACTATCACATGCTTCTTTAGAATGTGCGAATGATAAATGAATACAATCACCTATCCTAGTGGCAACAACTCCATCATCAAACACATCATCCACATTTTGGTCTTCAATAGACTTGTGATGTGTGTGAGTGAGAACTTGAGACTCATATGATGGCGAGTCTTGTGAAGAGTAAGAGCTATATGCAAGAGACCCATCATCATGAGATTTTGAATATAACGATTCCACTCTATCGGCCAAGTGAGAAAATGCTTCTACTAGTTCTTTTGTGCCGTGAAAATATTTTTGCATTGTTTCCTCAAGAGAACTACTTATAGGCCTCTCTAGTTCCTCATTCATATAATCTTCCCTCTAAAACTAATTCACTCCTCTTGATTCACACGTCATATCATTATATTGATAAGTGCAAGAATCATGAGAGTTCGAAAACATGGACGTGTGTGAGGGAGGTGATTTTGCACAAAAAGCATGAGATGTGTAATCTAGTGACTTACTATCATGCCAAGAATAATCATTCTTAGGAAAATAATCAGCATTTTTAAGAGCACGTTCACGTAAGGAACGCATTGATTCCTTAGAATGATTTTCATGTCTAGTAAATGCATATTAGTAAGGACGTGAAGGAACGTTAGGCCTCTCATTAAGTCCAAAATGTTCATGGACATTTTTTCTTTCAAGCAAGTAGATGAGAGGTACTTGATGAATTTCACAACCCCTCTTGAATCTCACAAGCTTAACTAACCAAAATGTCAAGAAAAATACTAAAAAAAGGTAAGCAAATCAAATCTAAAGACTAGCCTCTCCTCGGCAACGGCGCCAAAAACTTGTTCGACAAAATCCCAAGTATAGGATATCGTCTCAAGTAGTACCCGAGTAAGAACGGGGTCGAATCCACAAGGAGAGGAGGTTTAGAAAATGACTTACTATCACTAAAGTAAGCGACTTCTAAGCAAGTAACAAATTCTCTCAATGGCTTTAGAGCTTGCCAAGCTATCAAATCCACCACAAAATGTGATGGAGCAAGTTTAGAGTACGACTTAGAGAACAAAGTAAATGACTACTAAAGCGACAATTCAAGAAAATAAGCGAAATACCAAGTAATGAGGGGCTAGGGATCATCGATTTCTCTAGTGACCAATCCTCCTTTTACATTCAAGCGCGGTTCTCACATTGCATGTATCAATCCACAAGACAAGTATCTCAAGAAGTGATTGCTCATACAATCCAACTCGCGACAAGAGAAGTGTGTAAATCCAACACGCTAATCAAGCACTAAAGAGGCTATTCAAATGAGATTCTCCAAATTTCATGTATTTCAAGCATCAACCATATGTAAACACACATAGATGTTTCCACATGAAAGATCAAGCAACAAATGAGATTTGTAAATTCTCACTCAAATCACCTAACTAGAACTCGATTTCTCAAAGTTAGGATTGATGAGTTCCTCTCACTCAAATGCAACTTCAAATCAAACACGTCTAAAGTATTCGCACATCTACCTATTCAATGCATCAAATACTTAACCAAGAGAAATCCAAACATTGCACTAAGCATTCAAGTGAACTCAATTCAACCCATTCATCCTTGAAGTTCAACTTGAATCAATAAGATGATTAGAGCACTAGATAGTCCCAAATCACCCAAGCAAGTGAATTAGCTAAATATTATAAGAAATTCAAGAGAGAATGAGAGAAATTTACTTTCAATAATCAAAACTTGAATCACAATTGATGTCATACACTTGTTTTTGCCAATTCAACCTCAACACTTGATAAAGCTACACAAAACTAAGAGCAAAATAGCCACAAACACAAACTAAGCTATGAAAATGAAACAATTATCAAGCTCAATCTCTGCTGCTGCTGCTGCTACAGCAAGAACTCAGCAGCAGCAACCAGCAGTCCATCTAGCAACCCAGAAACGCTCAATAACAGAGAACACTTGGAGCACTGCAACAGCAACAAAACAGACCCAAAATTCGTCAAAAACGGCCTAGAAATGGCTTCAATCCCACCTCCTCTCTCCCTCTCTTCCTCTTTCTACGTTCTTGCTCAAGAACAACCCATGTTTAGGGCGAAATCAGAGAGAGGCGAAAAAACAGAGCACTGTGTGTAGCTGTCGGGTCAGAGAAGAGTCTCCTTCCATCCTTCGACCCAGCTTTTATAGAGTTGTATTTGAGCTTCCTTGGCCTCCAAGAACGCATCTAAGCCGTCCAATTCATCCCAAGACCTATGAATCGTTGATTTGTAGAGCTCATGATCCCTAGGTTTGATTTTGGGCTTTTCGTTTGGGTTGTTCTTGGGCCGAATTGAGCAGTGGGTTAGGAAGAGGATTGGACAAGGAGCAATTTGAGACCGGTTTCACGCGATTTGGTGGTGATTTGAGGGTCCAACGAGGCCTTGGTCGAAGCTTCGAAGAGTCTTCAATGGTGTTTCGTGCGTGGTTCTCTGTTCCAGCGACGGGGAGAGAGAAGCGAGGCTGGTGCTGAGTTGTTTCGGTGCAATTTCACCCGGCTCCCCCCCCCTAGTTGCTGAATTCTTTTAAAACACCCCCGTTTCATCTTTAAACATTTTGGAAAATTGCAGAAACACCCCAAGTCCGTTAAAAACCCTTCAAAATAGCCATTAAGAGGTTTAGACACTTGCACTTAAGCCCCACTTTCGTTAAAAACATATCTTTTTGGCCCTTAACCTTCACTTTTGACTTCTAGATCTTCAATAATGACCCCAATTCTTCTCTTGTATTCTCAAATAAGCCCTTAAATCTTCAACTATTCTTCAAATTAGGTCCTCCAAGTCCCTTCTTCATGGCTCTTGAGCCGCAAATCCTCTTCAAATTCATCGTTTAAGCTCCCCCCAGCTAGCCTCTTGCGTTTTAAAGCACGTCTTCGCCTACAAAATAAGATAAAAACAACCAAAACTACAAAGACAAGAATAAGTCTAGAAAGAGAGATAAAATAGATAAATTACACATATTAGCAAGTTATGAAGAGTTCATTACCATACTAAAACATGCAATTTTATGTCGTTAACAAAGACTTTTAAGTGTGTTTTGAGAAGTAACTGTTTTGAGTGATGAAAGACAAAGACAAAGTATTTCTGAGGCTCGAAGGCCCTGAGATACTGAGCAGAGCTTCAAAGCCTTGAGAGTAGCTTTATTATGCTGAATTCTCTAACAATCTTGTGTTGCAGATTGGCTATCTGATAATTAAGATCAAAGATTTGCTGCAAATACTTATGTTTTATATTCTCTATATATATAACACAATTGCAGATATCCTGATCAGAGAAAATATTAGATTTCTGGTTTCAACTTTGAAAGACTGTGAAGCACGTTCAGAGCTTCAAGGCCTTGAGATATGCCTTGAGCTGCTGACAGCTTTACAGAGTTAATTTGATTCTTTCTTGCAGGGTTTGATTTTTGTTATTGTGATTGTGTAATGAATTCTAAGAGTCTTAAACTAGTTTATCATGAGTTATATGTTTCAGAAGTTAATCAGATTATTGTTTTATTCACTCATCCATTTTTTATTCAGAAACTGGAAATCCAAACAGACTTAGTGTTGTTATATTTCTGGATTTTGTTGTTGCTATGTTTCAATGTTGTTGCAGGTTTGTTAAACGTGCAAATGCAATCTCAAAAAACTTCAACGGATATCTACTCAAAGCTATTTGAATTGCAGTCGGAAAGGATGAGGATTTGTAGGAACTGAGATCCTAAAATCTCTCATTCAGTTGCAGTGAGTGGATAAAAGACTGGTTTGAATTTTGAAAGAAATAGAAGCTTGCAGAGAACTGAGAGAGGTGTGGAATATTCGTGGGAGACAAACATTCAAACACACAGACATTCAGGCTTCAATTATAGCTTTCAGAAGATCAATCATTCCAGTTTCCTGAAGAACACATCCAGGCCTTCACAAGCTTATTCTTCTACTGTGTTCTTCTTCTGTTTTGTAATCTGCTTATCTTTTGTATATCTAAAACCTCACTAAACCTAGTGGTTGGTTGTTCAAATGAACAACAAGAGGTTCTTGTTAGCTCAACAGTTAGTAGTTGATACTAGATAGGTTTGGAACGACAAGCTGTATAGGTGTAAGGGAATTCACTTAGGCTTGGAGATCTAGGGCTGTTTCTGTGTGAGTAATAAGAAGTGTTTGCCCAATCCTGGTGGGATTAGATCCCTCAGGCAGAGATGAGGTCCATTGGGACTGAACTCTGTAAATTGCCTTGTGTTCTTTACTTTACAGTTTTAATATTTACTTCTGCAAGCAACTCAAATCAAACTAGGGTTTATAAACTGTTCAGAACTGGTTATAGTTCAAGTCCTTGAAGCTTTCTATTTTGCCATTGAAAGTTTCTCACAGTTTTCTAAAATCTCAAGGCCTTGAGATTTGAGTTTCTCACATAGTTAATTCGTTAAAATTTGTGTTTAGCAAAAAGTTTTCATACTCTATTCAACCCCCCCCCCCCCATCTCGAGTATTTTGGTCCTGTATTTAGTCTACATTACAAACTCTCAAAGACTATTCCAAGGATCCATAAATTATGGATTGGATAAACGAGTGTGACTTGTATGTCTCGTGTCCAATCCGAATAGAGAGACAGAGGGATGAAACAATACTTTCAAAAGGTTTGTCAGATTTTTGACTATTTCTATTAGCTGGGTGGCATGGATGTGTTGCTAGACACCGCTACATGTTAGCAATTGTTACTACCAACTAAGTAGAAACCTATGGGGTCACAGTCCCTATGGATTAAATCGGACTTGGGAATTAATTAATACGATTAATGAAATAGAAGGATCAATGCGCAACCATATGTAAAACTTAGTGGGACTATTGCAATGTGGACTAATCAATGTAAGGACATGATTAGTATTGGGGCTTTTATGTAGTTAACAAGGAGTTGTTAGACTGTATAAATAACACTCCTAGCTTATTTCTCATAAGAGTGTCATAATTATTATAACACAATGATAGAAAAAAGCAAGAAAGAGAGAGACAAGCCTAGGCCGAAGCCTAGACCCGTCCGACCACTCTACCCGTCGGCCTCAAGGAGGCGTCCCGCCCCTTGAGCTCCGGTTTGCGTGATTCTTCTTCTTCCTCCTTCATCCCCAGCTAGCAGAAAGGCGTGGAGGATCCGGAGACAATCCAAGGAGTGGACTATCCATATAGACATGAACGATATTTCGCATTTGAAGTCATAAAACAGACAAGGTATTTGATACTAAATCCTTTACTATCATTACGATGTCTAGTCCTGTGATCCTCTGAGGTTCTTCTGCGGATATTTATTTGTTTTATTCTCCTGCGTAATCCGTTACAAAACCCTACAAGAACCGTCTCAGTTCCTTCACATTTCTAGGTATTGGCCACTCCTCCATTGCTTTAAGCTTCCTGGCATCTGTCTGCACTCCCTCCTTACTGATGATGTGCCTCAGGTATATAACAGTTGCTAGGCCAAATGAGCATTTACTCAATTTAGCATATAATTTGTGTTGCCTCATAAGTTGGAACACCTTATGTAAGTGTTCAATATGACTCTCATGTGTCTTCCTATAGATCAATATATCATTAAAGAGGACTAGTACCATTTTCCTTAAGTATTCCTTGAAAACTTCATGCATGAGACACTGAAATGTGGCTGGAGCATTAGTCAAACCAAATGCCATTAATGTGAATTCAGACCTTCATATGTTCTGAAAGCTATCTTGTAAGCATCTTGCTCTGCCATTCTTACTTGATGATACCAAGCTCTGAGGTCAAGCTTAGTGAAGACTAATGCAACCCATAAGCTCATCCAGCAACTCATCAATGACAGGAATAGGAAATGTATTCTTCATTGTAATGTCATTAAGAGCCCTGTAATCAACAAAAAACCTCCATATTCCATCCTTCTTTTTGACTAGTAACACAGATGCTGAAAATGGGCTAGTGCTAGGCTGAATTACCCCACTGGTTAGCATTTCTTTCACCATTTTTTCAATCTCATTCTTTTTAAAGAATCTAATACACACAGGTTGTGCTTCTTCCTTGAGTGGTATATGATGGTCCTATTTTTATCTAGGTGGCAATTCTTTTGGTTTCTGAAAGACATCAGTGTACTGCCAGAGGAGAGCTTGTATGGGAGGAGAAATAGCAACATTTTCTTATACGTCAGTAATGGAGTAAAATTGTGCAGTGAGGCAATACACATTGAGATGACAATATCTTTTGTATAGATTGTAACTGTACTTCTTTCAATTCATTAGCTGGATTGCAAGATTGCAGCAGTACTTCTTTGCCTTTATAGTGAAATCCAAAAGATCTTTTGTTGAAATCTAAGGAAATAGGGGCTCGCCTCTCTGAGCCATTGAGCCCCCAACACCAAATCACACCCTCCAAGATATAGTTTCCTTATATCAGTGGTGACACTGCATTTCTGCAATTGTGTAGGGACTTGCATGCAAATTCCTGAACTATCCAACTTGCTTCCATCAGCCACTGTAACATTCATGTTTCTAGTGCTCTGGTTAACACACCCCGCTCTTTTGGCTACTTTCTTGTCTATAAAACTGTGTGCGCTATGCACCACTTTGCCATTGATCATACCAGTAATTCTAATGGTATTTGTGGCAGCATTGCCATCCATAGCATGCAATGATATGCTTATAGGTGTATCTTCCTTGCTAAGTTCTGTGGAAATGGAATCTTCCTCTTCTTGAGCTTCCTCTTCCTTTTGAGATTCTTCCTCATCATCACTCCCTATAATTAGAAAGAGATTTTTATGCTTGCATTTGTGCCCAGGGACATAAGCTTCATCACAATAAAAGCACAATTTCTTATCTCTTTTCTCCCTCATTTATGCTACTGTCAATCTTTTGTAAGGCACCTTGAAGTTTGTGTGGTTATGTTCTCATTTATTAATGCAGCATTGTCCCCTTTTCCTTCCCATTTTGTTGTTGTTTTAAACTTATTGACATAAAGGCTAGCAGCATTGTTTTCCTTCCAATTTCCCTTCAAACTTTGCTGTAATGTGTGTTCCAGGGATTTGAAATGAGTTTCTTGTAACCTAGCCATAGCTTTGGCTTGTGACAAAGTCTTTAGAAATTGAAATTGCACAGCACCCTGTAAATCACTTCTTAATCCACTTAAGAAACTATCCACAAAATATATTTCATCAACTCAGGGGTGCATTAATTTAACCATAGGCTTTATAGCTTCAAACCTAGGTCTTCCATTAACGACGGCTTCTTGAGCTCTCCGCACTTTCGCGACGGCGACATGCTTCATGGATTCGGTGATCTTCTGGGTGTTCTTAACTGAACTTATTCGGTAACAGAGCTCTCTGATACCGCATTGAATCGGGTTGGGTGTTGATGAATTGGGTGTTGATGAGGTCTGATTGTGGAGCTGAAATGGGTTGAGGACGAATAGGAAGGAGAGGGAAAAGGGGTCGTAGACGGAATTTCTTAATGCAGCATTGTCCCCTTTTCCTTCCCATTTTGTTGTTGTTTTAAACTTATTGACAGTATGGCTAGCATGTAATACCTCGTATATTAGCTAGGGATAAATTAGTAATTTTGAAGTTGGATTAAGTGAAATACGAATTTAATCGTGAAATTAGTGTTGGAAAAATTATCATGTTTATAGTTGAGAAGTATGTGTGAGAGTCTAGGTAAAATGTTAGAAATAATATTTTATCTTTCATGTGTTAGCTAGTAATTAGGAGTTTCTTCCCCCCCCCCCCTCAAATTTTGACTTTTTCCATTTCTACCACAACTATTAATTAATCTCTTGATTTTTTTACTCTCAAGTCCTTATTCCACTACTTTGGTGAAACTCATTAAAAAATGAGATGCCTAGTCCATCAATCAATGTATGTACGCATATACTCTCTTGACACATCAACACCATCATCTCCATCACTTTTTATTATTTTCTCTCAATTCTATACATCTTTTCCTCTTCAAGAACACTCAAAGAAACCCTCTTCTCTCTCCACAAACTCAATTCCCGGTTTCGAAACTTGACCTCCACAAAACTCCACCAAAACTTCATTTTCAAGCCTCCTAGGCCGAGGGCCTAGGCGGTCGGCCGACCCGACGGGTTGGGCCAACCGGCCTAGGCTAGGCCCGGGACGGCTCCAATAGGGTTCGGCCATAAGATGGTGGGCCCCTTGGACTGTTTTAACCCTAGAAATCCTAAAATCAATTAAAAATTTACTAAGCGCGTTAAAATTGGATTTTAATTGTTTATGTGCAAATCGAATGGTGGTTGGATATGGCCTTAGGATGTGGTTTGATGTGATCGTTTAATTTTGTGTATTGGTTTACGGCCTGCGAGCTGATCAATTTAATGTAATATTAATTAGGGTTTTATGGCATGCGAGCCATTTTTTTGTCTCAACTTGTGAGATTTATTTTATTTAGTATAGATTGTTAGCTAGTACTAGATAGAATATATTGTTAGCCAATATTGAAGAAAAGAAGCCCGAAGCCAAAAAGAGCCACTAAAGATGGAGCATGGAGCATTCCACATGACTATGAAGGATGGACCAAAAGATGAAGACGCGTGAAGATGTGTTTTCTTTTAGGGTTCATAGATATTCTCATTGGTTGGGAATATCTTAGTCTAGACAAAGCCATATCCATAACACATTTTATTTTATTTTGTGGTAGTTTACTTTTATGTCTTATTATTTTTGTGATTGGTGTATGGATGATGCATGCAATTAGGATAATAAGATAATTAGACAACCCGGATCTATTATTTGGAGTTGTGCCCAAACTCAAAATAGATAGATCAGTTGATATGGATCAACAAAACAATTAAAATTGAATTTTAAAATCCCTCAAAATTCAAATATTGTGTTTTGCCTTCTCGTTATTTAAACACTCATTGTCATCATGATTATCAAGTTCGTGCATGCCAAAGCAAGGCGACTTGGTTCATAATGATAAAATGTGATGGCATAAGCAAGTAATGTGCAATTGTTTAAATAAGAGGTTGGACTCAACTAGGCTATTAATATGATTAAAACCTAGAGGCAATCAATTCAGGATTATCCATGCGGATGGATAAATAAGGAGTTATTTTCCAACTGAACCAAGAGTTGCATGAGATGCAACTGGAATTGTTCCCGCCTAAAGTAGTCAAATTTTGGGTGACTTGCCAAAGCAAGCTCAAAAGGAGATGAAACATGGATCTTGGCCCACTAGAAAAAAAAATAATATTTTCCGCACTTGAGGGTTATTAATCCGTAGAAAAATAGTGGGAGTTATATTTAATAAACTAGCCATTATTGAATATAGTCAAAAGTTCACAAATACTAAAACTTGCGTATTTTCGTTTTGTAGAATTCCAAATGGCAAACAACTCATCGAGTTCACAACATTCCCTACGATCTGTCCTTGAGAAGGACAAGCTCTCTGGAACCAACTTCCTTGATTGGTACAGAAACTTGAGAATCGTTCTCAAGCAATAGAAGAAATTGTACGCAATAGAGGAGCAAGTTCCAGCAGATCCAGAGAACAATACTCCTGCATCCATAAAGGCGTATCAGAAGCGTGTTGATGACGCTAATGATTCGGCCTGCCTTATGCTATGCACCATGACTTCTGAGCTTCAGAAACAACACGAGAACATGAATGCAGTCGATATCATCGAACACTTGAAGCAACTCTTCCAAGAGCAGGCAAGGGTTGAGAGGTATGAGATTTCTAAGGCACTGTTCAAATGTCATCTGGCTAAAAGGAATCCTGTGGGACCTCACGTACTCCGCATGATCAGGTACTTAGAGAATCTCGCACGACTAGGGTTTCTGGTCGGCCATGAGTTGGCCACCGATCTTTGTGCTGCAATCGTTTCCTGAGAGTTATGGACAGTTCATCATGAACTATAACATGAACGAGATCGTGAAACCACTGCCAGATTTACTCAATATGTTGAGGACAGCTTAACAAAGAATCAACAAGAGTAAGGGCAAGACCATTATGATGGTGCAGAAAGGAAAGGGCAAGGGCAAGGGCAAAGGCAAGTCAGTTGCCAAGTCCAAGGAACCTGTCCTTAAGCCTATTGGTGGCATTGCCAAAGGTGTGACTAAAGGTCAGTGTCACTACTGCAGTCAACCTGGACACTGGAGGAGGAACTGCCCAAAATATCTGGAGAACAAGAGGCTTGGAATAGTGATTCCACCACCACCACCAGGTATTTTTGTTTTAGTTGTCAATTTAACTATCTCTACATCGTGGGTATTGGATACTGGATGTGGATATCACATTTTTCGAAATGTGCAGGATCTAAAGAGACGTAGAAGATTGGCTAAAGGGGAGATAGACCTGCGTTGGGAATGGAGCAAAGGTTGCTGCATTAGCCGTAGGCGTGTGCGAGCTGTCTCTGCCTTCAGAAGTTGTTTTAGAATTAAATAATTGCTATTTTGTGCCTCCTATGAGCAGAAACATTATTTCTATTTCTTGTTTGGACAAGGAAGGTATTATTATTTCAATAAAGAAAAATTTTCGTTCCATTATTTTAATAATATTCACTATAGTAGTGCGCAATTATTTAATGGACTATATGTCCTTGATCTAAGAAATCATGTCTACAACATTAATACTAAGAGGATTAAAATAAATTATTTAAATCCTGCTTTCTTATGGCACTGTCGTTTAGGCCACATAAACTAGAAACGTGTATCTAGACTCCATAAAGATGGATTTCTAGACTCATTTGATTTTGAATCATATGAGACATGCGAGGCTTGTTTATTGGGAAAATGACAAAGTCCCCTTTCAATAAGAAAGGTGAAAGGACTAGTGAGCAATTGGCTCTCATACATAATGATGTGTGTGGGCCATTTGCCACGCCTGCCAGGGGTGGTTACGTCTACTTCATCACATTACTGATGATTTCAGTAGATATGGATTTGTATACCTTATGAAGGCCAAATCCGAATCCTTTGAAAGGTTCAAAGAATTCAAGAATGAAGTAGAGAAGCAACTTGGAAAAAGTATCAAGGCTCTACGATCGGATCGTGGAGGAGAGTATTTGAGCCAAGAGTTTGACGCCTATCTTAGAGAGTATGGGATCGTGTCCCAACTCACTCCACCCGGAACGCCACAATGGAATGGCGTGTCCGAGAGGAGGAACCAAACACTATTGGATATGGTTCGATCTATGATGTGTCAAACCGATCTTCCATTATCATTTTGGGGCTATGCTCTCTTAAGTGCAGCTTTCACCATTAACCGTGATCCATCTAAATCAGTCATGAAGACACCACATGAGATGTGGAGTGGGAGGCGTCCCACACTGTCGTTCATGAAGATTTGGGGCTGCGATGTCTATGTAAATCGTTTACAATCAGACAAGCTAGGGCCAAAGTCGGATAAGTGTAAGTTTGTGGGGTACCCTAAGGAAACTAAGATTTACTACTTCTACAATCCAACTGAGAACAAAGTGTTTGTTGCTAGGTCCAGCGTGTTTCTAGAAAGAGAGTTCGTCTCTAAAGAAGCAAGTGGGAGGACTGTAGAGCTTGAAGAAATTCTAGAACCCCAAAACACTGAACCAACTATGGAACATGAACAGGAACCAAAATGAGTTGTGGAACAGCCTGTTCAAGTAACACAAGAGCTTCGTAGATCTAGTAGAGTGCGCCAGGAACCCGAGAGGTATGGACTTCTCGTGACAGATTCTGGTGACACTATGCTCATAGATGATGAGCCTACTATCGATGAAGAGGCCATGAAAGGGCCAGACTCTCAGAAGGTGCTTGAAGCCATGAGATCCGAGATGGAATCCATGTATACCAACAAAGTATGGACTTTGGTGGAACCACCCGAAGGGGCGCGACTCATAGGGTGCAAGTGGGTCTTCAAGAAAAAGATCGACATGGATGGTAATGTGATTACCTATAAGGGCCGATTGGTGGCTAAAGGATTCAGACAGATTCATGGTATTGACTATGATGAAGCCTTTTCACCAGTCGCTATGACCAAATCCATCCGAATCCTACTTGCCATTGCAGCATACTACGACTATGAGATTTGTCAGATGGATGTCAAAACAATATTCCTCTATGGGAATCTCCTCGAGGACGTGTATATGATACAGCCGGAGGGGTTTGAAGATCCAAAGCAAGCCAATAAAGTCTGTAAGCTGCAAAGATCCATTTATGGATTGAAGCAAGCTTCTAGGAGTTGGAATCGACGTTTTGATGAAGTAGTCAAAGATTTTGGCTTCATCAGAAACGAAGATGAGTCTTGTGTCTACAAGAAGGTTAGTGGGAACCCTATAGCTTTTCTGGTCTTGTATGTAGATGACATACTACTCATTGTAAACGACGTTCCCATGCTGCAATTTGTTAAATATTGGCTAGGAAAATGTTTCTCAGTGAAAGACTTAGGGGAAGCAGCCTATATACTTGGTATAAAGATCTATAGAGATAGATATAAAAGACAACTAGGCCTAAGTCAAAGTACATATATTGATAAGATGTTGAAACGGTTCAACATGCAAGATTCCAAGAAGGGATTCTTGCCCATGTCACGTAGAATTATTCTTTCCAAGAAAAATTGTCCTTCCAATGAGATTGAGAAGGAACACATGAGTAGAATTCCCTACGCCTCGGCCATAGGATCTATCATGTACGCCATGTTATGTACTAGACCAGATGTGTCATATGCCTTGAGTATGACAAGCTGATACCAATCCAATCCGGGTAAGGGTCACTGGATTGCAGTCAAGAACATCCTAAAGTACTTGATAAGAACTACGGATGCTTTCTTGATATTTGGCGGAGAGGAAGAGTTGAGTGTAAGGGGTTACACGGATGCAAGCATCCAAACCGACAGAGATGATTTCATATCGCAATCGGGATATGTGTTTTTCCTGAATGGAGCAGCGGTAAGCTAGAAGAGTTCCAAGCAAGAGACAATGGCTGATTCTACAATAGTGGCTGAGTACATTGCTGCAAATGGCGCAGCAAAAGAAGCTTTTTGGATCAGAAAATTCGTTCTTGAACTTGGTGTCGTTCCTAGCATTGCGGATCCAGTAGAGTTGTACTGTGACAACACTGGGGCGATCGCGAAGTCAAAGGAGCCACGGTTACACCAGAAATCCAAACACGTGCTCAGGAAGTTTCATCTTATTCGAGATATTATCAATAGAGGAGACATTCTGATATGCAAGATTCCTACATATGATAATCTGTCAAATCCACTTACAAAGTCGCTTGTTCAGTGGAAGCATGAAGGGCACACTAGGAGCATTGGCATACAGGATGCATCATATTGGCTCTAGTGCAAGTGGGAGACTATTGGAATAGATTCCCTAGAGACAATCTAGTTTAGTATGAACTTGTTTTTGGCTAGAACATTCATTGTATTATTTATTGGATATTTAATATAATGAAGTCCTTAGATTTCATTATGTTGTTTATAAATATCTCTAGTCCAACATAATGATTAATAGGACAATAATCTATAGACTAGTATGGGGTTGGATTGATATGGAGATATCATGATCCAACACATAGGTGTGCATTAAGGGTAATGGCGCACTGGATTGACCCATCTCCGAGAAGGCTACATACATGTTATGTGGGGTCACAAGCGCTTCTCGTGGTGACAACGGTATTTTCATCCTTAGACTTGAAGTCACTAGATTATCTAGTTGTAGATTATTGTGATTTTGTTAGAGTCAAACGCTACACCGTAACTGGGTAGCTATAAAGACGTGTACCGGATACAATAAGAAGCAAGCTTAGAAATCGTAGTAGACGTAGATAGAATTTGTCCCTCCCACATAACGGGAGAAAATATCCAAGGCCACTCGAGGGATAGTGCTTATGGAATGTCTGGCCAGACTCAAATAAATCAATATAGGATATTGATGTTATTTGCACGAATAAGGCTATTCCCAGGATCGAGAAACTATGAATTGGATATACGAGTGTGACTTGTATGTCTCGTGTCCAATCCGGATATGAAGACAGAGAGATGTGACAATTACTTGCACAAGGTTTGTCGGATGACTATTCTATTAGTTGGCTAATATTGATGTCTTACTAGAGACCGCTCCATATTAGCAAGTTGTTACTACCAACTACATAGAACCTATGGGTTCACACGCTAGATAGAGTTGAACTAGATTTGGGAATTAATTAATATGATTAATTAATTAGAATGATCACTTTGCAACACCTTGCAAACTTAGTTGTACTAATATGCAAGGAAGAGACTAATCCGAATTCATGTCGGATTAGGAAGGGCCTTTAGGTAATTAACAAGGAGTTTTTGGACTATATAAAGGATGCTCCTAGCTTCCTTTCCCACACTAATGCTCATAACATAAGTGAGTCGGAGAGAAAAAAAGGAGAGAGCAAGCAACAAGAGGGCCGAACCGACCCCCTTGCGCCGCCCCGTCCCGTCGGCCAAACAAAGGAGGCCGAAACCTCCTTGTTGCCTTGTGTTGTGTGATTTCTTCTTCCTCTTCCTCCGGTCCAAGCTAGAACAAAGGAGAAGGAAGATCTAGATCTCAACTCTAGGCGTCGATCAACCGTAGAGACATGACACAATTCACGTTACAAGTCATCACAGGAAAAACTCTAAAGTGTGTAACATGATTCTTCCGTTACCATCGTTATGATTCTCTTCCTGTGATCCTTGGAGGGTATTGAATGGATGATTTATTTTTCCGCTGCGTATCCATGATCAAAACCCTACAAATTGTACATTGGGGAATAAGGCATTGGGCCTTACTGCAGATTTGGGCTACACAACCTATAATGTGGGTCAACAACACTCTTCTAGCCCACAAGCTCTGATTGGGCTCACTTATTACTTAGGACCAATTTCAGCATATAAGGCTCTCAATCCAGTTGGGTTCATGGATTATTTTGGGCCACCTTAATTTTATTATTCAGACTTATTTGGGCCTCGTCCAGTTCTTAGCCCACCAGCTACTATATGTCACATTATTTTTGGGCCAAATTCTTTTAGGCATAAAATATTTGGGCTCATTGCTACTTTGAGACTACAAAGTGATATCCTCAAGCTCGTTTTCCGTCCATTTAATCCAGGCAAAAATAATTCGGGACTTCTCGAAGATATTTCCCTCTATCACCTTGAGGACAAGGTGTTTTTCAACCGTGGGGAGTTGATACGGGTTAACCGTATCTTCAACGTTACGTAGTAATATTATTTACTTAATTGTTAGTTAGCATTATTTATTAGTTAGTTTATTTATTTAATAGTTTAATTAATTATTTATTTAATTAGTTAGTAGGACAGGGCCGAGCCCGTTAGGTCAAATCATCAAGTTAGGGTTAGTAGTTTTTCTATTTAAACGATGTAGTTTCATTATTTTAGCAAGCAATCAAGAAGAAACAATTGAAATTGTGTGTGTGTGGGTTAAAAACATGTGTGTGTGGAGACTTGATAGTGTCTAGAACTACTATCGGGTTAGGTAAACCCTAACACCTCCCTTGACACTCTCTAGAACTACTATCGTGTTAGGTAAACATTCAGAGACAAGCTGCGCCAAATCGCTTCCAATATCTTCTAATCTGCCTTGAGCACTTTGATGTAGCTTGAGCAGTTCAACGTTGACCTTTTGAGTCCGATTTAACCACTACTTTCCGGCAATGCACATCCTTCGCCATTTCCAGACTTGCCTTGATCCCCGAGAGTTCCGTCAATTGAATTGAATGGTGGTAAGTGATCCTCTTGAACCTCCCTGCCACAAAGCCTCCAGTTGCATCACGCAAAACAAGACCACAACCCGCCACCGAATCTGAACTTCGATTTGCTATATCAGTGTTTACCTTTTGCCATCCTTCAGCCGGAGCCTCCCACTTTTCTTCCCCATCCTCTCCACTGTCATTAAGACCGCCATTGTTACCGGCGATATGAAGAAAATTCAAATAAAATCCTGCTTTCTTTTTTATAGCCGTAAGTTGAGATATGAAACAGTCAGAATCTCGAAGAAGTCCAACCTCAAAAATAACTACTGGATTCCATTAAAGTTAGATTAAGAAGTGAATATCCTTAAATTACTCAAAGTTAGATACATTTTTTGCCTCACATTTATATATTTCTCTATATTTAGGCATATCATTACACCGTATAAATACCTGAACTATCATTCATCTTCCCCATCAAGGCAGAGCCTAAGGCTCCTACATAAAAAACAAAATAAAACCGCCCTCTTTCCGTATAAATACCTGCACTATCATTCATCTTCCACATCAATTTAGAGCCTAAGGTTCCTACCAAACAAAAATATACAAAAAAAAAAAAAAAACAACACTTTTATTTCCTAGTAAAACCGACTTCTCGTTTTGAGAAAAAGAAAAATGGGCAAGACTATTATCCACGTTTTCACCATTCTGCTGACGGCCTCCACAGCAGCGGCAACCTTGCTCCCCCTTCACCATTTGGTTCATCCCCATCACAACCCATTTTTTGGCCTAGGCTCTGGCTCTGGCCAGGGCTCAATCTCAGGCCAGGGTTCATTCTCAGGACAAGGCTCAATCGGAGCTCAGGGCTCAGGCCAGGGCACAGCCCAAGGCCACGGCTCACTGTCAGGCCAGGGCACAGGCCAAGGCTCACTCTCAGGCCAGGGATCAGGTCACGGCTCAGCCCAAGGCCACGGCTCACTGTCAGGCCAGGGTGCAGGCCAAGGATCACTCTCAGGCCAGGGCGCAGGCCAGGGCACATTCTCAGGCCACGGCTCAAGCCAGGGTTCACTTTCAGGCCAGGGCTCAATTTCAGGCCAGGGCTCAGGCCACGGCTCACTATCAGGTCAAGGCTCAGGCTCAGGTTCAGGCTCGGGCTCTGGCTCGGGTTCGGGATCAGCCTCATTTAAAGGTTCAGGTTCCGTGAATGGCGAGGGGTCAGGTTCATTTCAAAAGACAAGATTTTTGAAGATGTAAAGAAGAAGCTCAAGATAACAGCCTACTAAGGAATCAACGATCTTGTGTTTAGGATTATTATGGTCTAATAAGGGAACACTTTGACTGACCCTTTACCTGCTTTAGGTATCACTTGGACCTTTAGTATGCTAGCTAGTAGAGATCATGTTCCACGTGAACGAATAAATTTTAAAATAATAAAAATGTAAGTAACTCTCTACATTTTTATTGAAATAAAGGCAATACTTTTCATTGATGTGAAAAAGCAACCAGACATAATACACATCAGAACTCAACACGGGCTTCGCTAAATCGGACGGATTGTCTAAATGTTAAGTTGTTTTCTTCCGTTTGAGAATGCCACGTGTTTCAATCCTATGTTTTGATCGAACGGTTCCTAATGGGCTGGAGGGACTGTAGGGGATTATGGACCGGAGGGGATCCAAATCCTATTGTCCTAGGCAGGTTTATACTGTGGCCATCCTATTTTGATTTCATAACTTCTCCTGGAAGCTTATGTACTTAATTTAAGATGTTGTCGTAAGGATGTTTATATTGTGGCCATCCTATTTCGTAAACAAACTATTCTTTTGTGCATGGTAGATTCTTGATGCTACATAGTTATAATGTCAAAGGGAACCCTAATTAGGGTTTCCGGGGCCTAGCTTTGAGCAAGAAGAGAAGCATTATAGAGAGAAGATGAATTTGAGAATAATTTTTCATTAACCCTAAAGGAGGCTGTAGCGATGCTTATATACAAGGGAATCCAATGGATGTAAATCCTACGATTGGATGAAATGGAAAAAACTAAGGCTCTGTTTGGTTCGCAGTACAAAAAAATGTTTTACAAGGGAAAATGTTTTACGTGAAAACCAATTCCCTCAAAAAAATGTGTGAAAATGCTTTATCTGCAATTATTTTTTTGTGTTTGGTTGACACTTGCCAAAACAGTTGGCCGTGACAGCAGTGACAGTGATGGGTGGCGGCGAAGTTGGGTGGCGGTGATGGGTCATGGTGGAGGTAGGTGATAGTGGTGGTTATTGTTGGTGGATGTGTTAGTATGAGTTGTTGTTGTGCTCCTTCAATATTCGGAAAATGGCTTACGGATTAGAAATTTACATCATTTTAGGGACAACATTTTACATGAAAATCATTTACCTCCAACCAAACAGCAACAAAATACCAAACAAAGGAAAACATTTTACAATATAATGTTTTACCGCCAACCAAACGGAGCCTAAATTGCAAGATGAATTCCAAAGTGTTGGAACAATGACAGTGTGTTACATAAAATAACAATATAGAACTGGCTCTATTTGATGTTTAAGAGATTGGTCCGTCTGGGAAATGAACTTCATAAAGAGTGCTCTAGATTGGTGTTGACTTCACTGTTTTCCTTTGAAACTTTGACCTCATTTTCCTTTTGACTTCCTCGTCATTATATCCTCACCAAAATCATGGTGGGCGTTGCACCATAAGTTGGTTCTTCAAAGTGGCAAAAGCATGTCCAGGAAGTCCTTTTGTGAAAATGTCAGTAACCATAGAGAAGATGCCACAAAAGGTACAGTAAGAATTTTACGTAAAATCTTTTCACGGTGCGTGCGTGCGAGCAAAATGGGATTAGAATACATGACTGTCTGGAATATTATCACACCACAAAACAAGACTATAAGAGATGTAAATATGTAATTCTTTAAAAAGAGATGGAATCCAAGTTATATCAGCAACTGGAGAGGTTAGAGCCCGGTACTCTGCTTCAGTGGATGACCGGACCACGGGGGGCTGTTTCTTAGCAGTCCAATAAAGTTGGTTTGGGCCTAAGAAAATGAAAAAGACAGTATTTCCGTAATTAGTTGGGTTACCAGCCCAATCTGCATCGATATATGCATGTAAAGGTACATGACTCTTATTATAAAACAGATATGATTTTTTGAACCTTGAAGATATCTAAGGATTCATTTTTTCTTCAATCCGGTGTTTATCTATGGGAGAATGCATGAGCGGGAATAGATGATTTTATGCAAAGCTAAGGTCTGGCCTAGTGAAGGTAGTACTAGAGAGCACCTAAAAATTGACTATAAAGACTGACGTCAAGTAAAGGCACACCATCACAAGCGTGTATAACACCATTAGGCAAATGAGTAAGGTTTGAAAGTGGACATATTGAATTTGTGTAATAAATCATGCACATATTTAGATTGGTGAACAAAAATGTCTAGAGATGTTCTCTTGGTTTTTAAACCCAAAAAAAGGTTTAGGGGGCTAAGTTTGTCATATCAAATTCAGCATTGAGATTTTGCACCAACGCATTAATATACTTACTATCATTCCATGTGATGATAATATCATCTACGTACAAGAGAAGTAGTGAGGGAGTGTTACCAGAATGCCTGATGGAGAGGGAAGATCATCTCGTGAAGTTGTGCAGTAAAGCGCTCAAACCAAACTCTGAAACCTTGTTTGAGTCCATATATGGACTTGTGAAGTTTGAAAAATAGTTAGGGTAACTTTTATTCACAAAACCTTGAGGTTGCTTCTTGAAAAAATTTCTTTTAAATGGTCATGAAAAAATGCATTCTTGAGATATAATTGTAATCGTAGAATGCTTAATGACCGGACTAAAAGTTTCATCAAAAGTCTATTCCAATTGTTTGGTGAAAACATTTTTCTACTAATCTAGCTTTAAGTCTTGAAACAGAACCATAAGTGTGAAACTTTGTCCGAAAGACCCACTTGATACACGCTATGTTTACACTGTGCGGTGGAGGCACCAAAGTCCATGTATTTCGATTTAAGAGGCTATTGTACTCACCAGCCATGGATTGTTGTGATTTTGATTGTTTAATAACCTCTGGGAAACAGGAAGGTTCAAAATAAATAGTTAAATTTTATAAAAGCAGAAGATGCAAAGCCAACTTTATTATGCAAATATAGTTAAGAGTTTGTGGAATCGGATGTTGCGAATCCAACTTTACTTTTGCTTATACCTAACTTCCTTTTGGTCTGCATATATAGGAAGACCTGTTTGTGGCTTCTGGATAGTCTCTGGTGTTGGAGACACCAGATCACCAGATGTATGCTTCCTGTTAGATTTTGGTGATTCAAACATAGCATAGAAAATTGACTTGGTCCAAGGCGGCTAAGGATTGTTTCCTTGTTCGTTTTGGAATAGTTTTCTTGTTTGTTTTGGCAACGTTTGGATGCTGCTTTGGGCACAAGTCACTAGTTTAGGCCTATATATGGGTGTAGGACTCTTCTATTGATATGTGTGGTGTGTCTTGGATTGGAATTGGCTCTCTCATCAATAAATCGGGTTGTTTTGGCCGTCGATGTAGCTAGTCTCAAAACTAGTGAACCACGTTAATATCGTTGTGTCGTTCTTCATCTTCTTCTTCGTCTCATCACTCTTCTTGGTCCCCAACAACTGGCATCGTGCTTCCGCGTGCGTACTCTAACAAGTGGTATCAGAGCCTGGTTTTTGGGTTGGGTTTGTTGGTGATGAGTGATGACGAATCCGTTTGGGATGAAGATCTATCGTGTTGATGAGAATATTGTTGGTACACCCACCACCAAGTTCCTTATTGGGGGAACTATTGAGTTCCTTGTTGTGGGAGCTATCGGATTCCTTATTGGAGGAACAATCGGGTTCCTTATTGTGGGAGCTATCGGGTTCTTTTCCAAGGAGCATCGGGCGCGCAATCTAGCGCGAGTTTGGAGGTTCACGTGCAATTGGCGTTCCGGCGCGATCGGGCTTCCAACATGGAAAATTGGGCGTGTGGATCTAAAATGGAGTCATCTGTTGCAAGAACTCGTAAGAGTTGGAGCATCGACATGGAGCGATATTGTTCGGGCCGCTAGGATGATTCAAGTCAAGGTGGAGACGGCTCGGATCAACCGGCGGATTTGGCTCGTGGCATGGAGCAATTGACGTGTCTTGTTGGCATGCAATTGATTGGTAGCGCGTTGTTGGGCGCGCATTGATTTGATGCATGTTATTGGGCATGTGTTGATTGGCGGCGTGTTATTGTGCACGCATTGATTGGTGGCACGTTATTGGGCGTGTCTCGTTTGGCGTCTTGGTGCGGTATATTGGCGGCGCAATTGGCATGACATTGATTGATAGGCACTTTCATCTTCAAGTGTCATTGTGATGATATTTGGGAGATGCATTGTGTCATGGTGCATTAGAGTGTGTTGGTTGAGACACACAAGTCTACGCGTTTGTTGAGACGCAAAGACGCGATTGTTCTGGCGCATAGTGAATGTATTCCAATACCGCAAATTTGGGAATATGTTCTATCGGTTGATTGGTTGATCGTTTCGATTAGGGTGGAGCACTTCAAATTTGATTGTTGGAGGTGCATCTACAATTGGCGCGTTCGTTGAAAAAGACGGATGGCAATCGGAGAAACGATTTGGTGAATTGGGTGGAGGCGTTCTTGATTGGGAGGAGCATTGGATTGGTTGTTAGGGTGTTTGAATCAAGGTGGAGATTTGTTAGATTTTGGTGATTCAAACATAGCATACAAAATTGACTTGGTCCAAGGCGGCTGAGGATTGTTTCCTTGTTCGTTTTGGAATAGTTTCCTTGTTCGTTTTGGCAACGTTTGGATGTTGCTTTGGGCACAAGTCACTAGTTTAGGCTTATATATGGGTGTAGGACTCTTCTATTGATATGTGTGGTGTGTCTTGGATTGTAATTGGCTCTCTCATCAATAAATCAGGTTGTTTTGGCCGTGGATGTACCTAGTCTCAAAACTAGTGAATCACGTTAATATCGTTTTGTCGTTCTTCATCTTCTTCTTCGTCTAATCACTCTTCTTGGTCCCTAACAACTGGCATCGTGCTTCCGCGTGCGTACTCTAACACTTCCTAGACCATGTTCATTTACAGGGTGTTGGGATGATTCAATCGACTAGCAAAATCAGGCAACACATGAAATGGACCAAGAAAAAGCAAGAGCGAGACAAGGCGAAGGCTGCAGCAAGTTTGGGGTCAGGACTAAGTCCCACAGCCTATTGTAGCAGGGACAACCTTCTTTGATTGACCATTACGTCCATTGATGTTCTTATTACATGGCTTGCCTCAGAACCCACCCCGCCAAGTATATGTGGTTCACTATCCTGCAGCTCATCAGTTAATTCCAGTAAAATAGCAAGATTAGCTAAACGGTAACAAAATGTTTTTGCGAGACTGTGTACTTACATTCCTGGACCTTCCTACTACATTCCTAGTCTAGTATACACCATATACAAGACAGATGATTAACACGCAATATAATGAGTTAAACAATTACTAACTTATCTTGCATATGGGGTACACTTAGGTGACTGCCCTGAGTAACTATCCATTTGCCCCATTCTAACTGTTCTTTTCACTGAATGTGGTTTGAGACACCTATTATGGCCTTCAATTTCTTCAATAGAACAGACCTGAAACAGACCTAAGACTATGATGAGGGGAAATAGAGGGTTGAGACAACAATTACCTTCCTCAGCCGTCCGAAGACATCACAACTTCAGCTCCTCCGCTAACAGGATCGGGGGGAGAGAGAAATGAGGGTATGCTGCGAGGAAGAGCTACTATGTTTTTGGTACAGTAAAGTTAGGTCAATTGTGTTTTTGACCCCACTAGTTTGGTGAATTCTAAGTTTCTCCCTCCTGGAAGTTAGCAAAATTTGAGTTTGGTGAAATTTTCCAGCAAAATGTTTAGTCAAATTTTCAATTCGCTCCAAAATTTACTTTTATAAGGTGTATTGTTGTCTAGATTTACCTACGCCAATATTTTTAGTCGTACACACATTTGGTATTTTCAGAAAATAGTCGGTTCTCGAAGGACGGAATCAAGTATATTCAGCAGATTCTGTTAGAAAGACGATACGAAGGACAAAACTGAAAACATGTCTTCGTTACTGCTTTCAACGATGAAATCAGTTTCGTCTAACTTAAAATTGTCTTAACGGGTCTGTTTTGTTGTAGTGTTCCCAATTTTTTAAACTTTCAATGAACATAAAACTTGGGGTGAGTTGGGAATGTTTCTGCTGCCAGCACAGCTGCATTCCGACAGCAGAAGCAGTTTTAGTGTGTTTGGTAAAAATAAAATTTCTGCTTTTTCGAACAGTTTCTGCTGTCCCGCAACAGTTTACAGGAAGCAAGGGGGGAGATGCTTTTCTAAAAAGTGATTTTGATTAACTTATCTACAACCGATTTTAACTTTACAATTTTTCAAAATATTCATAGTTATCTTTACATAAATGACACGTGTCATATATTTTTGTCATTTTACCCTCTCACAGCAACTTCAGAGTTGATTTTACCAAACACAAAAGTAGTATATCAATATTTCACAGCAACTTTTACGTAATATTTACCAAATAACTTTATCAAGAATTCACAGTAGCTTTCCTACAGTGTTTTCACACAGCAGCTTTCTAGCACCGCCACAACATTCCCAAACTAGCCATTAATCTTCTTCATCTTGTGCTCTCTATGTGATTTTCATAGATAAGGATGATGTCCTGCACGAGCATGTGATTAATTTCTGATAGTAGAATAGAGTAAATTTTTCTTCACTTCAATTCTCAAATTTCCAATGTCGGAGAACTAATCTAAACAAACATAGATCTAAACGCGAGATTAAAGCGGAAGATTCACCCATTTACCTCTTTTCCTTAGCTCCTACCCAGCGGATGATGAAGATCGTTGTTGTTGCCTGCTCTCACGTGTCTTCGTCTTGCTCCAAGAGTCTTGCGTGAATCACTAGGACGAGCGCTCTGATTTCACACCATGTTCCACCTTTGGATGCAAGTTAGAGAGAGAGAGAGGGGCTAGGATTTCTAGAGAATAAACTGTTTTATTCTTCTATTATCATTTGCTTTAAAATATGTAGGATACTGCCTTCATATATAGACATACTTATAGGTTAATGCAGCTGACCCGTTAGGATTTGTGTGTAATTGCAGCTAATCTCCTTAGAATTAGTGACTAAATACATGTGCACCCCACTGGGCGCGACACGTAATTTGCTAACACGTTATATGCATAATACATGATGTCCGGAAATTCTCATTTATCCTTATAAGTAAAAGATAAGAAAATTGGATTAATTAGCACTTTTTGTGTAATCAATTTAAGAACCTTATCACTTAGAAATAAAATTTCAGAAACTTGTCATTTTAACTAAAATGATAATAAGTTGGTTAACAGTTTTCTGTTACAATTTTTTGGTAGGTTCAACTGCATACTTTGCATAAAAAAAGGTGACGCTCATTACAGAATTGCTGCTCTCAGGAAATATATTGTCACAAATCAATGAACACCATGAAGTAATTATTTCAAATGTGAAAAAGTCAGAATTTGGGAGAGTTCCAAACCTCAAAAGTAACTACTGGATTCCATTAAAGTTAGATTAAGAAGCGGATATCCTTAAACTACTCAAAAAGTTTGATAAATTCTTGCCCTCACACTTGTAAATTTTCTCTTCAACCAGGATCCTATATTTAGGCGTACTGTTTCTGTATATATATACACATCCCAACCATCACTCATCTTCTTCATCAAACCAGAGCCTAAGGCTCCTAGGAAAAAACAAAAAAAAAAGAAAACCCACCCTCTTTTGTAATAAAACCAACATATTTTCCATTCGGTAAAAAAGAAAAGAAAAATGGGCAAGACTATTATCCACTATTTCACCATTCTAATGGTAGCCACCTATTTGGCGGCCACCTTCCCCTTGTTGGTCGACTCCCATGAAGAAAGTCAAAAACCTGACGGTTCAGGTTCATTCTCGGGCTCGCTCCAGGGCTCGCTCTCTGGCCAGCATTCGTATCATAGCTCGAGCTCAAACTCAAGCTCAGGCTCAGCCTCAGCCACGAGTTCAGGTTCATTTTCGGGCTCTGGTTCAGGATCTATCTCAGGTTCTGCAGGTTCTGGATCAAACACAGGTTCAGGTTCAGGTTCAGGTTCAGGCTCGGGATCTATCCAAGGCTCGGGTTCAGGATCAATCTCGGGCTCAAGCCATAACTCATCTTCGGGTTCAGGATCAACCTCCAGCTCAAGCCATAACTCAGCTTCAGGGTCAGGCTCAATATCAGGATCTGGTCAAGCCTCAGGCTCAGGATCACACTCCAGTTCAAGTTCTGGCTCAGGCTCTACCCCGCCATCAGGGGCAAGTCCCCCGGGAGGCAAAACTCCTCCACCAGCAGGACAAAGCCCGGGAGGCTCTACTCCGCCACCTCCGTCAGGATCAAGCCATAAATCAAGCTCAAGTTCCGGAACAACAACGGCTAATGGCACAGGTTCAGTGTCAGGCTCGGGCTCGACCTCAACTTCAGGATCGGGTACGATCTCTGGATCGGGTTCACACTCCAGCTCAAGCTCAGGAAAAGGCTCGAGTACGAGTACACACACTGGGTCCGGCTCAGCCTCAGGTGCAACGAAAAGTACGAGCACACAATCAGGTTCAGGCTCAGGATCTAGCACAAGCTCTAGCTCGAGCTCAGGAAAAGGCTCAGGTTCACATTCTACTTCAGGATCAACCTCAGTAAATGGCTCAAGCTCAGGTGATGGCTCAACAAAAGGCTCATCATCGGGATCCGGTTCAACCAACAATTCGAAGACAATCTCAGGCTCAGGATCTGGCACAAGCTCTAGCTCGAGCTCAAACAAAGGCTCAGGTTCACATTCTACCTCTGGTTCGGGATCAACGACAGTAAATGGCTCAAGCTCACACAGTAGCTCAGGTTCTGGCTCAGCAAAAGGCTCAGCATCGGGATCCGGTTCAACTAACAGTATGAGCACAAACTCGGGTTCAGGTACAGGCTCAGGATCTAGTACAAGCTCGAGCTCAAACAAAGGCTCAGGTTCACATTCTACGTCTGGTTCTGGCTCAATGTCAGTAAATGGCTCAAGCTCACACACTAGCTCAGGCTCAGCAAAAGGCTCAGCATCAGGATCCGGTTCAACTAACAGTACGAGCACAAACTCGGGTTCAGGTTCAGGCTCAGGATCAAGCACTAGCTCGAGCTCCAACAAAGGTTCCGGTTCACATTCTACCTCAGGTTCAGGCTCAGTCTCAGTTAATGGCTCAGCCTCGGGATCCGGTTCAACAAAAAGTTCAGGTCACGAATCTGGATCTGGCTCTAGCACTAGTTCAAATCAAGGGTCAGGCTCAAGCTCAAGCTCGAAAGCAGGATCTGGTTCAACAAAAAGCTCCGGTCAGGTCTCTGGCTCTAGCACTAGCAGTAGCTCCAAGCAAGGGTCAGGCTCGCAAAATAGCTCAACCACAGCCTCAACATCTGGATCAAATTCAGCCAAAAATTCGAGCTCAAGCTCTGCTTCAGGTTCGGGCTCAAGTTCTAGCACAAGCTCAAGCTCGGGCTCAAAGAAAGCCCCCCCATTGGTTGCTACTGACTATGGCCCCTCTGGTCCCAAAAGCTCAAACCCAGGCTCGGGCTCAAATACAAACAAAGCGCCACCAATGGTTACAGACTATCGACCATCTGGTCCGACAGGATCAAGCCCAGGCTCGGGCCCAAGCACAAACCAGCCACCGCCATTGCTTACAGACTATCGACCGTCTGCTCCCACAGGGTCAAGCCCAGGCTCGGGCTCAAGCACAAACAAACCACCGCCAGTTTTTGTAAGAGATTATGGCCCCTCTGGTCCCAAAAGCACGACCCAAGGCTCGGGCTCAAACACAAACAAACCGCCGCCACTGGTTTCCACAGATTACGTCCCCTCTGGTCCGACCCCAGGCTCGGGCTCAAGCACAAACCAAGGGGCGGCCGGTGCAGCTGGTAGTTTTTCAGGACAAGGCGCATTCAAGACAAACTCAACAATGAGTTCAAGTTTACAGTCATCAAAAAGCCAAAGCCACGAAGGGTCGTTCTCGGCCCAAGGATCTTTATCGGGCAAATCCGCGTTCCAATTCGAGAACAAAATTTGCCAACTCGCCGATGACCAGGGTATTTGTCAGAAGTCGTTATCTAATGTTAATTCCAACAACAACACTACCGAACCTAAAGACGTGTTGGATTCCATCTTCCAATCCACCCAAATCCAGATTGATGCAGCCTTGAACTTTACTATCAAAATCCAGGAAGCTTACGAAAACCCACAAGTTAAAGAAGCTTTACAGAATTGCCACCAGTTTCTACTCTACTCTGTCATGGATTTTGCCAGGTATTCTACCACCAGCTCTAGGGAATTATTATTATTATGTGGGTAAAAGACATTTTCACCCCCTCTAGTTTCATTGACAGACACTTTTCACCCCTTCTAGCTTGAGAAATGACACTTTCACCCCTTCTGTGTGCCGAACTTCAAGATAATTAACACTCTCTAACTGTGACGCCCTTAGTCTGGGAGTAGGAGCCGTCATTGAAAATTATTTTGAATACCAATTCAACCCCGACATCATGCAAAAAGTCTAATATACCATATGAGTAACGGCTACAGTTTTCATACACGGCGGAAAATTTGTCTAAAAAATTACTTATGGTCCCGATTCTAGACTCACAGTGTAACAATATGGGGCTGTAAATTTTTAAAATTCGACACACTAAAGGGGTGAAATGTCCTTTTCTCTAACTAGAAGGGGTAAAAGTGTCCTTCAATGAAACTAGAGGGGGTGAAAGTGTCTCTTACCCTTATTATGTTGTGGAACAATCACATGTATGTTGTAATTATGACAACAGGTCTATCCAGAGGTTGCACAGATGCAGAATCATCAGGACATTCCAGTACTTGCACGATCTGAAAACATGGATATCAGCTGCAGTCACGTTCCACGAGACCTGCCTGGACGCGTTATATCATTTCGACACAGACGCCGGAGAAAAAATGAGGGGGGTGATGCAAATGTACAACGAATTCACCAACAACGGCCTTGCAATCCTGTCGCAGATGTCCAAAGTCCTCTCGATTTTCAACCTTCCGCTTTCTGGCCAGATTCAGACAGACGGAGCTAAGGATGACGATGGCGGCATCTTGTCGTGGCTCAACATTGGAAGGAAAGGGGTCATGAAAAATACGCCTCAAGGAGTACGACCAGACGTGGTCGTCGCTCAGGATGGGTCAGGCCACTTCAAGACTATCAATGAAGCTCTGAAGAGGATCCCCGCAAATTCGGATGATATATTTGTCATCTACGTGAAGACCGGTGTTTACAACGAGAACGTCCTCATTACCAAGGACATGGACAATGTGTTCTTGATCGGAGATGGCCCCACAAAGACGAGGATCACCGGAAACCGTTCCTATGCTACCGGACACAACACCTACAACACAGCCACAGTCGGTGAGTCATCAGGCCTGTTGGGATGAGCTTAGCTCAGATGAAATTATATCAGCCTATTGAATGAGTGGTTGAGGTGAGGAGAGAGATCTCTTCTCACCTCAACCACTCATTCCAATAAGCAGATATTTTTATCTCATTTAAGGTCATCCAAACAAACCCACCAATTACTTTCGTCGTTAATCTTACTCTTGTCGCGATTGTTATTTAATGACGGCTATGTAATATATGTCGTTATAGTTCATTTTTTTTGTCGGTATTGCTATTTAACGACAGGTTTTTAATATAACAGGTGTGGATGGAGATCACTTCATGGCAAAGGACATTGCATTCATAAACACGGCAGGGCCTCAAAGTAAACAAGCGGTTGCGCTACGAATATCATCTGACCGGGCAGTTGTCTACAACTGCTATATCATGGGCGACCATAACACCCTCTATACCCACGCCTACCGACAATTCTATCGCGACTGTTTCATCACCGGCACTGTAGACTTCATCTTTGGTGACGCCGCCGCTGTATTCCAAAACTGCTATATACAAATGAAGAAGCCGCAAGACAACAGTCCGAGCATCATCACCGCCCAGAGACGAGCCAATGGTCGAGGAGTCGGTGGGATCGTCTTCCACAACTGCACCATGGCAGGCGCAGCGGATGCGGCGGCGAAATCGAAGATGCAGGCGTTCCTTGGCAAGCCGGCCAAAAGTTACTCGAGAACCATTGTGTTGGAGTGTCGATTCGAATTGAACATCCAGATTCGTGGGTGGGCCCAAGTACAAGGTGGGGCCAAAACCGACGCATGCTTGTTGGCGGAGTTCGGCGCGACAGTGGTCGGTGCTGCTGCGAAAGCTGCTTTGGATGGTGTGCAGGCTATCACAGCTCAGGTGGCTTCGGGTTTCACGGTGAAGAATTTCATCGACGGTGACCGTTGGATACCGGCTACCGGGTGTCCGTACATCTCCGGCATGCTTGGTGGTGCGTAATAGTCGCGTTGCCCAGGAAATAGAATAAGACATTAGTTATGTTATAGCACTTAAGACAAAGACGAAGAGTCTAATTAATGTCGCTCTAGAGACTAGAACCTTATTTCTATCTCGCATAGGTTTTGTTGTCAGTTCGAGTTCTTTCGTTACTCATATAAGATATTTTTCCTTTGCTTCATCGCATTTTTTGTTCTCAGGCGATGATGAGCAAGTGATATTAATAAAAATAAATTGCCACATTTTTCATTGTTTGTGTGTTAATTGCCTGTTTAGTTAAGACTTTTGAGCAATTGTTAATAGTTTTATTCCTTCTTATAATTTTGAGTGAGTTGATCGATTTAAGTTGACTACTATCTTAAACACACTAGATAATTTTGAGTGAGCAATTGGAGCAAGTCAAGAAACCGATGTATGGAAAGGTAAATAATCATGGTTACTAGAAAAAAAAAAAAAAAAAAAAAAAAAAAAAACACTTTTTCTACATATCTAAACAGGTCGAAGAAGTCATCCTTTGAGATACCATAATGGAGTGATTCGGCGTAACCTTCAAATTAATGATGCTTGCTGAGAAAAGTAGTTGATAATTTCATGTGAACATTGAAGAGCTCTACTGAAAAACAATAGACAGCATAGTGAACTCTCGCCTTGATGGACTTTGGTAAAAACCTTGAATTACATCTTAGACAGGACGGTGCTAGAACAATTATTTTTCATGCTCATTTGGATCAGTGAAATACTCTTATGGTTTGGCATCAAACCAACTATATATTTTTGTGTGAGTACTAAAAGATTTTGATTTATCTGCAAAAGTCAATGCTCATTGCATTATCCTTTTCTCGCAACCAACGATCGGGCACACACACGCACACAAACACTAAAAGTAAACGAGATAAAGGGGAGAGACTGATTTATTTCTTGATTGAATAATAATGGGGAGGACTACACCACTTAAATAGATAAATACTGGACCTAAACATAACCCTAGACCTAATGGGTCAAGCCCGGATTATTAAATAGTCTAATAACATAACTAAATAATAATAAATAAATAAATAGACAAATACTGATACAGATACAGATACCGTATCAACTCCCCCACGCTTGATCGCCTTGCCCCCAAGGCGGACGTTGAAAAATCGCTTCTATTCTTGCCCGGTCGAATTGACGTCGAACAGTCTTCAAAACGCCACTTCGTAGTCTCAACTTACCACTAATCTTGCCCGGATCAAATGGGCAGCAAACGATCTTGAGGACCTCACTTTGTCGTCTCAAAATAGCACTGAACCCAAATATTTTATGTCCAAAAGAATTAGGCCCAAAAATAATGTGGCATCGAGTAGCTGGTGGGCTACGAACTGGGCGAGGCTCAAATAATTCTAAATAATATGTCAAGGGTGAAATGGGCTCAAATTTACACCCAAAATAGGGTAACTCGTATGGGTCTTGAAGCCTACTATAAGAATCAGGCCCAAAGGTTGCATATGCTTAAGTGGGTTTGAGTTTAGAATTGACATGGCTTCAAGTGAATGATGAAGCCCACTTAAAACATGAGGCCCAATAGTAATGTGCAGCCAACAATGGGAGTCCAACCCAAAGGACTGCTGAACCCTAATTGGGTTGTCTTCACCTGTCCCTTGACCGCAGAAGATGGAGGTGGTGGAATTGGTTGGTGGTGGTTCTGCTGGTGGTGGTGCCGGAGAAACGGCGATGGCGCTTGATTGGAGATCGTCGATTGGCTCGGCAAGGTCTTCAGAGACCTGCGGTTGTGGTGGTCGTGGTTCCAACGGCAGAGACGATTAGGTCTCGAAGTTCGCCGGCGATTCGGGGTTGCTGGAGGCTGTTTGGAGGTTGGAGATCGATGGTGAGGTCGTGACGGTGCTCTGTTTTTGGTCGCCCGACGCCTCTGTTTGTCCGGCCGGTTTCTCGGTTGCCGGACTTGGAGAAGAAGAAGGTGGAGGCGGCGGATCTGGGGGCTTCGGTGGAAGGTCCGTGAAGGTCGATTGGACGATGGTGATGGACTTCGGTGGGATGAAGTCCGGTGGTTTGGGTGGCTTCTCGTGACGCCGAACTTCCGGCGAAATCACCTGCTGGATTGCCGGCCTCGGGGAAGACGACCGGAGCAGGGGGCTTTTCGTCGGCGTACTGATGGCGACGATCAGAGCAGGTTGATTTTGCAAATCGGCCGAGAAAGGTTGCTGCTTTGTCGCCGGATTTGCAGCGAGGATCGCCTGGTTTTGTGGCGGACGGTCAGCGGAGGGGATATGTATATCCCTGTTTTGCCCTTCATCATTCTGCTTCCATACCTGCTGCTGAGTCGTCGCCAGAACAGCGACCTGCTGGTCTTGTTCTTGCGACGGCTCCTGTTCTTGTTCTTGAACTGGCGGACTTGGAGCCAATTGTTGCTGCTGCTGTGTTTGTGCCGGCGGCTGCTGTTCTTTGACTGACGGCAGTTCGTCGGCTCTGAAGATGTGCTGCAGGAGACAAAACTCATCTGTCGAAATCAAACAGAATTGATTCCGTCTGACTTTGAGGCCTTCCAGATCTGCTCGGGTGATGTACCCACTAGTTTGAAGTTTTCCAAGTCTGCCAAGGTAAGACAATAAATCGCTTCACCTTGTCGGGAGAGCTCATCGACTTCATCGAAAAGTACCAATTGGACACCCTTGCGACTGAAATTCACAACAGCGTAAGGGAGATCCATGAGTCCGGGGGCGAGTGCCGCAAACAAAAAGTCCGACCGACACTCTCAATGAAAGCACCAATTGTTACCCACCCGGGTAACGATCGGGCACACACACGCACACAAACACTAAAAGTAAACGAGATAAAGGGGAGAGACTGATTTATTTCTTGATTGAATAATAATGGGGAGGACTACACCACTTAAATAGATAAATACTGGACCTTAACATAACCCTAGACCTAATGGGCCAAGCCCGGATTATTAAATAGCCTAATAACATAACTAAATAATGATAAATAAATAAAAAAAAATACAAATACTGATACAGATACCGTATCACCTACTCTACCCCTGACAAAGTTAAGATTTCTAGCAAATATGTCAATGTCAAGCAACTCATCGCAGGATTCTGTCAACATGGAGGAGGCTCTAGCAGGAAGGAGGAGGCCAGGTTGGACTTTCTTGAAAAGGGTGGAGCAGTATGTGATAGCCAAGAACCGGTGCATTTCACTCCCCCTAACTCCATTTCCAAGAACTCAAATGACAACACAAATGATCCACCATAAATCACCAAGAGCAAGGGTCCTGGAACAATTTCCATTGAAACAGTATAGTTGGACCATAGCAGAAACCAACCACATAATAAACCAGGAGGATGCCAGATTGGAAGGGCTTAACATTCCGGGACACCGGATGGTGATAGCATATCAAAGGTTGTGCAGGAGCATCTGGTACATTGTTCAATTCCCAGCAACCTCGGAGAGGTAAAAGATGGTGTTGATGGAGGACCACAAAGCAAATGGGCTCGTAGGTACTCAGGCAACAAGCAACCTTTATCAGGAGAATATCTCCATACCTTCTTAGAAAAGGGGGACTTCTTGGGGGAAGAAGGAAACATGACAGTCATAATAGAGTAGAAGAAAATTATACTTGTGGTGGTCGGCCAAAGAGAAAGGGCACAAAGAGGGGTGTAGGAGGACCAGAGAATGACAAAATTCACGATGAATTTTTCGTGCTTTGGAATTGTAGGGGTGCTGGTGATAGCAAGATGCTATCAACAAACACGAAAACTAGGTTTTTTCCCCATAATTGAGTTTTCTCATTTCATGAACTGAAAATCATGTATGCTACATTGTTTTTGTAGAAATAATTTTAACTTAAAGAAACTTACCCTCCCTCTTGACTAAATTAATAATGCTACCCTCCCCCTATTAATAACGATATTGGGTAAAGCGACATAAAGTAATTAACGAATTAACACTACTTGCTAACATGATCCTTAAGTAAGCTGGAGGACGCATGCTCGATCTCCATGTCTCGTAGCCATGTTGCCTAGAGGGCGCACATCCGTATTAACTCTCCCCTCCCCCCCCCCCCCCGGTTAACTATCGCCTTGTCCTCAAGCAGAAATTAGGGCCGATACGTGCTCAAGGCCACTTTCATCGAACCCTCCAAGACCACACGCGAATTGCATTCTGAACCTCCATTGTCATCTTGACATAATCTGTAATAACATTGCCAAACTTTTGGAGCCACTTCACCTCCAGCACGACACGTAATCCCTGTAACTCCAAGAGGAGAAACAATTCAGCTGAAAACTTGTGCCCCATAAGAAGAATATATATCAACTTGACCACATGTAGAATTGAAATGTGGACATTCCTCACCACCCACGGAAACCTTGAAGGCTAGTATAGCTTTAATCGGCATTTTTAGTCGCTCTTCCAACTCTGCATGAATAAAGTTTTGGGTCGAGCCGCTGTCGATGAGGACAGATACCTCGACCCCCTATGTACCCCACGAGACGTAAAGAACCTATTTGGTCACTACTCATCAGTGTGAAGAGATTAAAAGCATCGCCATCAATGATATACTCGTCTTGAGATGTCGGTGCACCCCAGAAGTAAAAACTTCCCCTCACATTTGTGACCCTATAATACCTCTGATGTCAATTGTAGCATAAACCCCGACTTTGTCGTTCCTTTTGTTCCTCAAGTGTAAGACTCTTATCGGCGATGTAGGTGTAATATGTGGAGTCTTTAACTGAACGGGTGTGGTGTTGGAAGGCGGTGCTCAAGACAACATGTCCTAACGCTGGTACGGTTTTCGATAAGCATCCAATGCCGAAATCGTTTTTGACAACGTAGCCTACAACTCACATGCCAAAGAAAATGCCATCGCTAGTGAATACGGCCGCCGTAACTCAAACTCACTCCCGAACGGAGACTTGAGACCCGACGCAAATATCAAAATCATTTGTCATTCTGGTGTTTGCGTTTGGCCAACTTTGTTCTGAAGCCTCTCAAATCCATCTTGATAGGAAAGGAAAATCAACTCCAGTTTCAGCTTAGATAACCGGCAAAATAGTCATAATACATTGGATCAAAGCGACCTTTACCTCATCAAGGAACACCTTCATGACAGTAGATGATAATTGTCCTATGTGTAGCAGAACCAATCCGCTGCTTCACCATATAACATCACCCTCAACGAACTCAATTCGTTCATGAGGCGCTATTTTAAAATAGTTGAAATATTGTTACACTTTGAAGACCCATGTGTGCGGATCAGTACCTGAAAATTTGGGCGCGTAAAAGTGTTGTTTGTGGATGCGAGCATCCGTGCCGAAGTGAGAGGGTTTGTGACCTGGTGGTTGTGCACTGTGTGGACCCGGATACGATGGTCGACCTGTATTGTTCACAGTCGGGTAACAAAATTCGAAATGAGTCCTAAGAGGGTATAGAACCTAGAACCCGTGTGCATAGGAGAATAGTCGCCATGTGTTGGAGGAACACCCGTCGAAGGCTGCTGCTGGTGAATCAGAGAATAGAAATAACTCGACATGGGAGCTTGTAACTTTTTTAGCGGGAAGGAAGATAGTCGCTTGCAAATGGGTTTTCAGAAGAAAGGAAGGAACTACAGCTAGAGTGGGCGTCAAGTATAAGGCAAGGTTGGTTGCAAGAGGATTCATTATGAGAGAAGAGTTGACTACAACGAGATCCTCTCACCAGTTCTCAGACATACTTCAATATGGGTGCTACTATAGATGGTCGCACACCAGGACTTAGAACTTCAGAATCTAAACGTGAAAACAACTTTCCTACATGGGGAGTTGGAAGAGAAGATATACATGAGCCAACCAGAAGGACTCCAAGTTTCTGTAAAAGAAGACTATATGTGAAAGTTGAAAAGATCTCTATATCTCCTTAAGCTATCTTCGAGGAAATGGTACAAGAGATTTGATAACTTCTTATTGAAGATTGGTTACTAGATGTGCCAGGTTTATTGATGTGCTTATCACAAGCTATTGCAAGATGAGTAACGCATCTACTTAGTTCTTCATGTGGATGATATTCTAATTGTAACTCCGAATATGGAGGAAATTCAGGAATTTAAGAGGTCTCTCGGCGCAGAATTCAAGATGAAGGATCTAGGTGACCCTCAAAAAATTCTAGGAGTTGAGATCTATAGAGATGGGAAAAAGATGAAGAAGCTTTTTCTATCACGGCAGGGATACATCAGGAAGATCTTGAGCATATTCGGGATATTATCAACTAAAGCTATAGATACTCTTAAGGAAACTAATAGCAAGCTATGAACGTACACCATTCAGACTGAGTAGGAGAAGGAGTACATGTCCAAGGTTTCATTTGCCATCCCTTTTGGAATCCTCATGTATGCTATGGTATGCACTCGACCGGACATAGCATTCCCTGTTAGTGTGGTGAGTCGTTTTATGGGTCAACCAAGAAAGGATCACATGAAGGCAGTGAATAAAATATTGAGTTACGTTAAGGGTACATCATACATCGGCCTATGATATGGGGACAATGAGAACATCTTGGTTGTTGGGTTCTCGGATTCACGTGCAAGTGATTTTGATAGCACGAGATCAATGACCAGCTACGTGTTCACTATGGGAGGTTGTGTTATGAGCTGGAAGATGACGATATAGCCAACGATGACTTTTTCTACCACGAAAGCGGAGTACATGGCTTTAATAGAAGCAGCAAAGGAGGCAGTTTGGCTTAAAGGAGTGGTCAATGATCTAGGTCTGCTTCAAGATTAAGCGATAGTCTGATGTGATAGCTTAAGTGTGATATGTTGGACTAAAGATCAGGTTCATCATGAAAGAACAAAGCACTTTGGTGTCACATTTCTGAGACACGAGAGCAAGATCAAGGTAAAGAAGTAGAAGACGGATGGAAACCCCGCAGATATATTCACGATGCCAGTTCTGGAGAGGAAGTTTAAACGTTGTCTTTAATTTCTTAACATCTTGAGCCAATGAGGCCCTTTGGGGCATGTCGAACCCGTTGGGGTCCAGTGAGTCTCTATGAGAAGAGACATTGGTTGCGGAGAAGACAAGCTTTGTTTACGAGACAGAAGCGGTTGCTTTGTGGCAAGAGAATTCAATTCAAGGTGGAGATTTTTGGGAAAATTCATTGAATGAAGAAATCAACCGAGAAAGCAACTGAGAAACCAAGGGGTTTCATGCGTGAGAGGGAAAATAGACTATGCACTTTCGTACAAAAGGCTTCCTTGCGAAAGGTGCGGCCTTTTGTGCGAAAGGAATCCTGGAGGCGGCAAACAAGAATTCCTTATTTATTTATGGCGGTTCGGGATGAACTAGGGCACTATAAATAGACCCTTTGAGGCCCATAACATGCATGTAACATTGTGAGAACATTCCTCTTGATAAATAAAGGTCTTTCTTTCTCGTGGATGTAGTTAGCATACTTTGTGCTAGCCAACCACGTTAAAACTTGTGTTCTTTCTTGATTTGTGTGTCCATTCATCGTGCGTGAGGTGTGAGCGTTATGTCACAAACTATAACAATAACTGCTTACAACCTGTTGAAACTCTACAAACTTACTGAATCCATTTTTTCACCAAGAATTGACAGAAGCAATATCGAGAGATAACTTCAACTTAGAAGATGTTATGTTAGTACTTCCTATTTATTCCACAATTTGGAAAATGCTAAGTAGAATGAAATGTTTAATAACCCGTTCCCTTAGGGCACAGCCAAACTAATATCATAGATATTCAGAATGAAACTTGCGAGATTTTTTTTTAAGTTACGAAAGTTGAATTAGAGTACATTATAAGTAATCAATTTTTCTCCATATTTGTGAGGTCAAGTAACTATCAAAGCTCTCTCCTCTATCAATTGCGTGGTTCATAGAAAAAAACACGTTTTGAAACATTTTTTTAGTACTATTAAAAAGTCTGCTCTGCCTCAAAGCACAACATAAATAATACCAAATAATTTGAAATAAAAAATTGCAAAAGATTTTGTTATTGTGTTAAAAAAATAAGTAAGAGTAAAAAGTGGTGGTCACATGCCTAATTCGAATGCTTTTTTTAGACCTACATGTTTGTCGTCTAATGCGTTTAAACTCATGACCTCATGCAAAGACTTTTAAACGCTCTGCCACTTGAGCTAACACCTATTTGCTAATTCCAAAACCTTTGTTGAAGTTTAAAAGTTGTGGGAACTTTAGTTTTTCAAAAAAATGTGAAACTCCCGGAAGTGGTGGTTTTATTCTAACTTCCAACACTTTTCTCCACCTACAACACCTTTTGTTGTCCCAATACTCTATTTACGGTATTATAAAATTTAACCACTTACTTTTCCAATAATATATTTCATTTGGATGATGCGATCCAAGGGTTGAGATCAAATTGATCCAATGACCTAAATGTTCAATTGTCTTATTTTATTATATAGATTTGGCAAATGCTAAATAGAATGAAATGTTTAGAATCCTTGTCTGTTGTTCTTATGTACTTCTTAAGTGCATTTTTTTCTGGTCAGTTATATATGTGATCAAATTCAATCTTCGAGAAGATGTTACCATTTTTCTCCAATTCAATTCTATTTTCCCTCATTCAAATCCACCTTCTGTTTTGCAGTTTTGTTGTATTGTTTTGGAACTTGCTAGTCCTTTTGCGTTGAAATGTCTTAATAGATATGAAATGCACCGCACCGCACTGACATAGATGGGATGATTTCTTCAACTATCAAAAAAATGAAATGGTTCTATTTCCAAGATAAAAGGATGAAGATTCTTCTGTTTACCTTACCAAATTATTTCACTGTCAGAAAAAAACTGGCAAAATTAGCGATTTCAAATCGCCATGTAAAGCTAAAAACTGTTATTTGAACACTGTACAGCGGTTGCTGTAGCGGTTTGCAAACTGCCATCTACAAAGGTGCAGTATATTCTTACAGGAGTTCGTATACTGCTATACTAAATTAAAGGGTAAAAGACAGGTACCACCCTTGACAATTGGATTAAATACATAATGCCACCCTGACATTTGAATAAAGACATTGCACACCGATTTGACGGAATGTTCTTTGGACACTTAGCACCATTCTTTCCTACTCTGGTAGAAAAGTGGGAGATAGACTTTTGCGGACCATATTGTCCCTATGTGTTATTTTGGAAATTTTGTTGCTCATGTTTTTTCATCAAGAACACCAATAACACAATCTAATTCACAAATTCATCCTTTTATATATAACACTACTAAATTTTCTGTAAAAAACGGCAGGTGAAAACCGCCGTTAAAGGATAAAAAACCGCCGTTAAAAGTCTAAACGGCGGCCCAAACGGCGGTTTACTCATCGTCGTTGATCTCGGCGTCGGGAATAATAAACGACGGTTTTAACCGCCGTTAAAATAAACGGCGTTTGAGATTTACCGCCGTTAAGTAACGGCATTTCACATGAAACCGTCGTTTTTTATTAATATTTTAATTTTTTTCGGAAAATTTAATTAATTTTTTTTAAATTTTTTTCTAGCACAATACCTTCTATTTCAGTTATTATACAATAAACTAAATTTCTTGTCAATGTGTTTCTCAGATCCGTCTCAGGAGAGAACTGCAACAAAAGTGGTTTCATTCAACAGATCCGTTCATCAGGGGTCCAAAGAATGAAATGTTCATTATCCAAAGTCAACTTTTTTAGATCAAATCAACCCAGAATCAGGTGTTCAATACCCAGAGTAAACTTTTATAGATCGAATAATTACAAATTGTTCTTTAATCGATTCGACCTCTGTAGATCGAGGAATTCAAAGTGGGAGGGAGCGAAGATAGATATGGAGAAACAGATCTGAGAAACAGGTAGAGAGGAAGAACAGAGAAACGGAACAGAGAGAGGAAGAAAATAGAACAGAGAGAGAAAAAACGGAACAGGGAGAGGGAGAGAGGAAGACGAGAACGCAGAGTGAGAGGTCGAGAACGCAGAGAGAGAGGGAGACGAGAACGACGGGGGAAGAGAGGCTGAGAACGCAGAGAGAGAGGGAGACGAGAACGACGAGGGAGAGAGACGAAGAACCAGAAATAGGTACAGAAGAGAGACACGAGAATCAGAGAGAGAGGAAGAAAATAGAAGGAGAAAGAGAGATGGAGGAAGAGAAATACAGGGAACGAGAGTTTACCATTCAGACACCCAACACCGTACCGGCCACCATTGACGAGGAGGAGAGGATGAGGGAGGGAGGGAGGCGGATCTGAAATGAAATGGAGGAAGAGAGTGGTAGGTGGTTATAGAGATAGGGTTTACATCCTACGGTTGTGATTAGATATGAGTAGACGGCTGAGATTAAATGAATATTAATTTTTAATTTTTTTTTTTTGAAATAAAATATTAATTTTTTATTAATTACACTAAACGACTGATTCATTAAAAGAGCCGTTTAAATACCAGAAGAAAAGACGGAAATGGAAAACCGTCACATATATATACGACGGTTAAATTTAACCGCCATTAAATTCCCCAATTACGGCCGAATTTGCTTCACCGTCGTTAATTCAAAAGAAAATACGTCAGTTTAAAATAAACCGCCGTTTATTTGACTCTTAATACGGCGGTTTGGTGCTTTCCGCCGTTAAATTTGATATTAACGACGGTTAACATAGAACAGCCGTTAAAGGACATATTTAAACGGCGGTTTGTCTATGCAACCGCCGGGAAAGAGCAAATATCTAGTAGTGTAATCATTTTCGTTTCTCTAATCTATAAAATGAATTATAGGTATCTAACTGATATCTTATTTTCCTTTTCATTCTTGAGAACCATACTACATGAGTATGACAACAAATTTCTTATACTCAACACAATTATTGACTTGAGAACCTAGAAGGAAGAAGAAGTTATTGTTTCAACACAATTATTGACTTGAGAACCTAGAAGGAAGAAGAAGTTATTGTTTCAATCAACTTTCTGAAAACACATATCTGACCAAGAAGACAGTTCTTTGTTCACTCAAACAACAACCTTCCCAAATTCTACTTTCAATTAAACCAAATACCCAATCAAACCTAGACACGAAAGAAACTTTACGTCCATACCCACGACCCTGAAACCTCTCTGCTCAACCCAGAACCACCACCCAAACTGAGGACATCGAACCACCTCTGCCACAATTATGTGTATCTTTGCTCAAACGAAACCTGGACAAGCTTCACACCTCCTCGGCGAGACAGCCTTCATGTGCCTCTTGGATCCCTTTCTCAATCCCTCTCCTCTCTTTCCGTGTCCTGAAATTTTGCTTCACTCGATCTCGTCGACGACAACATGGGATTCAGCGGCCCTACAGTTAGAGACGAATTGAATTTCAAGAACGACAACGGTAATGAATCGTCGTAGCTTGGCGAGGAGGTGCCCATATTCGTACTGGGTGAGTACCGAATCTTGACGTGGAATCAGAAATTGAAGGCAAAATCGAGAGATTGAGAAGGCTTTGCAACAAAACCCAAAATATTGTCAGGGTTTGTGGTCGCCCTTAGGCTTGGAGGGATGTTGGCTAGGGTTAGAAGATGGAGAGGAGGAGAAGGAGAAGAAGGGCTGTGGTTGATTTTATCTGGAAACTCTGGACTACCGATTTGAGAGGGAAGACAATTGGTGCCCTGGAGTACTTCCATGCCAACTTCACAAAGTATTTCACGGTGAATTTCTGGTCGGATAAGAAGTTCTCTAGCACGTTTTTTGGTCGGAGACCTTGTTACTTCAATATATCGGAGCGATGGCCATAGATCTGCTGAAGTGGAGGAAGCTCGATTACAGGAAAAAGATCAAGACATGGATGCAGATCCAGAGAGTGACAGGATTTATGAGTTGGGTTCTCTCCCACCTTTCCTGCTGGTATTTGCCAGAAACTTGGCACCTATCGAGCACCAATGGGACCAACACGGCTTGGGAGTAGATAATGTAAGAGGGAGCTGCCGCATTTGACAGTAAGAGGGGAAGAGAGAGAGAGTGGGTAAGAGAGATGGATTAGGGTTAGAAATGAAGGAGAGAGAATAGGGTAATAGATATGGGTAATTTTTGTAGGGTTTTGATGCAGGTAACTCAGAGAAATAACAAAATTAATCATAATCAAAGCCCTTCACAGATCGCAGCCAAGCCTTTCATAACATGATAAGGTATAACGAGTTGTGTATCTTGTTTGTGTGATCACTACAAAGAATTGTGTCTTCTTCTCTACGAGTAACCAAACCTAGGATTGTAGTTGAATCCTTCTCCACGTCAAGTTCTAGCAACGGGAAGAAGGAGGCAGAAGAATCACGCAAAAACGGAGCACCAAGTCGTGCGCCACTAGGTGGCCGGCGGCAGTGAGGGGCAGACGGGTAGGGGGCTGAACCATTGTCTTGTCTCTCTCCTTGATTTGTTTTTTCACATAATAATGACTCTCATGTGAAGTAATAACCTAGGGTTTTCCTTATATAGTTAATAACTCCTTATTAACTACATATTTGCCCCAATACTAATAATGTTCATACACGAATTAGTCCACCTTGCAAATTAGTCCTATTAACTTTGCTTGTGGTTGCGTTATGATCATTTTAATTAATTAGTCCAACTAATTAACGTCCAAATTCAGTTTAATCAGTATGGTGTGTGACCCCATAGGTTTCTACTTAGTTGGTAGTAACAATTACAAACATAGAGGGGTGTCTAGCAACACATCTATGGAAACCACCTAATAGAAAATTCGGTGATCCAACAAACCATGTGCCCAATGTTATCGCGTTGTATCTATCTTTGTCTCTATCTCCGAATGGACACGAGACATAAATGTCACACTCGTATATCCAATCCATAGTTTCTCGATCCTGGGAATATGCTTATCCATGAAGATAACATCAATATCCCATATTGATTTATCTGAGTCTGGCCAGACATTCCATAAGCACCGCCCCTCGAGTGGCCCGTGGATATTTTATCCCATTATGTGGGAGGGAAAAATCATCTCTACATCACTACCATCTCTAAACTTGCTTTCTATCATTCCCGATGACTATCTTATAGTTACACAGTTACGGTGTAACGTTTGATAATATCAAAACATGATATTTCACAACTCGAGTATCTAGTGATTTCAAGACTAAGGATTACAACACCATTAGCACTACGAGAAGAGCTTGTGACATTGACATAATCTAATGTAGCCTTCTCATTGTGGGTCAATCCAGTATGTCATTACCCCTCATGCATACCCATGTGTTAGACTTGATATTTCCATATCAATCTACCCACATACCAGTCTATATTGATCGTCCCCATTAATCAATATAATGGACCAGGAATATTTAAGAATATAACACATATTCTAAGGACTTCATTCATGTTAACATATCTCCATATCGTTAATACAATGAATAGTAAGTCAATATAAATGTCACAATAAATTTATTGTCTATGTGGCACAATTCCAACAGTCTCCCACTTGTACTAGAGTCAATCTGGTGCATCATATGCCTATTGTTCTAGCGCGACCCTCATGCTTTCGCTGCACAAGGGGTATGGTAGGCGAGACCTATACTGGTACTTTGCATTAATTCACATCTCCTCTATCGACAATCGAATGAGACCGAATCTTCTGAGTATGTGCATCTGATGCATCATTTATACTCTGTCCTACATGATAGAAACGACAACTGAATCTTTCCTGGAACCTTTCCAGCTCACAGTACCTCTACTAAGGCAAGACACGAAACTTGACTATTATGTGAAAACATCTTTGTGGGATTGGAAGTTCGCATCAGGATAACCCCTTACAGTGAACTCTTCCTCTCCTCCATGTATGTACTAGGCCAGACATGTCATATACCAGTCAAATCCGGGTGAGAGTCACTGGATAGGTGTCAAGAATTTCTTTAAGTACTTGAGAAGAACTATGGACCGTTTGAACACCTTTGTTAATTTATGTACTTTAATTTAAACCTAACAAACCTTATGATCTATCCCCATAGATCTTTATAGGTTGCTTCGCCTAAGTTCTTCATTGAAAATCAATTCCCTAACCACATACAAGACCAGAAATATCACTGTGCTCCCAGTAACCTTTTTGTAAACACAAACTTCATCTTCATTATTAATGGAGCCAAACTCTTTGATTGCATCAATGAATCGAAGATTCCAATTCCAAAATCTTGCTTCAATCCATAAAATGGATCGTCATTAACTTACAAACCTTTTGAGCACGCTCTAGATCGACAAAACCCTTTAGGTGCGTCATTAACATTCTTAAGGAGGTTTCTTTATCCAACTGTCAAATTGTGCAAGCTACTGTTGCAAGCAAGATGAGAAACGATTTAAGCATCACAACTGGCGGAAAGTTTCTTCATAGTCTATACTATGAACTCGCTGAAACATTTATCCACCAATCCTTCCCTAAAAGTAATCATATTACCATACATGTTAGTTTTCTTAAAACCCACTTGCACCTTATGGGTCTTACCATTTTAGGTGGTTTTCAACAAAGTTCATATTTTGTTGGTATACATGGATTCCATTTCGGATCTTATGGTTCCACTACAGAAATTTACATAAAATAGGGCGGAAGAAAACCGCCACAAAAACAGGTGAAACCGCCGCGAAATACTAAAACGGCGGCTTTTACGGCGGTTTACCCTTCGCCGTTGAACTCGGCGTCGGGAAAATATACCGGCGGAGAAAAACCGCCGTAAATAAATATAACGGCGGTTACTTTTAAACCGTCGCTTATTTAAAAGTAAACGACGGATGTTCACTTCCGCCGGTTAAATTCCGATACAACGGTTTGTTGCCGCCGTTTTTATATTTCCGACGGTTTAATGAACCGTCTTTTTAGTGCTCCCAAACCGTCGTATTTTTTTCCGGCGGTTTACAATATTCGCCCTTGTTTCCATATCTCATTTATATTATTGGCGGTTAAAACCGCCGGCAACCGCCGGCAATTTTTTTAAAAATATTTTTTTAAAATTGCAATTCTCAGTTTCCACCTGCACATACCAGTATCTCAGCTGTTTTGCACCAAAAGCTATACTTGGCCAAAATCAACATATTCAAACATTGTCAAAATCCAACTTAACTAGCTATAAACATTAAGTTCAAAATAAACATCAAGCATTCACATGCACCAAAACAAGCCTAATACTGTAAGTGTCTGACCACCTAAACTTGAAAACTAATTGTAGCAAAAGTCAGATCACAATACACAGTCTTTAATATAATTAACTAAAAGCGTAGCGGATTGGATCACATCTCCCAGAGAACCACTTGAAGATTTCCAGTTAAGAATCCTGCAAGAAAAGAGAATAAAAAAAAAACATTATTATTGTTACGTACGTAAAGGACAAATGTGTGGAACCGGATTATTTTGGACGATAATAAACCAACAATCACAAATTTGAAGATATAATGGTTCATGAGAATATAATGATTTTTTTGGAAGCATAATAAACCAACAATCACCCAAACTGCATTCGAATTTAAGTATTTGTCCGCAAAATGGTGACTTGGTTCACTCCCCGCGTTCCTATTACTCCTCTCCCTCCCTTCTACGTTTGTCTGCAGTCCAAATCACACCAAATCACACCTAAACCCAACCTCTCGCCCACCTCTCTGTTCTTTCCTACCAGTAACACCCCACCATCTCCGCCCACTACTACCACGTCCCCACCACTAGCTGCCAACACCGCCTCTCCGCATCACAAGCTGCTGCAACAATCCCACAACCTTCGCCAACAACTGCTGCCACCATTGACACTCCCCACGACCAGCTACCTTTGCTGCCACTCTACACCAACCGCCACCACCTTCCCCTCGACAAACTACAGCAACTCTCCATCACCACGACACCACCTGCTGCCACCTCCACAACAAGTCAAATTAGAGGGGATGAAAGTGTCTTTTACTCTAAAATTGATTATCTGCTTATACCATCTATGTGATCTGGATTTAACAGCATGAACACGACATATAGAAAGAAAAAAAAACACCGAAATAATTGTTGTGCTTGGGAGAAGAGTTTTTATAGTTTGGTTAACCCAATTGAAATCCAAATCAACACTCTGATAGAGACAATCAAGTACCCAGAATATGCCACTTTCATGAATAAATCACAAAAATACTGCTTATATGCCTGGAAACATGAAGTTGTTGGCCGCATAATTTGCAAAAACCAATGAATATCATATACTTTCCAGTATTTGATATTACTTGGAACCAATCGTCTGAATTGACAGGAAACAACGATGGTGACTGCAGGTAAAGAATGTTCCAGTGTGTTTTACCCTTTTGTTTTTTTAATTTTCTATTATTACTTCTTGGCATAGTCAACATGATCACTGTATTATACTTATGGTAGTGTAATCAGAAAACATATATGCCCCGGACAATAAATGTATTCCCCGCCCTTATTGTGAGCGAACGCGAAATTCAAAAACTCTTCACATCCTCTCACATATGGAATAGAGAATCTTTTTTTCAATTCTATCCAGCTCTTGTCCATCCCTGCATTGACATGAACACAAATATATATATATACATATGTATATATATATATATATATATATTAGGATATAAATAAGCATTTTTGCACGTCTTTTATTGCTTTCCCCAAATTAGTGAGTTTCACTATATTCCTCAGAATGGTTATGAAGAAGATTTTTCATTTTGGAGTCATATAAAGCATTTGCAAGTCTTTTTCCCGAAATTGCTACAGTTTCAAAGAATTGGTAATATGTATGTCCTACTTGTTTTAGGATAAACTACCAAGGAAGCCTTCTCATACGATCAAATCACAGATTTAAACCAAAAATTCTGCATATGTAACATAATAATCACCCACTTAATCAATACTGAATCTGCCACTTAATAATAATCACACTAATAAATCTCAAAATGTATTTTTCAATAATGAATCTGCTACTTAATTTGCACTACATTTTTAGTAGTTACTGTATAACATCAAATTCAATGACATAACATCTCCTCACTAAGTCAGAAAGCACACATTGAATTTGTTTTTGACACAGGTCTTTGCCTAATGGGAAGCCAACAAGAAAAATTAACATTGTCACGAGGTCCGAGTTCAGCTTCTATAAGGAGAGCTTCCGATAAGAGGAAGGTCACTACCATGGTACTGCACAAGTGTCCCCTCCCTCCCCTTTTATTTATTTTTTGTCTGGGTCTGAAGTACTGCATTCATCATGAAGATTTAATGACTTAATCCATGTAAATCAAGTCCCTATAAGTCAGAGTTCACTGAAGAAGGAGAATTGTGGATCAGTTTTAATAATCGTTGGATATTGAGTTAGTAGTTTATGTTCTAGTATCATATAATTAACTTAATCTTAATAGCAATACTAAGCCAAGAAATTTCATACATATAATCAGAAGCAGACATACCTGAACTGCGCAGAACACGTACTGTTGCGTGAGATCTTGAACAACAACTGAAGCACAAGAATTTCTGGTTGGAGGCTGCAAAACCCGAATCTGGACAACAATCGAACCATTAGGAACCGTAATTAGTTCAAACAATAAGAGGAAGGTATATAGTGATGAACATCAATCGAACGATTAGGAACCCGAATCTGGACAACAATCGAACATAAATCGAACGATTAGCCCAGACGAAGCCAAGGAGGGAAGAAGACCCATCGATGGAGGACGAAGAAGACCGATCGATGGAGGAGGAAGAAGACCGATCGATGGAGGAGGAAGAACATACCTGTCGAGCAAAGGAATTAGGCGGAATTGCGCAGATGAAAATTTTGATGCCCTAATTAGGGAGAATCGCGCTCATATTCACCCAGAATCCTAGCTTTGATTTGGCGCTCATATTTTGGAGGGGCGAGGGAGAAAACCGCAGAGTAGTTGTAGGGTTTTGGAGTTATGGGAATGGGGGTACTGGAATCAGTGAAAACCGTAAAAAAAAAAAAATAATTGATGAGTCGGCGGTTTAATTGTAAACCGTCTGTTAATACATCAACAAACCGGCGGAATGTGAACAACCGCCGAATAATGTTCGGCGGTTGGTTAAAAACCGTCGTTTCGTTTTTAATTTACGGCTGCCGCCATAAACCGCCGTTTTTTAGGACGAGAAACGACGGTTTGTCTACCCGCCGTTTAACAAACTGTCGTATTTGGTATCAAATCTAGTAGTGTTCCAACTCAATTCTGAGAGTATGGCCCACTTGTGACCACCTAGTAGGCTATAGGCTCATCTCCATGAGCAATACATCACCGGGTTATGTGATGAGAAATCCCTATTTCTCTAGCCCCCACTACAAGAAATATTTCTTTTTGCGAGGGCACTATACGATAACGAATGTGTCTCACCGTCACAAAAGATAATTTGCGACTGTATATTGCCGTCGCATGGCATCACAAGAGCTATGATGGCAAAAAAAAATTTTTTTACTAGTCGTCGCAAATGATGCCTTTTGAAAGAGCACCCAGTCCTCTCAAATAATATGTACCCTTCGCAACTCTTCTATTCATGAGGGCTATATCCCGTTGTAAAAAATACGAGTCATCGCGAACGTAACTTTAACAATGGGGATGAAACATCACAAAATAGGGTTCTCCTCGCAAAAAGACAAGTTTGTAAGGGATCTATTTTGTTACAAATTTATTAAATTTGTTTCAAATAGTAATATTTTCCAAGCTCAATAGTTGACCCAAGTAATGCCAGTTATCGCAAATAGTTTCGTTCGAACTCAAAGATGTGAGTCTCGGTCATTGCAAATACATTTTTCGGTTCAAATCATCCAAAAAGACATCAATTCCAGTAGGTTATGCACACCAAATGAATATTGAATCACCCAAAAAATAATAGTTAAAATGAAAATATTATAAATGCATTAAATATTCAAATATTAAATTCATATTACATATAAGTTTCACTACTTCTAATAGTTTCGAGCCGATAATCAAAAATCATACGCCATTGTAACTTACGAATAGTTATGTAACTAATTATTCAAGGAAATCTGCGTTTTCATCTTGTTCGGCATCATCTATTTTTTCTTGTTGTTCTTTATGTAGGGTTTTGATCATGGATATGCAGCGGAAGAAAGAATTATTCATTCAAGACCCTCCAAGGATCACAGAAAGAGAATCATAACGATGGTAAGGGAATTATGTTACATACCTTGGAGGTCTCCTGTGATGACTTCTAACGCGAATATTGTCACGTCTCTACGGTTGATCCAATCCTAGGTTCAAGCTCTAGATTCCTCCACGTCGTGTGCTAGCAACCAATGGAAGAAGGAAGAAGAAGAATCATTCAAAGGAGACCAAAAGAGGGCTTTGGCCACGTCTCTTTTGTCCGGCGGGGTGAGGGGCGGACGGCACCTAGAGCTTCGGCCTTGGGTGTTTGTCTTGCTCTCTCTCCTTGCTTTCTCTCCTACTCAAGTAATGTTATGAGCATTAGTAGTATGAATGAAGCTAGGAGCATCCTTTATATAGTCCAACAACTCCTTGTTGACTACCAAAAGGCCCTCTCCTAATCCTACTCAAGTTCGGATTAGTCCCTTTTGCAAAAATAGTCCTTATCATGTCAATACATGGATTAGTTCTATTTGCAAACTAGTTCTAATCATGTCTCTACATGAATTAGTCCACTTTGGTAAATCCTAATCATGTCTATACATGGATTAGTCCACCTTTCAAATTAGTCCTACTAAGTTTGTAAGTGGTTGCATTTTGATCCTTCTAATTAATTAATCATATTAATTATTCCCAAGTCTAGTTTGATCCATATGGAGTGTGACCCCATAGGTTCCTAATTAGTTGGTAGTAACAGTTTACTAACATGGAGCGGTGTCTAGCAACACATCCATGCCTACCCAACTAATATGAATAGTCATCACTTAGACAAACCTTGTGCAAGTAATTGTCTCATCTCTTTGTCCCCATATCCGGATTGGACACGAGACATACAAGTCACAATCGTATATCCAATCCATAGTTTCTCGATCCTGGGAATAGCCTTATTCGTGCAAATAACATCAATATCCTATATTGATTTATTTGAGTCTGGCCAGACATTCTATAAGCACTATCCGTCGAGTGGCCTAGGATATTTTCTCCCGTTATGTGGGAGGGAAAAATTCTATCTATGTCTACTACGATCTCTAAGATTGCTTCTTATTGTATTCAGTACACGCCTTTATAGCTACCCAGTTACGGTGTAGCGTTTGACGCTACCAAGATCACAATAATCCACAACTAGACAATCTAGTGACTTCAAGTCTAAGGATGACAACACCGTTGCACCGCGAGAAGCGCTTGTGACTTTACATAACATGTATGTTGCCTTCTTGGAGATCGGTCAATCCAGTGCGCCATTACACTCAATGCACACCCATGTGTTGGATCATGATATATCCATATCAATCCAACCCCATACCAGTCTATAGATGATTGTCCTATTAATCATTATAATCAACTAGGGATATTTAAGAATATAACACTTAATTCTAAGGACTTCATTCATGTTAATATATCTCCATATCGATAACATAATGAATCGTAAATCCACATATTTGTCACAATAAGTTGATTACCTCTAGGGAATATTTCCAACAGTCTCCCACTTGCACTAGAGTCAATCTCCTGCATCCTATGCCTATTGATCTGGCGCGGCCCTCCACGCTTACACTGCGTAGTGGTGAGACATCTGCTTGTACCTTGAAAATATTCACATCTCCTCCATCAACAATTTGATTGAGATTGAATATTCTGAGTAAATGCATCTTATGCATTAATTTACTCAGCCCTCTATGTTAGAATCAGTGACTGAATCTTGCCTGGAACCTTTCCAGCTCACAGTCGCTCCCACTAGGGCAAAACTTAAAGCTCGACTTATAATCTGAATCTTCTTTGTAAGATTTGAAGTTCGCATCACTGTAACCCCTTACAGCAAACTCTTCCTATCCTCCATTTATCAAAAATTCATCCTTTAGTTCTTCTCAAGTACTTAAGGGTAATTTTGATAATTATCCAGTGTGCTAACCCGGATTTGTGGGTATCTTTGTGTCATACCATATGACACATCTGGCCTAGTACATAACATGGCGTATCTCATGAATCTTATTCATGCGGTCATTTCCCGATCTAGTTGGAAAGACAATTAGTCTTCCAAAGACTAATTCCATGTGAAATAGGTAGAATCCATATTCTATACATGTTGAACCATTTTAACACCTTTGTCAATTTATGTACTATGACTTAAGCCGCACAACCATCTTGATCTATCTCCATAGGTCTTCATAGGTTGCTTCGCCTAAGTTTATCATTGAATATTAATTCCCTAGTCAATCAATGTAAGTTTGCCAAGTAGGGACATCATCCCCAATGATTAGTATGTCTACACATACAAGACCAGAAACATAATTATGCTCCCACTAACCTTCTTGTAAACACAAGTATCATATTCAATTTTGATGGAACCAAACTCCTTTGATTGCATCTTCAATTTGAAGAATACAACTCCAAGAAGCTTGACTCAATCTATAGACAAATTGGTACAAGCAAGATACGAATGGATTTAAGCATCACAACCGGGAAAGATTTCGTCATAGTCTATTGGGTTGTAGAAATAATATCCTTTTCAGGATATCCCACAAATCATATTATCGTTTATGAGGCCTAAACGATAATGCTAAAGATAAGTGAAGTTCATATCATTATATGCAAACCTCTTGGTATTAGTGTTATAGATGAAATTATCATGATCAAGGATATACAATCCACTTAGACAAAATTGCATTACAATAATGCATATCAGAATAAATGGAACAACATTTTTCCTTTATTATGATAAAGAGCTTTCTTGTCCAAACAAGAAACTATGATAATGATCCTACTCATAGCATGGACATAATCACTTTTGTCTAATTCATGAAAATTTCATAAAGGTAGAAATAATTGCCTGCGGCTAATTCAGCAACTCCTTGCTTCATTGCCCCACGTGTAGGATTATCTCTTCCTTATCCAATTGTCTTCATCTCTTCAGATCCTCCACATATCTATAATTGTGAGATCATCATCTAGTATCATATACTCATGATGATGAGATAGACAGATTGATTTGTATAAAAAAAATACCCAAATCGGAATTCATAATTCCATTATTATTTACTTCCAGGTACTTTGGGTAACTTCTCTTCCTCAACACCACCTATAGGGTTTTAAGGCAACTTGGTTACAGCAACAAACTTGCTATATACCCATGTGGTTGGTGGAAACCTTTTTCCCTTACCCATGCTATTAACTATTAACAGTTTTGCCTTTGCCTCTTTTGTTTAGTGATTCTCAATCATATTGAGTTAACCACCTTTTGAGCAAAACTATAATTGCATTTAATGCAATTATCGGTCCACTTGTGTTTTACCTCTTGTTTTGGCAGTCGCAAACTACTAACTAGTTTCGTCCCATCATATCTTGATGAATCAAGTCACCCTGCTTTGGCACGCACGAGCTCGATTAATCTTGATCATGATGAGTGCTTAAGCAAGAGAACGCAATGTGGAGCAACACTTAAATCCTTTCATGTCTAGCTCGCTCTTTTGAAAGGGCTTCTTTCAATTTATGATCATATCATATGCCTCCATGTTCTCATCTTGTTTCCAAAGCTCAGAGTTCATGGCATATAACATGAGGCGAGTCTCATCTAAAGAACCATTCTTTGATGTTCCTTCCATCGAAAAAGGCTATATTTCTTGTAGTTCCCTTGACATATCCTACCTGACCTATGAGGTTCTTATGTTACTTGAGAAGGTTGCTCCACAACATCTTATGATCCTGCTCATGTTCCATGAAAGGATCAATGTTCTATTGTGGTTCTTGAACTCCTTCAAGTTCTACTGTCCTCTCACTGTTTCTTTTAGCGACATTCTCTTTATAGAAACACAGGGGTTCGAACAACAAACACTTTGTTCTCGATTGGATAGTAGAAATAATATCCTTACGTTTCCTCAGGATATCCCACAAAATGCATTTATCTGACTAGGGTCCAAGTTTATCTTTGTAAACGTTTTACATAAACTTCATAACCCCAAGTCCATATTTCATATGGTGTTTTTCATAATCAATCGTGATGAAACAAGGTTAAGGGCAAATATTGTTGTAATTAGAGCATTGCCCCAAAAAGTAATCAGGAAGTTTTGCTTGACGCATCACGGACCGAACCGTGTCCAACAAGGTCCGATTTCGCCTCTTAGACACGCCATTCTATAATGGTATTCTTGGTGGAGTGAGTCTGGATCATATTCAACACTCCTTTAGATGCTTGTCAAGCTCTTGGCTCAAGTACGATTCTCCACGATCCAATCATAGATTTTTTATACTTCTGTCAAGCTGGTTCTCTATTTCATACTTCAATTGTTTGAACCTTTCAAAGGATTTTGATTTGTTTTTCATAAGACCCAAATCCATATTTACTGAATCAATAAGTTTAATGAAGTACCAAGAACTATCTCTTGCACTTGTGCTCAGTGGTCCACATACATCAGTATGTATGAGTCCAAAATATAACATCTTTCCCAATAAACAAGTCTTACATGTCTCATATGATTTGTAATCAAATGAGTCTAGAAATCCATCCATATGGAATCTAGAAATGTGTATCTCATTCATGTGGCCTAATCAACAATGTCAAAGTTAATTGCGGTTCATATAATTATATGAAAACCTCTTGGAATTAATGTTATAGATGAACTCATCATGATTACGGACATATAATCCATTAGAAAAAATTGCATTACAATAATGCTTATCAGAATAAATAGAACAACATTTGCCCTTTATTATGATAAGAAAACATTTCTTGTCCAAACTAGAAACTGTGATAATGTTCGCACTCATAGCAGGGACATCTTTGTCTTCGTCTAATTCATGAATAATTCCATACATATCGAATAAGTTCCTACGACTAATTCAGCAACGCTTTCTTCATTGCCCACGTGTAGTTGCACTATCCTTTTATCCCATTGTCTATATCTTTTGAGGCCCTACACATTTCTATAAATGTGAGATCCTCATCTAGTATCATATACCCTTGATGATGAGAAAGACAAATTGACTTTTATAACAAAATACCTTAAGTGGAATTCACAATTCCTTTTCTTATTTTCTTCCAGGTACTTTGGGCAGTTTCTTTTCCGGACCTCTAGGGCTCTAAGGCAACTTGGTTCTAGCAACCAACTTGCTTATACCTTTGGGTTCGTGCAACCTTTTACGCTTTCCCTTGTTGTTAACAATTAACATAGTTTGCCTTTTCCCTTATTAGTGTTTTGTTCATTGGTTCTCAATTACATTGAGTGATTACCTTTAGACCAAAGTTTCAAATTGCAACCAATGCAATTCTTGGTCCAATTGGGTGAATAACTCTTTATTCTTTACCTATCTCATATATAACTCTCATTCTATAAGCGCTAAATCATATTGAAATAGTCTAGTTGTGTTTGTTCCCTTGCTTCAGCAATCACACATTACTAGCTTGTGTCGTCGCGTCACATCTTGATGAATGAAATCGCCTTGCTTTGGTAAGCCCAAAATAATTACATCTTGATCATGACAAGTGCTAAGCAAGAGAACGCGAAGCGGAGCAACACTTCAAACCTTCCATGTCTAGCCTACTCTATAAAAGAGCTTCTTTAAATGTATGATCATATCATACGCCTTTGTTCTTATCTTGATTCCAAAGCTCAAAGTTCATGGTACCTAACATGAGGCAAGTCACATCCAAAGAACCATTCTTTGATGTTCCTTTCATTAGGTTTTAGTGGTACTGGCGGTTGGTTGGAAGAAACTCTATCCTCTAGGACGTACAACATTTTCCTTTTCGTTTGAGAACAACTCTCAATTTTATATCAGTCTGGAAAACTGACTCCATACAACTTGTACTTCTTAAGGACATATCATAGCGATATAGTCGATTTTGTTTGTTCAATGTCATAGGTATTCAACACAAAAGGAGATTATGCAAATATTTTGACGTTGTAATATATTTAACAATGACTTAAATTATTAAACATAACTCCCACTATTTTTCTCGGATTAATAACCCTCACTATTAATGCGGAAAATAGCATATACTTTCTAGTGGGCCAAGATCCATATTTCACCTCCTCTTGAGCTTGCTTTGGCAAGTCACCCAAAAGTTAGTTATTTAGGTAGGAACACCTTCCAATTGTATCATATGTATATCTTGGTTCAATTGGACAAATAACTCCTTATTTTTCTCTCATAGATAGTCCTAATAGCCTTGCCTCTAAGTTTTTAATCCTATCGAAACAACCTAGTTGCGTTCAACCGCTTACTTCAACAATTACACATTACTTGCTTGTGTGACTGCATCACATCATGGTGAATTAAAATCGCCTTACTTTGGAAAGCCCGAATTTAATCGACCTTGATCATGAAGGGTGTTTAAGTAAGATAAGGCAAAACGCAATATATCGTTTGAGGGATTTAATTGTCATTATTAATTCTTCTGTTCATCCTATCAACATGATTTACTTATGGATTGGGAAATCCCAAATTAAAGTTCAACCTTGTTTATTATTATCTTGTTACGTTTTGCATGCATCATCCATACACCAAAATAAATAGCAATACAATAAATAAATAAACAATAAATAAATATGGTATGGATATGGCACCTAAGACTAAGATATTCCCAAGCCAATGAGAATATCTATAAGCGCCAAAGTGACAAGCTCATCTCCATGTGTCTCCACCATGGCTGTGTGTCATAAGCTTGCGAGTCCTCCATTGTCTTCTCCATGTCTTGGCTATCATCTAACTATCTAATACTAGCTAGCATCTATACTAAATAGAGGTACCTTATAAGTGAGGGAGAAGACGACACGCGGGACGTAAAACCAATTAATTACATTAATTATAATACACCAAAACCAAAAATAAACATCCACAACCTAGGCCATATCCATCCATCATGCAATAAAGCACATAATATAGTTAAAATCCAATTTTAACGCGCTTGGTAAATTTTAGTTGAATTTGGATTTTCTATTGTCAAAACTGTCCTAGGGTCCACCAACCTTTTGGCCGAACCTTAAAGGACCACCCAAGCCGCCTAGGCGATCGGCCCAAATCCGGTCGGTCAAACCGGCGGCTTGGCCGAGCCACCTAGAGCCATGGCTTGTCTTTGGCGAGAAAGGAAGGGGGTGGTCAATCCCTTGGCCGCCCTTGTGGATTTGTTTCCAAAAACTTCTCCTACCTTGTGTGCCTTATTTTCAATTGATGAGAAACTCCCTTTTTCCCCAATTGTACCCTAACCATAACTTTTCAAAATCCAATAACTCAAATCATATGTGAATGAAATTTGCGAAAGTTTATACCATATGTAAAATTGGCACAATCTCTATTGAATCCTATTAAATTTGCATCATATGCTTAACTTCAATTATTCACAAAAAGTTGTAAAAACAGTAAAAAACTAATAAACGGTAACACATAATATCATGTTATGCGCTAAGAATCGTGGCTCTGATACCTCTTTAGGGGTTTGATGTAAGTAACGTAGCGGAATAACAAATATAATCCTGCTCAAAGCCCTCCACGGATCGCAGACAAGCCTTTCATAACATGATGAGGGATAATGAATTGTGTACCTTGTTTGTGTGATCATTACGAAGAATTTTATCTTTGTCTCTACGAGTATCCACACGAAGGATTGTAGCTAGAATCCTTCTCCACGTCAAGTGCTATCAACGGGAAGAAGGAGGCAGAAGAATCACGCAAAAACGGAGCACCAAGTCATGCGCCACTAGGTGGCCGACGGCAGTGAGGGGGCAGACGGGTAGGGAGCCGAACCCTTGCCTTGTCTCTCTCCTTGCTTTGTTGTCACATAATAATGAATCTCATGTGAAATAATAATCTTGGGTTTCCCTTATATAGTTAATAACTCCTTATTAACTACATATTTGTCCCAATACTAATCTTGTCCATAGACGGATTAGTTCACCTTATAAATAAGTCCTACTAACTTTGTTTGTGGTTGCGTTATGATCCTTTTAATTAATTAGTCCAACTATTAACGTCAAAATCCAGTTTGATCCATATGGAGTGTGACCCCATAGGTTTCTACTTAGTTGGTAGGAACAATTACAAACATAAAGCGGTGTCTAGCAACACATCTATGCCACCCAACTAATAGAAAATTCAGTGATTCGACAAACCATGTGCCCAATAATACCGCGTTGTATCTATCCCTTTGTCTCTATATCCGAATTGGACAGGAGATATAAATGTCAAACTCGTAAATCCAGTCCATAGTTTCTCGATCCTAATAATATACTTATCCATGCAGATGACATCAATATCCCATATTGATTTATTTGAGTCTGACCAGACATTATGTTGGAATAGATGCCCTAGAGGCAATCGTAGATTTAGTATGAACAATGTTTTGGCTAGAATATTCATTTATTATTTATGGCGATATTTAATATAATGAAGTCCTTAGATAAATTGTGTTATTTATCTTAAATATCCCTAGTCAATTATATTGATTAATAGGACAATCAAATATAGACTAGTATGTGGGTAGATTGATATGGAGATATCAAGTCTAACACATGGGTATGCATTAGGAGTAATGGCATACTGGATTGACCCACGACGAAAAGGATACATTAGATTATGTGAAGTCACAATCGCTTTTCGTAGTGCTAATATTATTGCAATCCTTAGACTTGAAGTCACTAGATACTCTAGTTGTGAAATATTGCGCTTTGATGTTATCAAACGTTACACCGTAACTGGGTAATCATAAAGGTGGCTATCGGGCGTGATAGGAAGCAAGCTTAGAGATCGTAGTGATGTAGATAGGATTTGTCCCTCCCACATAATGGGAGTAAATATCCACGGCCACTCGAGGGATGAGGCTTATTGAATGTCTGGCCAGACTCAGATAAATTAATATGGAGATATTAATGTTATCTGCAAGCATAAGCGTATTCCCAGGATCGAGGAACTATGGATTGGATATACGAGTGTGACTATTTATGTCTCGTGTCCAATCCGGATATGGAGACAAAGGGATAATGCAATATGACATATTGGGCACAAAGGTTTGTCGGGATCACTGACTATTTCTATTGGTTGGGTTGCATGGATGTGTTGCTAGACACCGCTCCATGTTAGTAATAGTTACTACCAACTATATAGAAACCTATGGGGTCACACGTCAAATAGAGTAGAGCTAGATTTGGGATTAATTAATATGGATTAATTAATAGAAGGATCATTGTGCAACACCTTGCAAACTTAGTAGGACTAATTTGCAAGGAAGGGAATAGTTCTAGTCCTACTAGAACAAGGAAACTCTTTTATGGAAACAACAAGGAGTTGTTGGAGTATATAAAGGAGGCTCTAGCTTCCTTCCCACTAGATGAGTTATTAATCATAACACACAAAGAGTGGGAGAGAGCAAAAGAGAGAGCAAGACAAGAGCTAGGGCCGAAACCCTAGCCCCGTCCGCCCCCCTACCCGACGGCAAGAAGGGAGTCCGCCCCTCCTTTGTTGCCTTGTTGCTTGGTTGCTTTGATCTTCATCCCTCTTCCTCCAAGGTTCAAGCTAGCACTTGATTGAAGGAAGAATCTAGATCTCACCTCTAGACGTGGATCAACCGTAGAGACGAGGACATCATTCTTCGTGTGATCTCACAAATCAAAAGGTACACATCTTCTATGTCCTTAATCATGTTATGATGTCTCTTCCTGTGATCCTTGGTGGGCTTTGAGTAGGATTAATTTTTGTTATTCCGCTGCGTTACCTACATCAAAACCCAACAGTGGTATCAGAGCCACAGGTCGTAGAGCATAACATGATATTATGTGTTTACGATTTCAGTTCATACACCGTATTATTGTTTATTACGCGAAAACTGAAAAATTGGCATAGTAGATGCAATATTGAATTTGATTCAATCAAACAAGACCCAATTTAACATTGGATGTTAGAATTGGTGAGTTTAATCACATAGGATGTGAATAATTGGGTTCTTGAAAAATTAGGGTTCATGGGCACATGATTGAAAAGGGGTTTTCAATTATGGAAACAAAATTATGGAATTAAATCCATAAGGAAACAACCTTGCTTGGGCAACAAGGAAGGAGGAAGGGGACTAGGGCCGAAACCCTAGCCGCCCGCCCCTCCCTTGGGCGCCAAGCAAGGCCGCGGCCCCCTTAGGCGTGCGGCGGTCCTAGGGTTCGGGCCACTAGTTGGCTTGGACCCTTTGGACCGTTGTGAAACCCTAGTTACCCAATTTTATTAAAATTAAACAAGCGCGTTTAAAAATTGGTTTTAACTGTATTATGTGCTTTATTGCATGGTGGATGGATATGGCCTAGGATGGTGGATGTTTATTGTTTTGTGGTTTGGTTTACGGCCTGCGAGCTGATCAAATTAATGTAATAATTAATTAAGTTTTACGGCCTGCGAGTCGTTCTTTTTTCTCCTCGACATGTGAGGCTTTTATTATTTATTTATTCTAGATGTTAGGCTAGAATTAGAAATATTTAGATGATAGCCAAGAGCATGGAGAAGAAGACCGGAGAACCAAAGAAGCCAAAAGACATCCCTAGGCGCGCAGCTTTGGTGGAGCACATGGAGATGAGCTCGGCACTTTAGGGCAATTAGATATTATCATTGGCTTGATAATATCATTAGTCTAGAGGCCATATCCATACCACGTTTCTTTATTTTTGTGGATGTTTATTATTCATGCCTTGTTATTTATTTTGTGTGTATGGCGCTACAAGCAAAACGATAACAAGATAATAATAAACAAGGTTGGTCTTTTATTGTGGATAGCCCAATCCAAAATAAGTAGACCATGTTGATAAAGATCAACCAAACAAATTAAAAGAAATCCCTCAATTAAATATTGCGTTTTGCCTTCTCTTGCTAAAACACCCTTCATGATCGTGGACTATTAAAATTCGGGCTTGCCAAAGCAAGGCGATTTTAATTTTTCATGATGTGTTGCGGACGACGCAAGCTAGTAATGCGTGTATGTTGAAAACAAGAGGTTGGACGCAACTAGGCAAGAATCAATTGGATTGATGAGCTTAGAGGCATGACAATTAGGAGTTATCCAATTGGATAAAGAATAAAAGGTATTTATTCACCTAATTGGACCAAGAGTTGCATGGGATGCAATTGGAATGGTTCCTACCTAAATAACTAATTCTTGGGTGACTTGCCAAAGCAAGCTCAAGAAGAAGTGAAATAAGGATCTTGGACCCACTAGAAAGTATAGAGATATTTTCCGCTTTAATGGTGAGGGCTATTAAACCGAGAAAAATAGTGGGAGCTATATTTGATGATCTAGCCATTGTTAAATATAGTCAAAGTGTTCAAAATACTAAAATTGCATATTTCTCGTTTTTGTAGAATTCCAAATGGCAAACAACAACGCATCGAGTTCATCCCTACGATCTGTCCTTGAGAAGGATAAATTGTCTGGAACGAATTTCCTTGACTGGTACAGAAACTTGAGGATTGTCCTCAAGCAAGAAAAGAAGCTGTACGTCTTGGACACTCCAATTCCAGACCCACCACAAGATGAGTCTCTATTAGCGGAAGTAAGGGCACGTCAGAAACATATTGATGATTCTAATGACGTGACTTGCCTCATGCTTTGTACCATGACTGGTGAGCTTCAGAAGCAACACGAGAACATGGAAGCCTATGATATGATCATACACTTGAAACAATTGTTTCAGGAACAGGCAAGGCATGAGCGCTATGAAGTGTCTAAAGCATTGTTCAAAAGTAGTCTTGCAGAGGGGAATCCAGTAGGTCCTCATGTACTCCGAATGATCGGGTACATAGAGAACCTTGAGAGACTGGGGTTCCCACTCGGCCAGGACTTGGCGACTGATCTCGTCTTGCAATCGTTGCCTGACAGCTATAATCAGTTCATCATGAACTATAATATGAATGAGATCAACAAGTCTTTGCCAGACCTATTGAACATGCTAAAGACAGCTGAGCAAAGCATCAATAAAGGCAAGGGCAAGGCCATAATGATGGTACACAAGAAGAAGAGCAAGTCAGTTGCATCTACTTCAAAGGGAAAACGCAAGAAAGTTGCGAAATCCAAGGAAGCCCTAAAGCCTAGTGGAGGCGTGGCTAAAGGTGAGTGTCACTACTGCAGCCAGCCGGGTCACTGGAGGAGGAATTGCCCTAAATATCTGGAGGATAAGAAGCTTGGAATAGTGATTCCACCACCACCAGGTATTTATGTTATAGACGTCAATCTTTCTATTTCATCATCCTGGGTATTGGATACCGGATGTGGTTCTCACATTTGTCGTAATGTGCAGGATTTGAAAAGAAGTAGAAGATTGCGAAAAGGGGAGATAGACTTGCGCGTCGGGAATGGAGCAAGGGTTGCTGCATTAGCTGTAGGCGTTTATGAGCTATCTTTGCCTTCTGGACTTATTTTAGAATTAGACAATTGCTTTTATGTGCCTGCTATGAGCAGAAACATTATTTCCATTTCTTGTTTGGACGAGAAAGGTTTTTCTATTTCAATAAAGGACAAGTGTTGCTCCATTTATTTTGATAGTATGCACTATTGTAGTGCGCATTTGTCTAATGGATTGTATATCCTTGATCTAAATAATCCAATCTATAACATAAGTACTAAAAGGATTAAAACTAATGATTTAAATCCTACATATCTATGGCACTGTCGTTTAGGCCATATAAATGAGAAACGCATATCTAGACTCCATAAGGATGGACTTCTAGACTCATTTGATTTGGAATCATATGAGACATGTGAGTCTTGTTTATTGGGAAAGATGACAAAGTCCCCTTTCAATAAGAAAGGTGAACGGACTAGTGAGTTATTGGCACTCATACATACTGATGTATGCGGGCCATTCCCCACGCCTGCCAGAGGTGGTTATACCTACTTCATCACATTTACTGATGTTTTCAGTAGATATGGATTTGTATACCTTATGAAGGCCAAATCCGAATCCTTTGAATTGTTCAAAGAATTCAAAAGTGAAGTAGAGAAGCAACTTGGCAAGAGTATTAAAGCCCTACGATCGGATCGTGGAGGAGAATACTTGAGCCAAGAGTTTGATGAATATCTTAGAGAGTGTGGGATAGTATCCCAGCTCACTCCACCCGGAACACCACAATGGAATGGTGTATCTGAGAGGAGGAATCGCACTCTATTAGATATGGTGCGATCTATGATGTCTCAAACAGATCTTCCGATATCCTTTTGGGGACATGCTCTAATGACGGCAGCTTTTACCATTAACCGTGTTCCATCCAAATCAGTTATGAAGACGCCATATGAGATATGGACTGGGAGGCGTCCCATAGTGTCTTTTATGAAGATTTGGGGCTGCGACGTCTATGTAAAGCGTTTACAAACAGACAAGCTCGGGCCTAAAGCGGATAAGTGTAAGTTTGTGGGATATCCTAAGGAAACTAAAGGATATTATTTCTATAACCCTACCGAAAACAAAGTGTTTGTTGCTCGGACCGGCGTGTTTCTAGAAAGAGAACTAGTCTCTAAAGAAGCAAGTGGGAGGGTTGTAGAACTTGAAGAAATTCATGAACCACAAACCACTGAACCGATAATGGAACATGAACAGGAACCACAAGAAGATGTGGAAGAGCCTGTTCAGGTAACACAGGAACTCCGTAGATCAGGAAGAGTGCGTCATGAGCCAGAGAGGTATGGACTTCTCGTGACTGAGCCCGATGACGTACCACTCATGGATGATGAGCCTGCAAACTATGGAGAAGCCATGAATGGCCCAGACTCTAAGAAGTGGCTAGAAGCCATGAGATCCGAAATGGATTCCATGTATACCAACAAAGTATGGACTTTGGTGGAACCACCCGAAGGGGCTCGACCCATAGGGTGCAAGTGGGTCTTCAAGAAGAAGACCGACATGGATGGCAAGGTAGTTGCCTATAAGGGGCGATTGGTGGCCAAAGGTTATAGACAGATTCATGGTATTGACTATGATGAGACCTTTTCACCAGTCGCCATGACTAAATCCATTCGAATCTTACTTGCTATTGCAGCATACTACGACTATGAGATTTGGCAAATGGATGTCAAGACAGCGTTCCTTTATGGGAACCTCCTTGAGGATGTGTACATGACACAACCAGAGGGTTTTGAGGATCCAGAAAATGCCAATAAAGTCTGTAAGCTGCAAAGGTCCATTTATGGATTAAAGCAAGCTTCTAGGAGCTGGAATCGACGTTTTGATGACGCGGTCAAAGAGTTTGGCTTCATCAAGAACGAAGATGAGCCTTGTGTTTACAAGAAGGTTAGTGGGAGCTCTATAGTATTTCTGGTCTTGTATGTGGATGACATACTAATCATAGGCAATGATATTCCTACTCTGCAATCTGTTAAAGATTGGCTAGGAAAGTGCTTTGCGATGAAAGACTTAGGAGATGCAGCCTATATACTTGGTATAAAGATCTATAGAGATAGATCTAAAAGGTTGCTTGGCCTAAGTCAGAGTACATATATTGACAAGGTGTTGAAGAGGTTCAACATGCAAGATTCCAAGAAGGGATTCTTGCCCATGTCACATGGAGTCACTCTTTCCAAGAATGACTGTCCCTCCAATGAGATGGAAAAGGACCGCATGAGCAGGATACCCTATGCTTCGGCCATAGGATCCATCATGTACGCCATGCTATGTACTAGACCAGACGTATCATACGCGTTGAGTATGGTGAGCAGATATCAGTCCAATCCGGGTGAGAGTCACTGGATTGCTGTCAAGAACATCCTAAAGTACTTAAGAAGAACTAAGGATGTGTTCTTGATATTTGGAGGAATGGAAGAGCTAAGTGTAAAGGGTTACACTGACGCAAGCTTCCAAACCGACAAGGATGATTACAGATCGCAGTCTGGATACGTGTTTTGCCTGAATGGAGGAGCTGTGAGCTGGAAGAGTTCCAAGCAAGGCACAGTTGCTGATTCTACAACAGAAGCTGAGTACATTGCTGCTGCGGAAGCGGCGAAGGAGGCAGTATGGATAAAGAAGTTTATCACTGAGCTCGGTGTGGTCCCTAGCATAGTGGATCCCGTAGAGTTGTACTGTGACAACTCTGGGGCAATCGCACAGGCAAAGGAACCAAGATCGCACCAAAAGTCAAAGCATGTACTTAGGAGATTCCATCTTATTCGTGATATGATCGATCGAGGAGATGTGAAGATATGCAAGATTCCGACAGATGACAACGTGTCAGATCCGCTCACGAAACCTCTTGCGCAGCGAAAGCATGAAGGGCACGCCAGATCTATAGGCATACGAGATGCACCAGATTGGCTCTAGTGCAAGTGGGAGACTGTTGGAATAGATGCCCTAGAGGCAATCGTAGATTTAGTATGAACAATGTTTTGGCTAGAATATTCATTTATTATTTATGGCGATATTTAATATAATGAAGTCCTTAGATAAATTGTGTTATTTATCTTAAATATCCCTAGTCAATTATATTGATTAATAGGACAATCAAATATAGACTAGTATGTGGGTAGATTGATATGGAGATATCAAGTCTAACACATGGGTATGCATTAGGAGTAATGGCATACTGGATTGACCCACGACGAAAAGGATACATTAGATTATGTGAAGTCACAATCGCTTTTCGTAGTGCTAATATTATTGCAATCCTTAGACTTGAAGTCACTAGATACTCTAGTTGTGAAATATTGCGCTTTGATGTTATCAAACGTTACACCGTAACTGGGTAATCATAAAGGTGGCTATCGGGCGTGATAGGAAGCAAGCTTAGAGATCGTAGTGATGTAGATAGGATTTGTCCCTCCCACATAATGGGAGTAAATATCCACGGCCACTCGAGGGATGAGGCTTATTGAATGTCTGGCCAGACTCAGATAAATTAATATGGAGATATTAATGTTATCTGCAAGCATAAGCGTATTCCCAGGATCGAGGAACTATGGATTGGATATACGAGTGTGACTATTTATGTCTCGTGTCCAATCCGGATATGGAGACAAAGGGATAATGCAATATGACATATTGGGCACAAAGGTTTGTCGGGATCACTGACTATTTCTATTGGTTGGGTTGCATGGATGTGTTGCTAGACACCGCTCCATGTTAGTAATAGTTACTACCAACTATATAGAAACCTATGGGGTCACACGTCAAATAGAGTAGAGCTAGATTTGGGATTAATTAATATGGATTAATTAATAGAAGGATCATTGTGCAACACCTTGCAAACTTAGTAGGACTAATTTGCAAGGAAGGGAATAGTTCTAGTCCTACTAGAACAAGGAAACTCTTTTATGGAAACAACAAGGAGTTGTTGGAGTATATAAAGGAGGCTCTAGCTTCCTTCCCACTAGATGAGTTATTAATCATAACACACAAAGAGTGGGAGAGAGCAAAAGAGAGAGCAAGACAAGAGCTAGGGCCGAAACCCTAGCCCCGTCCGCCCCCCTACCCGACGGCAAGAAGGGAGTCCGCCCCTCCTTTGTTGCCTTGTTGCTTGGTTGCTTTGATCTTCATCCCTCTTCCTCCAAGGTTCAAGCTAGCACTTGATTGAAGGAAGAATCTAGATCTCACCTCTAGACGTGGATCAACCGTAGAGACGAGGACATCATTCTTCGTGTGATCTCACAAATCAAAAGGTACACATCTTCTATGTCCTTAATCATGTTATGATGTCTCTTCCTGTGATCCTTGGTGGGCTTTGAGTAGGATTAATTTTTGTTATTCCGCTGCGTTACCTACATCAAAACCCAACACATTATACAAGCACCATCCCTCGAGTGGCCCGCGGATATTTGCTCCCATTATGTAGGAGGGACAAATCATCTCTACATCACTACCATCTCTAAGCTTGCTACCTATCATGCTCGATGACTATCTTTATAGTTACCTAGTTACGGTGTAACGTTTGATAATATCAAAACATGATATTTCACAACTAGAGTATCTAGTGACTTCAAGTCTAAGGATTACAACACCATTTGCACTACGAGAAGTGATAACTCTCATTTAGGAGTTATTATGATACTTTCTATCACTTTCGTTAGTCTTATTTCACATGATTTATATAATATATGTGCGAAAATATGTGAAATTGATGATTTATAAGCCTAAGAGTGAAAAGTGTGGTTTCTATCTTATTCGCGCATGTTTTCTCTCATATTTGCGAAGATAATTGCACGGGTTGTTTAGTGTTGTGTAACTCAGGTAAAATAGGTGCAGTGGAGCTTAATAGAGACTTGGATATACTTTTAATGGAGGTAGATGAAGGGGAGAAAAGAAGATGCAAAAAGGAAGCAAAATTGGAAAAGTCACTCAGGACCAGCCTTCACAATTTTCGATTCTTAGGAAAATCTACAATGATTTTTGGAGCAAGGCCTGCTCCATTGGGATTAGACATCCATAGATTTCCAACGATATATGGTAGGCCCAAATACGAGTCCGTATGAGGGAGATATGTCCTGCACAAGATCAGCTTACAATTCTGTCCGGGAATTACAAACTGGAGGGGCTGAAATGTAATTTCGGCCAAGTTACATTAAAACTCGCCCCAGCTGGTAAAATAACGTGATAGAAGACCTAGAGAGACATCAGAAACGCACGCGAAACCATTGGAGAGTAGCTTGGAGCTTGGGAATGTACATATTCGTTTACTCTTCGGCGATTTCACCGTTTGATCACTTCTTCTCATTCTCTTTCATTATCTATGGAGAAACTATTGTATCTTTCATCTATTATGAGTAGATATATTCTTTTCTAGGCTCTATGGAGAGCCTAGGGTTATTATTAGACATCTTTTCCGGATTATTGAGATTGATACATGTTTTCAATTCATGATTGTGACGATTCTTCAAGTCTTTTGGTGTATTGTTGAACTAGGGTTATTGATACACTCTATTTATGAGATGAATGGACATTAGAGAATGATTTGTCTTCATGATTATGTTATATTACTTAATTTTTAATTTATTTTAGTTATTTTCATGTTCTATGCTATATCCTTAGAAGCAATGGAGTAGCTACCCGAATTTGCTAGTACTTAGGTGGAGTGCTCAACGGAGACTTGGCCTACGGTGATAGAGAACATGAACACAATTCTAAATCAATGAGACTGAGAGGTGATTTGGATAGGATTGACCATTTGGTAGACGCCAGTGGACCGACAGGACCTATAGTAGACCGTGACGTAGGACTACGTGAGATCGAGAGAAGATCGTAGTGACTAGTTACCTGGCATAACTGAGTTAGGATTAGCGTGTTTCAATACAGTATTTGGAATTTTCTAACAACCCTAGGTGATCCATATATCGCCTAATCCCTCTTCATACTTAATTAAACCTTGTTTAATTACAAAATCACAAAAACATTGTCTTTTCAGTATTTCCATAGAGCCACTTGTTTGGGGGTGGCAACCTCACAATTCTTACTACATTCCTCCCGGTTACTTCACTCTTAAATAATACTATAACTAAATAATCTCGAGCTTGTCCTCGTGGGATTCGACAACCCGAGTATTAGTTATACTCACTCTATATTACTTGAACCGTGCACTTGCGGTAACACGTAAGAAAGCGTGTCAAGTTTTTGGCGCCGTTGCCGGGGACAACGGTAGATTGTTTAGTTAGAATTTTTTTTGAAGGCTTTAATTTATTTTTATTTTTATTACTATCTGCTTACCTCACGGGTGTGCTAGTGTTGTCTTCTCAGACAGCTATGGCGGAAGGCCAAGGGCAAATTAGCCTCACGACGGAGCAGCTACAAGCTATGGTGGCTGCAGCCGTAGAGAAAGCACTAGCGGCAAAATCTAGACCGGAGCCAACCTCAATGCCGTAAAACCGTTCTGGAAAAGCATTAATCCAGGCGTTTGAGGCGGATCTTAAAGGAAGGGAGCCAGCAATTGTGGTGCCACAAATTCTGGCCGAGAGCTTCTGCCTAAAGCTGAGCACCATCCAATTTTCTCAGGAATAGTGAACCTTTGCTGGTACATATGAGGAAGACCCACATGAATTCATTGGGACATTTCAGAGCCATTGTGGGCTAATTCGCTATAGTGTGGTCACTTCTGAAGTAATTAAGCTGATTCTCTTCCCTCATTGTCTCAAAGGAGCTGTTGTGGATTGGCTAGATTCGTTTCCAACCAACTCAATCAAGACATGGGAAGAGTCTTCCTCCTTGTTCATGGGTAAATTTTTTCTCATCTCACGCATGATTCAGCTGCAGAACGAGATTTGGTCATTCAGGCAAAAGCAGCATGAATCTATGGTCAAGGCATGTGAGCGTCCCAACTGCTTGCTACGTAAATGCCCCAACCATGGCATTGAAAAAGCCCATATCATCCAGATCTTCTACGATGCACTTGGAAATCCTGACAAAGATAAAATCGACAGAGAAGATGGGGAAATTTATTGTTCAAATGAGACTCGGAGGGTGCATATGAGCTGATAAGACGTGTGGTTGAGCAAGAGAAGAGCTTGTATTATGATTCCCAGCAGCAAGAACTGATGAAGCAAAATGCAATTGGTTATGACACAGTTCAGGTGAATTTCGGATCAAAACACTCTTCTTCATTTTCTTCCTCTCAACTTATCAAGAACACACACACACACACACAAAACCCTAAACTTCTCCAAATCCAAAACTTTTTGGTGAGTTTTTGCTCCTTGCAAGCTAGCCGTCAACATTAAATCGCGGAGTTTTGAGAGATAGTTCACGGTTTGAGTGTGGGGGAAAACAAAGAGGAAGAACTCCGAGAGCACAAAATTCTCCGATTCATATACTAAAGTAGGATTTGGCCTTAGCTCAAGAAGAGACTTGTGACGGGGACACCGAGGAGAACAACAAGGTAGTCTTGTGTCAACTTGCTCGAGTTTTCGAAATGTTGGTCGACCAATCGGTCCATTATTGACCAATTTTTGCAAAATTGGTCCCGTAAGAACGGTGCTCCGATACCGTAGGTAAGTTTTCTTTCTCTCACCTTAAAATTATTGTCTAGTCACTCTAGGCGAAGTGCCCTACAACACTTGATTTTTTTTACACTTTACTCCTTACACTTTGAGATCATGTTCTTTTGGGGGAAACTCTAAATTCATTGAGGACAATTATTATCTCAAGTGTTGGGGGGGGGGGGGGGGGGTTTACACATATATGTACTTGCCTTAACTTGCATAACCTTGTTACATGTAGTTTAGTGAGTCGAGTTTGCATGTAGGTGTCGAGTCCATTAGTTTTCCATGTGCACATTTATTTTATGCATTGTATATAATTGTTGCACTTTCATTTATTGATTCAACTTACCCTATGTTGTTGGTTAGTCAAGTTGGCCAGTTACATATAGTGTCGAAAAAAAAATTAAAAAGAAGAAAAACCCTAAAAATTGAATTTTTTTGAGAAAGGGCAATTGAAGAGAGTAAGCCTGGAGAGGGCTTAATGATAGTATTCTCCAGGTAGTATGAAAATCTGAGGCGAGGTAGACGCGAGAATCTGGAGTAGGAAGGCTATAGGGCCAATGCACTCGAGAATTGTGAGTTGCTGTCTCTCAAACTAGTTATCCTACTAGCGCTACACCAGCGTCACTTAGGTAGTAGTCAAACCTCCTCGTAGTGGCAATAGAACAGCTGTGCGAGCAATTTTTATGGGGACCTCACGTCCCGTCTCCATCGCCTAGGCCCACTAGTTACCCCAATTTTATCCATCTACCCCTTTTATTCACAGCCTCTAGCCTAGGAAGCCATTCCTTGTGACTTGCATCACTAGTTAGAACGGTCCCTTCCTGTGCGTCATGATAGAGGGAGTCGAGTTAGGGAGGTTCGTTGAGGGTGAGCTGATATTATACATCTTACGTGGATTTTCTTTCATGTCATCTTTTCAATGGGAAGTGAGGGCGAGTTAGAGACGGTAGCACACTTCGGTGTGGCGGTGAGTCGTGTTCATACACCACGACCACAGGTGGAGTGCCGTAGTGCGTGACATTCTTCTCGCACGGTATGGGGTGGGGTTGGTTGATCTTATAGGAGGATGTGCTTGTGCTTCATTGACATTCTCTATATCTTAAGTGATGAGGAGAATTAGTTGGAATTAGCACGTGTTACATTGACTACCGGATTCGTGATATGCTTTACATTGAGTGTGGGGGTGTAGACATATATTGATTACATCATTGATTTGACACATTCCACCCCCATGTTATCTATTGTGATATTTGATCTCCTTGGATATTACTATCGTATTGGTGGCTCCATGTAATTATTGTTGAAATTGAAAAAAAAAAAAGAGAAAAACATAAATTGAAAATGAAATGGAATAGGGAGCCGAAAATTAAACTTTATGAAGACCGAGGAGATGAGCTATGAGTGTTGATCACTTCTTCACATTTGTGGCCGCGAGAACGGCATTGCGCCAAGATTGAGGGAATGAGGGCCGGAGTAGCTAGTTCGGTGGGGTTCCTTGGATTTTGGTGAGGGAGTGTGAGAATGTGTTTTTGTGAGATGTATCATGACGTCTAGGACTGCGCTTCTAAATATCTTATCCGACCCATCCTAAGCCGTCAACAATTGAAACCCATGGATAAATAGCTCGGATGGAAGGTGCTAGGGATACGTTTGATGAGTTTCTGGAAGCAACTTATTTTGTGTTCGTGCCTGTTCTGTCTGACAAAACTGGCCGCAAGTTCTATCGATCAACGAAGTTATATAATCTTCTAGGGGATGTGAGATCCTTATGACATGCCGGTTTGCTTTTCGAGATTGCCCAATCTCTAACTAAAAGAAAAAAATATAGTGTTATTTACTTTGTTGCATTGTTTATAATCGAGTTGCATTGTTTATAGTCATATAGCTTGCATAGTCCGGTGTTTGAGTCGTTGTGTCCAAGGCAAAGTAAAGATATATGTGAATCTTGGAAGCAAGTGTTTCTCGGGACGAGCAAAAAGGTAAGTGTGGGGGTATTTGATAACTCTCATTTAGGAGTTATTATCATACTTTCTATCACTTGCAATGGATTAGTGCACATGATTTATATGATATATGTGCGAAAATATGTGAAATTGATGATTTATAACCCTAAGAGTGAAAAGTGTGGTTTCTAGCTTATTCGCGCAAGTTTTCTCTCATATTTGCGAAGATAATTGCACGGGTTGTTTAGTGTTGTGTAACTCAGGTAAAATAGGTGCAATGGAGCTTATGAGAGGCTTAGATATGCTTGGAATGGAGGAAGATGAAGAGGAGAAAAGAAGATGCAAAAAGGAAGAAAAGTTGGAAAGTCACTCAGGATCAGCCTTCACTATTTTCGATTCTCAGGAATATCTACAATGAGTTTTGGATAAAGGCCTGCTCCACGGGAAATTAGACATCCATAGATTTCCAACTACATATGGTAGGCCACATACAAGTCTGGATGAGGGAGATATGGCCTGCGCAAGATCAGTTTACAATTCTGTCCGAAAATTTCAAACTGGAGGGGCTGAAATGAAATTTCGACCAAGTTACATTAAAACTCGACCCAGCTGGTAAAAGAACGTGATAGAAGACCTAGAGAGACATCAGAGACGCACGGGACACCATTGGAGAGCAGCTTGGAGCTTGGGGATTGCACGGATTCGTATACTCTTCGGCGATTTCACTGTTTCATCACTTCTTCTCCTTCTCTTTCATTATCTATGGAGAAACTCTTGTATCTTTCATCTATTATGAGTAGTTAAATTCTTTTCTAGGATCTATGGAGAGCCTAGGGTTATGATTAGACATATTTTCCGGATTATTGAGATTGATACATGTTTTCGATTCATGATTGTGACGATTCTTCAAGTGTTTTGGTGTATTGTTAAACCAGGGTTATTGACACACTCTATTTATGAGATGAATGGACATTAAAGAATGATTTTTCTTCATGATTATGTTATCTTACTTAATGTTTAATTTAGTTTAGTTATTGTTCATATTCTATGCTTAATCCTTAGCAACAATGGAGCAGCTACCCGAAATTGCTAGTACTTAGGTGGAGTGCTCGACGGAGACTTGACCTAGGTTGATAGAGAACATGAACACAATTCTTAATCAATGAGACTGAGAGGTGATTTGAATAGTATTGACCATTTGGTAGACGACAGTGGACCGACAGGACCTATAGTAGGCCGTGACGTAGGACTGCGTGAGATCGAGAGAAGATCGTAGTGACTAGTTACCTGGCATAACAAAGTTAGAATTAGCGTGTTTCAAAACAGTATCCAGAATTGTCTAACAACCCTAGGGGATCAATAGATAGCCTAGTCCCTCTCCATACTTAATTAAACCTTGTTTAATTACAAAACCACAAAAACACTGTCTTTTCAGTATTTCCATAGAGCCACTTGTTTGGGGGTGACAACCTCACAATTCTTACTACATTCCTCCCGGTTAATTCACTCTTAACTAATACTATAACTAAATAATCTCGAGCTTTTTCTACTGGGATTCGACAACCCGAGTATTAAATATACTCACTCTATATTACTTGAAAAATGCACTTGCGGTAACACGTAAGAAAGCGTGTCAAGAAGCACTTGCGACATTGACATAATGTAATGTAGCATTTTCGTTGTGGTTCGATGCAGTATTCCATTAGCCCTAATGCATACCCATGTGTTAGACTTGATATCTCCATATCAATCTACCCACATACTAGTCTATAGTGATCATCCCATTAGTTAATATAATGGACTAGGGATATTTAATAATATAAAATTTATATTCTAAGGACTTCATTCATGTTAACATATCTCCATATCGTTAACACAATGAATAGTAAGTCGATATAAATGTCACAATAAATTGATTGCCTTTAGGGCACAATTCCAACAATTTTATAATATTTTAAGGGTAAAATAGTCTTTTTGCACGTGGTGTTAGTCAAATTTTAGCTCCATCCATACAAAAAGTGCAGATTGTCTTTTACCCTAAACTAAAATAGCGGTATCATGCATTGCTATTTATTAAATAGTAATTTGTTGAACCGCTACGTAATAGATAACAGTTTAGATGAACTGCTACTGAAATTACAACGATTTGTTTCTTTACTTTTATTGGAATTTTAGGTCTATTTACAAAATTCACCCTTGACCTTCCTAAAACTACACCTAATCATCCCTGACATTTCTTAAACTACCCCCCCCCCTTCTTCTTTCCCATTGTTCATATTTGTATTTTGAACCCAGAAACCAACCCTTCCTCTCTGTATTTTGAACCCAGAAACTAACCCTCCACCACAGCGGCTTTTCACGACGCCCCGACACCACTGTAACCTCCAATCGCCATCCCCACGCGACCCAAACCCAAGATCTCCGTCCACCACCAATTTCTCTCTATCACCTGCACCGCCATCAAAAATCGAACCAAGCAATCTCTCTCTCCAAGCAACCCAAACCCTGAATCCGTCCGCCGCCACAATATCACCTGCAGTGCCACCACAATTCGAACCAAGCAACAGATCTGAGAACGGGAAATCTGAAATCGAGAAGGAGAAGACGAGGAGGAAGAGGGAGGCAAAGACATAAGTGACGAATAGTGAGAGAGAGAGAGAGAGAGACAGAGAGTGAACCAGAGAGAGACAGATGTACGGAGAAATTTGCGAGAGAGATGGGGGAGAGAAAGTTACGGATTTGCTCACCTTCGATCTGAAAGAAGACGATGGGAAGAACAAAATCGGACGTAGAGAGATTCTGGAGCTCCCATGGGGGATGTTAAAAGTTGTATCCGCGGAATGAGAGGAGGAGAGAGAAAAATGAAGGTTATAAGGGTAGGGTTGTTAATCGAAATACTAAAGGTGTTAATAAAATGTACAACCAGTGCAACAATTTCAAAATATGGGTATTGCGGATGCTAAAATAAAAAATGTGGTATGACAAAACTTATAATATGAGTACTGTCGGTGCAATTTTGCCTTAGATCTTAGGATACTCTTTGGATAAGATTTTGATGGATAAGCTTTTAAATGTATAGCAATTTTTAGGAACCGTAAGTATTAAACATAATCAATACTACGGTTTCTACATAAACCGCTTTAATTGTGATTTCAAATATTGCGGTTCTTTTCAAACTGCCATAATTCTGAACATCAACTTATAAACAGCTGGAAGTAATAGTAAATTAAACTTAGTTTTTACGAAACTCCATTTTTCTCCAAAAAATAGCAATCTGACATATCTGCTGTGATTTTTTACAGAAATACAATGGTGTTCAAACTGTCATTTTTAATGCCCTAATACTGCAGTTTTGACTACAACAGTTTAGCGAACTGTCGTATATGACCCCTTTTTACTAGTGTTTGCTGTAATAGGATAGGTGTGAAGAAACTAATGGTTTATAAGTAAACATGTGATCCAACTCTTACAGATATGAAAATGATACTTCTGTTGAATTGTGGGACAAGTTTTCAGGATTATCATCAAGTCTGAAGTTTCGTTTTCTTGGAGAAAATATTGATGTTGTCGCAGGTCCTATTGCAATGTACTTTCTCTGATATGACGAAGTATTATCAATGAAGGCTCCACCGGAGTGGCAAAAAAGTAATCGAGATACAAGAAATATTATCATTGATAAAGGGAGCTTGTATTGACATGAAATACATTGTCAATAAATGTACGATAACAATGACAAAAGTGTAACTGATGACTAGAGGGCAATACAAGAAAAAAAGTTGTCACCGATTGCACCAATTGAGTGATAACAAGAGATTGTCACTAAGCATTGTGACAAGAGAATACTGTCAATGAAGACCTGTAATTTGTGTGACAGGAAAAATATGTTGTCACTTTACTCTTTAGTGCCATACATTAACTCTGTGACAAAAAAATGTCCCTCAAAATACTGGAAAGAAAATGGTATTTGTGACAAAAAAACTTATCGCTAAACACCAAATCTGTTGTAGCGGCAATTAATTCGCTTCTAAAACAGGCTCCAGAACTTTGGGTTAATTTGCCCGAAACTGCACTACAGCAATACAGATCAAATTATGTGAATATGGGTCGACGCCAAATTTTCAAACGAATTCAGCAACTTTTTTCACAATAGCTCATATTTTTGCAGATAATTTTCAAAGAGAAATTCAGACTCAATTTTACATGAAGATTAAGAACCGTATGCGTTAGTAGTTTCTAGTTGATGACATGATTAGATTCACTTACCTACCTATAAATATCTGTAATTCTCACGACACTCTGAAACTCAATCCTCTCAACATATCCCGCTCTTTCATTCCCACACCCGCTTAGGTGACATAGGGTCAAACCCGTCAATGTTTGAACGGGCTTAATAAGCCGAATTAGCGGTTTATTACAACATAGAAAGAAAGTAAAACAGAATATGAAGTTTAATGCACGTAACTAACTTTATGTATTCATCCGAGAAAAAAAAAAAAGAACTAAAGAAATTACACAATTTTAATTTTAATCGGGTGAACAAAGTTGAACGTGGCTCATCATTTCCCTCTCAACTACTAGACATCAGGGGAAGTTTTTGCACTTCCTGGGGTGGGGTGGGGTGTTTTTATTTACAAGAAGGGGATGTACGGGACACCGGTAGCTTTCATCCAAGAACCAGCCATGAGGAATGTGTTAGCGGTGAACCTTGTAGCGTCCTGAAATCCGAAATTCCTCTTATAACCCTTCCACGGCACTCTCCTTTGTGTGTTGGAACCAAAACCGTTGTTCTGGAACTCGGCGTACTCCAATGTGTCTAGGTACAATGTTCCTTGCCAAACTGACCAACCTTCGGGGACGATAGACCCATCGATCGAGCTCTGCATGATGATGGTCCTAGACGCCGCCTTCCAGGGCCTGCCCAAGTAGGCCTTGATAGGTACCTTGGACCTGAAGAAATCAGGCTCAGCAAAGATGTTACACTGTTGAATGACGATTCCGGTGTTTTCTCTAGGTGAAATCCTCCCTTGTGCCGTCACCATGCAGGCTTGGTTTTCCATGGGCTTCCTGATGATCATTTTGCACTTCTGGAAAATGCAGACTGCGTCACCAAAAATGAAATCGACGGTGCCTTTGATGATGCAGTCGTAGTAGAACTGCCTGTTTGTTTGGACGTAGAGGGTGTCTTGGAAAGCGGTGAATTCGCATTGGTGGACGATTGTCATGTCGGATTTCGACCGGAACGCCACGGCTTGGTGCTTGTGGGGACCCGCTGTGTTCTCGACCGTGATTCCTCTCATGAAGAAGGCCGGGCCTTCAGCCGCTGTAAACAAATTTCAAAATGGACAGCGTCAGAATCAGACCACTCACGTTTTGACATTTCAGATAAAAGTTACCGAGTGAAAGAGTGAAAATAGTCAACATTAAAGCATCCTAAACAGATCATGCCTAATGCATTATTATAAAAAAAATATGAAGAAGTTGGTAAAATATTGAGCTCTGAGGGGTAATAGCATATCAACATGCATTTTACAAAGTATGCATCTTCCTTGTCATATTTAAAGAACTAGAAAGTAAGGAAGCAAAAAAAAATTATCTCTCATGTCATGCATTTCAGAATTACATAATTTAACTAGTTAACTCACAAATTAAAGTAAGTTGTTTGAGTGAATCCTTAAAATGTATGTCCTGCAAAATTAAAACATGTAAAATTTAAATGTTTTCACCTCCTACTGTTGGAGATGCTCAAAGAGCATTAACAGTAGATTATTCAAATAGAAGTTAATACTAAATTAGCAAGTCAATTTGAACTTATTTGGTCTGCAGTAGACTATTTAAACTAACTGTTATTTTCGTATCTTAATTTCATGCTAGTTGGATGTGGCAATTTACTTTTATATTTAATTTTTTATTTTAGTCTTAAATATTATTGGTAAATTGCGGGAAGAAAATCACCTTGCTAAAATGAATAAGTTAAAATTAACTAAAATTTAACTAACTTGTTCAGAATACTATTCTAGATGCGTTGAGAGACTGTTTTTTCTATAGTCTGTAAATCCTATTATGCGTAGGTGTCATCCTTCTTATTTTAAGACGAATGATGGAAATGTTCTAGTAATGAATAATTACCTAGTGTTGCGGTCTTGAATGTCTGGGTTCCGTCCGCGAAGTTCTTCTTTCCGGTGATTATGGTTCGGCCAATTCCGGCTCCGAGTAGAGCAACTGGACCCATCTTTTTGGTGATGATAATGTTCTCCGCGTAGACACCAGCCTCGATCTTGATCACAAACCGATTTTTGTTCTTAGGTGGAATCGATTTCAACGCGTCATTGATCGTCCTGAACGGTCCGTTCTTGGACACCACGGCATTTGGTACGAGGTTGTTGTAGTTTCCTGTCTGAAGCAGCCTGCGCCTCCCGGCATCAACCCATGAAGGGAACATGTCTCCATCGGAAAGGAGTCTCCGGCTGGCCGTTGTTGGCAGTCTAGGGAGACTCTTCGACACCTCGTCGACCATGGCCAACGCGTTCAGGCTGAGCTCACCGGAAACTTTTAATAGTTGTTTCATTTTCTCGCCGGCATCCGTCGATGTACTGTTCTCAAACCCATCCAAACATGTCTCTTGGTACGAGATTGCAGCGCTGAGCCATGTTTTGAGGTCGCTGAGGTACATGTCTAGGTTGTTTAGATCGAAAACACCGTACTTGTCAAATGTCTTTTGTAGCTCATCGATGGCGAATACCAAGAGTTCTTCGCAGCCCTTGTAGGCGTCGGCCGTTCTGGGATCCTTTTCGGCCTGTTGGAGGACCGTGGTGTTCTTGATGACTTCGTTTATGCGTTCCATCGTGACGTTGAATGCGATCTTCACGAGGTGGTTGGGATCGGTGGTGTTGCCGGCGGCGGGAGCAAGGTTGTCCACGCACGTCTTCGAGTAGTCCGTGGCGGAGCAGAGAGCCTGCACGGCCTTGGTTGATGTGGCGACTTCTTTCTTGCCGGAGGCGGCGTTGTTGTGGACGAGGGTGACCGCCACGACCGCCACGATTGCCACCACGGCAAAGGTGGCGATGCCAATGAGAACCGGTTTACCCATTTCTTTGGTGCCTTTCAGAAGAGGAATATGATTATTATTATTATTTTGGGAGGGTGAGAAAAGAGGGAAATGTGCCCTCTCTCTTTCTTTTATTGGATTTCAGGAGAGAAAGAGAGAAAGGGTCAAATATGAATTGAGAGGCACTCAATCCAGGCTTGATGAGTTTATGAGAATTCTCTAGTCTCATATTTATAATGACAAAGAATGGACGAGATTGGTACTCGGATTTTGAAACCTTTTGTGGTCAATCCTTGAAGGTGTTTTCCTTTGGAACATCGCACATTTCGGTTCTCATGTGGTGAGATGGAAGAAAATTTGAGAGAGAGAAAGAGAAGAGGCAGCTCACTGAATTGAACTAGTCGTTACTGCATGCAAACTGGGTTAGATCCAGGAGTGCGGGACGGTAAACATAACATTTATAAATTTAAATTTTGTAAAATTTTGTGGAGGTTGAAATATAAGTTATATTAGGCGTTATCCCGCGTTAAAGCGCATAATTTGTATGTTCATGTTATATATATATATATATATATATATATATATATATATATATATATATATATATATATATATATATATATATATATATATATATATATATGACATTTGTCATTGTATAATCATTATGAGTATGACATTTGTAATCCTATGTGTCCATTTAAACAAAATCAATGATACACCCAGTATCGTACCTGTTAGAATAGATGTCCTAGAGGCAATCTAGTTTAGTATGAATTTGTATATGGCTAGAAAATTCATTTATTATTTATTGGATATTTAATATAATGAAGTCCTTACATTTACAATTGTGTTGTTTATCTTAAATATCCCTAGTCAAGTACAGTGATTAATGGGACAATCATCTATAGACTGGTATGGGGTTGGATTGATATGGAGATATCATGATCCAACACATAGGTGTGCATTAGGGAATGCTGCACTGGATTGACCCATCTCCGAGAAGGCTACATACATGTTATGTTGAGTCACAAGCGCTTCTCGCGGTGCAATGGTATTGTCATCCTTAGACTTGAAGTCACTAGATATTCGTGTTGTGGATTATTGTGATCTTGGTAGTGTTAAACGCTACACCGTAACTGGGTAGTTATAAAGGCGTGTACTGGATACAATAAGAAGCAAGCTTAGAGATCGTAGTGGACGTAGATAGGATTTGTCCCTCCCACATAACGGGAGCAAATATCCTAGGCCACTCGAGGGATAGTGCTTATAGAATGTCTGGCCAGACTCAAATAAATCAATATGGGATATTGATGTTTTTTGCACAAATAAGGCTATTCCCATGGATCGAGAAACTATGGATTGGATATTCGAGTGTGACTTGTATGTCTCGTGTCCAATCCGGATATAGAGACAAAGGGATGAGACAATTACTTGTACAAAGGTTGTCAAAGATGACTATTCTATTAGTTGGCTAGAATGGATGTTTTGCTAGAGACCGCTCCATATTAGCAAATAGTTGCTACCAACTAGATAGAACCTATGGGGTCACGCGCTATATAGAGTTGAACTAGACTTGGGAATTAATTAATTGGATTAATTAATTAGAAGGATCACTTTGCAAACCCTTGCAAACTTAGTAGGGACTAATTTGCAAGGAAGGGACTAAACTGAATTCTAGTAGGACTAGAATAAGTCCTTTAGGTAGCTAACAAGGAGTTGTTGGACTATATAAAGGACCTTCCTTCCTTCCCACAATAACTTATGCTCATTATGTGAACATAACAAGAGTGAGAGAGAAAAAAGGAGAGAGAGCAAGCAACAAGGAGGTCCGAACCGCCCCCCTTGCCGCCGCCCCGTCCCCGTCGGCCAAAGGAGGCCGAGACCCTCCTTTGGGTCTCGCTTTGCGTGATTTATTCTTCCTCTTCCTCTTCCGGGCTAGCACCAAAGGAGTTGGGAGATCTAGGATCAACTCTAGGCGTGGATCAACTATAGAGAACGTGACATAATTCGCGTTTGAAGTCATCAAGGAGAACCCAAAGGTGTGTTTATGATTTCTAACCCTTACCATCGTTATGTCTCTTGACTTGTGATCCTTGGAGGGTTTTGCATGGTTTATGTTTGATTATGCTTCCGTTGTGCGATCCATGAATCAAAACCCTACAGTACCAGTAGCTTGAGAGAGGCTACGAATCTCTACCAGTAGTTCGTGACACTGCGAAAATACTACGAATACAATAAATAAACTGAAAATAAACTCAAAACAATAATTCTTATTCCATGATTTAAAACTTAACTATTACAGTGCTTAAATAGAAAACAATAACCTACCAGACAGTTTGACCTAATGGGCTCGGCCCAGTCTATTAAATAAACATCTAATAAAGCTAATTAAATAAATACTAACTAATAATAATAATAATAATTAAAGACATAAATAATATTAACTAGCAATAATAATATGAGTGACCCGTCTGATACGGTTGACCCGTATCAACTCCCCCGCGGTTGAAAAGCGCCTTGTCCTCAAGGCGGATCGTAGTTGATGAAGTAAACCCAAAAGAGCGTGTCCCGAAATCGAAAATGTGGGTATGTTTTGACTTGTGCAATAAAGCTGACTCATAGTGCTTGGTGGCCCAAAACTTTGCAGGAGACCCACATGGGTTAGAAGCTATAGCGGGTTGAACGTGAAACTGGGGCCAAAATTAGTTTCCCCAAAAGTTGTTGTTGGGCTAACAACTACAGAAGGCCCAAATTGGGAAAAACAGGCCAACAATGATTGCAGCCCAAAGGTGGAAGAGAACCCAATGGCCTCTGCAACCTTAGCGTGGGAAGGTGGAGGCCATGGCGGCGGCAACTGTGACGGAGCAGTGTGGAGAAACAGTGCCATCGATGACTGTTGGTGCAGGTCATGGGTTGGCTTTGTCGGCGAGGTGGACGGCGTTGGAGGGACGTTCTGCTCGGCGATCGGGGATGGGATTGGAGGCTTGAGCCGGTTCGAGTCCGGCGGCTTGGGGTCAGGTGCCGGAGGTGGGGGTTTTGGATCTGGCGGCTTTGGATCTGGCTTTCGTGTGTGGCCGTCGGTCAATCGGCGGGCGTCGACGGGAAGCTGTTCGACGATCGAGAGGGCGCCTTGGCAGCCATTGCCAGTCGGACGAAGGTCGCCGGGAGGATCCGATGGTTTGGGATCTCGTTCGGGGTGGATTGGCTGCGGCTGTTGTGGCAGCAATGCCGGCGGTGGCCATGGAAGCTTCTGACTGCTGCGGTCACGGAAATCGGACTGTTGTTCATCGCCATTGATGTCCGGAGAGAGTTCTCCGCAGCACAATTTAGGTGTGTGGTTGCTCTGCCCACAGTCTTCATCGACGGCTGGGGTTCCCTCCAGGTCGTGGAAGACAACGAGCTGATGTGGTTCCGCTGGCGGCAGAAAGGTCGTTGCCAACGGATGTTCTGCCAACGGCGCGGGCTGCTGCTGCTGTTGTTCTTGTTCTTGCTTCAACGTCGGCTGTTCGGGCAGGTTGCTCGCCGGATCTTGAGATGGTAGGAATTTAGCTTCGTAAATCTGCTCCTAGATGCGCAACAACTCCGCTGTAGTCACCACTCGGAGTCGTCCCCTACTTGCTTTGATGTCCTCCAACTCTTTCATGGTGAAATATCCACACGTTCTGTGGTAATCCAACTCTGCCATCGTAAGATAGCTGATTGTTTGATTGACATGCTTGCAGAGTTCTTCAAGGTCTTCAGGATCTTTGAGAATGATGAAATCGTTGATGTTCGTCATGATTCACCAGTTGGATGGTGAAAACAATGAAAGCACCAATGATACACCCAGTATCGTACCAGTAGCTTGAGAGAGGCTACGAATCTCTACCAGTAGTTCGTGACACTACGAAAATACAGCGAAAACGATAAATAAACTGAAAATAAACTCAAAACAATAATTCTTATTCCATGATTTAAAACTTAACTATTACAGTGCTTAAATAGAAAACAATAACCCTACCAGACAGTTTGACCTAATGGGCTCGGCCCAGTCTATTAAATAAAAATCTAATAAAGCTAATTAAATAAATACTAACTAATAATAATAATTAATTAAAGAAATAAACAACATTAACTAGCAATATTAATATGAGTGACCCGTCTGATACGGTTGACCCGTATCAATCAACCAATGACTTTTGGACATGTACTCATGTGTTGCTTTGTCATTAAATTTTGAAGTTACTCATTGTGTTTGTAACTCATGAGCAATTAATATCAATTTAAAATTAGTAATGAATGTTCATTTTTTATTAATGACCTCAAAATAAATATATTCTACATATAAGTAATTTTTCTTAATATTTAAGAAGTTATTATTTCATAAATTCTTAATTGATGCACATTTCAAATAGCATGAATTATGATCACATATTTAAATCTAACATTACATAAATGAAATTGTATGTAATTATATTATTTTGATTAGGAAAATAAATTATATTCTTAAAATCATGTTGTAGTCATTTAATAATAAAATATTTAAATATTCGCATGTACAATTTTACATGTATAAAAAATACATAAGCGACTTTCTGAGAAAAGTGTCGCACTATTTTTTCCAGCAGTATGTCACACTAATTGGTCAATGTTAATTTTTCAACTTCATCACATCATCACAGTAAATTTAATGTCAGATGATTATTTTAAGATTGACATGTTTAATTATATGATCATAAATGCATTTTTTATAGTACTCCATGTTAATTCCCAACTTTTTTCTCAGCTAATTTTATCTTAATTTCATAATAATTTCAACAAATTATATTTTTTTTGAAAGAAAAATCAACAAATATTATTGATACATGAAGTTCAGTAGTAATTTTTCTTATTCTTTACAAAGAAAATACTTCTACGAATTCTTAATTATGCATATTATTGCATAGTTATAACATTTGATAACGTGAACCATGATCTCATATTCAAATTAGAAAAAGTAAATATATTTGTAAGAAATTTTTTAGGGAAAGAAATTTCACTCTTGAGACATATGTGTAGAATGCATTTTGTAATGTAACACACTGAAGTAAGTTAATCTTCATCGTGTGTAATTGAAGTTGGTGGTTTTATGATAAAAAGTGTTTCATTATTTCATACCAATTTTCTTTCAATTTTTATCTAAGTTAGCTTTATGTTAGATAAGTTTCTGAATGTTTCTTACCGATCACTAATGTTTTCACGAAGAACATGACAATACAGCAATTTGTTGGTACTTTAACATGTAAAAATATTGTACTTTTAGTTACGAACAATTATAAAAGAATATTCTGGAAAAAAAAATTGAAAGGGAGAATTCGAAATATTATATATTAAAAAAATTAAATGTCACTCATTGATAATAAAAATCATAAAGAGAGTGAAACGTGATTTGATTGCAGTAATTTTTAAAAGAACTGTTTCAAAGACATTAAGCAACTTTTTCGAATCATAAACTAAGTTTCTTTTGCATATTTCACTTTCATATCAGTGGCTTAACTCCATTTCATGAAAGCTATTTATTGACTCGCCCGCACCTTGGCGCGGGGTCACGCCTAGTTGTATAAATACGAGTCCATAATAATTTAAAAATGGATTCTGATGTGGGACACCACTATTTTTGTAAAGTTTATTAAAATAGGTTATTTACGAACTTTAACATGTCAATGTAAATTGGTCGCTCTATTGTCACCATGACTGGCTAATCGAAACACATTTTCCTACTAACTCTTGTCCAGTCAACGAAACTATTGAAGTGACATCGATTTCTTCACATTACGGTTACAACTAAAGCAACACAATCTATCGTGATGGTCTTGAGAACTTACCACTCCGTTTCTTCTCTTTCTCTCCCTTTTGACTTTTACCACTATTCACTGTGTCACTTTGATGCGGTGATTTGGATAGCAGAACGAAGTAATTTTTTGACAATTCTTTCATGGTGTTGTAGAATAAGTGTTACTCTACAATGCCATGAAACATTTATCAAAAAAATTATACCGTTTTGCCATCCAAATTTTCGGGTCAAAGTGACCTAACTACGAGTGAAAAAGTCAAATGGGTGAGAAAAACGGAGTGGTACTTAATTGAATGGACACCTTGTTAGCTTCATAAAATCAAAAAGCTCACATTGATATTGAAAAATTCAATAGCTTGCATCCTGATGAGTTATAAACTGGAAGTTCCATTTAAAACTTCTACTTGTTGTGGTGGTGGTTGTTAATTTTACATGCAGCAAAAAAAAAATATATGTGGCTATGAATTAATAGACATGACAATATATAATAATAAGAAGTCACATTTGTGATAGACAGCAGTATGAAAATGAAGAAAGATTTGTAGAACACACTATTGAACACTCATATAGAAGAGTGGTTAAAGGAGATCAGACATCCATATTTCTGAGAGAGACCATCAACTATGAACAAAATATAATATAAGAGAACGCAGAGAAATTAAAAAGAAAAAAAAAGAAAAATAAAGAAGACGCAACATGGTGAGAGAAACGTAAATTTATAAACAAAATTTAAAGTTGATTTATATCTATTTTAATTGTCATACTTAATGAATTACATAATTTTATTATGTGTGACTTTACGGCAGAAAAGATATACAAAAACTTTTGTCCAGGGCATAAATCATCGTGGTAAGAATATTACGGTACCACAATAAGTTATTTTGCTTACACATTAGAATCTTCACATCGTTATTTGTTGACAAAAAAATATATTTTTATCGATAACGTAACATATAGTATTTCCTTCCCTCAAAAAATAAATAACTTATAGTCTTTCCAAGCCTTTGAACAAATTTGATTCATATATTATCATGTCTCTAGACCATATCTAAATATACGACATTTTATGGTGCATGTCCAATAACCGTCCATTCGTGGTGTGATGCATTTGTCTAATTTAAGAGATTTACTTGTTTTCATAAAAGATAATTGATAGAGGCTATTTAAATTGTCATTTTTTACATGAAATTTGCCCGTATTGCAAATTGGTGCAGGAAGTTCTTAGTCTTAAACCGGCTATATTGTAATTCATAAAAAAAAAAAAAATTGCCATTTATTTTAGTACGTAGAAAATCAAATCAAAAATCAAAATCAAACATAATTATCAAATGTATATATTGTTGAAGATTTATGCTATCACAAAATATTAAAATAACCGTTTATTTTTTAGAAACAATTGTGAATAACTTTTTGTCGTGTAACAAATACTGTTGACCAATTATATAGTAAAAATATAAACTTTTAATGAATGTTTCTTTCATTACATTATTGAAAAATATTATGCCGAGTGGATACTGAGTGTCGGTTAATTCCAAGTTGTATTTATGATGGCTGAGGAAATGATATGTTAATTAATATTTGACCACCTATAAAACATCTTTTTTTCATATATAATAGAGTTTATGTATATGTATGAACTCATATAGCATAATTTATACTCCTTCCGTTCCTCCAGTTTCTTCACAAATACTGGAGGCACGGAAATTAAGAAACCCCCGAAAAGACTATATTACCCCTCCTCCTTTCAATAATTCCATCACTAAACAACTTTGTTAATTCCACCCAAATCACATGAACATCAAGAACAAGTGATGAACATCAAGAACAGCATATCACGATCTCCCTGAACACATTCAATATCACCAAAAAAATCAAAATTTTCCGAATAACATATTCAAATAGCAACTAGTGTAAAGTATCAACATCAACAAACGTATCTTGAATTTACAGAATGAAGAAGAAGAAAAAAAGAGGAGGCGAATAATATGGACAAGAGGAACACCAAATCTGGACCGCCACCAGCACTGTCACGCCACCATTCGGAGCAAGACCTGAAAATAGATGGATAGATCTGAGAGTGGTGAGGAAAGAAATGAGAGAGAAGAGTGGGAGAGAGAGAAACTTGAAACGAAGAACGAGAGGGGCGATTACCAGACGTGGTTCGTCAGTTTCTGCCGAAATCCACATTCGCCTCCACCATCGCCTTCGATCTTTTTCTGTCCAAGCCACACATCCTTCTGCTCTCTCAATCTCTCTCTTTTCTGAGTGCTTCTTGCTTCTTCCGCAGCGGTCGGCGGTTCCTACAACGACGGCGACGGCGGAGTTGTGATTCCTTCAGCGGCGGCGACGGCGGAGTACCTGTTCTTCGCTCTAGGAGATGGAGAGGGAAAGGCAAAGAGAAATTGAATAGAGTGAAGAGCTGTAGAGGGAGAGAAAGAGGGAGATGGATCGGAAGGACAGAAGGACTAATGGATAAGGGAGAGGGAGATCGGTGATTGTGAAATGTGTTATGTGTCTGGTGGGTTTGGTTAGGTTAGGGTTGTAGTTTGTGTTTGGATAGGTTAGGGTTGTAGAGATGGATGGGTGTGTTTTTCATTAAAGGTAAGGTGGTATTTTTTCTCTCAAAAATATTCTTTTTTGAAAAAAATGAAGAAACTGGAGGAACGCTCAAAAAGGAAAGTTTGAAGAAGCTGGAGGAACGGAGGGAGTATATGGTTATGCAATGTCAAGAATTGGAATTTCATAAAAAAAATACATATATAATTACATTTATGTATATATATGAATTATATTTTCCATTTTTTACGGTTAACATCGGTATAGTACAGCCAAGTAGGCACTACGTATTATATGTAGGATGAGTGATTTTCAATGATAAATGGCATGTTGAATTTCACCTTAACCACGTTTCTACATTTTACTTTATAGATAACATAACATTGGATTCTTACAATTATATATTATAGGAAATGTATATTCAATTTTTTACTTTACATAACTACATTTAGAAGAAAATATAAATAAATTATATGCCCAACTTTTTATTTAGTCATTAGATGTATAATAATGTATGTAACTCCTTGCAAATTTATAGCTGAAATTGAATGCAAATATAAATAGTATATGGATTGGTTATTCATTACATGTCATATTTCTATTGGGCTACATATAACTTGTGATGACATGGCTAGACACATGTCTTTATTACAATAATCATGAATTGAATTGCCGAATGGCGATTTCATGTTCAACCTCAAGACTTCTCTACTTTTATATAAGATAAGATAAGATAAGATAAGATAAGATAAGATAAGATAAGATAAGATAAGATAAGATAAGATAAGATAAGATAAGATAAGATAAGATGGGAACCGAATGAACAAAGAAACAAAAAATATAGGTAATATTTAATTTTAGAAATTTTAGTAGAGAATATAGCCCTCACTTGTCATCATGTAGCTCCGCCATTGCATGCAAAGCGTGGGAATTAGTTAGCACGAGACCCTTGATGTAAGAGTGAATGAAGATAATTATGTTACAGTTAATTTGTACTGTAAAGCAGATAATTATGTTATAGGCTTTTAGTTAACGAAAGTCCTTAGTGTAAGAGAGAAATTTCTCGTGTAACATCGTCCACGACTCCATTCTATGTCAATTCTGTAGAAGCTTCATTTCATTCAGCCACTTTGAACTTGGATATTGGATTGATGGCTAAAGATTTTCAGTAAGCTATTGTGACACACGTTGAACAACACAGAACAAGATGTCATATTTGATGCTCCGGTTGACCTATGAATTTGCAATCATGCGAATTTGTTTCGATTTGACTTTCAAAATATTAATGTTATGAGATCCGAGAGACTTCATATTTTTAGATCTCTGTCTATAGATAAAGCATCTTACTGTTTGTCTATCTCTACTCTAGACTCCAATAAATATTGTCTCTAGTGACAAAAGCATTTATCACAAAGGGTTATATTTTGTCACTAATTATTGATAATAATTCTTTCACTCTTCCGTTGCCAAATGTTCACCACTAAGTACTTTAGTTGCAAAAATTTTGTTTGCGAACACTTGCGACAAAAATAAATTGTCACCAGTCTAGTGGCAAAATTTAATATTGCTACTTTTAAAGTTGATCACAATATCTATGTTCACAGACGCTCTTTAGTGATAAAGTAGTGTCACTTGATAAATAGAATATGGTTACTGCCTTTATATTATTTAGTGACAATAAATATTGTCTTTTTTCAGTCATGTAAATAATGACAATAAAAATCATTACTAACCATATAGGGTTGATGAGAATAATAAGTGTTGTCACCCCGTTCACAAAAGGACTAACATTTATGAAGTTATTGTCACCAACAAGCATAAAAACGTTACATTAGGCGACTAAAAATATATACAACCCAATTTATATGTATATCAGGACAATCGACATTAACTTTTATAGACTACGTACTTAATTACACAGAACATCAAACACTCTCAATTTAGTAGGAAACCCACTTTCAGTTCGGTTGTTCGTACGAATTGTCGCGATGAACTAACAGTGTTGCTAATACTTTACGGAGTTATGTACAAAGCGGTCTTTTTCCTAACCCATCAGTACCACCCACAACATCCCTCCCTCCTTCCCTCCTCTATTGTCAAAACAAACACACCGTCACCGCGCCATCGCGTTCGAACTACTCCCCGCTACTATGTATTGATCATAGCAAAACAATGTGAGCCACATCTTATTTTCTCTTATATCTTAGGCATAACTAATAGATACTTCGAAACTAACACATTGCAACCTCAACTTCTAGAATATGCTTATCACTTCCCTCATTTGCATTAAGTTTTACTAATTGAAACTTGTAAAAAAACACTAACACGTCCTTTTAATGAAAGATTACAATTGTCTTTTCAATTTCATGTATGAACACTCGTAACACATAGCCACAATCACTACTGCAGCCGCCCGAACACCGCCACACAACCCAGATTTCAGTGACTGGAGCTCGGATTACAATGAGCACAATCAAAAATGGAAGAACTGAGTTTTATCAACTAGTGTTGCTTTTTTGTATGAAGATTTTTTTTACAAAATGATTGGGCAATGATCATTCAATTAGTAGATGGGTTTCACTGTCCATGTACGAATAGTGATCTAATTGATACATAATTTGAAGAACAGAGAGACGAGAAAAGGGAGACCTTGAAATCATAACGAGCAACAAAATCGATCACCTGAGTGTTAGGATTCCAATACGCGAGAGACAAGAGAAAGCAAGAAAACAAAAGCAAGATCAAGAACACATGAATTTACGTGGTTCACTAGTTTTGAGACTAGCTACATCCACGGCCAAACCAACCAATTTATTGATGAGAAGCCAACCCAATTACAAGCACACACCAAGTCATGACCCTAGCATCTACTTATATACTAGTACAAGACTTGGAGCCCAAGTAATGTCCAAAACTAATCCGAGACAAACTAGGAAATAATTCATCCTAAATTGTTTCCTTACCCAATAAGGACACTACCAAATATATTAGTCAAAGTAGACCCCTACAAGGAATCAAAGAGATTCCTTGTTGCCAAAGTAATGTAATTACTTCCAAAACTATTAGCCTCCTTTGACCATCCCATGCTAGGATTTTGAATCAACAAACCTCCACCTTGATTCAAACTCCATAGCTACCGAACCAATTCTTCTCATCAATCCAATGAACCCAATCCGAGTGTATTTCCAGTTTGCGGAATTTTGAACACACTCCCAATACGTCCCAACAAGGGCGTATATGCGTCTTCAACAAACACAAGACAATGAGTCCCAATAAACGCTCCACCTAATGCACCATGACACAATGCATGCCCCAACGTCACTCCAATGACACTTAGTGACAAAAGTGCCTATCAAACAATGTCATGCCAATTTGCGCCGCCATCCACACCAATGCGCACAAAACCAATAACCGAAGGCGCGCCAATCCAAGATCCAATCGCGCCACCAACCGATACGTGAACAATAACACGCCACCAATCCACGTGCCCAATAACACGCGCCCATGCTCCATGCCTGGAGCCCAAACGGCCCTCAAGGGGTCTAGAGAGTTTCATCGTCCTCGAGCGTCACTCCTCCTCCACCTGAAGCGAGATCTACAGGTGCACGATTCTTGGAACACTCCCTCTTCCAATGACGTTTCTCCCTCAATTTTCTAGTTGATTCGAGTCGCCTCCACCTAGACTTGAATCCTCCTAGTTGCCAAATCCAGATATAGATCCAGATCACTCGCCGGGTTGAGCACGCCATATCGATTGACGCATGTCGGAACCGAAAGCGTGCTGGATGTACTAGAACTAGATCCACAATTTCGGTGCTCCACAACAAGAGCCCGATAGCTCCCCCAACAAGGAACCCGATAGCCTCCCAACAAAGGCTTGGTGTGCTTGCACCCCCTGTTTCAGAGGTCAACCAGTGGAAACCCAATCTTCCCATCAAACCCGACAGAACTTGATCACGAACTCGCCATAGCTTCTCTTGAAACTCAACGTAACCAGGCTCTGATACCACTTGTTAGGATTCCAATACGCGAGAGACAAGAGAAAGCAAGAAAACAAAAGCAAGATCAAGAACACATGAATTTACGTGGTTCACTAGTTTTGAGACTAGTTACATCCACGGCCAAACCAACCAATTTATTGATGAGAAGCCAACCCAATTACAAGCACACACCAAGTCATGACCCTAGCATCTACTTATATACTAGTACAAGACTTGGAGCCCAAGTAATGTCCAAAACTAATCCGAGACAAACTAGGAAATAATTCATCATAAATTGTTTCCTTACCCAATAAGGACACTACCAAATATATTAGTCAAAGTAGACCCCTACAAGGAATCAAAGAGATTCCTTGTTGCCAAAGTAATGTAATTACTTCCAAAACTATTAGCCTCCTTTGACCATCCCATGCTAGGATTTTAAATCAACCAAAAAACCCAACACTGAGTCTCTGTTGAAGAAATATGGTGCTCCTGCCCCAATCATCGACATCTTCTTGCTTTCTCTCGTTTCCCCAATTCTCGTCAACACCTCCAAACTAGGGGCGGAGTTTAGAAGGGGCAGGGAGTACATCCCCCTCCCCTCCAGAAAAAAACTTTTGCATAGACCCTAAGAAACCACTATTTTTTTTCAAGTGTGCCCCAACTTAATGTATATAAATTGACCCCCTTCTTAGAAAACCAAGTGTTCAGTGGTCTGGTGGCAAAGACAGTGTGTTCACAGTGGTCTGGTGGCAAAGACAGTGTGTTAAGTTGCAAACCAGAGTTTGAATCTCGGCCTAAGCTTTTTTTTTTTTTTTACCTTTTCTCTTTTGGACAAAAAATGTCCCTCTAGTTAATATACACAAAAAAGTAACTCTATAATCTTTACTATCTTAAAATAGTGAATGATGCAGTATTGATTCCTAAGATCACTTATTATAAAAGTGCATCTATAGAGGTGTTTATTACAAAAGAACCTCGGTTAAACCTAGGCTACTACATATTACTATTCGTATGAAAGAAACGTCTCGCGACTCTTCCTTGTAGGTACGCGACTCTTCGGTAGGAGATTCCCAGACCAACTCTTTCTGTCAATTGCCAGTTCCACCATTCCCTTTGGTCAAAGGACGAAGACGCAATTCATGTCACCTTCGCATTCGACTGTCGCTACAGCGGGACGCCACTGTCTCCGCCGCCATCTTGGAGAACTGGAGTAACCCTCTCTTTGTGTCTCTCTCCCTCCCCCCTCGCTGAAGGCATATGACCAACAGACCGTAATCAATCTCTCAATTTCTTCTCCCTCTCTGTCCATCTCTCCATTAACATTTGATCAATGTTTAAATATATCACCCTTTTTTATTTGATGGAGAGTATCAGGATATGCCATCATTTGTTCTTTGACAATGGGTTTGGAGAGAAGGTTACTGGAGAGTGCAATTTTGGGGCGTATTGTTCAGAGAAAGACTTGTAGGAGTATAATATTTCGTTGAATTGACTTATGGGAATATTTGATAAACGTTACCCTGGGAAGAAGCCATAAGAATCTGGTATTATGTTCTTTGAATGATTTTAGAAAGGCTTAATTACTTAATGCATACCTCCAGTATATCGAAACTAACACATTGCAACCTCCATTTCTAAAATATACTTAATCCATCCCCCATTTGCAATAAATCATACTTGTTGAAACTGGTAGAATAATTCCGTTAGATAGTTAACGGAAAAAATTGTTAGTTGACAATTACGTCCTTTTGATTAAGGGTAGATGTGTCCAATCCCATTTATGCATAAACACTAAATAGCAACAACACAATCACTTTTGCTGCCGCCATCATCGCCGCCACATAACCCAGATTCCGGCAAACTAAACCCAGATTCCGGCGAAGTAGGCTGACACATAGAGAGGAATAAATGAAAATCCAACCTGTAGATGTGAAATTCACCTCACCAGTAGCTAAAAATTGAGCCCAATCGGACCTGATTACACCCTCCAATTTGTCCCGGTCCTTCACGAAATTCCCAACGGCAAGCTTCCCTTCCACCCAGCCGAAGAGCGACCAATACATTCGTGCAGGTGAGTGGTTCTCCGACGTGGAGATAGGCTGTTTCGTTGGCAGAGGGTCACATCAGCTCCGACTGAGAGAGGTGGGGTTTGTCGGGGTTCCAACGCCGACGTGAACCAGAGAGGGACGCTGCTCTGTTCGAAATCGGGGAGGTGGGTTGTTGATTAATCTTGGTATGGGATGTGGCAGGTGGGGTTGTGGATTTTCGTTGTGTTTGGTGTCCGTGACAACTGGAGATCGAGGCATCGTATTGGTATTCTCTGGTTTCAAATCGAGCTGGGTATTCTTTTCTGGATTGTCTTGATTGGGGATAATAAGAGGATGGAGGGCAGACGGGTGGCTTTGGTGGTAGTTTGCGTGTGGATCCATGATGGGTTCAGGGTTGTACTCGCCGGAGTTGATGGTTACTGTAATATAGCGATGAGAGAAACGAGATGCTCGAGAGAAAGAGGTAGAGAAAGAGGGGAGAGCAATTTGAGAGAAACGGTGGGTTATTTGTTTTGTATTTGGGAAAATTCATCTGACTGTTGCCCAAAAGTAGTTTTTTTTTTTTTTTCTTTAAATTGACCCTGGTATTTTGAAACTAATAAGACATTAATATACATATTTTTAATGACACATTTGCCCTCACGGTGTTAGAATGGTTTTGGATGATTTTTTTACCAGTTTCAATAAGTATGATTTCTTGCAAATGGGGGATGCAATAAGCCTATTTCAGAACTGGGGGTTGCAATGTGTTAGTTTCGGTATACTGGGGGTATGCATTAAGTAATTAAGCCTTTTAGAAATAATTTGAAGCGGTTGTGTAGAACTAATCAGTATTAGCCATCGACATATAACCATCCTCAAAAAAGTAATTCATGTGTATAAAAGACGAAGCAATATGTATTGAGGTAGATTCACCGCATCATGAACGTTTCCACAAGGAACCAACAACACATGTGAATGGGTCATAATTTTTCTTTCAAATTGAAATGTAAAAGTGGCCAAAATTTTGGGTCATTTTCATGATAAAGTAATCAGAATGATGATGGTTCAAAGTTTATACTCTGATATTGTAATCACAGTTTAGGTTCAAGAAGAGGGAAATGTTTGGGGGCGATTCCTCAGAGAAGTGCCTACACCAATATGAAAATAATTATTATAACTTGGCCTCAAGTAGTTATTTAGATTTCTAATTATTCTAACTTGTTCTTCGATTGATTGTGAAAGGGATGTGACAAAGTTTTCTTGATGAAGTAATGAGCGCCATCAACATAAGACCAACTTGGGGAAAGTTTTCCCGTTGTAATACATGACAAAGGAATTTTTAAAGTTTAGGTATCGAGTTGTGCTTCTTGCAGGAAGGGAAGTGAGATATTACGGATTATGAACAAAGCATGACTCCAGTTTATGGTTAGCAAATCCATCCATGCAGCAATTCTAATAACATCTGTAGAAAAGTTCGAGGCTGTACAATTTCTATTTTTATTCATATCTCAGAAACTACACTATTCAAAGCTACACAAAAGAAAACTGGACAAAAAAATTAGGACAACCACAAAAAGAATATGGGACTCAAGTTATGAAGGGATGGAGTAAAAAGAACATATCACTATTATAGATGAACTAGTCGTATTCCCGCGCTATTGCGCGGGTATGACTATTTGTTATCTTCAGGTCTTCATTCTTTTAATTGGGGTGAAAATGTTGGTTCCGATCGAGCTACACAAACCCAAACCCAAAACCAAATTGTTTTATAAAACACAATTGTTGTACATTGTCAGACGATTAACTTATTGATACATATTGGCCTAGTGAGACCCGAGTCTTATTGTTTGTTCTTCTTGAGGTCTCAAGTTTGAATCCTACGGGAACCAATAACATTTGGGGTCACCACGTGGCTACCTTCAGATAATTTTCAGAGGCCTCTGAAATAGGTCGGGATACGCGTAAGCTTGGCCAGACCACCACAACTATCTAAAAAAATGGAAGGTTACTTGAAAGGACAATATTTAGTGAAAAAAAACTAATATTTAATATTTTTACTTCAGCAACAAATTCAAGCAAGAGCTAAGGGATTATGAAAAAAAAAAAAAAAAAAGAGATAATTGTTTCCATGAGAGAATAAGTATTTTGTGTTTTGGGTAAACGACCAGTATGTACGTCGCGTAAATGTTTTGGTTTGGCCTAGCCTAATATATTTCAAAAATTTCAAGGCCTACCATTGAATTTTTGGATTTCCCCAACCTATAGCAGACCTCTTGGCACTGGACGATTCACTATTTATGAAGTTTGATCTTTCGTTTTTAAATAATAAGAATATGAACTTGGAACCTTGTTATAATCAATTTTTCATATTCTTTTACCAAAAATCAGGACAAATCCTAGAATTGCTTGTTTTTTCTATGGTTTTTGTCACTTGCTTTGTACCCAAAATTATGGTTTCGAACTCATACTCACCTTATTCATTCCGAGATCATGAAATAGTAAATCTACGTTGCAGTTTAGAAACATTGCTATTAAACTATTTTGCAGCATACTAAAGCAACGCCCTTCGTTCACAAAATTTAACCATGGAAAAAAGTGTGACTCTTTGACAAAGAGTTATACAAACTAAACTCGGGTCTTGTTGAACAATGTTATCTTCTATTTTCATTGCATACCAAGGTTGAATTGATCTAAAGCTTTGTTCAGACTTTAGTAGTCAATTTACAAAGTAAACATTTGGTACTGCAGAGAACAAAGGAACACTTCAAAACAGCATGAAATTGGAACTATTCCTATGGATAAATTGGATCAAAATTTGTGCATTGGAAGGGAGAAGTGAAATAATGGTATCTCATATTTGTGTTTTGTTTCTATCTACTGCAAACTGCAAAGTATATGAAAGGTGTAAACAACTCTTTTAGTACAAATACTTGAAAAAGTAGACTAAAGATTCTTATGTACGAGTTTGCTTAATCAATCGAGCGAGATAATTGTGTTAAAAGAATCATTTGTTATTCAAAATTAGCTCACTCAGAAAAAATGTCTCTTATATTTGACATCATCTATCTATGTCAAAAGGTTTCAACGGGAACTGGTAGTTAATAAAACGATTATACACACTGAAGTTCCTGATCTAAGTTTGAATGGATGGTCTTAAGCTAACATCTAATCCACGTTTAATTAATGAGGACCCATTTTATACGATCGAGTGTAAAGTTTGACATAATGCTGAATATATTCACAAAATGGGGAAGTTTTTAGCACTTATTTGGGATACAGTTTAATCACAATTATCAGGCAGATGAAGGCTGCACAATTTTATCTGAGACCTTGAATCTACTAAAACACATTGAATGTGCATCCTGGACTCATGGTGATCTGATCAAACTATTCAAATAATTGTGGTATGCAATAGTGAACAAAAACACTTGGCTGTATTAGAGATTTTAGCAAAATGAGGAGCTCTGTGAGTTGATTGGACTTTATAACAATGACTTATTTTTACTTAATAATGGGTTCGTAAAGTCCGGGGAAAATATGGTGCAGTGTACTGCAAATGGTACAGAGGATGGCGCAAAATAGAGATCCAGGAAGAAACACAAATGGCTGCAAAATGCTATATATTTGATCTTCTTGAAGAATTTGGAAAGCATGAGCTACGTAAAAGAAGGCCAGGATTGGTACATTGATCCAACTAATGAACACATCGAAGAGATATGGTAATGCTCGGTAATAGTAACCACCTGTTTTTGTGACGGCGTGCATCGCTTTTCGGTTAATGCTCCGTGCAGACACGGAAGAAAAAATTAGTACATAGATCCAACTAATGAAACAATGAAGAGATATGGTAATGCAAGGTAAGAGTGACCACCTGCTTTATCTTTGAGAAGTTGATACAAATATTTTTCTCAGACTACTTAAATTGATGTAGATGCATCGGTAAATTGAAGGTTTTTCTTGTGAAGCTCAAAAGCTCTCATGTATACTATGATACATGCATACATACAATGATACATGCATATATACCAACAAATCTTGAATAAATTCAGAGGCCCTCTTTTAATACAGAGTAGTTCAACTTTCTATGGAATAAATGAGGAAAACAAATGCATGGCACCAAGAAAATCCAGGTGGAAAAATTGCATGAATTGTCAACTTCTAATTGGCTAGTCAGCAAGGGAAATGACTTCTTCTTGCGCCACGTATGATGTAAGAAGCTCTATATGGATGCCATATGTCATATGATTTTTCCATGTGGCAAACAAGTGGCATAAGCAAGCCAATCAGATGTTGCCAAGATAGATCTCAGTTACATGTGTCATCCTAATTGTCTAAAGCATTAAGTGTGATTCATGGATTTGTGACAAAAAGAAGTGTGATTCATGGACTAAAACTTTTCATTTCTCTATTTATTGAACATTGAGCTTTTGCTAAATCTTTTACTCATCCAATGCAGAACATGTTTGATTCATTTGTGTTAATGTACTCAACTGATACATTCAAACTTCTTCAGCCAAATCCTTTAATCTTCCTATCCAGAACATGTTTGATTCAATGAATGGGTAAATGTGCTCAATTGATACGTTCAACTTTCTATGGAATAAATGAGGAAAACAAATGCATGGCACCAAGAAAATCCAGGTGGAAAAATTGCATGAATTGTCAACTTCTAATTGGCTAGTCATGCCACATGGGAAAAATTCTATGGAATAAATGAGGAAAACAAATGCATGGCACCAAGAAAATCCAGGTGGAAAAATTGCATGAATTGTCAACTTCTAATTGGCTAGTCAGCAAGGGAAATGACTTCTTCTTGCGCCACGTATGATGTGAGAAGCTCTATATGGATGCCATATGTCATATGATTTTTCCATGTGGCAAACAAGTGGCATAAGCAAGCCAATCAGATGTTGCCAAGATAGATCTCAGTTACATGTGTCATCCTAATTGTCTAAAGCATTAAGTGTGATTCATGGATTTGTGACAAAAAGAAGTGTGATTCATGGACTAAAACTATTCATTTCTCTATTTATTGAACATTGAGCTTTTGCTAAATCTTTTACTCATCCAATGCAGAACATGTTTGATTCATTTGTGTTAATGTACTCAACTGATACATTCAAACTTCTTCAGCCAAATCCTTTAATCTTCCTATCCAGAACATGTTTGATTCAATGAATGGGTAAATGTGCTCAATTGATACGTTCAACTTTCTATGGAATAAATGAGGAAAACAAATGCATGGCACCAAGAAAATCCAGGTGGAAAAATTGCATGAATTGTCAACTTCTAATTGGCTAGTCATGCCACATGGGAAAAAATTGCTTGCCAAATGTCACTCAAACACCCTCATCTCAAATCACACATGGCGCATAGATAGGGCATTTCCCTAGCTTTTATATATAAAAAGATAACTCAATCCTACCATTAATGTTTAAAGCAATTCGCTAAACTAACTTTATGAAGTTTGCTTATGAACTGACTGGATGAAATTATTCCCCAGTACAATAAAACCTAACAGCGTACTTTTGAAAAAGCTTTCGATTTATATTCAACACGACCCGTTAATGGTCGCATATTCCTTTATTAAAACAACCAGCACTCCCATGTCACAATTTATACAAAAAGTAACCAAATTGTTAAGATTAAGTCTGGAATTTCATTAGCAAAGTTGCTAGCTACGTCCTCGGCCAAAAAAAACCAAATTTATTGATGAGAAAGTCAATTACACTCAATGATACACCACACAAGCTAATAGCCATGACCTACACCTAATATATAAGCCTGAACTACTGACTTGTGCCCAAAGCAACTCTCAAAAATTACCAAAAGTGGTGCCAGCCCCGAACTAGGTCGTGCGACGTAGTACAGTTGGTCGTGCGACCTACTTCCCGACCCCAAATGTGCTGCAACTTCTTTCCCTTGTCTTCTTGCTTGTTGCTTTGCCAATTCTGACATAAGGTTTGGATCACCCAATTCATAACAATATTAATTGTCATAATTTGAGTAAATTCACATCGCACGTGCAAACTTCTTACTAATTTTTTAGAAATACACAAAATACCTGCTATTTATTACATTCTACTATATTTTATCCATTAAATTTGTAACATTCACTGACACAAAAAAATAAAAAAACAAAACAAAACAAAACAAAACAAAACAAAACAAAACAAAACAAAACAAAACAAAACAAAACAAAACAAAACAAAACAAAACAAAACAAAACAAAACAAAATTCTCTGCCCATGAAGAAGCGGAACGGACGACGAAGAACAGCGCAGAAACGCACAGTCCACTGTCCAGCGCCCGCCCCAGTCCCCACCCGACACCGTCGGCGGCGGCGCTCCCTCCAGCGGTCCGGCATCCGTGTTAGCTGCTCCCTTCGTCCATCTTCATTCTCCGGCAATCAATTCTCATCTTCCGGCGATTTGTAGGTAAACCCTAGTCCCTTAATATATATACTTCTTCGCAATGATACTCCTTAATCTCTAATTGTAAATCCTCTTCCTCTAATCCTCCATTCCTCCTGCTTAATCTCCAATTGTGATTACTTGAAGAACTTGATTTTGAATTATTGGTGTTCTTGATTATGAAAAAAGATAAGAATTTGATATCAAATTAAGAATCAATCTTCAAACTTAATATCAAATTAACTATCAATAAATTGTGAAATTGGAGATTTTTATTGAATAATTTGACAATTGACAGTGATTCTTTTATGTTCACAATGATGTCGAGTTTTTTCAAAAATTTACCTAAGAGTGTTGATGGTGCTTTGACATCAATAAGAGCTTCTCCAAACATGAATGTGAGTGCTCCAATTTTTCTCAAGATATCCAAAAAATAAAGTTATCATTCTTCTCAAGATATCCTAAAAATGAAGTTATCATTCAACGATTCCAAAAAATGAAGCCAAGAAAAATTTATTTGCCGTAGTAGTAACATTTTTTGAATTCGATAGACTGAGTTTTGCTTATACGAAGATACAAGTTTTTTTTGTAGAAAATATCTGCTATGACTTCTATATATTTTTGAAGTTCGTACGTGAATTTTATTTATTTTAAATTTTTGCCCCCCCCCCTACCCAAGTCCTGGCTCTGCTACCGCCACCAATCTCTGCCCATATTGTGCAAACCCAAATAATAACCCAGAGGCTCAATTGAAAGAACACATAAATCCAATTGACACTCTCACTCGGAATTAATGCTTCTACGCATTCCCAGCCCTAACACACGGACCATACGATCCCAACCCAACCGTAACCCAAACAACCCAAAACTAGATCTGAATCAAAGAGAGGGGGAGAAAGTCGGAGACGTAGAAGTTCGAGAGAAAGAGACGCATAGATAAAGAGAAGGAGAGAGCAGCTATCATCACTTTCTTGTCTTGATTACTCAAACCAATACAATGTATTCAATCTTAATTCCCGGATCAAGACCACCACCATCTTTTAGTTTTTCCAAGATTTCTTCAATGAAGAACCTGCTTTGAATAAATTGCTTCTCTTTATCTAAACCTACAGAAAATTGGGGAAGAAATCACATCAGGATTGCAAATGGTCAGCTTATTGTGGAAGAAGTCGACGGTCAGACAATCACGAGGCGCATGCGGGGGGGGGGGGGGGGGATCAATTATGAAAAAATAAAGTATGCCAATACAATCTTTCCCAAGAAATGATATTTGGTGTGTTACCCAACACACACCATCATTCACAAGACTACGAGAACATACATGACTTTAAATTAGTGTTCGTCGCATGGCTTAGAGACCCAGAAGCGGAATATCCAGTGATATATTATAGCACTGCGCGATGTGAACGGCCATTCTTTAGGTCTATTGATACGGTATCCGTATCATATTTATCTGTTTATTTATTTATGGTTATTTAATAATCCGGGCTTGGCCCGTTAGGTCTAGGGTTAGGGTTAGGTCTAGTATTTTATCTATTTAAAGTGATGTACTCCCTCAGTATTATTCAGTCAATAAAGATATATTTCTCTGATCTCTAATCTCTCTCTCCCTTTATCTTCCTTTATGAGTATCTCTCCCTCTCTTTTATTTGTTTGTTCAATCAATCGATACGTTCTACGTATCATTGGTGCTTTCATTGAGAGGGAGAGATACTGATAAAGGAAGATAAAGGGAGAGAGAGATTAGAGATCAGAGAAATATATCTTTATTGACTGAATAATACTGAGGGAGTACATCACTTTAAATAGATAAAATACTAGACCTAACCCTAACCCTAGACCTAACGGGCCAAGCCCGGATTATTAAATAACCATAAATAAATAAACAGATAAATATGATACGGATACCGTATCAACTCCCCCACGCTTGAAAATCGCCTTGCCCTCAAGGCGGATGTCGAAAAATTGCTTCTATTCTTGCCCGGATCGAATTGACGTCGAACGGTCTTCAAAACGCCACTTCGTAGTCTCAACTTGCCATTAATCTTGCCCGGATCAAATTGGCGTCGAACGGTCTTGGAAAATTAATTTGGAGACTAAATCCAAACATTGTAGGCTGACCCACATTCTTTGGGTAAACCAAACAGCTTTTATGCCCAAACTTATCAAACCCAAATGCTTGGAACCCAGATTTTGAAATAAGCCTACTGGATAATTAGACCCCTGTCCATATGCTGGCTTGGCCCAAATCAAGAAATGTGGCCCGTTGCAAATTGGAGCCCAATTATTTTTCACATCCTCTTTTGCCCTATGAACCAGCTGCTGAGGAGAACCCGTAAGGGTTGGCGGATCTGGTGGCGTGGTCCGCGTGGAGGCGATAGAGTGCTGGCGGTGGAGGCTTGCGGTGGCCGGAGTGGGGTCGTCGGGCGGTTCTGGTGGTACGACCAGCGTCGGAACTGGTGGCGGCTGGGAGTTCGGAGGGTCAGGCGGTCCATTGAGTTCGGCCGGTGTCAGGGACGACGGGAGAAAGATGGTGGCTGTCGATTGGGGGTATTGGAGGCCGTCGGTGGTGGGAAGGAGGTCGGTAGAAGGCTGTCGTCGGCGACTTGGGGGGTTCTTCGGTGGTTTTAGCGGAGAGGGGTTAAGATCTGGTGGTTTCGGCGGTTCTGACGGCGATGGCGGCGTCGACTGGTTCGCCGGCTGTTTTTGCAGCGGTTGTGGTGGCTGCGTGGGTGTTGTGAGCCCGGCCGGGTTCTGGGTTTGTTTCGCCGGCGTCGAAAGAGACGAAGGGAGCAGAGGTGGCTTTAGACGGTCGGGGTGGAGGTCCAATTGGACGATGGTGATGGCTTCACCGTGGTTCGGGTTTTCCGGCTGCGGGTTTGCTTCGAGCGGATTCGCCGGCTTCTCTGGCTGTTCTTCCAGTGGCAGTGGGGTTTCTGGACCTTCTGGTGATTGGACGGCTGTGCTTTGCACCGGCAGCGGCGGTTCTTGCTCAAACTGCTGCTGCTCTTGCGTTGGCGGCGACGGTATTTGTTCTTCATCTAACGGCAGTTCGTCAGCTCTGAGAATGTGCTGGAGACGACAGAACTCATCCGTCGAAATCAATCGGAATTCTTTCCGACTTGATTTGAGGCATTCCAGATCTGCTCGGGTGATGTACCCACTTGCGTGGAGGGTTTCTAGGTCTGCCACGGTGAGACAGTTGATTGCTTCACCCTGCTGCGCGAGCTCGTCGATTTCATCGAAAAGCACCAATTGGACACCCTTGTGACTGAGACCGACAATAGCGTAAGGGAGATCCATGAGTCTGGGGGCGAGTGCCGCGAACAAAAGTCCGACCGACACTCTCAATGAAAGCACCAATGATACGTAGAACGTATCGATTGATTGAACAAACAAATAAAAGAGAGGGAGAGATACTGATAAAGGAAGATAAAGGGAGAGAAAGATTAGAGATCAGAGAAATATATCTTTATTGACTGAATAATACTGAGGGAGTACATCACTTTAAATAGATAAAATACTAGACCTGACCCTAACCCTAGACCTAACGGGCCAAGCCCGGATTATTAAATAACCATAAATAAATAAACAGATAAATATGATACGGATACCGTATCATCAATAGTGCAGCCCATGAAACATTTTGGGTGGCAACAGGTTGATGAATGCACGTATTTCATAGGAATCATATCAAAGACACAGCCCCATGCAAAACCAACATTGTAATCACTGACGATGTTTGGTACCAAGCATGAACCTCTACCGGATTAGGAGAATACAAACTCTTGAAGCGCAAAACTAAATAATATTTTACAATCAACAAACCTACAAGGGGTGCGGAGGTAAAAAGTACGACAAATTGGTTAATGCCCTAGAGGTCAAGGGTTCCAAAGAAAAGGGAAGCACATTGGATACTCGTACACATAGACGATATGGATATGTATACCGAAGTCTACCATCCAAGGAAGGTTTCTGGCTACAAGAAGTGGGATATGGACCGCCTTAGCCTAGAATTCATGCAATTTCTAAGGACCACGAAGATGAGTCGGCATTTCTCAACAAACCGATGACAGTATGCGACATATTGCCAAAACGAATGGAGAGACACCTATGCGATAAATACCAAGAGTCGGCCTTATAAATGTAGCGTATGATTGAGTGCAAGATAGATTTTACTGGTGACAATTGGGGATGCATAGACTTCGTAGTTCATGAAAAAGATAGTATAATCCATAGGATGGATTACGTATGCACAATCAGGCAGGTGAGATTTTGTTGTCCTGTAGTAGATAGACCTACGGGTTTGAGGAAGGACCAATGGGCTGTAGTGCATTTGTAATGAACATTAGGTTGTATTTCGTTAATGTATTTGTCTTTTTATTTTATGGAGTGTTATATTATGTCTTATGGCACAAACAAACACTACAACAGATTCTGTCTTCAGTGACAAAAAAAATTGTCACTGAATATCAAAATTTTGTCACTAAAGTATTTAGTGATAATATCTTTTTGTCACTATGTTGTCACTAAATATATGCCACTAAACATCACAGTGACAATATTTTGTTTGTCACAAAAAATATAATATGTTGTCACAATGTTTAGTGACACTTATTTTCAGCCACTGAAAAATAATCTTTGTGACAATATTTTCTTGTCGCTAGATTTAGTGAAAATATTTCTGTCACCGAAATGGAAATTATTTGTGACAGTATTTTTCTTATCACTAGGCTATGATATTAGTGACAATATACGTTGCCACTTCTGCAAAGAATTGAATGACTTTATAATATTGTCACTTTAAGTAAATATAACCTGCCATAAGATAAATCTTTTTCCAATCCAACATGAAACCCGATACATGATTTAACATAAAATTAATCGCAACAAAAAGTGGGCAAATACGACAGCCAAAAAGCGTCATTTAATGATACAAAACCGTCGTATATGCGTCGTTATTGGAAGGCGTCGTATTAGATGATACGACGACCGCGAACCGTCGTTTGTAAACATATACGATGAGCGGAAGCGATGCGTCGTTATTGAGTGCCTAATACGACGGCCAGGGCTAATGCGTCAGGCACTTGTTTGACCGTCGTTTCTTTCAGACAAATACGACGGTCATACTGTCTTCCTGTCGTTTTTGTATCTAATTCGACGGTTCACCTACTGTCGTATATAAATTCATCTTTGTTAAAAAATATATATATACATACCAAAATTGAAGAACTATACAATGTTAAGCCATGAGCACAATACAATATATTTTCTCATTAAAGCATAATAATATTTGTTGATATTACAAGTGTTAAAGTCCAACAAAACATATGTAGTAGTTGCCGTAAATTTTTCTATACATATGGGGAAATGCAAAACTCTTCCTCTTGCCCATTTCTTTGAAGAAAACAAATTCTGACCTGCACAAAAAAATAAATGTGGTTAGTATATATGTATTTAAAAATAGGGTTAATTGCAGAACACCCCCCTGTGGTTGGAGGTTTGTGCGAAACACCCCCCTGAGGTTCGAAATGAAGCAATACACCTCCTTGTACTTTGATTTTTGTGCGGTAGGGGTGTATTTTTCTGTTAAGTCAGATGAAAAGACATGGATGCCCTTTGATATATAGCATGATCTTCATTTCATCCTCGTTTTCTCCACTTTCTCTCTCTCTAACTTCACTACCTCTCTGCGGGAAGAAGAGAATGAAGAACAAGGGTGAGTTCAGATCTGCCACAACCTTCGCAGTCCTTCATCTTCCTTTTCTCTTTCTGGTGGTCGTCAAAGAATAAGAAGAAGAAGTAGGAAGAGGAGGAAAACACAATCTGGACAGATCTAGGTTGAAGGAGGACCAAATCTTCTCTTTCTCTCCCTCCCTCCCTCTTTGTAGATCGACAAGCCCTCTCTCTTTCTGCGTTCCTTCTGACTTACGAACCCACATGATATGAAGGAGCAAACGGATCTGCGTCCGATGGAGGAGCAAACGAGTAACGGAGCCGCAACAACGGCTGTGGAGGCCGCGATGGTGGAGGCCGAGACGGCGGCGTAAGAACTAAGAAGCCAAGACGCAGGCAGCGCAGAGGCGCGGGTAGGCGGTTGCGGCGGCGTCGTCGTTGTCCGGCGGCGGCATAGGCGTCGTCCTACGGCGACTTTCGGCGGCGGCACAGGCGTGCATCTCCAACTCCACCCCTCCTTCCTCTTCCCCAATCCCGTCCAAACCCGTCCTCCTCCCTCCTCTCTCCCCTCGTTCACTTCACCAGATCTGTTTTTTTTTTTTTTTTTCTTTCTTTTTTTTTATATTAAGGGTATAACGGGAATAAAAAGTGAAAATTTGACGGTTTCCGTTAAAACTAACGGACCCGCACATAAACCAAACCACAAGGGGGTGTTTTGCAACATTTGAGACCTCAAGGGGGTCTTTCGCACAAAACCCTAACCACAGGGGGGTAAAATGCAATTAACCCTTAAAAATATGCACATGCGTATTGACATTTAGTTTTCAATTTGGTTGTGCTTTTTATTGGACAAAAAGTGGCCTTAAGGAAATACTGGTTCAGAGTAAATAACTCATAATACTCATAATAGTCACTGCGAAATTATGTACATTTTTGTCAAACTACAGCAGCAGTGACCGGTTCTAGACTCCTATGTTTATTTGTGACGTGCTTACTTTTTTGTTCTTTTGACATTTGAAAACACCTCATGTTAGCACATTTCAGTTTCTCACTCAATTGCCCACTCTTTCCAGAACCTCAATGTGCCAGACTAGAGGTATCATCCCCATAGTAATGGAGAACTACACTGTTTTCAGAAGGTTGTATCGAGTTTTATTAGCACCTCACCCAGGAAAACAGTTCTATAATAGTTCTTCTCTTGAAATCCTACCAGTATTTATCTCTTGATCAATTCTAACTAGTACAAGTATGTTTTTTTAGAGAATACGTACAAGTATGTTGAGTAGAAGTAGAAATACTGGAAACCAAAGAATAAATTAATTAAGAAGAGGATTCTTAATTAGTAGTTTTCACTTGGCATTTCTCAAATGCAAAGATTATCAGACCATGATATTTACTCATGGTCAGTAGTTTTCGTTTCGTTCTCTCAAGAGAAATGCAAGTACTAACACTGTCTAAACTTAAGCTCACTTATAGTAATAAAAGTCTATTATGCTAGCTTAAAACGAGTGGTCATTAGCCTATTTCTAAATTCCAACAAAGATATAACATGACAATCTGAGCTACCAGGGAACTATAATGTTGAATAATAAAATAATATATAATTAGATATTTCGTTTGAGCATGATACATGTCAAAAAAACCATATAGAGGACAGTAGCACTTACGTAAAACTAAATAGCTTGGTAGTAGTGTGGAAAAATGCTTGAATCTCTTTGGTACTTTGGACCTTCAAGATAAGGAACACTGAAATCTGCAAGATTAAGTGAAAAGACAGCAATTTGTAATAACTATTGAATACTTCGGTTTGAAACAAATTCAATCAAATTAACACCTTAACTTCACTTCATATATTACTAAGCCACGGATCCACCCAGCACAAGACCTCATATGAATTATTTTACAGTATTTATTTTAGGAATGAACATTGCTGACAACCCACTTTGAAATTTGATTGGTTGATTTGGAGAAGAGACGGAAAAAATCAGAATTTTCGGGTCATTGGATATTGGTTGAAGAAGCAACAAAGAGGTTGTCAAATACTTTAACAAATGTTACCTGGATACTAATAGAATCACGTTTGACTTGCGAGGCAAGTGCAACATGCATTCGTCTCTGGGTTTCGTAGTTCTTTAGGGTTTAGCTTTAATGCACTTCGTACTAGATAAAAGAACTAGTTTAACTTTACACATTATGCATATGTGAAAATTATGTATTTGGGTTTTCTAGATTGCCTCTTTCATGTTATCTGATGTCGACAGAGATTTGATTTTAGCATGAAATTCAGGAACATGCAGTAGTGTCGAAGTTAAGTTTATAGGAGTGCAATATCGTGTATTTGTTACTGTCCACATAAGTGGTTTAATTTGATGAACCAATTATGTTTATTGCATCGACATTATTTTAAAAATAGTGTGACCATATTTCAAATAATCTCAAACTAAACAAGAACAGGGTGCAAATTACAGTTCCTTAGTAGCATAGTATTAACCCTTTTGCCAAAAGAAAATCCTAAATAAGACACGATTTTCTCCTTCGTATTGCATACAGGTAGCTAACAAGATAACTCACATCCCATAACATACTCATGCCCATCAAAACAAAGCTTAACAAACAACGAGTAAGTCATGTGCAATCACCAGAACTGTAAGCAAGCAATTGAGTCACGAGCTGATATGCTTCCTCCATACTTTTACATCATAAGAAGCCTACATATACCCATATACTCAAAGTCTCACAGCCATAACTGGACAAGAAATAAGCAAAATGACAAAATCACGAACTTCAGTAAAAACTATTGGGAACCAGGCATAGATATAGCAATAGGGGAATTAGATAAAACTTACCTAAACAAAACAACGCACTACTGGAACACAAGATGGACCCGGGTACAAACCTGCAAGCATGAATCGATCATCCAGTAAGATTACGAACTCAGGAACCTTCAATTGTTTCGATTTCCTATATAAACTACCGAATCGAACTCACTGGAAATAATACAACCACAACTGACCACAAAGCAACCAATCACAACTTAGCCCTAGTTCAGAGCATCGGAGAATAAGGAAAGAGGTAGGCGACTCAACGTCTACCAAGAGTAAAGAGGATGGATAAATCAGGATACAACCTCTGGACAACGAGCCACAAGGACCGTTGGTTGGTTTCAATCGGAGAGATTCATCATCTTCTGCTTGTTGAACTAAGTTTGCCAACGAGTCTAGGTCTTCAATCGCTGACCAGAAATCGCATCTGAGGGAGAGGAACGACTTTGGTGGGCAAGGCTAAGAGAGAAAGGGCGTTGACTCTAGGGCTTAATGAATATTCGTAGTGAGATGGAATGAGATTTAGTAAAGTGAAAATAATGGGTATTTTTCTTTTGAAATTGTACAGTGGGTATTATCAAAGTTAAGTAATACAAATTTTGGTAGTTTATCGCTAGGAGTGGTACGTCGACGTTTGGTCCTACTTAATACGATGGTGGCTGATTAAGTCGTAGTATAGATACTAATACGACGGCCACTAATTGGCCGTAGTAATTACATCATATACGACGGGAGACATGGTCGTCGTATCTTCTGGCCGTCGTATTTGTACACTTTTTTGTAATAAGATAATTCTTACAATCCAACATCATCTACAAGTCTCAATTAGTTCGATCACATACTACACTTATATAATCCTATTACATCAACTATGTTGAGGTAAATAGAAGAATCGCCATCCCCAGAGATAGACACAAGTTATTTATCTGAAGTCTTTAAGCAATCATAAATCCATAAATTGGGTATCCAAGTCAATCAGCTTCATCCTTCATCAACACTTTCCTGCAATAGAACACAGTCTCTGACTGAATGTATCCCATCCAAGACGAATCTCACTAAATAAAAATCCCCGAGAAGGAAAGACTCCAAGCTGAAGCATGGCATAGATGTAATTAGTTCATTGTTCTACAAGCATATTCATGAGTAGTATGTGTTATTCCATGGATAAAAAAATACTATATGTAGTTTTAGAATGACATAGCTATTGGTAGCAAAAAAGCTTCGAAACATGCCCAAAACTCTTGGAACTACTATGTGCTTACTTTGTTAAGGTATCAAAGTGATGCAGGAGCAGCTGAACCAGACGAGGCCGAGCTGTTAGACACGACTAATCTGGCACTTCACTATCACGACATGAAAGACAAGCGCAAGAGAAGTGCAAAATGGTCACTTTTGGTCACGCCACATTGTTTTGGGCGTAACTTGAGCTACAGGGGTCAGAATGCCTATTTAATATGTTTTCGGAAAGCTCTCGGCGAGACAGACACGCTTAACTGGGGTGAAACCCGATCACGCAATATTTCAGCCCCAAAAAGTGACGTTTGACCAGTCAACTGAGACTTCGAGGATATTTTTTGCTATTTTTGGCAGTTTTTCAATTTTCGTATTTTGACTTCTTTATTTAGCCCGTTTTGGGTCAAACTATCATTTATGCGTTATTTTCAATAAGGCCAGTAGTTTTGGGTCAGTTTTGTAATTTTGCTATTTTTGGCAAAATAAGGTTTCAGCTATTATACCCAGCTTATGGGTAACATTCAGACGGAATTTTTGATTATTGAGGAATACAGATTCTAGAGAGCTTCGTGCCCTAGTTTTTACCCTTTGTCTTGTTGGTTCCTCTGTGATTCGTTGCTGGGTGTTTAACCCGGCGTCAGGTTGGTATCAGAGCAAGTTCGACTTGGGAGGAAGATCATCATCGACGATGCCTTGTGGACGTGCTCGTGGTCGTTGGCAGCAGGTTGCTGAAGATGCCCCCCAGAGAGAACGTAACCTCGAAGACGTGATGAGGATAGAAGATCTGTAGCGGCAGAACTAGGTTCAGCAGCAGTGGATCGAAGAGCTGACACGGTTCCTGGCGGCGCAAGATATGGATGAAGTTCATGAGTCAATTCTGGAAGAGCCTTTGGGAGAAGTTGGGCACTCAGTTGAACTTCAGCAGTGCGTATCACCCGCAGACCGATGGACAGACGTAGGTGGTAAATCGCAGCCTATGGAATCTTCTCAGGTGTTTGGCAGGTTCCAAGCCCAAGCAGTGGTATTTGGCACTCGCTCAAGCGGAGTTTGCGTATAACATATCAGTGAACAGGACTACGGGAATGAGTACCTTCCAGATTATCTATGGTCAGAACCCGCCGGGGGTGCTAGACTTGGCTCCCATTCCGCGTGTGGGACGTGTTCATCCTAAGGCTGAGGAGATGGCAGATCATTTGAAGGACATTCAAGACCAAATGAAGAGCAAGATTGAGGAAAGCAATAGCAAGTACAAGGCTTGGGTTGACAAGCATCGTCATCAGGTACTTTTTGATTTTAGTGATTCTGTCTGGGCTGTTTTGACTCGTGACCGCTTTCCTGTGGGAGAATACAGTAAGTTGAAGGATAGGAAGATTGGGCCTTGCGAGATTGTGCAGAAGATCAATGACAATGCCTACCGGTTGCTGCTGCCAAGTCACCTGAAGACGTCTGACGTGTTTAATGTCAAACACCTCACACGGTGCTTTGTGGATTTTGAAGACGAGGGAGTGAACTCGATGACGAGTTCTTTCCAACTAGGGGAGACTGATATAGGAGCAGATGAACCAGACGAGGCCGAGCTGTTAGACACGACTAATCTGGCACTTCACTATCACGACATGGAAGACAAGCGCAAGAGAAGTGCAAAACGGTCACTTTTGGTCACGCCACACTGTTTTGGGCCTAACTTGAGCTACAGGGATCAGAATGCCTATTGTAATATGTTTTCGGAAAGCTCTCAGCGAGACGGAGAAAGTGACGTTTGACCAGTCAACGGAGACTTCGAAGATATTTTTTGCTATTTTTGACAGTTTTCAATTTTCATATTTTGACTTCTTTATTTAGCCCGTTTTGGGTCAAACTATCATTTATTTGTTATTTTCAATAAGGCCAATAGTTTTGGGCCAGTTTTGTAGTTTTGCTATTTTTGGCAAAACTAGGTTTCAGCTATTATACCCGGCTTGTGGGTAACATTCAGACGGAGTTTTTGATTATTGAAGAATACAGATTCTAGAGAGCTTCGTGCCCTAGTTTTTACCCTTTGTCTTTTTGATTCCGCTGTGATTACCCGCTCGGTGTTTAACTCGGCGTCACAAAGTTTAAATCTTCATAGTCAAATACAGCACACATCTACATATTTCATCTCTCTGCATTCTGGAGTAAATAAAACTGAAAGGCCATTGTAAGATGCTAATCTCCCATGATAACAATGGATAGTATGGTAACTAATGAAATGGGTGTTTTTTCCTATTACGTATAACATTTTAAAATATTCATAGACCAAACAATGTGTTGGATCTATACACGACTACGCCACTTAAAGAGTTTGAAATAGAAATTTTACCCACTAAAGAATCATACTAAGAACCTAGATATCCAGACATGAGACAAGCATCTCATCAAATGAATCAATTTCATATTTTTTTAGGATGGGAAACCACTGGTATATGTACTGCGAAGAAAGTTGTGCGGTTGAATGAACTCAGGTGGAAAAATGGGGACATAAGCAGTACAAATGTTATAGTGAACCCTTGTGTAGTCGAATTATATGTGACAGTAACTTACCTTAATTGTATACAATGTGCTTTGAAGTTCAGGTGCGACTCAAAATGATTAGTCTAGTCTGGCTTTAGAACTTGCATGCAAGAAAATAAAGCAGGGCACAAACTAAAGCCTCTGTTTGTATAGTAATATTTTCAAATAAAACGGTCCGCCGGCCCATATAAGAAATTGGGTAAACATGTCGTTCTTTCTACTGTGGCTTACTACATCTGGAATTAAGGATCAGGTTTATTATGATAGCACCCCTCTAATCATAGATATATTCTTAGGTTGGCTAAATTCACTAAACTACGAGGCATGACATCCTTGAAGCTCACACTAAAACATACAGTATATACTTAGTCAGGATTTGGGGTCTTAAGGATTTATGACAGAGGTCCTAACAGAAGAATGGTGAAATTACGATAAAATGTTATTGTTGGGAATCCAGGGTGCCTTGAATGTACTTGGGCTTGGCGAGAAGTTGGCGACGAAGAGGGGCCAAGAAGCGAGGCAAAGAAACGGATCAAGACGAAGGCAAGAAGACAAAGAAGAAGTAGCAGTTCGACGGGTCTGGAACAGTTCGACGGGTTTGGGAACAGTTCGATAATGACGGGTCCGAATAGTTTGATAGTGTTGGAATAGATGCCCTAGAGGTAATCTAGTTTAGAATGAATTATTTGTGCCTAGAAATACATTTATTATTTATTGGATATTTAATATAATGAAGTCCTTAGATTTACAATTGTGTTGTTTATCTTAAATATCCCTAGTCAAGTATAATGATTAAATGGGACAATCATCGATAGACTAGTATGGGGTTGGATTGATATGGAGATATCATGATCCAACACATAGGTGTGCATTAGGGAATGTTACACTGGATTGACCCATCTCCGAGAAGGCTACATACATGTTATGTTGAGTCACAAGCGCTTCTCGCGGTGCAATGGTATTGTCATCCTTAGGCTTGAAGTCACTAGATATTCTAGTTGTGGATTATTGTGATCTTGGTAGCGTTAAACGCTACACCGTAACTGGGTAGTTATAAAGGCGTGTACTGGATACAATAAGAAGCAAGCTTAGAGATCGTAGTGGACGTAGATAGGATTTGTCCCTCCCACATAACGGGAGCATATATCCTAGGCCACTCGAGGGATAGTGCTTATAGAATGTCTGGCCAGACTCAAATAAATCAATATAGGATATTGATGTTATTTGCACGAATAAGGCTATTCCCATGGATCGAGAAACTATGGATTGGATATACGAGTGTGACTTGTATGTCTCGTGTCCAATCCGGATATAGAGACAAAGGGATGAGACAATTACTTGTACAAAGGTTGTCAAGATGACTATTCTATTAGTTGGCTAGAATGGATGTTTTGCTAGAGACCGCTCCATATTAGCAAATAGTTGCTACCAACTAGATAGAACCTATGGGGTCACACGCTACATAGAGTTGAACTAGATTTGGGAATTAATTAATTGGATTAATTAATTAGAAGGATCACTTTGCAAACCCTTGCAAACTTAGTAGGGACTAATTTGCAAGGAAGGGACTAAATTGAATTCTAGTAGGACTAGAATAAGTCCTTTAGGTAGTTAACAAGGAGTTGTTGGACTATATAAAGGACCTTCCTTCCTTCCTTCCCACATATAACTTATGCTCATTAAGTGAACATAACAAGAGTGGGAGAGAACAAAGGAGATAGAGCAAGCAACAAGGAGGCCCGAACCGCCCCCTTGCCGCCGCCCCGTCCCCGTCGGCCAAAGGAGGCCGAGACCCTCCTTTGGGTCTCGTTTTGCGTGATTTCTTCTTCCTCTTCCTCTTCCGGGCTAGCACCAAAGGAGTTGGGAGATCTAGGATCAACTCTAGGCGTGGATCAACTATAGAGAACGTGACACAATTCGCGTTTGAAGTCATCAAGGAGAACCCAAAGGTGTGTTTATGATTTCTAACCCTTACCATCGTTATGTCTCTTGACTTGTGATCCTTGTAGGGTTTTGCATGGTTTTATGTTTGATTATGCTTCCGTTGTGCAATCCATGAATCAAAACCCTACAGTGGTATCAGAGCCACAGGTCGTAGAGCATAAACGTGGTTTATGTGTTACTTTTAGTTGTTTTACACCTTAATTTGATTGTTTATCGCGTAAAACAAGACAAATCAAGCATGGGATGCAATTTGTCAATAATTAATCATAACAAGATCCAATTTTTGCATTGGATGCATGAATTGGTGAGTTTGAGAAATTTTAGGATCTTAGATCTAGGGTTTGGGCATCCTTGGGGAAGAAGGAGTTCTCCCAAAACAAGGAAACAACCAAACTTGGGCACCAAGCAAGGGAGATGTTTTGGAAACAACTCCCACAAGGAGGTTCGGCCCCCCTAGGGACTGCCCCCCTTGCTTGCTGCCCTAGCTTGGCCGCCCTAGGGGCCGGGCGACCCTAACCCGCGGGCCTAGGCTTGTGGGTTTTGGGCCGGGCCGGCCCTAGGGCCTTGTGGTTCACTTTATTGGGCCCGGGCAATTTGATTGTTGGGCCCATGGACCGTTTTATGCCTAGAAATCCTAAAATCAATTAAAATTGACCAAGCGCGTTAAAATTGGATTTTAAATGTTTATGTGCAAATCGCATGGTGATTGGATATGGCCTTAGGATGTGGTTTGATGTGGATGTTTAATTTTGTGGTTTGGTTTTACGGCCTGCGAGCTGATCAATTAATTGTAATAATTAATTAGGGTTTTATGTCCTGCGTGCCATTTTTTTTCTCAACTTGTGAGATTTATTTTATTTAGTATAGAAGTTAGCTAGTGCTAGATAAAGTAGATTATTAGCCAAGATTGGAGAAAAGAAGCCCAAAGCCAAAGGAGCCACAAAAGATGGAGCATGGAGCATGGAGCATGGAGCAATCCACAAGACTATGAAGGATGGACCAAAAGATCAAGACGCATGGAGATGTGTTTGCTTTAGGGTTCATAGATAATTCCATTGGCTTGGAATTATCTTAGTCTAGAAAAGGCCATATCCATATCACGTTTAATTTCTGTTTTGTGGTTGTTTATATTATTTTCTTATTATTGTGTGGTTGGTGTATGGATGATGCATGCAATTAGGATAATAAGATAATTAGACAACCCGGATCTATTATTTGGAGTTGTGCCCAAACTCAAATAGATAGATTAGTTGATATTGATCAACAAAACAATTAAAATTGAATTTAAAAATCCCTCAAAATTCAAATATTGTGTTCTTGCCTTCTCGTTATTTAAACACTCATTATCATCATTATTTATCAAGTTCGTGCGTGCCAAAGCATGGCGACTTGGTTCATAATGATGGAATGCGATGGCACGTAACAATGTGCAATTGTTTAGATAAGAGGTTGAACACAACTAGGCTATTAATTTGATTAAGAAACCTAGAGGCAATCAATTGGGATTATCCATATGGATGGATAAATAAGGAGTTATTTGCCCAATTGAACCAAGAGTTGCATATGGGATGCAATTGGAATTGTTCCTACCTAAAGTAGTCTAATTATGGGTGACTTGCCAAAGCAAGCTCATAAGGAGATGAAAGATGGATCTTGGCCCACTAGAAAATAGAAGGATATTTTCCGTATTAATATCTTGAGGGTTATTAATTCGTAGAAAAATAGTGGGAGCTATATTTGATAAACTAGTCATTATTGAATGTAGTCAAAAATTCACAAATACTAAAACTTGCGTATTTTCTTTTTGTAGAATTCCAAATGGCAAACAACTCATCGAGTTCACAACATTCCCTACGATCTGTCCTTGAGAAGGACAAGCTCTCTGGAACCAACTTTCTTGATTGGTACAGAAACTTGAGAATTGTTCTCAAGCAGAGAAGAAACTGTACGCAATAGAGGAGCATGTTCCAGAAGGTCCAGAGAACCAAACACCTGCTGCCTTAAAGGCGTATCAAAAGCGTGTTGATGACGCTAATGATGCGGCATGCCTAATGCTTTGCACCATGACTTCTGAGCTTCATAAGCAACACGAAAACATGAATGTTGTCGATATGATCGAACATCTAAAGCAGCTCTTCCAAGAGCAGGCGAGGGTAGAGAGGTATGAGGTCTCAAAGGCTCTGTTCAAATGTCATCTGGCAGAAGGGAACCCGGTGGGACCCCATGTACTCCGAATGATCGGGTACTTGGAGAATCTCGCCCGACTGGGGTTCCCGGTCGGCCAAGAGTTGGCAACCGATCTCGTGTTGCAATCGTTGCCCGAGAGTTATGGACAGTTCATTATGAACTATAACATGAACGAGATCGTTAAACCACTGCCAGATTTGCTCAACATGTTGAGGACGGCTGAACAGAGCATCAACAAGGGTAAGGGCAAGGCCATTATGATGGTACAGAAAGGAAAGGGCAAAAGGTTTGCCTCTTCCTCCAAGGGAAAAGGCAAGTCAGTTGCCAAGTCCAAGGAATCTGCCCTTAAGCCTGTTGGTGGAATTGCCAAGGCCGTGACTAAAGGTGAGTGTCACTACTGCAGTCAGCCTGGACACTGGAGGAGGAACTGCCCAAAATATCTGGAGGACAAGAGGCTTGGAATAGTGATTCCACCACCATCAGGTATTTTTGTTGTAGATGTCAATTTAACTGTCTCTACATCATGGGTATTAGATACTGGATGTGGATCTCATATTTGTCGAAATATGCAGGATCTAAAGAGAAGTAGAAGATTGGCTAAAGGAGAGGTAGATCTGCGCGTTGGGAATGGAGCAAAGGTTGCTGCGTTGGCCATAGGCGTGTGCGAGCTATCTCTGCCTTCAGGATTAGTTTTAGAATTAAATAATTGCTATTTTGTGCCTGCTATGAGCAGAAACATTATTTCTATTTCTTGTTTGGACAAGGATGGTTTTATTATTTCAATAAAGAACAATTGTTGTTCCTTTTATTTAATTAATATTCACTATTTTAGTGCGCAATTATTTAATGGACTTTATGTCCTTGATCTAAGCAATCCTGTCTACAACATTAATACCAAGCGGATTAAAATAAATGATTTAAATCCTGCTTATTTATGGCACTGTCGTTTAGGCCACATAAATGAGAAACGTGTATCTAGACTCCATAAAGATGTATTACTAGACTCATTTGATTTTGAATCATATGAGACATGTGAGGCTTGTTTATTGGGAAAAATGACAAAGTCCCCTTTCAATAAGAAAGGCGAGAGGACTAGCGACCAATTAGCACTCATACATACCGATGTGTGTGGGCCATTTTCCACGCCTGCCAGGGGTGGTTATGTCTACTTCATTACATTTACTGATGATTACAGTAGATATGGATTTGTGTACCTTATGAGGGAAAATCCGAATCCTTTGAAGTGTTCAAAGAATTCAAGAATGAAGTAGAGAAGCAACTTGGCAAAAGTATAAAGGCTCTACGATCGGATCGTGGAGGAGAATACTTGAGCCAAGAGTTTGACGACTATCTTAGAGAGTGTGGGATCGTGTCCCAACTCACTCCACCCGGAACGCCACAATGGAATGGCGTGTCCGAGAGGAGGAATCGAACCCTATTAGATATGGTTCGATCTATGATGTGTCAAACCGATCTTCCATTGTCAATTTGGGGCTACGCTCTATTAAGTGCAGCTTTTACCATTAACCGTGTTCCATCTAAATCAGTCATGAAGACGCCATATGAGATGTGGAGTGGGAGGCGTCCCACACTGTCGTTCATGAGGATTTGGGGCTGCGATGTCTATGTAAAACATTTACAATCAGACAAGCTAGGGCCTAAATCGGATAAGTGTAAGTTTGTGGGGTACCCTGAGGAAACTAAGGGATACTACTTCTACAATCCAACCGAGAACAAAGTGTTTGTTGCTCGGACCGGCGTGTTTCTAGAAAGAGAATTTGTCTCTAAAGAAGCAAGTGGGAGGAATGTAGAACTTGAAGAGGTTCAAGAACCACAAATCACTGAACTGATTATGGAACATGAACAGGAACCACAAGCAGTTGTGGAGCCACCTGTTCAGGTAACACAAGAGCTTCGTAGATCTAATAGAGTGAGCCAGGAACCCGAGAGGTATGGACTTCTCGTAACCGATTCCGGTGACACGATGCTCATAGATTATGAGCCTACTACCTATGAGGAGGCCATGAATGGCCCAGACTCTCAGAAGTGGCTGGAAGCCATGAGATCCGAGATGGAATCCATGTATACCAACAAAGTATGGACTTTGGTGGAACCACCCGATGGGGCGCGGCCCATAGGGTGCAAGTGGGTCTTCAAGAAGAAGATCGACATGGATGGTAATGTGATTACCTATAAGGGCCGATTGGTGGCTAAAGGATTCAGACAGATTCATGGTATAGACTATGACGAAACCTTTTCACCAGTCGCTATGACCAAATCCATCCGAATCTTACTTGCGATTGCAGCATACCACGACTATGAGATTTGGCAGATGGATGTCAAAACAGCATTCCTTTATGGGAATCTCCTCGAGGACGTGTATATGATACAGCCGGAGGGTTTTGAAGATCCAAAGCAAGCCAACAAAGTCTGTAAGCTACAACGATCCATTTATGGATTGAAGCAAGCTTCTAGGAGTTGGAATCGACGTTTTGATGAAGTGGTCAAAGAGTTTGGCTTCATCAGAAACGAAGATGAGTCTTGTGTCTACAAGAAGGTTAGTGGGAGCTCTGTAGCTTTTCTGGTCTTGTATGTGGATGACATAATACTCATTGGAAACAACATTCCCATGCTGCAATCTGTTAAAGATTGGCTAGGAAAGTGTTTCTCAATGAAGGACTTAGGGGAAGCAGCCTATATACTCGGTATAAAGATCTATAGAGATAGATCTAAGAGGTTGCTAGGCCTAAGTCAAAGTACATATATTGACAAGGTGTTGAAACGGTTCAACATGCAAGATTCCAAGAAGGGATTCTTGCCCATGTCACATGGAATCACTCTTTGGAAGAGTGGTTGTCCTTCCAATGAGATTGAGAAGGAACGCATGAGTAGAATCCCCTATGCCTCGGCCATAGGATCTATCATGTACGCCATGTTATGTACTAGACCAGATGTGTCATATGCCTTGAGTATGACAAGCAGATACCAATCCAATCCGGGTGAGAGTCACTGGATTGCAGTCAAGAACATCCTAAAGTACTTGAGAAGAACTAAGGATGCCTTCTTGATATTTGGCGGTGAGGAAGAGTTGCGTGTAAGGGGTTACACTGATGCAAGCTTCCAAACCGACAGAGATGACTTTAGATCACAATCGGGATATGTGTTTTGCCTGAATGGAGCAGCGGTGAGCTGGAAGAGTTCCAAGCAAGAGACGGTAGCAGATTCTACAACAGAGGCTGAGTACATTGCTGCAAATGGCGCAGCAAAGGAGGCTGTTTGGATCAGAAAGTTTGTTTCTGAACTTGGTGTGGTCCCTAGCATTGCGGATCCAGTGGAGTTGTTCTGTGACAACACTGGGGCGATCGCGCAATCAAAGGAACCCAGATCGCACCAGAAGTCCAAGCACGTGCTCAGGAAGTTTCATCTGATTCGAGATATTATCGATAGAGGAGACGTTCGGATATGCAAGATTCCTACAGATGATAATCTGTCAGACCCGCTTACGAAGCCTCTCACGCAGTGGAAGCATGAAGGGCACACTAGGAGTATGGGCATACGAGATGCGCCAGATTGGCTCTAGTGCAAGTGGGAGACTGTTGGAATAGATGCCCTAGAGGAAATCTAGTTTAGTATGAATTATTTGTGGCTAGAAATTTATTTATTATTTATTGGATATTTAATATAATGAAGTCCTTAGATTTACAATTGTGTTGTTTATCTTAAATATCCCTAGTCAAGTATAATGATTAAATGGGACAATCATCTATAGACTAGTATGGGGTTGGATTGATATGGAGATATCATGATCCAACACATAGGTGTGCATTAGGGAATGTTACACTGGATTGACCCATCTCCGAGAAGGCTACATACATGTTATGTTGAGTCACAAGCGCTTCTCGCGGTGCAATGGTATTGTCATCCTTAGACTTGAAGTCACTAGATATTCTAGTTGTGGATTATTGTGATCTTGGTAGCGTTAAACGCTACACCGTAACTGGGTAGTTATAAAGGCGTGTACTGGATACAATAAGAAGCAAGCTCAGAGATTGTAGTGGACGTAGATAGGATTTGTCCCTCCCACATAACGGGAGCAAATATCCTAGGCCACTCGAGGGATAGTGCTTATAGAATGTCTGGCCAGACTCAAATAAATCAATATAGGATATTGATGTTATTTGCACGAATAAGGCTATTCCCATGGATCGAGAAACTATGGATTGGATATACGAGTGTGACTTGTATGTCTCGTCTCCAATCCGGATATAGAGACAAAGGGATGAGACAATTACTTGTACAAAGGTTGTCAAGATGACTATTCTATTAGTTGGCTAGAATGGATGTTTTGCTAGAGACCGCTCCATATTAGCAAATAGTTGCTACCAACTAGATAGAACCTATGGGGTCACACGCTAAATAGAGTTGAACTAGATTTGGGAATTAATTAATTGGATTAATTAATTAGAAGGATCACTTTGCAAACCCTTTCAAACTTAGTAGGGACTAATTTGCAAGGTAGGGACTAAATTGAATTCTAGTAGGACTAGAATAAGTCCTTTAGGTAGTTAACAAGGAGTTATTGGACTATATAAAGGACCTTCCTTCCTTCCTTCCCACATATAACTTATGCTCATTAAGTGAACATAACAAGAGTGGGAGAGAACAAAGGAGATAGAGCAAGCAACAAGGAGGCCCGAACCGCCCCCTTGCCGCCGCCCCGTCCCCGTCGGCCAAAGGAGGCCGAGACCCTCCTTTGGGTCTCGTTTTGCGTGATTTCTTCTTCCTCTTCCTCTTCCGGGCTAGCACCAAAGGAGTTGGGATATCTAGGATCAACTCTAGGCGTGGATCAACTATAGAGAACGTGACACAATTCGCGTTTGAAGTCATCAAGGAGAACCCAAAGGTGTGTTTATGATTTCGAACCCTTACCATCGTTATGTCTCTTGACTTGTGATCCTTGGAGGGTTTTGCATGGTTTTATGTTTGATTATGCTTCCGTTGTGCAATCCATGAATCAAAACCCTACAGATAGGGCGGCTGAATATTGTTTCCTTGTTCGTTTTGGTAACTTCTTTGTTTCTTGGGCACCAAGTCGGTATCCTAGGCCTATATAAGGACCTAGGGTCGTAGATTATTGGTGTGGGTTGTATTCGTATCGTTTCTCTTCAATAAATTGGGATTTTTCGGGTCGTGGAGGTAGCTAGCTCATCGCTAGTGAACCACGTTACATCGTGTGTGTTCTTGTGTTCTTGTTTTCATCAATTCATCGTTCTCTAAGTTCTGCCCGGATCATAACAAACTAGTATCAGAGCTTAGGTGATCGGTGTTCCAAGATCAAGGTGGAGCTAGAGCTAGGGTTGCACAATCCGTGAAATTCATAGCTAGGGTTTCGCGATCAAGGTGAAGCACGCATTCGGGGTTACGGATCTGGTAAAGGAGATGCAGAGAAGACGACCGGGGGGATGACCAAGATCGACAAGTTCACGGGGAGAAAGCTTCATCTTATGGAAGATCAAGGTACGTGCTTTGTTGAAGCAGCAAGGCCTGTGGTTTCCATTGGCGGAAGATAAAAAGGGGGCTTCTACAACCACCAAGGAGTTCAAGACGATGGAGGAAAGAGCACACTCAACGATCATGTTGTGCTTGGCGGACGACGTGATCACAGAGGTTGCGAATCAAGAGAATGTTGAGAAACTATGGAGCAAGTTGGAGAGCCTCTACATGAAGAAGTCGCTCACCAACAAGTTGATGTTGAAGCAACAACTCTTTGGTCTACGCATGGGGGAAGGTACGGATCTAAGAGATCACTTGGATCGTCTTAATACTATTTTGCTTGAGTTGCGAAATAGTAATGAAAAGATAAGTGATGAAGATGCCGCACTGATTTTGTTGGTGTCTCTACCACCGTCTTATGAGGGGTTCATGCAGAGTTCTTGTGCTGGCAAGGAGACTCTCACGTTGGAGGAAGTAAGATCAGATCTTCACACAAGGGAGATGCGGCAGAGGGCCGCATATGGAGAGTACAACGTTCCGGGGTCGAGTGCATTCCTGGCATCCAAAGGGGGTTATGGAAAAAGGAGGAAAAAGGGTTCTAAGTTGCCAAACGACGTCTGTGCATTGTGTAAAGAGAAGGGTCATTGGAAGCGGGACTGTCCGAAGGGGAAGGCGTTTGCAGACTTGGCTGCAGGCGCAAAGGACGACTTCGTGCTCTAGGCCCCGTTGGGGGCAAAGGGGAATCCGTTCTCTTGACGAGGAGGCGGAGGATGGAATAGGGGAGTCTCTGACGAGAGGCAATGGAACGTGAAGGGGACACGTGTTGGGGGGTTTGTTGTAGGGACTTGGTGGGAGTCGGAACAATAAACAAACTTGTTGTAGGAACTCGGTGGGAGTTGGAACAACAAGAAAGGGTATTCGATTGCAGGAACTCGGCCGTAGTTGGAGCATCGACAGGGTTCGATTGCACGAACTAGACGGGGGTTGGAGCATCGCTGGGGGCACACGTTGTAGGATCACGGCGAAGATGGAACAACGTTGTGAATTTGGGATTATTGGAGAGAACCGGCAATTCAAGCGCAAGGAGACGAGAGGATTCAAGGCAAGGTGGAGATTTGTTGGGAATCCAAGGTGCCTTGAATGTACTTGGGCTTGGCGAGGAGTTGGTGACGAAGAGGGGCCAAGAAGCGAGGCGAAGAAATGGATCAAGACGAAGGCAAGAAGACAAAGAAGAAGAAGCAGTTCGACGAGTCTCGAACAGTTCGACGGGTTTGGGAACAGTTCGATAATGACGGGTCCGAATAGTTCGATAGGGCGGCTGAATATTGTTTCCTTGTTCGTTTTGGTAACTTCTTTGTTTCTTGGGCACCAAGTTGGTATTCTATGCCTATATAAGGACCTAGGGTCGTGGCTTATTGGTGTGGGTTGTAATCGTGGGTTTCTCTCTAATAAATTGGGATTTTTCGGGTCGTGGATGTAGCTAGCTCATCGCTAGTGAACCACGTTACATCGTGTGTGTTCTTGTGTTCTTGTTTTCATCAATTCTTCGTTCTCTAAGCTCTTCCCGGATCATAACAGTTATCTTACAAACAACAATATTACAAATAACGATAGAAGGTTATATTACAAAGAACAATAGAACATTATGTTACAAAAAACGATGTCACACAAACTATGATACAACATTATATTACAAACAACATTGTCACACAAACTATTCCATATGTTCTTTGCATGTCTTCTTCGTGTCACCAACTTGGTTACAGTTTGAGCATCGCACTTCTTACAACCACTTGAGAACATATTCTCCCCAAAAGACGGGTACCTCTTTTTTTGGTTCCGTCCAAAGATAACCTTTTTAGGCGGGGGTAGTGGTCTTAGTGCTCTAATTTTCGACGAAACTGAGTCAATTGTCCCATTCCTCGCAAAATAAGGGAAGACGTGAATCGCGTCTGAAAAAGCAAGTAGGTAACACTCCAGCGTGTAGTAGTACCGGTATATTCATACAAGACTTTGTAGTCATATGTTGAGTTACTGTAACCATATTTCTTCATTTTGAAAGCACAAGCAGTAGTGAGATGGAGAAAGACGAAGGGAAATAACATGTCCATCTTCTCATCTTACCGTGGTCCCATTTCTTTTTCTTTTTCATTTTTCTTTGTTAGTTATTTGTGTATTATCACATTTACTCTCAATATATGGATGATGTTGGGAAAGATTTCTTTACCAGTTTTAGACTTTTAGTTAGTATAATTTATTGGAAATGGAGAGTGCAATGAGCATATTCCAGAATTGAGGTGGTAATGTATTAAGGCTCAATTACTTAATGCATACCCCCAGTATAGTGAAACTCTCACATTGCAACCTCCAGATCTAAAACTATCTTATTGCAACCTCCATTTGTAAAAAAAACATCAATGTGAAACTGGTAAAAAGACTCCGTTAAATACTTAACGGAGTATTCTGTTAGTTGAGAAATAAACCCATTTTAATTACTTAATGGTACCCCCCAGTATAGCGAAACTATCACTTTGCATTACCCACTTTCAAAACTTACTGAAAATGTTCCCCATTTGCAATTAATAAGTCACTTTGAAACTGGTAAAAAAATTCCGTTACTAACTTAACAGAATTTTCTGTTAGTTGACAACTAAATCCTTTTTTTCGAGGGTAAAAATGTCTATCCGTTAAAAATATGAACACCAACTGCCAAGACCAACTCCGCCACCAATGCCGCCTGACCACCACCAACGCTGCCTCTACAAACCCAGTTTACGACGAATATTAGCCCTACTTTTCCGAAAAATATTAATCAGATTCGGACTAACATTTTCCGATCAAAACCCACCCAACACTACCTCGATCATTACACAGACCATAACTCAAACCCTCCCCCAAATACACCCATGTTTGATTGTCACCTGCCCGCCATTAACACCGACCAAGATTCAATAACTTCTTACTCTGCCTAGATCAACAACCCAAAATCAAGAACCCCCAAGTTTCAATTAATTCCATATAAATTTTTGGAGAGCAGTGTTCTTCTCCAGATCTGATTTTCAGATCGATCAACATATAGCCTCACAGATTGAGAAGAAGAAGGGCTAGTATTGTGAAATTGAGAAGAATGAAAAGAAGCTGAAACGGGTGAACAATCGAAACAAAATCTTGACACAAACCAGCCTCATCCTCTCCTTCTTCATCAACCCACGACTAAGCTCTATCACTTCCCGATCGGAAAAATCACTGAATCTTCAAGCAATTCAGCCGAATCTCTCCTTCCATTCAGGTTAGCTTCGTCGTCTTCTTTGCTGTTTCTCTTTCCAATTCGTTTTTTCGTCTTCTCCGATCATGGGGTTTCTGCTTCTGTTGATGAATTACTCGATTTGAAATCCTCCGAAGCTAAACCTGGTTGATTCGTAGTTCTATTGGGTTATATCTCTGTTCCTGAAGCTCTGGTAGAAGTAGTTAGTACGGGGATGGGGAGATTGAGGGAGGGACGGGAGATCGATAGGAGAGAGATTGACAGAGAGAAATTAAGGGAGGGACTGATGGGGATTGGGATGGGAATGAGAGAGAAATAGACGGCAATTCAGTTTCATCTCCTTCCCGATCCCTATCTTTATTCATCTTTTTGATTTTCTTTCCTTTTTTTATATTTTTTTTCTTTTACATTTCATTTATGTTAATTTTTTTTTACATTGACAATTTTACCCTCACTGTGATGATGATGTTTGGATGGAAATTTTTCCCAGTTTCAAAGTGACTGATTTATTGCAAATGGGGAACATTATCAGCAAGTTTTGATAGTGGGTAGTGCAAAGTGATAGTTTCGCTATACTGGAGGATACCATTAAGTAATTAAGCCTAATTTATTGGAAATGGAGAGTGCAATGAGCATATTCCAGAATTGGGGTGGTAATGTATTAAGGCTTAATTACTTAATGCATACCCCCAGTATAGTGAAACTCTCACATTGCAACCTCCAGATCTAAAACTATCTTATTGCAACCTCCATTTGTAAAAAAAAACATCAATGTGAAACTGGTAAAAAGACTCCGTTAAATACTTAACGGAATATTCTGTTAGTTGAGAAATAAACCCATTTTATTGAGGGTAAAATGGGCAATCTCACAAAAATATGAATGTCACAAAAACCACCTCCGTCCCCGCCTCAGCCCCTGCATACCCAGACTTCGCCGCCACAACCACCTTGCCCAACCCAATTTCCGGCTGCAAAAAAAGACCAGAGGTCAACCTTCGCCGCCACCCTCCACCAACACCGCTGCATCCTGGACAGCCAGACTTGCAAGCTCCTTCCTCATCTCCGTCTTCCTGTCAAAATTGGCATAGCAGAACTCCAAATCGATCCACAAATCAACCAACTTCGGAATCGAAATCCGAACATACCAATTAGAGAATACGAAAAATCGGATCGAAAATCCTCCAATTTTCCTTTTGTCTCTATGTCTACCTTGACAAATCTGAACATTTACCCCCTGCTTCGATTTAAACCCAGAAAACCACCAGAATCAATTTCACTTCGATTCAAAACAAACCACAACCCCAGGTTGCAATCGAAATCCTCCAATCTCCCTCTTTATCTCTATATTTTTCTACCTAGACGAACCCAAAACAATATTCCTCTGCTCGGTTGAAACCCAAAAAAACAATTGAAACCCGGAAACAACATGAAAACTCTATCCGATGTATCCACATTTTTTGCTCCTATCCGATGTATCCACATTTTTTGCATCAAACGCAGACCTAGAAATCAAGAGTCATCGAGAAATCCAGAGCCGCCACTGGCGGACCGAAGGGGGGGCGAGGGGGGGCTGTGGCCCCTGCAACCAGCTTTGTTTTGACTACTGCTGTATGCAACTTCAGGTGAAATAGTGAATTAACGTGGCTAATGGCCCCCACAAGATTTTGTTAAAGATAGTATATTATTTAAACAGATAAATAGGGAGTGGCTACTGTACGTCCCAGGGGGCTTGCTGCAATTTTTTTTGCGGTGGGCCCCCCCCCCCACTACCGGACAAAAAACACGGAAAATCATGGGGTGGTGACCGGTTCTAGCAGGTCACCACCCCCAGTGGATAAAAACGCGCAGATTTGGATAAAACTGCAAAGAAACTGATGCAGCATTTTCCAGAATTCACATCAGTGGATAAAAACGCAAAGAACCGGATAACACAGTAAATGATCAGACAAAAAAGGTCAAATAACGGATAAAAATGTCAAGGTACTTAACTAAAACATTCACACAGTTAATGTAATCCCTAGAATAAATCAGTCCAGTCATTCCCAACACGTCTTGAAGAGTTTTGGTCACCCATTCCCTCGGACCAGTTGTATTCGCAGTTGGAAATCATAGTTTGTTGCGACGCTTGCGATTGAGATTGGCCGACATCTTGACCGGAAACACCAACTGGAGGATTCGGGCATGTAGTTCGATTGTGTCCGTATTCTTGGCATCTCCCGCACTTCTTTCGAACATTTTTGGAGCTCCCTTTTGGTTTTGTATCACCTTTGGATGGAGGCATTACGTGGGCGTACTCTTGTGAGTTGACATTAACCACGGGCTCTTTACCATTTTCTTGCTTCAAAATAATGTCCTTGAGACCCCGTATCATCAAGTCAACATGTTTTTGCCAATAGTCGTAAGTCTCTTGTGATGTTCCACCCATGTCACTAATCATCTCCATTCGTCCCTTCATGCAACCCCGACGAAATGCCTGGGTTTTTGGATCGTCACACCGTCTTATTTTTGGCTCCTGCATGGCTGGATCATTCTTGTAGAAGTCACTATCCGTCTTCTGCCATCGTTTCGATAACAAGTTTTCCGGAATGAATTGTACTCCTTTATGAAAGAGCACAAAAATAATGTGGCCACAAACCATATGTGATGACTCAAACCTCTTGCAGGAACAGTAGAGCATGTTATTATCACGTTGACAGAAAACGGTGTGCTGCCAGGAAAAAGATCAAAGCTTTCAGATATTTTATTTGACAGGTTAGATAGAAGTTATGAACATATAGATAAGAATGAAAGTACTGGAAAGAACTGTGCTGTAAAATAAGGACATCAGATATTTCAATTGACAAGCTAGATCGATACCTAAATATTACAGATAACAGTTTAAAGCAGTCATAAGAGATAGTGTACCCTTGTGACATAGATTGCATCCATGTCATATTCAGGTATTTCTTCAACACCAATAGCTTTGTATTGACTTGCCTTCCTGGCTTGCTCCCTGAACTTCGCAAACACAGCCCTAGTGTAGAACATGGCCGCATGCTCTTCAAGTAGCTTAAATTGCTTGTTAGGACAGGAAGTGATTGGTCAGAAGTACAATGTTGGCCTCGCTCGTTCTCACGAAGCTTCTCGATACCCCGCATGATTCCCTTAATAAGATCGAGGAGATTGTTCTTGCAGTTCAAATATTGTTTGAAAAATTTGTTGATACTCTCACACCTTTGTGTAGTTGTTTGACCGGCGAAAAAAAATTCCTTGAGAAAAGCCTCTGCCCATAAGTTGCGCGTCATGTAGGCACCCGTTACCCACCGCTTGTTCGCAATACCCCACTTGTCTACCATGTATTGCCAATCATCGTTCCATTGGTTAACATCGGATCTCTTGCTCAAGCATTTTCGAAAGTCCTTCATAAATTCTGACCCCAACTTTAGGGTTCCTTCGGCATTGCGACATAGATGCCATGCACACAAACGATGCTTCGCTAGTGGAAGAACTTCCGCAATAGCGGCTTTCATTGCCAAGTCTCCATCGGTTATGACCGATATGGGTACCTTGTTATCCATTGCTTCTAGGAAGCAATTTAATACCCATTTGGACGATTCTGTGGTCTCATCTTGTAGAACTGCAACTGCGAAAACGCACGTCTGAAAGTGATTGTTAACACCGGAGAGTATGACAAGAGGCTTTAGGTACATGTTGGTTTTGTAGGTGGAGTCAAGCACCAAAACATCTCCAAACCTTACATAATCTCGTTTGCATCTCTCGTCACGCCAGAAAATGCTTTGTAACTGTTGATTTTCACCCAACTGGAAACTGAAAAGCAAAGATATTTGTTTCAGGAATCTGGATAGAATCTATAAGCTAGTAGACAATTATTGTAAACCAACATGAAATAGTATTGTAATTTGATATATCAGATAGGAATCTAAGGCAAATAGAAAATAACAACACACAAAATGACAGTATTTCAAACAATACCTTTTGAATACACCCCCGTGGGTATGCTCAAGGGTGTCAATGTATTGCAAGGCCAGCTGCCCATCTCCAGAGTTAGAGTAAGCCTTTCTCAATGACTGTAACTTGTTGTACAGGTCTTTGACAGTGTAACCAACTTTGGCGTAACCACCGGCTTGTGAGACCATTAATTGGAATGCTTCACAAGTTCTTATACCAACTTCCCTTAGTGAAATAACGTGTTCCAAATCATGTTGTGAGGGTACTAGAGAAGAGGTTGGGTAAGAAAATGCAGTATGCAGAGGAGGAAGAAGAACATGAAGAGGAGGAACAACAAAATGATGGAAATTCAAGAGAGGGCAGACAACAAGAATCCAAAGGCAACGCCGAAATTGACCCAGAAGAGCCACAACAGCACAGTACTGTAGATACCACAGCTACAAGTCCATTCAAACCTGTAGAAGTTTCAGAAGAGAACACATCAATGGTTTGCAACAATTTGATAAAATATATGTCTATCCATCTAATGTGTCATACTGTCATGTTTTGATTTCTATCCATATGTTTCTTATTGCAGGCAGCATCCAACAAGCTTCCACCCAAGTCTCCAATACAAGTATCTTCAACTCCCACCATGCCTGGTCATCCATCACCAAGGGTTTTCCCACCCATCAGGCCTGCTCATGGATCACCTAAGGTGCCAGCTCCTCCCATCGGAAAGAATACTGTCAGTTCATCGAACACAGGAGGGAGAGGGAGAGGGAGAGGTAGAGGAAGAGGAAGAGGGGGGAGAGGGAAACAGTAAAGGGCCCAAAGAGAACCTCGGAGAGAGTACGGATGCAGGGCACGTTTGATGTTGTGCTGCCAATCATGCCGGAAGTAGAAGACTGCTGGTTGCATTTCTACATGAGCCGTCAGGCAGTTGAGGGCATGAATGAGAAGCCGGAACTAAGGACTCCATTTCAATAGTGAGTACCCTTTCCCTACATTAAAATGTTTGTGATTGATCAATCTCATTGTTTATTTATAAATGGAATGGCTCATCGTTTATTAAATGGAACGTACCCTTTCTCTACAGTAACCAAATTGTTAATATAAATGGAGTGGCTAGTATAGCATGGGATTATTCATGGTAGCTGGAGGCTCCTACCTTTTTAGGAGATACGGTAAATGAATAAATAATCTTTACTTTATGTTCTATTTTCAAAATGAATGTTATGTTGTAAAATTATAACGTTAACAGAACTGTTTGATTGTTTTAAAATATTATCCAAAATTATATCCATTCAATCTGCAGATGATCGACTGCATGTCCCACATCCTCCACCTCCAAGAGAAATTTAGGACTGATGAGGAAAATAAGATATGGTTCTTTCCATGCATGTATGCTGTAAGTAATTAAAACACTGGAATCATTTCACTTAATTTCGTCGTTGATTGATCAATACTACATTTCTTTAATGCGGTCATTTTCATGCACAGCCATTGGGTCAGAAGAATGCAAATGGTGGGATAAATCCGATATACATGGGGGACATGAACTCAATGTCTATGGTAAGCGTTACGTCCTAGTCCTCCAAGTGTCAATAAGAAGGGCATTTTTGACTTGGTTTGTTCTTTGGCTTATGTACAGGTTTCTATTCCCCTCAACATCCACGACACGCATTACTTTCTCATGGTATTGCACTTTATTGAGCAAAAAGTGTACATCCTTGATCCGATGTCGAGGTACATTTACCTACCGGATGCCATTCGTGAGAAGCTTGTAAAAATGCACACAAATTTCAGCATATCCCTGCCAGAATATAGAGATGTTCATGACATCAGAAAGTGGGAGATTGTTTGGACAAAGCCTGACATTCCAAGGCAACGTAACAAGTAATGTCTTCATACTAATAGTTCAATCTATGTTGTTTACATTTTTATCCAATTGTTCTGTAATCCTACTTACTTTCCTTTTTCCAGCCATGACTGTGGAGCTTACGTGTGCTTCTACATGGCAAATCTGAGGGAGCTGATCCCAGACCCTGTTCGGAGGATAAAGATCAATGAAAAATACATAAGAATCTGGCTCGCCAATGAAATTGGCCGTTCCGAGTTCAACGACCTCCGACGGGACCTTCTTGATGCTGTGGACAGATTCAAGTATGAGGGAAACAATGAGGACTTATTTGCCAGAAAGTACATGGACATACCTACGGCCTATTCAGCCTTTAGGAATCGTTACTTTTGAGTAGTCCATGACAAATATGTGATTTGGTGTTGTTTTGAAAACAATTTAACTTATGTCTGTTTGTTTGAGAATGTTAACAATGAGGGTGGTGAATCTTTCTGGGGATGTAACAGTTGTGTGATTGAGGTTCCAAAAACTCTATTTTTGTTCATGTCAACTACATTGTATGCTACCTGTTTCTAAATCTAGTCTGTATGTTTTGGATTGTTATCTGCATTTTTTGTTTATGTTTGTTTATTTGACATAAATAAAGCCTGTGTGTTTTGGATTTTTACCTGTTTATGTATGTTTGTTTGACAATGAGGGTGGTGACTCTTTCTGTGGCTGTAATAGTTGTGTGGTTGTGGTTTCAAAACCATGAACTTAACTATTTTTGTTCATGTGAACTACATTACAGTCTACCTGTTCATAAATAGTATCTGTGTGTTTTGGATTTCTATCTACATTTTGGTCAAATCTGTTTCCCAGTCGTGAGCACATTCACTGATTCCTTTACTTTGTTAATCAGCATATACTTTGGTAACAGTGTAGTCAAACCTGTATTTATGAACCCTTTACTCCACATTTATGTCCAACAACAAACCACCCTTCTCTTCTCCTACTTATGCACCCAACCACTCTTGCACAAGCACACCTGCCATTTGCTCTCCACCATCTTCTCCTCCTCCAAATAATCCCAAATTCTCATCGCCACCATGTCACATACCTCATTCAGCTCCTCCTCTAACCAATACCGTCGTAACCCCGAGTATGGACCAAGGTATTGTAACTGTGGAAGGATACGAGTGATGAGAAGAGCTGGTCCTAACACAAAGAACTCAGGTCGAGATTTCTACCGGTGCCCACTGCCTCAGGGGTCTCAATGTAGTTACTTTGTATGGGCGGACGAAGAACCGCCATGCTTTTGCGAGGAGACAATGCAACGATGGTCCAGAATTATTGAAACAACAAGACGAATGAGGTCTGAAAATCAAGAAATGCTAAGGAGACAAAGGATATCGCACACATGCATCATCGTTCTTGCATTTGCGTTACTTTTCGCAATAATTGTTATTTTTTTTAAGTGAAACGAAAGTTGCAAGGTGTTCTTCTGTCCACTTTTATGTTTCACAAGTCATGTATCTTCCCTTTAAACCTCCAGTGCTTGCAAATCTGCTGTAATAGCTTAGTTGTAGTGCGTTGTTTGCGTTTCTATCTGGTTTGTTTAAGTTTTATCCGATTCTAATCATTTCTGTCCATTTTTAATTATTTCTATCTGCAGTTTTATCTCCATCTTAACAGTTTTATCCATTTCTTTACATTTCTATCCAAAATCCTGATGGCGGCGCCCTGGGGTCCATTTTTTTGTCTTTTTGCGGGTAAAACCGTAATTACCGGCAATAACCGGCTGAGCCGGTTTCTTCCGCGTGGGGCCAGGACGTACCATAGCCTCCGCCAGATAAATACCAACCATTTTGAGAGTAAATCAAGTTATTCCTAAAAAATCCAACAGGTATACCACTGTGAATAAATCAACAAGTAGTTATTCCTTAGATAAAATCAACAAGTAATTATCACTATCAGATCCTATATTTTAGGAAATTCTTAGACACGATCGAAGAATTTTTTTTCTTCTGTTTTTCTCTTCTGATTCTTCTCCTCGGAACCACACTGACTTGTGTAAATTCGACGCAAGAGTGGGCAATAGATATTACGCCTCTGCGTGGATCATTGGTAAGCTTTTAAGCTATTGTTATTCATCAAAGTTCTATATTATCAGGGGCATAGTTTAATCGATTGAGTTAATTGTAGATTGTATTTTGCAATTTTCAATTAATTGGGTTTTAATACTCATATATGTTTAAAGTTCTTGTTTATTCTCAGAAATTTCGTGTTTGTCATTGTAATCTGATATTTTTCGTATTTGTTGATTTGATTTCGTTTAGATGAAATAATTTTCAGTTGTCTCAGAAGATTGTACATATAGAGATTGGGGAGCGATCTTGGGATTTCAATCCAATAAAAGGTACGCTTTAGTATCATAATTTTTTCTCAATCTGAAATTTTTGCACTATGAAGTTTTTGTGAGATATTTTCATGTTTAGTTTTTAATTTTAGCTACAATATGATGAATACAATTTTTTGAACAAGATTATTAAATAATCATTATAGATTTTGGAATTGGTCACGAACTGGACTTGATGTATTTTTATAACTCTACATACTAATACGATGTGGCCCCCCCATCAAACAAATCCTGCGTCCGCCACTGAGAGCCGCAGAGAGAGATCGCAGAAGAGAGTTCAGAGGAGTCATCTACTGATCATGTCTTTTTCTTTGAAAGACGATCTTATCTTCTTTCTTTTTCAATTTTTTTACTTTCTCTATTATTTTCATAGTACATTACATATTGACAAATTTACCCCTATACTACCGTCAGTGTTTGGATGATTTTTTTTACCAGTTTCACATTGACGTTTTCTTGCAAATGGGGGTTGCAATAAGCTAGTTTTAGAATTGGAAGTTGCAATGTAAGAGTTTTACCATACTGGGGGTATGCATTAAGTAATTAATTTCAGTATAATAAAGGTATGCATTATATGTATGTATATATATATATATATATATATATATATATATATTGCGTCGTTAAAATTTTCTTAAAGACTATTTACAATACTTCACATTTTACATGTCATTTAGTACATGAGTACATGATTGCAACAAATTTAAAGTATGAATATCACATTGTTGTAATTGAAACTATTGGTATCAAAATTGTGCAAAAATCAAACTATGTGTACCACTTATGTAATTTAGCCAAATTATAAATAGGCGAATTACGAGGTCCTCGTACCCTTGTGAGCTTCAAATTAGCTTCTTTTTCTCTTCTCCTCCAGGAAAGAGAAAAAGTAGCAACTTGTTTGAACAAAAAATGACCAGGGCCGTCGTCATCGGAGTTTCATCCGTTCTCTTGGTGGCGATGGTAGCGGCCGTGGCAATAGCAGTCTCACGTAACACTACAATTAATGGAAACAGCCAAGTCACGTCATCCTCCAAAGCCGTGGAACGATTTTGTGCGTCAACCGATTACAGGAAGACGTGCGAGGAATCCCTCTCTTCGGCTGGCACCGCCACCGATCCCAACGACCTCACAAAATTGGCGCTTAACGCCACCATAAAGCAAATACAAGATGTCATCAAGAACTCCACAATCCTCGAACAAGCCGAGAAGGATCCCAAAGCGATGGACGCGCTAAAGAATTGCAAAGAGCTTTTGGAATTCTCCATCGACGATCTCACCAAATCGCTACACAGGATTGGCAAATACGAGGTCTTCAACAGAGACGGATATGTTTCGGACCTCAAGACGTGGCTTAGCGCGGCAGTCACGTACCAAGAAACATGTTTGGATGGTTTTGAGGAAGTGGAAGGGGACGCGGGTGAGAAAATGTGGGAATTCTTGGAGGCTTCCGGAGAGCTTAGCCGAAACGCCCTAGCATTCATTGAGGAGGCCGAAAAAATGCAGAGCCCTAAAGGCCGCCGGAGACTCCTCTCGTCCGGCGAATTTCCGGCGTGGGTTGATGCCGGAAGGCGGAAGCTCCTTCAAACGGGAAACTACAACAACCTCGTACCGAACGTTGTGGTTTCTAAAAATGGACACTACAAGACCATTAATGATGCCCTAAAGGCTGTTCCAACAGAAAATACAAATTTGTTTGTGATTCAAGTTGAGGCTGGCCTCTATGAAGAGTATGTTCATATCACCAAACAAATGTCGCACGTTGCCTTGGTTGGAGCGGGAATGGGCAAAACCATAATCTCCGGGAACAAGAACAAAGATGATGGGGTTGAGACATTCAACAGTGCAACAGTTGGTAATTTATTTACTCCATCCCTTAACTATCACATTATTACTATTGGTGTCCTTGTCTGTCTGGGTTAATTCATCTCACAACGTGCAAGTTTTCAATTCATACCACATACCAAGTAACTTTTTTTAAATGCATCTAACATTTTCATTCGTCATAAACAATTACAATTACAATAGATCAAACGAGAACAAAATACTATTTAATATTACACATTTCATAATATTGCTTATACAATATGGAAATTTCTAAGAAGAACAAATCGGCAACTATCACTTCAATGACTCCTGAACATTTGTACTCTCCAATTTCACTATCCATTGACGTAAGTGTTTTTTTTCCTTCATCATCGGGTGCAACTAGAGGGGCGAAGAAAATAATTCGTCCATCACGATAGTAGAATTCGGTTTCCATAAGAAATTCACAGCGAAACTGCAAGACCTTCTGACACGTAACGTCATACTTATGTGGTAGATTACTACCTTATTGGAGATAAAAACCGCACTATGGCAGAAGCGAACCGCTCCTAGGCGGTAGTTGGCCGCTCCTTGGCGGAAGAGAACTGCTCCTAGGCGGTAGTTGGACGCCCTTTGGCGGAAGAGAACCGCAAGTAGTTACCGCTTTAATGCGGTAGTTGGCTGTCATTTGACGGAAGACAATCGCTTTTAAGCGTTAGAAACTGAATACATAAATAAAACAACAAATTCCGATAATAAGAAGAAGAGCACGGGCCTCGGCGGCGGCGAGCCCCTACGATTGATGAAACACACAAACTGAGAGCACATGTTTGATTATCACAGGGAGAGGCCGGAGAGATAGCCAAGAGTCTTTTGTCCCAGTCCAAATAACTTTCTAACTTCATAGATTTTCACTTTTTTTTATTATTTCATTTTATTTTTTTGAGAAAAGTTTTTCACATTATTATTATTATATTTTTGAAAACTCCGTTATTATTATTGTGGAATGCATGAGAGGTGAGATATTGGCACATACATTTGTCTCCTTGTTTTCTAGCCGGCTAAATATAGATGAGAGGATGCATGTTTTGTAAATTTCATGGTCATTTACATGACCTTTTGGAGCTTAAAATTTTACAAAATTTTGCATATTTTTACTAAATAGCATTTTACATGATCTATTGGAGATGATCTTTCTTAAGATTGTATTTGTTATCACTTTCACAGTGTCGGATGGCTCGTTCGTCTTCTTGAATGGAATCACAATCGAGAACACAGCAGGCCACGACAAGTACCAAGCCGTAGCCCTCCGTGTCTCCGGCGACCAATCAATCATCTACCAGTGCGAAATCGCCGGCTACCAAAACACGCTCTATGCCCACGCCGAAAGACAACTCTATTACAACTGCACCATCACCGGCACCGTAGACTTTGTTTTTGGCGATGCAGCGGCCGTGTTCCAAAAATGTAGGATGATCATTAGAAAGCCCGGAGAGGATGAATCGTGCACGGTCACGGCTCAAGCAAGGAGCTACAAAAGACAGACCACAGGGTTCGTCCTCCAACAATGTAGGATCACAGGAGACGACATGTTCAATGGTTCTAGGGTTCCCGTGAAGGCTTACTTGGGTAGGCCGTGTAGGGAACTTTCTAGAACTATTATTATGGAGTCGGAGATTGAGGGTGTTATTGATCCTGAGGGATGGGTGCCGTGGGTAGGAACACTGCATCTTGACACTTGTATGTATGCTGAGTATCATAATATTGGGGGTGGCGCTAACACGGATTCGAGAGTGAAGTGGTTGGGATATAAGAGGGGTTTTGGCTCGCAAGATGCGGCGCAATACACGGCTTCCAAGTTCATTAATGCTGATACTTGGGTTAAGCCTACGGGACTTGTATATATTCCTAACTTGTAAAAAGACATATGAGATGAAATTGGCTGTGTTTGTTCATATGAGAAGGTGATTTTCACCTAAAAGGCGGTTATACATGAATCGTGTTTATCTGCGGGAATATTAGAAACTACTCTAATTATACCGTGTCATTGGCATCAATCATTTCTTAAATATCAATAGATCACCGTATAGTTTTGTTAGATCTGAGATGAGAGGAAAGAGGGAGATGAGAGGGTTTCTGGTATAGAGGAATTGGGAAAGAACGGGAGGAGATGAAAGAGAGGGCCATACACAAGTGAATCTGTGAAGCATCAGTAGAGTTTTGTGTTTGGATTAAGTTTACTTGATTGATTCTATTAATGGGCTTTGTAGGGAACTAATTAGACTAAGGCCCATTACTGATAACTTTGGGCCTAATTGGTCTGTTAGTTATTTGAAAGTTGGGATTTTTACAAGGGGTGATATGGTAATTTACCATGCAAAAATGGCCCAAATAGAAAGGGGAAGATAGAGAGAGAACACACCGAAGAAAAGTAAAAAAGGTGTGGAGAGAGAACAGAGGAAGTACCACTGTGTCCCTACTCTTTCTTCCCATGGCGGCTGGGCTCTGGAATTAAGGGTAGGGACGGAAAAGATCAAAATACTACAGCTTTTCTAAAGAACTACAAATAATACCATCAATCAAATCACACTTTTCAGAAAAGTATTGATTTGATTAAAAAATTTAACTGGAGGGTAATTCTCCCTCCAAACACTAAACCAAATACCAGATTTCACCTAATTCGAATTTGTGGAGCCAAAAACTGGCATTTCTCCACAAACTCTATAAACACAACACACATTTGGTACTTCGCATTACAAATGTCCAGTTCTTGAAGAACAAATACAACATAATAATAATAATAATAATAATAATAATAATAATAATAATAATAATAATAATAATAATAATAATAATAATAATAATAATAAGAAGAAGAAGAAGAAGAAGAAGAAGAAGAAGAAGAAGAAGGCCACAACTCCATTCACCTTCATCATCTCCAGCTTTCACCATCCTCATCTCTAGCATTCACCTTCATCATCTCCAGCTTTCACCTTCATCGTCTCCATTCTTCCATCATTTACCACCTTCATTACCTCCATCCTTCTTCCTGCAAAAAAAAAAAAAAAAAAACACACACAATGGTACTGTTCAATCAATGTCTACCCCAAATAGAAGACTAACATTTCAGTAAAGGAATTCGATAAAAGACTTTCTGCTACATGGATGTTCATACATGAGGGCAAATATAGGATTAATGAATCATACAGCAGAGAAGTTTGGTTTTAGTCGAATTACTATTTACGAGATTTAGAAAAAAATTAAGCAGTGTTATAGTGAATGAGTTCACATGGATGTTTCATCCAATCAAAGAGGAAACAAGGTGCCAAAACTGGAGTTGGATAAAGGAAGAATGTTGGAAAGTCCCCAAAAAGATAGACACACCATCAGACAACTAGAAGGTGATCTTATCTTTCTTTTTTTTTGCCAATTCTCATATAATCGTATCATCATTGAATTGGGTGTGATTGGGTTTAGGCCACACTTCTTAAAACCTAATCAAGGTGAATGGAGAGCTACAATTGATACAAAATGTCATACTCTAAAACCCACACACCATGATAGGTAAGGCACAACTCTAAACTCCCTCACTATTATACCAAATGTAATACCATGTATCTTATCATTTTATGTGTATAAATTCTCAGATTGTGTATTGCACAATCATCATTAACATTGTGTTGCACAATTCATGTAACAAAAATTCATTATCAAAACATAAGTTAAATTTGACATGAACATAACATGAAAATCATTTAACTCTATCAATACATAAGCTAAACTAACATTGAACACTTAATGTGACATGAACATAACAAAAAAAAAACATTTAACTCTATCGAAACAGAAGCTAAATTAACATCAAACACTAAATTTGACATGAACATAACAAGAAATCATTTAACTCTATCAAAAACAAAAGCTAAATTAACTTCAAACACTTAATTTGACATGATCATAACAAGAAATCATTTAAATCTATCTAAATTAACATCAAACACTTAATGTAACATGATCATAATGTAAAATAGCATCAAACACATAATTTTACATGAATTCATTAACTCTATATGTAACATGCAGGCAATTATGGAAAGAGCAAATCAACAATTTGTAGGTGGCTAAAAGATGGATCCTTAAAAGGAAGAAAATCACATCTACACCCACAACTGACTCCAGCACACAAGATTGCAAGGCTAAAATTGAGTGTTGAGGCACTAGAGCTCAATGAGGATGGTGACATCAAGTACAAGAGTCATTAGTACACAATGCACATAGATGAGAAGTGATACTTCACTAACTCATCTCATAATTATATTTGCTACCTGAAGAGGAAGTTCCATATAATAGCACACAATCAAAGAATAATATCCCAAAACTTATGTTTATGTGTGCTGTTGGGAGGTCACTATATGGAGAAGATGGAGATTTGTTATGGGATGGCAAAGTGGGGATATGGACATTCACAGAGGAGATTGCAGCAAGAAGAAGTTCAGCTAACATGCCAAGGGGTACAATAGAAATCAAACCAATTCCTACAGTCAATGCAGAAGCCATGAAAGACATGTTCATATACAATGTCATCCCAGCAATAAAGGCACAGTGGCCAGCTATTTTGCAAAAAAAAAAAAAAAAAAAAAAAAAAAAAAAAAAAAAACATAAACATTCAGCAAGATAATGCCACTCCACATGTTCACAATGATGATCCAGAATTCAGAGAGGTTGCAGATAGTGATTGCTTTCACATGAACTTAGTTAATAAACTACCAAATTCCCCAGATTGCAACATAAATTACCTTGGATTCTTCAACTCCATACAGAGAATATAAAGCAAAATGAAAACAGAGAAGTTTGAAGAACTAATAGAGGCAGTTGATATGACATATCAAGGGTTTGAACATCAAACATTAGATGACATCTTCGTCTCAAGTCAAATGTGCATGACAGAGATCATGGCATGCAAGGGAGGTAACAATTTCAAGATGCCACGTATCGGGAAGGAAAGACTGAGGATACAGAACATATTGCCAATTTATTTAACAGTTAATCAAAAGCTAATAATGGACACCGTTGACTACTTGAGGGAGCTACAAGTAGACATTGCTAATACGGCCCTCTTGAAGGGTCTAGGATATGAGGGAGTGTAGGTTAACCCTCTTTTGGTATATTTTATGGGTGCTACAAGTTCATAGAGCTAATCCAGCCCTCTTTTGTAATGAGTGTGTAATTCCCAATCACCAAGAAACTGTAATGGTGAACGGGAGTGCCACATTGCTTAGTAATGCAATGTATTTTGATAGTGTAAAAATCTAAGATCTTTATATAAAATGCAATGTATTGTTTCAAGTTAAGTTTGATGTAGGCAATCAACTACTCTCACATGTTTGTCAAAAGCCACATCACAACTAACAAAAAGCATTGCATTGCTTTGCTACAACTCTCGCAAGACTTTGAGTTGCAAATAAGAAAGATCATCATAGATTACATCTTGTATTTTCATCAATAACAATCTCAGATCTTTATATACAATGCATTTTATTGCTTCAAGTTAAGTTGGATGTAGGCAATCAACTGCTCCACATGTCATTGAGTTTTCAAAAGCCACATCACAACTAGCAAAAAAGCTTTGCATTGCATTTCTACAACTCTCACAAGACTTTTAGTTGCAAAAAGAAAGATCATCATATATTACATATTTTATTTTCTTCAATAACGATCTCAGATCTTTATATACAATGCATTGTATTGATTCAAAATAAGTTGGATGTAGGCAATCAAATACTCTCACATGTCATTGAGTTGTCAAAGGCAACATCACAATTAACAAACTAGCTTTGCATTGCATTGCTTCTCACAAGTATTGAGTTGGAAATAATACAGATAATCATAGATGAACCCCCCCCCCCCCATCCAAACACTCTCAGATAGCATTTTTAAATGCATGATCATAGAATGTTGGTTTGATGTGTGCTAATAAGAGCCATCACAAATAAAATTGTGTGCTACAAATATCACAAAAGCAATGCATTTGTAAATGTCCATGAATCTGTGAATCCAAAACTCTCAGTTTAACATCATTGAGTAGTGGATTCATTTAGCTAGGTCACGGATCCAACCAATAACCATATCCAACTGACAACAGATTCCACACATAGGTATGATAAATCATGAACTGGTGACATATAACATATGGTATCACATAAAAAATCTTGAACTAACTCACCACATATCACAGATTCCATAACCAAGATCACAAATATCACAGCTTACAAGGCTAAATCAGATAGATCGGACAGATACATGAACAGAAAGACAGGGAGAGATAACTGAACCTAAATAATCATGAAGTAACTCATCACAGATCACAGATTCCCTAACCATGATCACAAATATCACAGATTGCAAGGCTAAATCAGATACATCAGATAGATACATGAACGACAAGAGAGAGATAGAGAGAGAGAGATAATTGAACCTCCCTTGTTCTTCTTTTAGCCTCTTCCATTCCGAAAAGTAGATACACAGAAATTCATCAACAATACTTGAATTTCTAAACGCTCCGGAGGGTCATCCGGATCTAAGTCGCCTTGAGGTTGTGTCTCGTCGGAATTGGAGTCAACGGCATCGGGAAAGAACTTCGACTCCGGTACATATTTGCCGTCATCATCTTCGGAATCACATACCCATTCACCGGTGAAATCAGATTCACCCATAACAGCTTTGATCGAAACCCTAACCCTTGAAATAGCAAGTGTTTCGGTCGATTTGAGGGGAAATCAACCACGAACCAACAACAGTACTACCAGATCTATTGTGTAAAGGCACTAAAACCACCACCGGAGTTGAAGACGACGGTGGCGATGAGATTTGGGGAAGAACAGCTGAGAGAGAAAGAGAGAAATGAGTGTTTTGTCGGTTGGGTAGAGAGAAATAGGTTACGTTAGTGTAATCAGGAGATGAGGGGTTAGGGTTAGGGTAATGGGTTAGGTTAGTATAATGGGTTGGGTTGATTTGGGTTAATTAGTGTTAACTTGGCCTGATTTCTATAATTGGCCCAGTAATTTGATCCACATGGTTGATGAAACAATTAAAAAAAAAATTGCCCTGCAATTTCAGAGGGGTAAATTTGTATTTCACCTTGTTTAAGGTTACTTTATTTGGAAATGGGAAGAAAGGGTGGGGACGTCCCAAAAAAGAAATTGGGAAGAAAGAGTAGGGAAGGAGTTGGTACTAGACAAATATTACTCTGAAGAATTTTTATTATGCTCTCGTCTTTTTTTTGGGGGAAAATTATGCTCTTTATATTTAGAAATACGATATTCTTTAACTAAAATTGTATTTTTCAAGTACCCAAAATGAAAATTAATATTTTACTGGGAAATTAATCAAAGGGTAAAAGACAAAATGCACCCTCCTTAGATGGGTTATATACAAAAACGTCATTGTTCGGGGATATACAAAAACCACCCATGTCGATGACGGGCGTTAGAAAAATACCACCCTTCTGTTAATGTCAGTTGAGAGGGGGTGCAATATGACCTTTTTATGACCATTTTGCCCTTATTTGTGTTTCGGGTTTATTTTGTTCGTGTTCTTGGTGTTCTAGGGGTTCTTGGTGTTCTTGGCCACTACCTCCACCACTACCACATCCCCAGCACGACAACCACCGCCACCAAAGCCACCGATTCACCACCAATAAGACCGCCACCTTCCCCACCACCAACACAAACTACCAACAACACCAAACTGTTGGGTGTGTGACTAGTTGAGGCTTGATTAGTTTAGGTTTGAATCTCCGCCACCACCAAATTCCGCCACCGCAACTACCACCACTGAATCCCCACTAGCAACACTGCCACCACCACGCCGCCGCCACAATAATAACAAAACAAACAAACAACCAACAACAATAAACAACATTTTTTTATCAAGAGCCTCAAATCTTTGATTGAAAAGGCGTACAAAACAATGCACCTACCATGGCTGCAAAATTAATTTCCCCACCAAGAAATTAGCAATTTTTCAACACCCAAATTGAACCACTAAAATTCATCATCGCCAGCAAAATCAAGAGACAAACAAATCAAAGCCATGTTTCACTGTTAGAGCATCAAACAGAATATGCAAACAAAGAGAGGAAGAGGAGCATCTCCGCCTCCAAACACAACCCAGATGAAGTGGGATTCCCCAGTTGCCAAAATACAGCCTCCACAGTGAGTCAAATGCAAGAAGCCCGTATCCAACCTTGAACAGAAAAAATGGAGAAAACAACAAACACATTGGACCAGAGTGAACCCTAAATCAGCCTGCAGAGTGAAATGTGTCCTCGCCGACGGAAATGGGTAGGATCTGAGTCCTTCGAAGGTTAGGGAAAGGCTCAGATCTCTTTGCAGTGATCGGCGGCGAACGCATAGTCGTGGCTGCAAATAGAGTGGTCATAAATGTCTGAGTTGCCACACAACAAGAGGATCCGATCTCCCTGCCTGAATCACCTGCTCGAGAAAATGCATCATCACAGCCTTTTTCTCCTTTCCCATCAGGTTGTCTCTCGCTCTAATCTCAGGAGTCAATGACTCATCAGTCTACCTCTGGCCTCTCTTCTAGGAATTCACTTCCAGCGACGAAACCCTATATGTCGATCCCGATCTCTCGCTCCTCGCCGACGACAAGAGCGGTAAGTCTCTGATTTTATCGGAGGCGTTTCAGATATACATGAAGTTCAAATTCAAGCACACGACGAAGAATTCGTCAAGGGAAGGGGAAGGAAGCAGCTAGGGTTACAAAGTGAGGTTGAAGAAGGAAAAAAAAAAGTATTTATAGTGTGGAATTTTCCCCCCAAAATGAGGGGTAATATATATATATTCTTACCCCTCCGTTTGTGTGCCGTTAGCTACTAACTCTGACATGGGTGGTTTTTGTATATCCCCGAACAATAAGGGTGTTTTTGTATATAACCCATCTATGGAGGGTGCATTTTGTCTATTACCCTTAATCAAAACATACTTTGATCTTCTATTTTTTATGATATCATTTTAGGATAGTTTCCTATATAATAATAATTATAGGCTTCTGTTAGATTTTAACAAAACACACACGCGCAATTTAGTGTTTTCCAAACTAATTTTCTACTTCTCTAGTGAGTTTCCTGTATATTAATTGGTTATAGAACAATGACAAATACTCATTGGTTATAGACCACCACGTGGTGCTCTTTCGGAGTACCAAAAAAATTCTCCATGTTAAGAGAGCTGAGAGTACAGTTGTGCACGTATTTGTTAGAAGGTCTCTCCAATTTGCTGTTGATTATCTTTTTACTGAACAGCCCGATGGGCCTCTTCTATGCTGAATTTTTAGATGAATTCCTCTTTAGGCCTATAATAAAATCCATATTTCAGCTCACAAAAAACGAGTTCCCTGTTGTGCTTGTTGGACAAATTGATTTTAGAATAATATTTTTAATCAAAGTACATTTTTTATTGGAAATTAATCAAAACATATTTTGATCTTCTATTTATTATGATATCCTTTTAGGAGATTTTCCTGTCAATTAATAATTATATGCTGCTTTTAGTAGTAGTGTTTTTTCAAACTTTTTTTTTCCTCTAGTGAGTTTCATATACAATAATTGCACTTTATTGTTGGAACTGGGAAAGCAGTGCGTGATTGTTTGTTCATCTTCTTTGCCTCGATCATCGGGCCATTTTAATAGAAACATATGCTTAGTGTAAGTTCAGCTTATTTCAAAGGCTTGAAACAGCCAATGGCTTGAAACTGCTTTCAAAGGTTTGAAATATACATTGCAGTATTCAACATGAACTTAAGGCGAGCTTTTGATTCTAATCTGACTCATGATCCCCTATTCTTGATTATGTTATTTGATGATGACAGACAAACCATTTTGGTACTATAAACTGTGGCTAATCAAATTAGTTTGAACAAGTTTTTTAAGGGATAAGTAGTTGCTATTTTGCAGGGACTCTTTCCAAAACTGTGTTCTTACAGAAAAGGAAATTAAATTGACAGATTGATTGTGAAAACATATCTAAACCTTCCTAACATACTCAGCTACAAGATTAAGTCAATATCATTGAAGATATTGAGCAACTAGCCATTGGGAAGAGTTGTTGGACAAGTCAAGATATGCTGCTGACTTTTAGGAAAGTTTGTTTAGAGAAGATCCTGAAGTCTGCAATTCAAATTAGCTGCATAAGAGGTTATGAATAAAAGAATAGAAGAGGGAGAACGAACACATACATACTCAGACATTCTCAGGATTAACAAGCAACACAAAATGAGATTCATTTGACTCAATCCACTCATCATAAGATCACTGAACATTCTACTGCTTCATCAGTTCTCAGTGTTCTTCTTTCTGATCTATATTTGTATACCATTTAGATAATATTTCTTACATCTTATTATCGTGATTTGTTCAAGTGAAAAAAAGAGAATTTTTTTTTTGATTCAGTTAGCTAGAACAGGTACTAGACAAGCTATAACACAGTAATGAAACTCTTTGTGCTTGAGATCTAGGGCTTAGCTTTTGATTAATAAGAATTGAGTTGAAAATCCTCTAGGGATCAAGTCCCTGAGGTAGAGATGCAGGTCCAAGTGGACTGAACTCTATAAATCTCTGTGTCTCTTTCATTTATCTTGATGTTCTATACCTAGCTTATTTGCTGCACAAAACACGTGTTCAGCTCAAGGGCTTGAAAGCCATTTCAAGGCCTTGAAAACTCTCAGTATTAATTCTACCATATGTTTTGATTGCAAGGACTTGAAATTGATTTCAAGGCCTTTAAATACTCACTGCTTGCTATAAAATTCTTTGAAACAACTCTGTTTGCAAAAGTTTTCATACTCTATTCAACCCCCCCCCCTAGAGTATTGATCATGTATTCATTCCTACATTATCGTCTTTCAATTGGTATCAGAGCTTGTATCACTGCATAGATTTAATCATCTTGTGATTATGAGTATTGTAGGTGATGGTGGTTTCCCTCAGGGATGAGTTGCTAACAGACATCCTCTATTTTGTGGTGATAACTTTGTGCACTGGAAAGCCCTGATGAAAATGTTCATTATTGATCAAGATACAGAGTTGCAGACTATCATAAAGAATGGTCCTCACACATTCTATACAGAGAAAATATGGGATCAGAACTCCCAAAACTGAGGATTCACTTTTTGCTTCTGAGTTAGAACAATTTTCTAAAAACTACATAGCTATGAAACTATAATATTGTGCTTTGAGGACAGATGAATTCAACAAGATTTCAGGTTGCAAGACTACCAAAGAAATATGGGACAAACTGGTGATAACCTTTGAAGGAGCCAGTCAAGTGAAGCAGTCAAAGACCAACATATTTCTTAGACAGTATGAATAGTTTAAAATTAATGGAGATGAGTCCATCAAGGACATGTTCAAGAGGTTCGCTGACATTGTCAACAATCTTGACTCTTTGGGAAAATCTTTTTCCAATGAAGAGAAAGTCAGGAAAATTTTGAGAAGCCTTCCCAAAGCCAAATTGGAACCAAATACTACTGCTATTGAAGAGGCTCAAGATCTATCATCACTTCAACTTGATGACGTGCAGGGAAAGCTGCTTACACATGAGATCTCCATGAATGAAGTTGATGGAGAAAGTGTCGATAATCTAGCTTTCAAGGCTAAATAGAATGAGTCATCTCAAAGCCTTGAAAATGAAAAAGATAATGATAAAGATCCTTTTGCTATAAGTTCCAAAGTCTTGACTAAAATTTTCAAGATGAAGAAGAAATTTGGAAACAAAGATTTCAGTAGGGATAGACACAAATCCTCCAGTAGCAAAGACTACAAAGGTAAATCTTCTTCCCATGGTAATAAGTCTAGAGTAATGAACTGCTTTGAGTCTGGTGATGTAGGACATTTAATTAGACACTGTCCATACAATAAAAGCAAACACTTTCAGAAGAAAGAATGTTATGATAGCTTCTCAAGTGATTTTGAATCTGAGGAAGAACAAGCCAACCTCTTCCTTATGGCCAAGCATGATGAAAGTTATGAAAAGGAAATTGAGGTAATGGTAAACTATTTGATTTCAAAACCAACGGATGTACTCTCTGATAATCTTAGAACAATGCTTTTAAATGAAGAGAACTATCTGAAAGAAATCAGGAATTTGAAGGAAAGGTTCATGAGCAATCAAAAGAGAATTTGCATCTGGTTTGTCAAAATCAGAATCTTGAAATTTCTTCTGGGATTTCAAGGCCTTGGAAATCAATTTCAAATCCTTGAAAACTCAAGTAAAGGAAGTAGTCACTGAGAACTCACTTTTGGGTGATAACATTGTTGCTCTGAGACATCAGTTTGAAGAATTAGAGGAACAAAGGACTACTCTAACTAAGAAATTTCAAGATAACATTGTTCCCTCAAAAAAAAACTAAGAAATTTCAAGAATCCAAGAAAGTTATTACCAAACTTGCTGGCTCAGAACACAATTTAAACATGATTCTTGGAGGAAGCTTAAATTCTGTTCACAAAACTGGTATTGGTTACAATCCAAATTTTCCCAGAAAGAACAACACCAGACTTGTGAAGGCTAGTAGCAGAACTTCTCCTAAGTGTCATTACTGCAACAGAATTGGTCATGTTAAGATGACTTGTCATTTTAGAAGAAGAGACCCTCACATAATGAGGAACACTTTTCCATTTCAACTTAAAGGACAAGTTAGACATATTTGGGTTCCTAAAGAGGTTAGACCGCCTAACATGGTTGACCTTGAATTTGAATCTCAATTCCACACTTGGTCTAACAGCTGGGTAAGACAGTGAATGGTTTTTGCAGGCTACCACCAAGAGAAAAGAACATAAATGGTTTATGGATAGTGGTTGATCCAGACACATGAGTGGAAAGAGATATTTATTCTCAGAACTAAAAGAGCAATCTGAAAGTTCAATCACACTTGGTGACAAAGTCAAGTGCAACATACTAGGTATTAGTAAAGTTTGTACAGACTCTGAAAATTCAATTTATGATGTCTATTTAGTTGATGGCTTGAAGTTCAGTTTGCTTAGTGTATTTCAGTTATGTGACAATATCAACAAAGTTATTTTTGAAAAATAGAAATGTGTGATGCAAAATGAGAAATCTGGAATTTTCATCCTCACTGCTTCAAGGTCAAACAATGTTTATACTTTGCACACTAACAACGTTGCGGGAAAAAGCCTGGAGAGTCTCAAGGCCTTGAAAGAGGATTCAAAGCTTTGGCACAGAAAGCTTGGGCATATTAGCTTGCACACTTTGAACAATTTAGTTTCTAAAGACCTAGTAAGAGGTCTGCCTCCATCAAGTTCAAGGATGAAGAAGTATGGAAAGCTTGTGCTCAAGGTAAACATACAAGGAGTTCATTCAAGAGACAAATCTGGAGCACTTTCTGAATTATTGCATATGGATCTTTGTGTTCTTATGAGAACTCCAACTCCAAAGGGTATGAAGTACAAGTTACTTATTTTAGATGATTTCTCTAGATTTACTTGGTTAGTGTTTCTTAGAGACAAATCTGAAGCACTTTTTGAATTTTCAAATCTTTGTAATGAACTTCAAACCTTGAAAAACCTGCCTATGCTTCTATTAGAAGTGATCATGGTAGAGAATTTGATCAACTTTAGTTTGATTTATTTTGTGCTAAGCATGGCATCTCTCACAACTTCTTTGCTCCTATAACTCCTCAAAAGCATGGTGCTGTTGAAAGAGCAGGACTCTTGAAGATATGTCAATGACAATGCTTCTGGAAAACAAATTGCCAAAATCATTCTGTCAAAAGTTGTGAACACTTCCAACTATATACGTAACAGGTGCCTGATTAGGCCTATCTTGAAGAAGACTCCTTATGAGCTTTTCAAAGGAAGAAAGCTAAACATCTCTTATTTCAAACCTTTTGGCTACACGTGTTATGTTCACAACAACGGTAAGGACAATCTTGGTAAGTTTGATGCCAGAAGTGATGAAGGTATCTTTCTTGGTTATTCTCTGACCGTCTGACACGAATTCTTACGTGTATGAGCAAGTGCACGGTCAAGTAATATAGGTGTGGTATTTCAACCCCGAGCTATCGATCCCACGAGGACAGACTTGAGATTATTTAATTAGTTATTAACTTGATACTGTAACAGGAGGAAGAATTGTGATTTTTAAAGAGTTGTCACCCTCAAACAGGTGACAGAGATAAAATAAACAACTAAACTAATATTTTTGTATTTTTTATTTAATAAAACAGTTGGAGAAACTAGGCAATCTCTAGATCACCTAGGGCTGTAGACGATTTCCGAATCAGCTATGTAACACGTTAACTCTATTCTAGTTAAGCCGGGTAATGGTACTCACAATCTCCTATCGGTCTCATGTCGTTCTACGTCACGGTTTACTTGGTGTCATGTCGGTCCACCTACATCTACCGGTCCGTTCTAGTAGGCTAACGACAATGTACGGAATGATGTCCTCTCAATCCACCACCACACAAACACCTCACTATCTCCTACCGAATCTACCCACTAAGGCCAATCCTACACACTTCTCTTCGCAGTCTCAGTGATTAAGGATTGTTGTTCATATCTCATCACAACTAGGTCTAAGTCGCTCTCACGCACTCGCTAGCTAATTAACAAGTCCGGTTAATTACTCCACTCGTGCAAGGGAATTAAGCACACTATATGAACAATAACTAAAAACAAATATTAACTTTAAGCAAGAAATTGATTCACGAATAAACCCTAAGTATCATGACTATCAAATCATAATCTAGCCATGTCAATAGACTGGATTCAATAACAAGATCAAGAAACTAAACATCGATTCAATGAATCTAAATCCAAAAGCATGAAACAAAGTCTCAAATCTGGAAAACGTGTTGTCTATATAAACCTAAGCTCTCTAGAGAAGCCTAGCAAAACGTCTAGCTACTACTAACAATCGTAGCAACACAACATAGTTTCTCCATACAATTGATTAAAAGAGGGAAGAAGAGATCAAACGCTAGAAATCGTGAAGATTGGCGCGATCCGGGCTCTTCTCCTTGCTTGAGTTTGCTCCCAATTGAGTCTCCTTGCTCTCCTCCTTGATCGTGGCTCTCAATAGACGTGAATGATCACTTTTCCGTCCCTAGGTCGTCCTTCTATCATAACCCGCAGAATTCTTCAGTAATTGCACAATATCCCCCTGAAATCTGCTCCTGACTTCAATAGGCCATAACTTCTTCGTCTGAACTCGGATTTAGCTCTGTGACCTATCGTTGGAAAGCTCTTTGAGTCTAATTTCATTTGGAACTGGTATATCCACCAAATTATTTTTAGAACTCCGGCTAGGATCAAAATAGTGCAAACTGGTCATCCAAGCTCCTCCAATTCGGCTTCTCTTTACTCCACTTGAGTTCCTGTTGTTTCCGAAGTTCGTTCCATGCTTCCTATCAACCGATTAGCATCCGTTCCTGCCAAGACAACATGAACAAACATACCAAGCGATTATATTTGACAAATAACAAAGAAATATGCATAGAAAACGCCCGGACTAACAATATAGCACATGGTGAACAACAAGTGATAAAACGACCTTTATTCTCTAACATTGGGCTCAAATCACTCTCAAATACCTATTAACATGTTGTAAATGCTAAAGAATTATATCCCCTAAAAGGCGCTATCAAACTGCCCCACAATTACACTTTTGCTCGTCTCGAGCAACAATGAAGCACAAACCCCCACACTTGAGACATTGCATACATACCACAACCAAACCAACGCATACCCCCACCACTTTGAATACTTCACTTTCCGCTAGCCAACACGACTCACGACTCAATACACAAAGACACGACTATGCAAACTACATGATATGTACAATGAAACTCAAGTATGTACAATACAAGGAATTAAAGAACATATTTTTTTTTTCTTTTTCGTTAGAGATTGGGCAATCTGAAAGACAAACCGGCATGTCATAAGGCTCTCACATCTCCTAGAAGATTCTATAACTTCATTGATCAGTAGTGTAGGGTTTTGATTCATGGATCGCGCAAACGGAAGCATAATCAAACAAACAACCATGCAAAACCCTCCAAGGATCACAAGTCTAGATGCATAACGATAGTAAAGGCAAGAAATCATAAACACACCTTTGGGTTCTCCTTGATGACTTCAAACGCGAATAGTGTCACGTTCTCTATAGTTGATCCACGCCTAGAGTTGTTCCTAGATCTCCAATCTCCTTGGTGCTAGCCCGGATTGAAAGGAGGGTGAAGGAATCACGCAAAACGAGGCACAAAAGGGGGTTTCGGCCCCTTTGTGGCGTCGGGGACAAGGGGCGGCGGCAAGGGGGGCGGCGTCCCTCTTTGCTTGCTCTCTCTCTCTCCTTTGTTCTCTCCTACTCTTGTTATGATCTCTCTAGAGCATAAAAGTGTGTGTAGGGAAGGAAGGAGGAGGGTCCTTTATATAGTCCAACAACTCCTTGTTAACTACCTAAAGGACTTATTCTAGTCCTACTAGAATTCAATTTAGTCCCTTCCTTGCAAATTAGTCCCTACTAAGTTTGCAAGGGTTTGCAAAGTGATCCTTCTAATTAATTAATCCAATTAATTAATTCCACAATCTAGTACAACTCTATATAGCGTGTGACCCCATAGGTTCTATCTAGTTGGTAGCAACTCTTTGCTAATATGGAGCGGTTTCTAGCAAAACATCCATTCTAGCCAACTAATAGAATAGTCATCTAGACAACCTTGTACAAGTAATTGTCTCATCCCTTTGCCTCCATATCCGGATTGGACACGAGACATACAAGTCACACTCGTATATCCAATCCCTAGTTTCTCGATCCATGGAATAGCCTTATTCGTGCAAATAACATCAATATCCCATATATTGATTTATTTGAGTCTGGCCAGACATTCTATAAGCACTATCCTCGAGTGGCCTTGGATATTTGCTCCCGTTATGTGGGAGGGGCAAATCCTCTCTACGTCCACTACGATCTCTAAGCTTGCTTCTCATTGTATCCAGTACACGCCTTTATAACTACCCAGTTACGGTGTAGCGTTTAACGCTACCAAGATCACAATGATCCACAACTAGAATATCTAGTGACTTCAAGTCTAAGGATGACAATACCATTGTACCCGAGAAGCACTTGTGACTCAACATAACGTGTATGTAGCCTTCTCGGTGATGGGTCAATCCAGTGCAACATTCCGTAATGTACACCTATGTGTTGGATCGTGATATCTCCATACCAATCCAACCCCATACTAGTCTATAGATGATTGTCCCATTTAATCATTATACTTGACTAGGGATATTTAAGATAAACAACACGATTGTAAATCTAAGGACTTCATTATATTAAATATCCAATAAATAATAAATGAATTTCTAGCCAATTACAAATTCATACTAAACTAGATTGCCTCTAGGGCATCTATTCCAACAGTCTCCCACTTGCACTAGAGCCAATCTGGCGCATCTCGTATGCCCATACTCCTAGTGTGCCCTTCATGCTTCCACTGCGTGAGAGGCTTCGTAAGCGGGTCTGACAGATTATCATCTGTAGGAATCTTGCATATCCGAACGTCTCCTCTATCGATAATATCTCGAATCAGATGAAACTTCCTGAGCACATGCTTGGACTTCTGGTGCGACCTGGGTTTCTTTGATTGCGCGATCGCCCCAGTGTTGTCACAGAACAACTCCACTGGATCCGCAATGCTAGGGACCACACCAAGTTCAGAAACAAACTTTCTGATACAAACAGCCTCCTTTGCTGCGCCATTCGCAGCAATGTACTCAGCCTCTGTTGTAGAATCAGCTACCGTCTCTTGCTTGGAACTCTTCCAGCTCACCGCTGCTCCATTCAGGCAAAACACATATCCCGACTGTGATCTAAAGTCATCTCTATCGGTTTGGAAGCTTGCATCAGTGTAACCCTTTACACGCAACTCTTCCTCACCGCCAAACATCAAGAAAGCATCCTTAGTTCTTCTCAAGTACTTTAGGATATTCTTGACAGCAATCCAGTGACTCTCACCCGGATTGGATTGGTATCTGCTTGTCATACTCAAGGCATATGACACATCTGGTCTAGTACATAACATGGCGTACATGATAGACCCTATGGCCGAGGCATAGGGAATCCTACTCATGCGTTCCTTCTCAATCTCATTGGAAGGACAACCACTCTTCGAAAGAGTGATTCCATGTGACATGGGCAAGAATCCCTTCTTGGAATCTTGCATGTTGAACCGTTTCAACACCTTGTCAATATATGTACTTTGACTTAGGCCTAGCAACCTCTTAGATCTATCTCTATAGATCTTTATACCGAGTATATAGGCTGCTTCCCCTAAGTCCTTCATTGAGAAACACTTTCCTAGCCAATCTTTCACAGATTGCAGCATGGGAATGTCGTTTCCAATGAGTAGTATGTCATCCACATACAAGACCAGAAAAGCTACAGAGCTCCCACTAACCTTCTTGTAGACACAAGACTCATCTTCGTTTCTGATTAAGCCAAACTCTTTGACCACTTCATCATAACGTCGATTCCAACTCCTAGAAGCTTGCTTCAATCCATAAATGGATCGTTGCAGCTTACAGACTTTGTTGGCTTGCTTTGGATCCTCAAAACCCTCCGGCTGTATCATATACACGTCCTCGAGGAGATTCCCATAAAGGAATGCTGTTTTGACATCCATCTGCCAAATCTCATAGTCGTAGTATGCTGCAATTGCAAGTAGGATTCGGATGGATTTGGTCATTGCGACTGGTGAAAAGGTTTCATCATAGTCAATACCATGAATCTGTCTGAATCCTTTAGCCACCAATCGGCCCTTATAGGTAATCACATTACCATCCATGTCGATCTTCTTCTTGAAGACCCACTTGCACCCTATGGGTCGCGCCCCATCAGGTGGTTCCACCAAAGTCCATACTTTGTTGGTATACATGGATTCCATCTCAGATCTCATGGCCTCAAGCCACTTCTGCGAGTCTTGGGCCATTCATGGCCTCCTCATAGGTAGTAGGCTCATCATCTATGAGCATCGTGTCACCGGAATCAGTTACGAGAAGTCCGTACCTCTCAGGTTCCTGGCGCACTCTACTAGATCTACGAAGCTCTTGTGTTACCTGAACAGGTGGATCCACAACTGCTTGTGATTCCTGTTCATGTTCCATAATCGGTTCAGTGATTTGTGGTTCTTGAACCTCTTCAAGTTCTACATTCCTCCCACTTGCTTCTTTAGTGACAAACTCTCTTTCTAGAAACACGCCGGTCCGAGCAACAAACACTTTGTTCTCGGTTGGATTGTAGAAGTAGTATCCCTTAGTTTCCTTAGGGTACCCCACAAATTTACACTTATCCGATTTAGGCCCTAGCTTGTCTGATTGTAAACGTTTTACATAGACATCGCAGCCCCAAATCCTCATGAACGACAGTGTGGGACGCCTCCCACTCCACATCTCATATGGTGTCTTCATGACTGATTTAGATGGAACACGGTTAATGGTAAAAGCTGCACTTAATAGAGCGTAGCCCCAAAATGATAATGGAAGATCGGTTTGACACATCATAGACCGAACCATATCCAATAGGGTTCGATTCCTCCTCTCGGACACGCCATTCCATTGTGGCGTTCCGGGTGGAGTGAGTTGGGATACGATCCCACACTCTCTAAGATAGTCGTCAAACTCTTGGCTTAAGTATTCTCCTCCACGATCCGATCGTAGAGCCTTGATACTTTTGCCAAGTTGCTTCTCTACTTCATTCTTGAATTCTTTGAACACTTCAAAGGATTCGGATTTTGCCCTCATAAGGTACACAAATCCATATCTACTGTAATCATCAGTAAACGTAATGAAGTAGACGTAACCACCCCTGGCAGGCGTGGCAAATGGCCCACACACATCAGTATGTATGAGCGCCAATTGCTCACTAGTCCTCTCACCTTTCTTATTGAAAGGGGACTTTGTCATTTTTCCTAATAAACAAGCTTCACATGTCTCATATGATTCAAAATCAAATGAGTCTAGTAATCCATCCTTATGGAGTCTAGATACACGTTTCTCATTTATGTGGCCTAAACGACAATGCCACAAATAAGCAGGATTTAAATCATTTATTTTAATCCGCTTGGTATTAATGTTGTAGACAGGATTACTTAGATCAAGGACATAAAGTCCACTAAATAATTGCGCACTAAAATAGTGAATATTATTCAAATAAAAGGAACAACAATTGTTCTTTATTGAAATAATAAAACCTTCCTTGTCCAAACAAGAAATAGAAATAATGTTTCTGCTCATAGCAGGCACAAAATAGCAATTATTTAATTCTAAAACTAATCCTGAAGGCAGAGATAGCTCGCAAACGCCTATGGCCAACGCAGCAACCTTTGCTCCATTCCCAACGCGCAGATCTACCTCCCCTTTAGCCAATCTTTTACTTCTCTTTAGATCCTGCATATTTCGACAAATATGAGATCCACATCCAGTATCTAATACCCATGATGTAGAGACAGTTAAATTGACATCTACAACAAAAATACCTGGTGGTGGTGGAATCACTATTCCAAGCCTCTTGTCCTCCAGATATTTTGGGCAGTTCCTCCTCCAGTGTCCAGGTTGACTACAGTAGTGACATTCACCCTTAGTCACGACCTTGGCAATGGCACCAACAGGCTTAAGGGCTTGTTCCTTGGACTTAGCAACTGACTTGCCTTTGCCCTTGGAGGAAGATGCAAACTTTTTGCCCTTTCCTTTATGCACCATCATAATGGCCTTGCCCTTACCCTTGTTGATGCTCTGTTCAGCCGTCCTCAACATGTTGAGCAAATCTGGCAGTGGTTTAACGATCTCGTTCATGTTATAGTTCATAATGAACTGTCCATAACTCTCGGGCAACGATTGCAACACGAGATCGGTTGCCAACTCTTGGCCGACCGGGAACCCAAGCCGGGCGAGATTCTCCAAGTACCCGATCATTCGGAGTACATGGGGTCCCACCGGGTTCCCTTCTGCTAGATGACATTTGAACAGTGCCTTTGAGACCTCATACCTCTCTACCCTCGCCTGCTCTTGGAAGAGCTGCTTTAGATGTTCGATCATATCGACAGCATTCATGTTCTCGTGTTGCTTCTGAAGCTCAGAGGTCATGGTGCAAAGCATTAGGCAGGCCGCATCATTTGCGTCATCAACACGCTTTTGATACGCCTTTAAGGCAGCAGGTGTCTGATTCTCTGGACCTTCAGGAACATGCTCCTCTATTGCGTACAGCTTCTTCTCTTGCTTGAGAACAATTCTCAAGTTTCTGTACCAATCGAGAAAGTTGGTTCCTGAGAGCTTGTCCTTCTCAAGGACAGATCGTAGGGAATGTTGTGAACTCGATGAGTTGTTTGCCATTTGGAATTCTACAAAAAGGAAAATACGCAAGTTTTAGTATTTGTGAATTTTTGACTATATTTAATAATGGCTAGTTTATTAAATATAGCTCCCACTATTTTACTACGGATTAATAACCCTCAAGATATTAATGCGGAAAATATCCTTATATTTTCTAGTGGGCCAAGATCCATCTTTTTCATCTCCTTATGAGCTTGCTTTGGCAAGTCACCCATAATTCGATTACTTCTTAGGTAGGAACAATTCCAATTGCATCTCATATGCAACTCTTGGTTCAATCGGGCAAATAACTACTTATTTATCCATCCATATGGATAATCCCAATTGATTGCCTCTAGGTTTCTTAATCAAATTAATAGCCTAGTTGTGTTCAACCTCTTATCTAAACAATTGCACATTGTTACGTGCCATCGCATTCCATCATTATGAACCAAGTCGCCATGCTTTGGCACGCACGAACTCGATAAATAATGATGATAATGAGTGTTTAAATAACGAGAAGGCAAGAACACAATATTTAAAATTTGAGGGATTTTTCAATTCAATTTTAATTATTTTAGTTGATCAATATCAACTAATCTATCTATTTGAGTTTGGGCACAACTCCAAATAATAGATCCGGGTTGTCTAATTATCTTATTATCCTAATTGCATGCATCATCCATACACCAACCACACAAATAATAAGACAATAAATAAACAACCACAAAACAGAAATTAAACGTGATGTGGATATGGCCTTTTCTAGACTAAGATAATTCCAAGCCAATGGAATTATCTATGAACCCTAAACAAACACATCTCCATGCGTCTCGATCTTTTGGTCCATCCTTCATAGTCATGTGGTGTGCTCCATGCTCCATGCTCCATCTTTTGTGGCTCCTTTGGCTTTGGGCTTCTTTTCTCCAATCTTGGCTAACAATCTACTTTATCTAGCACTAGCTAATATCTATACTAAATAAAATAAATCTCACAAGTTGAGAAAAAAAAATGGCACGCAGGCCATAAAACCCTAATTAATTATTACAACTAATTGATCAGCTCGCAGGCCGTAAAACCAAACCACAAAATTAAACATCCACATCAAACCACATCTTAAGGCCATATCCAATCACCATGCGATTTGCACATAAACAGTTAAAATCCAATTTTAACGCGCTTGGTCAATTTTAATTGATTTTAGGATTTCTAGGGTTAAAACGGTCCATGGGCCCAACAATCAAATTGCCCGGGCCCAAATAAGTGAACCATAAAGCCCTAGGGCCGGCCCGGCCCAGAACCCGCAAGCTAGGCCCGCGGGTTAGGGCCGCCCGGCCCCTTTAGGGCTCCAAGCTTGGGCGGCAAGCAAGGGGGCGGTCCCCTAGGGGGCCGAACCTCCTTGTGGAGGTTGTTTCCAAAACAACCTCCTTGCTTGGAGCCCAAGTTTGGTTGTTTCCTTGTTGTGGGAGAACTCCTTCTTCCCCAAGGATGCCCAAACCCTAGATCTAAGATCCTAAAATTTCTCAAACTCACCAATTCATGCATCCAATGCAATAATTGGGTCTTGTTATGATTAATTCTTTGACAAATTGCATCCAATGCTTGATTTGTCTTGTTTTACGCGATAAACAACAAATTAAGGTGTAAAACAACAAGAATGTAACACATAAACTACGTTTATGCTCTATGACCCCAGGCTCTGATACCACTGTAGGGTTTTGATTCATGGATCGCGAAAACGGAAGCATAATCAAACAAACAACCATGCAAAACCCTCCAAGGATCACAAGTCTAGATGCATAACGATAGTAAAGGCAAGAAATCATAAACACACCTTTGGGTTCTCCTTGATGACTTCAAACGCGAATAGTGTCACGTTCTCTATAGTTGATCCACGCCTAGAGTTGTTCCTAGATCTCCAATCTCCTTGGTGCTAGCCCGGATTGAAAGGAGGGTGAAGGAATCACGCAAAACGAGGCACAAAAGGGGGTTTCGGCCCCTTTGTGGCGTCGGGGACAAGGGGGGGCGGCAAGGGGGGCGGCGTCCCTCTTTGCTTGCTCTCTCTCTCTCCTTTGTTCTCTCCTACTCTTGTTATGATCTCTCTAGAGCATAAAAGTGTGTGTAGGGAAGGAAGGAGGAGGGTCCTTTATATAGTCCAACAACTCCTTGTTAACTACCTAAAGGACTTATTCTAGTCCTACTAGAATTCAATTTAGTCCCTTCCTTGCAAATTAGTCCCTACTAAGTTTGCAAGGGTTTGCAAAGTGATCCTTCTAATTAATTAATCCAATTAATTAATTCCACAATCTAGTACAACTCTATATAGCGTGTGACCCCATAGGTTCTATCTAGTTGGTAGCAACTCTTTGCTAATATGGAGCGGTTTCTAGCAAAACATCCATTCTAGCCAACTAATAGAATAGTCATCTAGACAACCTTGTACAAGTAATTGTCTCATCCCTTTGCCTCCATATCCGGATTGGACACGAGACATACAAGTCACACTCGTATATCCAATCCCTAGTTTCTCGATCCATGGAATAGCCTTATTCGTGCAAATAACATCAATATCCCATATATTGATTTATTTGAGTCTGGCCAGACATTCTATAAGCACTATCCTCGAGTGGCCTTGGATATTTGCTCCCGTTATGTGGGAGGGGCAAATCCTCTCTACGTCCACTACGATCTCTAAGCTTGCTTCTCATTGTATCCAGTACACGCCTTTATAACTACCCAGTTACGGTGTAGCGTTTAACGCTACCAAGATCACAATGATCCACAACTAGAATATCTAGTGACTTCAAGTCTAAGGATGACAATACCATTGTACCCGAGAAGCACTTGTGACTCAACATAACGTGTATGTAGCCTTCTCGGTGATGGGTCAATCCAGTGCAACATTCCGTAATGTACACCTATGTGTTGGATCGTGATATCTCCATACCAATCCAACCCCATACTAGTCTATAGATGATTGTCCCATTTAATCATTATACTTGACTAGGGATATTTAAGATAAACAACACGATTGTAAATCTAAGGACTTCATTATATTAAATATCCAATAAATAATAAATGAATTTCTAGCCAATTACAAATTCATACTAAACTAGATTGCCTCTAGGGCATCTATTCCAACAGGTAGAACTTGCGGCCAGTTTCGTCAGACAGAACGGGCACGAACACAAAATAAGTTGCTTCTGCACACTCATCAAACATATCCCTAGCACTTACCACCCGAGCTATTTATCCATGGGTTTCAATTGTTGACGGCTTAGGACGTGTAGGATAGGATATTTAGAAGCACAGTCCTAGACGTCATGATACATCTCACAAATACCCATTCTCACACTCCCTCACCAAAATCCAAGGAACCCCACCGAACTAACTACTCCGGCCCCCAATTCCTCAATATTGGTGCAATGTCGTTCTCGCAGTCACAAATGTGAAGAAGTGATCAAGATCATAGCTAATCTCCTCGGTCTCCATGAAGTTTAATTTCTGGCGCCCTATTCCATTTCAGTTCAATTTCCTTTTTTTTTTTTTAATCCGACACAATATATCACATGGAGCTCATAGTAATAGCAAATATCCGAGGAGAACACTCCGTCAAATCAAATAACGTAGGGGTGGAATGTGTCAAATAAAATGTGTAATCACTATATGTCGACACCCCACACTCAATGTAAACCACATCTCGAACCCGGTAATCAATGTAACACGTGCTAAATCCAACCAATCCTCCTCATCACCTAAGATATAGAGAATAATCATACAAATCGAATCACATCCTCCTATAAGATCAATCAACCCCACCCCATGACGTGCGGAAAAAGTATCACGCACTACGGCACTCCACCGGTGGTCGTGGTGTATGGACACGACTCACCGCCACACCGACGTGTGCTGTCGTCTCTATCTCACCCTCACATCCCCTCAAAAGATGACATGTAAGAGTATCCACGTAAGATGTATAATATCAGCTCACCCTCAACGAACATCCCCAACTCAACTCCCTCTGTCATGAAGCATAGGAAGGGACCATTCTAACCAGTGATGAAAGTCACAAGAAATGGCTTCCTAGGCTTGAGGTTGTGAATAAAAGGGGTAGATGGATAAAATTGGGATAACTAGTGGACCTAGGCGATGGAGACGGGACGTGAGGTCCCCATAAAATCACTCGCACAGTGACACGCTCCAACTGCAAGTGCACAGTTGTCGGTGTAGTGATAATATTCCGGAAATTCGGGTTGTCGAACCCAAGAGACTTCTATCCACATTAGTTAATAATTTCAATCCTTATGTGGGTCAAGCGCAGTTGTTTGTTTTCTAATTCCTACTGAAAAATAAAAAACAAGAATCCCAATTAATTCGATGAATTAATTCAATGAATTAATTCACGATTAACAGAGATTAATTTGTAGGAGTTTCTTAATAAGATGACAAATTCTGGATATCTCTACGGATCACTAGGAATTTCACACTATGTTGGATTTACGTTTTGCTAACACGATGATTCTTTCTCTAGTTAAAAGAGCACTCATACGTTGAAGATTTCTCAACCAACTTCTACGCTTAAACTATCATAGCCGATGTCTCTAGTCTAACCAAGTTCAAGTGTGCATTAAAATCGTTAGTCTACTCTTTGTTCTTAACTAACTAGCAAGATTTCTCAACCCTATATACGGCTAGTGTGTATTTCAATTTTCCAGGCAACAAGCGTAGATATATCTATCGTTTACGACATAGCACAATTCTATTAATACGTCTACCAATAGAAAAGATAGATGAAAAGCATAAAATACACATAACTAGACAAAAATTCATCAATTAAGCTTAATTCCATGAGAGCAAATCCATAAATAACCAAACATAGTGATCAAAACCTAGTTTCCTATGAGATATCCCGATAAAGAGGTTTAGCTACGCTTACTCGTGATCAAAACACAAAGATTCATGATAAAAATAGCAAAAACTAAAGAAAATAAGAGTTTAGGAATCAAACGAAGAATCCAATAGCTCCCAAGCTTAAATGGCAACTCCTAGCTCTCCAAGATGTGTTTCGTACGTGATAGAAACCTCTAAGAACTCTCCTAACCTGATCAAATACGACTTCATAATGTTTAGAGCAAGTTACAAGTTATTACAAAAATCCCACGAACGTTTCTGAAAATTTTGTGTTGAAAAGTAGGTCGTGCGACCTAATAAGTAGGTCGTGCGACCTACAGGGCGTGACAACTAGGTCGTGCGACCTGTCTGGTAGGTCGTGCGACCTACTTAAACCCGCTGAAATCCTCCATTAGGTCGTGCGAACTGTAAAGTAGGTCGTGCGACCTAATGCCTTAACCAATTTTTCCAGCTTTTTCCAATGTTGCTCTTCATGCTTCCGAATCACCTCTCGAGCACCAATTCTTCGTTTAATCCTCCATTTTGAGCTCTCTTCATGCCTCAACACTCGTATCATCTGTTGATTCAAATACCCTTGAATGTGTTTTGGTTGGTAATTGTTTTGAGTGATGAAAGACAAAGACAAATACATAAGCAGCAAAGCACTTCAGATACTCCAAGGCCTTGAGATACTGACATAACTTCAAAGCCTTGAGAGTTTTTTTATTCTGCTACATGTTCTAACAGTTCTGTGTTGCAGATTGGATATCTGATTATACAGATCAAGGATTTACTGCATATACTTATGGTTTACACTATTTACATATCTAACACAATTGCAGATGATCGGAACAGGAAGAATCAAAGCTATCTGGGTTTAACTTTGAATATCTGTGAAGCAGGTTCAGAGCTCCAAGGCCTTGAGATGTGCCTTGAGCTGCTGACAGTTTTTACAGAACTAAGTTGATTCTTTCTTGCAGGTTGTGATTCTTATTATTGTGATTATTCATTGACTTCTAAGAGTCTTAAACTTGTTTTTCATGATTTATATGTATTAGAAGGTATACAGGTTACTGTTCTAATCTTTTAACCACTTTTATCAGAAACTGAATAACCAAACAGTCTTAGCACTGTTATCTTTTTGGATTTTGTTGTTGCTGTGTTTCAATGCTGTTGCAGGGCTGTTAAACGTGCAGGAGCAATCTCAACAAACTCCAACAAATATCCACTTAGAGCTGTTTGAATTTCAGTTGAAAACAGAAAGAGGATTTGTAGGAACTGAGATCCTAACATCTCTCAATTAGTTGCAGCTGTGGATAAAGGAGACTGGTTTGAATTTTGAAGAAGACAGAGGCTTGCAGAATACTCAGAAAGGTGTGACAAATTCGTGGGAGATCATTCATTCAAACACACAAACATTCAGGCTTCAATCCAGATTTCAGAACATCAAATCAATCCAGTTTCCAGAAGAACACATCCACGCCTCAACAACTTATCTCTTCTACTGTGTTCTTCACTTGTACTTTAATCTGTGTATCTTTTGATTATCTTAAACCTCACTTAACCTAGTGGTTAGTTGTTCAATTGAACAACAAGAGGTTCTTGTTATCTCAACATTTAGTAGTTGGAACTAGATAGGTTTGGAACCACAAGTTGTATAGGTGTAAGGGAAATCACTTAGGCTTGAAGATCTAGGGTTGTTTGTGTGTGAGTAATAAGAAGTGTTTGCCCAATCCTGGTGGGATTAGATCCCTCATGCAGAGATTAGGTCCATTGGGACTGAACTCTGTAAATTGCTTTGTGTTCTTTACTTTACAGTTTGTTTATTATCTGCTGCATACAACTCAAATCAAACTAGGGTTCAAAAGCTGTTTAGAATTGATAATAGTTCAAGGCCTTGAAGCTTTCTATTTTGCCTTTGAAATTTTCAGGCAGTTTACTAAAATCTCAAGGCCTTGAGATTTGAGTTTCACACAAAGTTATTCTGTTAAACTTTGAGTTTTGCAAAAAATTTCCATACTCTATTCAACCCCCCGCCCCTTCTAGAGTATTTAGGTCCTGTATTTAGTCTACATTACACACTTTCAATTGGTATCAGAGTCTGTGTCACTGTTTTAGATCTAACAATCTGGTGACTATGAGTAATGTAGGAGATGGTGGATTCTCACAAGGAAGGGCAGCCAACAGACCTCCACTATTCTGTGGTGATAACTTCATGCACTGGAAGGCAATTATGAAGATGTTCATCATAGATCAAGACATGGAACTGTGGTCAATAGTTTAGAATGGTCTCATGAGTACTATACTACAATTGATGGAGTCAGATGTATCAAGGCTGAGGAAAATCTTTCAGTCACTGAACTGGAGAAGTTATCAAAAAATTACAAGGCTATGAATCTGTTATACTGTGCTCTTAATGCAGATGAGTTCAACAGAGTGTCAAATTGCAAGAGTGCCAAAGAAGTATGGGATAAACTGGTGGTGACATATGAAGGAACTAGCCAGGTCAAGCAGACCAAAATCAACATACTTCTGAGGAAATATGAGTTGTTCAAGATGAACTCACATGAGACCATCAAGAGATGTTCAAAAGATTCACTGATGTGGTGAACAATCTGGAGTCATTGGGAAAGAAGTTCTCAAATGAGGAAAAGGTCAGAAAGATTCTGAGAAGCTTGCCAAAAGCCAAGTGGGAACCAAAGACAACAGCCATTGAGGAAGCTCAGGACTTGAGTCTTATTCAGCTAGATGATCTACAAGGAAAGCTGCTCACTCATGAAATGTCTATGAAGGATGTGGAAGGTGATTTGAGTGAAAACATCAGGAACTTAGAACTTAAGGCAAAAGACAGTGAAAAGTCTCAAAGCCTTGAGACTGAAGATGAGCCTGATGATGAAGAGACTTTAGCATTGATCTCCAAGGCCTTGGCTAGGATTCTCAAAAAGAAAAGAAACTCTGGTAACAGGGATTACAACAGAGAGAGATCAAGACCTTCAGGCAGCAAGGACTACAAAGGTAAACCTTCATCACAGTCACATAAAACTAAAGTAATGAATTGTTTTGAGTGTGGTGATGCAGATCATTTAGTAAGGGACTGTCCACAAAAGAAGAAGAACATGAACTTTCTGAAGAAAGACAATGAAAACAGAAGGAAGAAAGTCATGATGGCTTCCTGGAGTGATTCTGATTCATCAAGTGACTCAGTCACAGAAGAAGATCAAGCAAACTTATGCTTCATGGCAGAGCATGATGAGGAAAATTCATCAGACAGACATATTGAAGATATGGTAAAAAATCTACTTGCTAGTCCTTCTGATGTACTTCCTAAAATTCTCAAAAGTATGCTTTTAAATGAGGAAAGTTATAGAAATGAGACTTCTGCTTTAAATATTAAGATTCATGAGCAGGTAAAATAAAACCTGGACCTAGTTTTTTCAAACAAAACTATTGAAGTTTCTAAGACAACGCTTGAAAAAGACTTCAAGGCCTTGGACAGAAGGTTCAAAGCCTTGAAGGCACAGATAAAAGAGGTTGTAGATCAAAACACTCTTTTGGCTGAAAGATATGTTGATCTAAATACTCATTCTGAGATTTTAGAACAACAGATCTGTTCTTTGACTGAGAAACTTCAAGAGTCCAAGAAGGTCCTAGCTAGGTTTACAGGCTCAGAACATAATCTGAATCTCATTCTTGGAGGAAGTCTGAAATCAATGCATAAAAGTGGGATTGGCTATAATCCAAATTTGCCAAAGAAAGGCCAAACTACTTTTGTCAAATCTGGTAGCAGACATTCTCCAAAATGTCATTACTGTGGAAAAATTGGTCATGTCAGATTAACTTGTCCCTTCAGAAGATTAGAACCTCACATTATGAGGAATACTTACCCTTATCAGCTAAAGGTACAGGTTAGGCAGATATGGGTTCCAAAAGGAATTAGGCCACCAAACATGGCTGATTCTGAGTATGACTCAAAGTTCTGCACTTGGTCTAACAGCCTGATGAGGCAATGATTTGTTTTTGCAGGATGTCACCAAGGCCTTGAAAGATCAGAAATGGATATTAGACAGTGGATGTTCCAGACATATGAGTGGAAAGAAGTCTCTATTTACTGAACTTACAGAAAAATCTGGAGGAACAAACACACTTGGTGACAAAGCAAAATGCAATATCATTGGTATAGGTAGTATTGGTAATGGTTCTACTAATTCTATATCTGATGTTTATCTGGTAGATGGACTTAAGTATAATCTGCTCAGTATCTCTCAGTTATGTGATAAAGGTTATAAGGCTATTTTTGACAAGGAGAAATGTGTGGTGCAAGATGAGAAATCTGGTGATTGCATACTCACTGCTCCTTGATCATATAATCTATATGCTATGAGTACTAACAGTGTTGCAGGTGACAAGCTAAAATGCCTCAAGGCCTTGAAGGAAGATTCAAAGTTTTGACACAGAAAGCTTGGGCATATTAGTATACATACCTTGAATAAACTCATCTCAAAGGACTTGGTAAGAGGTTTACCATCACAGAAATTTTCTGATGATGAGGTTTGCAAGGCATGTGTACAAGGTAAGCAAACCAGAAGCTCATTCAAGCCAAAGAACTTTGTAAGTACTTCTAGACCCTTAGAATTGCTGCATATGACTTGTGTGGTCCTATGAGAGTTCAAACCCCAAAAGGTAAGAGGTATATGCTTGTTATAATTGATGATTATTCTAGATTTACTTGGGTGATATTTATTAGAGACAAAACTGAAGCTTTATCTAAATTTTCTAGACTGTGCAAAGAGCTTCAAACTTTGAAAATTTTACATGTTGCATCTATTAGAAGTGATCGTGGTAGGGAGTTTGATCAACTTGACTTTGATTTGTTTTGTGTAAAGCATGGTATTTCACACAACTTCTCTGCACCTAGAACTCTACAGCAAAATGGAGTAGTTGAAAGGAAAAATAGGACACTTGAGGATATGTCCAGAACCATGCTTCTTGAAAGTAATTTGCCAAAGTTCTTATGGGAAGAAGCTGTTAACACTGCCAATTATGTGTTGAATAGATGCTTGATTAGACCTATATTGAAAAAGACCCCCTATGAACTGTTTAAAGGTAGAAAGCCTACTGTTTCTTATTTTAAACCTTTTGGTTGTATCTGTTTTGTGCATAATAATGGTAGAGACAAACTTGGTAAGTTTGATGCTAGTAGTGATGAAGGTGTATTTCTTGGATATTCTCAAACTAGCAAAGCTTATAGAGTTTATAATAGAAAAACCAAGATTGTGGAAGAGAGTATTCATGTAATCTTTGATGAAAGTACTAAGGATTCTCTGAGTGAAAGTTTTGCAGATCTAGATTTGAACAAGCATGAATCAGATGATGATGCTGTGAAAGAAGACAAAGGCAAAACTAATGTGCAGAATCAATCAGCAGAATCTCAAGGCCTTGAACCTCCTGCTGAACCAAAATCTCAAAGCCTTGAGACAGAAGCTAAAACTTTCTATGATGCTCCCTCTACTGTTTCAAGGACTCAAATCCTTGATGGAGAATATTCTTGGGTACCAAGAAAGAATTTTAAGTACCTTGCAGACCATCCGGCTGATAACATTATATCAGATCCATCAACTGGAACTCAGACAAGAGGACAGTTGAAGAACTTGTGTGCTTTTAGTGCATTTGTATCTTTGATTGAGCCTAAAAATGCCAAGGAAGCACAAGAAGATGTAGAATGGATCATTGCAATGCAGAGTGAGCTGAATGAGTTTGAAAAGAACAAGGTATGGAATCTGGTTCCCAGACCTAAAGAGAAATCAGTTATTGGAACCAGATGGGTATTCAGAAACAAGCTTGATGAGAATGGAAAATTGGTAAGAAATAAAGCCAGACTTGTAGCTCAAGGGTATAATCAGGAAGAAGGTATAGATTATGAGGAGACTTTTGCTCCTGTTGCCAGGTTAAAAGCTATTAGAATACTTATTGCATTTGCATCTCACAATCACATAAAGCTTTATGAAATGGATGTTAAATGTGCTTTTCTGAATAGATATTTACAATAAGATGTTTTTGTAGCACAACCACCTGGTTTTGAAGATGAAAACTTTCCTGATCATGTTTATAAACTGGACAAAGCTCTTTATGGGTTACAACAAGCTCCAAGGGCTTGGTATGACAGACTTTCAAAATTTATACTTGCAAATAATTTCAAAAGAGGCCTAGTTGACAAAACTCTTTTCATTAAACATCATCAAAGTGATTTTTTAGTAGTTCATATTTATGTAGATGATATTTTATTTGGTGCTACTAATGATGCTCTTTCAAAAGAGTTATATAGTCTGATGTGCAGGGAGTTTGAGATGAGCTTAATGGGTGAACTGAATTTCTTTCTTGGACTTCATATCCTAAAAATGAAGAAAGGAATTTTTGTACATCAAGGAAATTATACCAAGGACTTATTGAAAAATTACAATATGTCACAGTCCAAGGTGCTTAATACCCCTATGAGTTCATCACTCTCTTTAGACAGAGATTCAAATGGTAAGAGTGTGAATCAAAAGGAATACAGAGGTATGATTGGATCACTGTTGTATTTAACTGCTAGTAGACCTGATATTATGTTCAGTTTCTGTATGTGTTCTAGATTCCAAGCAGATCCTAAGGAAATTCATTTAACTGCAGTCAAAAGAATTTTTAGATATTTGAATGGAACCAGAGACTTAGGGCTTTGGTATCCATGAAGATCTAATTTTATGTTGAGTGGCTATTCAGATGCAGATTTTGCAGGATATAAAGTAGACAGGAAAAGTACTTCTGGATGCTGTCAATTTCTTGGATCTTCATTGATCAGTTGGCACTCCAAAAAACAAAATTATGTAGCATTATCAACTGCAGAAGCTGAATACATTGCAGCTGGTGCTTGCTGTTCACATGTATTATGGATTGCTCAGCAACTTAGAGATCTTGGCTACAATTTCAGAAATGTGCCTATTCATTGTGACAACACAAGTGCTATCTCAATCTCTAAGAATCATGTCCAGCACTCAAGGACTAAGCACATAGATGTGAGACATCACTTCCTTAGAGATCATGCAGAACAAGGTGATGTTGTTTTAAATTTTATTTCTACTTCAATGCAGATTGCTGATATTTTCACTAAACATTTGCCAGATGATAGGTTTTCATCTCTAAGGCTTGAATTGGGGATGTTAAACAAGGATGCATTGGTTTAGGGGGAGTATTAGTACTTATATGTGATTATGTGCTGAAATCTCAAAGCCATGAGATTATACTTTCTGAAGGCTTGAAAGTATAGCTCAAAGCTTTGAATTTTCTCAATCTGCAGAAAATCTCAAGGCCTTGAGATTGTTCTCCAGGTCTTGATAATATCTGTATTTTTTTTTTTAAAAAAAATGGATCATCAAATATTATATCTTATCTTTTTAAATAACTGTATAATATTTGAATTACTCAGAGAATTTTATAAAATATCCAAAAATATTTTTTCAAGATTCAATTTTGCATGTTGATTTAGCAGAGTCCTTTTATGACTCATCTTTTCTAACCTACTTAAGCAGAAAGGCAGGGCTTTTTCTTCTCAATCTCTCTCAATTCTCTACGAATCTACTCTCTCTCTCTCTCTCAGTTTCTCTCAATCACATTCTTCTCTCAAAACCCTAAACCCCAAAATGGAGCGCAAATCATCCAGAATTCAGCAACAGGGAAAAACTTCTGGCAGATCCAAGAAGAGGGCAAATAAGAAGGAGAAGATAGTAATTTCTGATTAAGATTCAGAAAACACTCAGAGCTTGCATGAGGACACTCCTCCTGCAAAGAAGTCCAGAACAGAGAAGGGAGATGAAGGCTCAAGCATTGATCCACAGCAAGAGACACAGACACAGGGTGTTGATCAACCTAGGTCAGAGAAAAAGAAAGGGGGAGAAAAAAAAAGACTGGTGAAGAGGAAAAGGGGAAATATGCTCAAGAAAGCAAGAAGATATCTGAAGGAGAACAAGAAAAGACCAAACTCTCAGAGAAGAAAACTCGGGTTAAGCAGGTTGCTGGTGCAACCAAGAAAGGTTATCAAGGTAAGAATGTACTTCCTACAGACTGGTTTGTTAGTTCTGAGGTTAGAACTGTATGGATGCAAGGTTATGCTTCATCTAAGGTAGCTTTCTGTAGTATGGTTTCTGAAGATTTTTTGGATAAATTGGATATAGACTGCATGATAAAGTTAAGAGAAACTGCTGTTTGGAAGATGTTAAATCCTAGTTCAAAGGCCTATCCTAGGTTAACTAGGTTGTTTTATCTGAATTTGGTTTCTGAAGGTGATGATAAAATGGTGTTAACTTCAAAAGTGGTTGGGGGTAGATTTGAGGTTAGATCATAGGACTTTTGCCAAAGTCTTGGCCATTCCTAGGAAATACAATGTTGGAGATTACCCTGATAAGAAGGAGTGTCTAGATAAGGCAAAGGAGTTGTTTTTTATTGAAGGTGTACCCTCTAGTCCAAAGCAGTTGACACACTTTGTGCTCAACTATGAAGCCAAAATCTTGTTTACAATTCTGATGAGAAGTGTAGTTCCTATGGAGAACTCAAGGGAGTTAGTAACTGATAAGGTTCTTATTTTTATGTATCTGATATCTCAAGGGTTTGAGATAGACTTGCCAACAGTTGTTATGGAGCATATGATTTACTGTGCAACCAGGACTAGAAACCATCCTCTTCCATATGCCAACCTGTTACCTCTTTTCTTTGAATACTTTGATGTACCTGTGAAAGGAGAGGAAAAGATTACTAGAGGTTTTGGGTTGATTGATGAAACTGCACTTCGGGGGTTTTGGGGTAGTTCAGACTGGGAAAGGACATTGGAAGTTTTATTCAGATTTGTCAAAGGAGGAACTTGCAGAGAAGGAGTTTGTGAAGCCTAAGGGGACTACATCAGGGAAAGGACAAGCCAATGAGTATTACTCTTTGTTGGTTGAGAAGTTAGAGGATCAGCAGGTTGAGATTGAAGATCTCAGACAAAGGTTATTTGACCTGTCAGCTGAATTCAACCAGTTCAAGGGCTTGATGAATGTTATGAATGGGAAGCTGGATGTTGTCATCAAGGGTTTGAATTTGGAGAAGATACCTTCTGCTACTAGTCATGACACAAGTGTGGATTCAGATGAAAGGCTGGGAGATTTTCAGAAGAAGAAGAAGAAGAAGCCAATTCCAGTGGTCCTTACTTCAAAAGATTTATGTGAACAAACTGATGAAGAAGATGCTGGTGAAGACACAGGTGTTGATGCAGCTATAGAAGGGGATTCAGTACAGGCTAAGAAGAAAGTGGATGAAATAATTCAAGAAGTTGTTGCAGAAGTGGAAGCTGAACAAGAAGGTAATCAGTCTGCTAAAGATGTTGCAAGTGAAGAAGAAGTTGGAGAAGGCTCAGAGAAAGGCCAGACATCAAAGAAGAAGTAGAGATCAGAGAATGCCAAATCCTTGACCTTCTATTTCTTTCTTTTCTTCTTTTCTGTTCTCAATGCCTTGACTTTTTAGTAATAATTTTGTTTAAGTTTTTTTTAAGACTCTGAGTAATGATCCAACATTTCTTCATCCTTATGTGATGAAAGTCAAAACGGGGGAGAAATTATGTGGTTTTATGTGGTTTTGTGTGGTTTTGTGTTTGCAGTATTTGAATAATAATAATAATACTTAGTTGTTTTGTGGTTTAATAATCAGTTTTGTTTATATTGTTGTGGTTATATGTAATTTTTTGCTGATTATCTATGGTATACTGGTTATCTATTTGGCATTATTGTCTATTGTATCTGCATTTTGTGGTTATCTAATTTCATAATAAGTGGCGGGAAAATCTATACAAGACTGTAGGTTTTGTCTTTCATCAAGAGGGAGATTGTTGATTCGAAGACCCTTGAATGTGTTTTGGTTGGTAATTGTTTTGAGTGATGAAAGACAAAGACAAAGACATAAGCAGCAAAGCACTTCAGATACTCCAAGGCCTTGAGATACTGACAGAACTTCAAAGCTTTGAGAGTTGTTTTATTCTGCTACATGTTCTAACACTTATGTGTTGCAGATTGGATATCTGATTATACAGATCAAGGATTTACTGCATATACTTATGGTTTACACTATTTACATATCTAACACAATTGCAGATGATTAGAACAGAAGAATCAAAGTTATCTGGGTTTAACTTTGAATATCTGAGAAGCAGTTTCAGAGCTCCAAGGCCTTGAGATGTGCCTTGAGCTGCTAATTTTTACAGACTAAGTTGATTCTTTATTGCAGGGTGTGATTCTTATTATTGTGATTATTCATTGAATTCTAAGAGTCTTAAACTTGTTTTTCATGATTTATATGTATTAGAAGGTATACAGGTTACTGTTGTAATCTTTTAACCAGTTTTATCAGAAACTGGATAACCAAATAGTCTTAGCACTGTTATCTTTTTGGATTTTGTTGTTGCTGTGTTTCAATGCTGTTGCAGGGCTGTTAAATGTGCAGGATCAATCTCAACAAACTCCAATGAATATCCACTTAGAGCTGTTTGAATTTCGGTTGAAAACAGAAAGAGGATTTGTAGGAACTGAGATCCTAAAATCTCTCAATCAGTTGCAGCTGTGGATAAAGGAGACTGGTTTGAATTTTGAAGAAGAGAGAGGCTTGCAGAATACTCATAAAGGTATGACAAATTCGTGGGAGATCATTCATTCAAACACACAAACATTCAGGCTTCAATCCAGATTTCAGAACATCAAATCAATCCAGTTTCCATAAGAACACATCCAGGCTTCAACAACTTATCTCTTCTACTGTGTTCTTCACTTGTACTTTGATCTGTGTATCTTTTGATTATCTTAAACCTCACTTAACCTAGTGGTTAGTTGTTCAACTGAACAACAAGAGGTTCTTGTTAGCTCAACAGTTAGTAGCTGGACCTAGATAGGTTTGGAACCACAAGTTATATAGGTGTAAGGGAAATCACTTAGGCTTGAAGATCTAGGGCTATTTCTGTGTGAGTAATAAGAAGTGTTTGCCCAATCCTGGTGGGATTAGACCCCTCAGGAAGAGATTAGGTCCATTGGGACTGAACTCTGTAAATTGCTTTGTGTTCTTTACTTTACAGTTTGTTTATTATCTGCTGCATACAACTCAAATCAAACTAGGGTTCAAAAGCTGTTTAGAATTGATAATTGTTCAAGGCATTGAAGCTTTCTATTTTGCCTTTGAAAGTTTCAGACAGTTTACTAAAATCTCAAGGCCTTGAGATTTTAGTTTCACACAAAGTTATTATGTTAAACTTTGAGGTTTGCAAAAAGTTTCCATACTCTATTCAACCCCCCCCCCTTCTAGAGTATTTAGGTCTTGTATTTAGTCTACATTACACACTTTCGTCATCTTCTCACGAGCTTCTCTAGCACTTGATCCATCATTCCTCGCTTTACTCCTTAAATATCGAGCTCGCCTTAGCTTCCGAAGTTCGTTTCCTCTATCCACTTGCTCCTCGCGTGCTCCGGCCCTGAAAATCACAACACGAACAGCCCGCGAATATCAAATGTGACAAAATAGGATAAATAGCACGTAAAATGATGCAGAAAATGCCCGAACTTCACATTCTATCATAAGAACTCATTTTCACAATTAATCACATGATTTACTCGAAAAGACACAACATTCTCCATTATGAGCATACAAAATGTAGCAAAATAAGCAATAAAATAACTCCGAAAACGGAGTTATCAACTACCCCCACACTACATTTTGCTCGTCCCGAGCAAATCCCAACTTTCACATCATATCCAATCCCCACAAAATCAACTAGCTTTCAACCCACCATATTGCATACATAACCGAATATTAATCTATTCGACGCAAACAAGACTCAATTCACAACTCGATTAATGCAACACATCAAGAGGTAGGTTGTTCTTTATAGTAAAGTTAAGCTTTCTATACTAACTATGGGGAATTACTTGTTGTCAAGTTTAGTTTCAATGCACACCTCTTGCCTATTTTCTTCATCATCCATGAGCACTGGTCTATGTGTATTGAAGTTGCCTGATCTCGCAAAAAAGAAAGTTATTTGTGTTTTATGCGTTAAGATCCAGTCTATATTTTCATTGCATCATCTTGCAGCATTAGTTGTATCGTGAGTCGTGTTAGAGTCCTTTGAGTCTTATTGGCTAGTAAACAATTAAATGATGTAGATGAGACTTTGCTCGGGACGCGCAAATGGCAAGTGTGGGGGTATTTGATGTCTCCTTAATAAAAGTTGTCTTTAGTACACTTTATATTGTCATTTTTATGCGTTTCGGTGCAAAACGGCGAGATTTGAGCCAAAATATGACGAAAATGCACTTTTGGATGTTTTTGAGCTTTAAAGTATAATCCGAGCGTTTCTTAATGGTTTTGAGTATGATTTTGATAATGTATCACATTTGATCTTCGCGGTAGTGTTCTGTTGTTTTTTGACAGGAATTACGCATGCGAGAATCAAGAGGAGAGAAGAAACAAGCTTCGGAATAGAAGAAAAAGGCGAATTTGGCGCGTTTTGGATGTTTTCGCCAAAATTGGGCAATAATTGAGAAAAACGAGAAAATGGTCCGGAAACGGAGATTTCTCTACATGGGCGAATTCTACATCGCGAAAGGAATCCAAATGTGCAAAAATCACATTCATCGGAGCTCGGGATCAAAATTCGGGTCCTTATTTGCTTTTCAAAAAGCTTAGTTGCTTTTTCAGGATGTTTTAGAGAAAATTAAGGATGGTTTGAGTATATTTTGAGTTCTACAATGAAGATGGAGGTGATACCGGTGTAAAATGAAAGTAGACTCGAAGAGCTTTCTAACGGCGGGTCACGGAGCTAAAACGGAAGTCTGGCGAGAAAGTTATGGCCCGGAGAAATTCTGAGAGAAAAAGCTGAAAAATTGGCTAAGGAAGTAGGTCGCACGACCTAATTAAAATTTTCAGCAACTTTTAGTAGGTCGCACGACCTACCAGACAGGTCGCACGACCTAGTTGTCAAACCCAGTAGGTCGCACGACCTACTTATTAGGTCGGACGACCTACTTTTCAGCACATAATTATCAGAAATGGCCGGGGTCAATTTGTAATTACTCCTAACTTATTCTAAACTCTATGGAAACGTATTAGAGAGAGTTAGGGCACTTTTTCGGTGAGTTTATCACGGTGGAGAACGTCTTGGAGAGCTAGGAACGATTGGAGAAGCTTTGGAGCACTTGGATCATTCGTTTGGCTTCTCAAACTTTGTTTCTTCTCTAGTTTTGCTATTTTGATCATGAAAACTTGTATTGTGATCATGTTTTGGAGTAGCTAAACCTTTTAAATCAGGACCCGAGTTTGGGGTTAGGGTTTTCATGTTGATTACGCGTTTTGTGATGTGAGATTCATGTTTTGATAAACCTAATTGATGTTTTTATATTTTCTATGATTGTTTTGCGATCTTCATCTCATCTAGTTAATTGGAGACGTCATGTTAGCTAGAACTCAGTTTGCAATTATTTGGTAACTCGGTACTTGTTCAAATCAGAAAAGCAAACAATCACCCGTTCTTAGTGAAAGCAAGAATTGGGATCGTTAGTGTAGAATTCAACGTTAATGCATGTTTAGGGATAATTAGAACTTGGTAACTCTGTTTTAATCTAACATAAACATAGGATGCTCACTTGGTAACTCGGTGGGTTATTATTTCTCGATTAGCAACATAAATTCGTATGTGTTTCACAAATCATAGAACGTCGTCAACAAGAGAATCCTAGCAATTCCCCAAACGAGGTGTCTAGGTTGTTCCACCCATATTCAATCTCAATATTTAAATACTTGTTTTGTCTTTTCAATTATTTAGTTTAGAAAAATCTCTCAAATTGCTTGCCCACACGAATTTAATAGCACTAATTGGTTCACGACAAGTCCTTTGGGTTCGATAAACCCGAATTTCCGGATATTACTACACACGACGGCCATACACTTGTGGTTGAATCGTGTCAAGTTTTCGCCAAAAACTTGACAACAAGAATTTCCCTTAGATCGTAGAGAGAACCTAACCTTACTAAGTACAAGAGTATCCTACCTCTTCGCGTGTGCCGGTAAGTAAGAGGCTACGCTAGGCTAAGCCACATCCAAGGTACGAGCTCCAATCCGCTAACGGTTTTAGAATGTTGAGGGGACATAAGGATAATCATGATGAAACACGTCCTAAAGCGTCACAGTATCACATTATAACCCACATCTCACATACCCTCACCACCATGATAGAAACCGCAACCCGAAACTCACCGTCACCGGCCCTCGATTCCCTCAAAGTTCGGTACAATTACGATCCCGTGGCCACCTTCTTGAGTCGTGCACGAAATTGAAACCGTCGTTACCGAAATAGTTGCTTCCTCCACTCGATTTCCGTTAAGCTCAATTTCCTTCCTTTATTCCATCTCTCCTTTTTTCTCTCTTTTTTTTTCTTTTTTTTTCATTTTCTATTTTTTAAATTTTTTTCTCTCATTTAAAATTCCACAATCAACACAATCCTTTCAAATGTACGAGTGTTATTCCAAGAGTAGTCAAACGAATATGTTAGGGGAAGAAAACAAACAACCCAATGAATGAGTATCACCTATAAAATTCATCTTCCCCTAACTCTATGAAGTACATGGTGCCGCCAAACAAAGCCGCAAACAAATCAACGCACATGTGTGGGGATGGAGTCGTCGCTAGCTCAATCTCGATGTCCGTGGTAAAAAGTCGACACCCCCACACTCGAATGTAATCATGTCCCCTCTCAAGTAGTCAAAAAGATGTTCGTCTCGTGCTTAATCCAACTGATCCTCCTACACCAAGATGAATGGAATCCGGTACCTAGCACGATCCACCAATTAAATTCACCCAACCCAGTTTCGTGCGGATTAGATGTCACGCACTCACGGCTCTCCACAACTGTGTCCATGGTGTAATGACATGGCACACCGCCACACCTAAGTGCGCAAGCCTAATCACTCACCCTCGCATCCCCTCGAAAATATCAAATGAAGTACAAGCGATCATGTAGGTTTCATATAAGTATATCATGAAGTACTCCCTCATTGAACCCCCCTCAACTACGACTCCCTCGTGACGCGCTAAAATGGTGATTCTAAACAATCTATGATGAAAGCCAAGAATACCCTAGGTCAAGAGGCTAGACAATAATCCAAGGTTCAAATCAGGTTTTCTAATGGTCCTACAAGGTGAGATCTAAATGCAGTGAGTGCTCTAATACACATCTTCGCACAGCTATTTCGTGTGCTACTACGAGGCGGGTTGGCGACTACCTAAGACGCACAGATGAATGTTCGGCTCGTTTAACTCACACCTAGCTCAGCTCTAGTAAGAAAACTAGGCACACACTTTCGATTTGAAAATCAAGTAAGTGTATAAAAATAGGTAGGTACTCCCGTAAAGAAAGTCTCTCTATACGTACTAAGGGGAACTCACATTGTCTATCTCTGTCGCAAGTCACACCCTATGCCTAAATTTCTCACACTCCTCAATCCTACCAATACTAAGATCTTTTTGATTGCCCTTTCTCAAATTTTAATTTTTTTTTATGTTTTAATTTTCCTTTTTACTCTACATGCACGGCCACTCGAAGAAGACTCGATACGACTCGATGGTAGGTAGACTCAAAGTAAGAAAACGTGCAATCATATAATACAAACACATATATATCACAAAACACTATGACACAAACACACTCTACGACAAGGACTACGAAACACACTAGGACACAAACATCCTATATGCAATTGGTTCATGCAGACACGGACTTGGCTAATATTCAGAAAATCTCACCCCCACACTAGAATGCTTCGTTGTCCCCAACGAATTTGGAGAAAAAACAAAGGGACTCGGCATTCTAATGCGAGGTCGGGCGGGCCTACTCGCTCTCCTCCGTCTCTCTCTTCTTGTAAGTACTCTTCATCTCTATCGGTGACTACTTCCTATTTCTTTTTATTTTCCGGTCACTTTTTTTACTCGTAGCTACACCCTTTCCTTTAGCTACGACTTTACCTTTCGCTTTATCACGACTCCATATTGTGTACAATAAAGTAGCGAAAATTCGACTATTAAATTAACAAAGAAATTACACTACGTGCACAGTGTCAGGATTGTGTGTATGGAAAAGAAGCAAGTACACAATTAACAGATAATTCCTAGGACACTAGTCAATCGCCCCCAAACGCCGCAACTAAGCGACAACAACAAAAAGTTGGGCTTTTACTCAATGTGCCTAAGACTCGATAAAATTAAATTGCGAGAGAAAGAATTATACCTGTGGCACCCGGAGTTCCTTACTTACGGGTGCCGTTTTCGCAAAAAAATCGACAAGAAAGGGTCAAATTTTGACCGCCGAATTTTTCCGAAAAATTTTCGCAATTGAAGACGCCCACGCACTCCTTACGCTGTCCCCGTCGAAACCCTGCTATAGAAAGCTTCCAGTTTGACCTCCAATTGCTTGAAGTTCATATTTGAATCTTTGAACCCTAGCTTTTCTCCTTGTTAAATTCACCCCACACAGCCCCAATCTGAGTAAACAACTTCCAAACTGTGCTCTTGCCACCGTGATGTTGCAGTGGTGGTGGTTGTGGTGGCGAAGAAAGGAGGAGACTGGGCGGAGATGGTGGTAGTTGTTGTTTTGCGCTGGTGGTTCGCCGGAGAGTGGCGTGGTGATGGCTGACTGGTTTGGGAGTAGCGGCGCCGGAGCGTATCGGTGGTGATGGCGGAAGGTGGTGAGGAATGGCGGTCGGACGGAGAAAAGACGGAGGAGGCTTCGGGGGTGTGTTGGTCGGGAGAGGAGGGGTGTCTGTGTTTACCCGATGGTGGTGAGGAAGAGCATAACCATTTTTTTTCTTTTTAAGTTTTGAGGATATACACTCGGCCCCCCATAAGCTTCAGAAAAAATGCACAACCCCCCCCCCTTTTTGGACCAAACTGAACTCCACCATCACTAGGTCGTGCGACCTAGTAACTAGGTCGTGCGACCTAGTAAAAGTGACTGTTTTCACCAACTAGATCGTGCGACCTAGTGACTAGGTCGTGCGACCTATATTTCACCCTGCAAATTTTTTAATTCCTCCCGGCATGCTTTTTCTAGCATTTTGAGTGCGTAAAAGCTCCCGATAAGCTCAAACACGATATTTCACCCCCACACTTGGGCTCCAACATGCCGTTTCACAATCTCGACCCGTAGCCCATGATTTTGACTTCTTTCGCCATTTCCGGATGCTTTTCATCGCTTTTTCTTCACGAAAACATCCTTTCTCGCCTTTTTGACGGTGCCTTTGCTTTTTCATGGATCTCCTCGACCTCGAGACTCCATTTACATTATAAAAAAAATTCCCAATGTCCGAGGAATCCTTTATTCTTCAAATTTGCTCTTCCAAAGGCCCGTTTGGCGATTCCGGATGTTTTTCCCTGCTATTACTTCACAAAAACATCCAAATGGCCATAACTCTCGCGTCCGGACTCCGATGTACGCGATCCACCTATCAAAGGAAAGCTCTCAACAACCCCCACACAATGGCACTCTTCAATTCAGCTCACGGTCTTGTTTGCAAAAATTTGCCTCATAATCCGTGCTATTGTGACGGCTTTCTCGGTTTTGCACTGCATTCTTCGCTTGCATCAAGACGGGGAGTTCAAATAGTTGCTCTTCACCAGGTGCGTGTTTTGAGTGTGTGTTGGAATGACCTCCTTCACCCCATTCTTCATTCCGGATCCCGATACGCGTTTTGGGCTACTATTTCTCGATTTTTATGATGTTCTTCACACGCGCATCAAGACGGGGGATTCGGAATAGGCCTTTTAACCTAAAATTCCTGCACACACTCATTGGAAAGATTAGTCCCACTCTCCCGCACCTCTCAAATAAATCAAACAAAATTAAAAAAAAAACTATACTAAAGCAATAAATAGGTTGGGTTGCCTCCCAACAAGCGCTTGTAATTTAAGGTCGACGGCCCGATCCAGTTACCTCATATATGTTAAGGACGTCCCTCCTCCTTCAATTTCTTGCTCTTGATCTTTTGTACCACATCATGTGCACTCACCACATTTGGCTTCTTCTCTTATTCCGGTGGATCTGGCCGCAAAACTGTAGGCAACCCAAGAGAAGGATCCACAGGATCTTCTCTAAACTTGATCATAGCCAACTTATTGTTTCCCTTGCTCGGATGAAATTCTTTGAACACCAGTGATGAATCCAGAGCCTTGATAGTAAGCTCCTCAGTCTCTAGATCCACATAAGCGCGCATTGTCTTCAAAAGCGTTCTTCCAAAGATGAGTTGAACATCGCGATCCTCCTTGATATCCACTATCACAAAGTCAGCTGGGAAGAAAAATGCACCCACTTTGACAAGCGAATTCTCGATCACCCCCTTTGCTGTAACATTTGAATTGTCTGCCAGTTGCAGACCCATCTTCACCGGGGTTGGCTCACCAATGCCCAATATCATAAATAGGGATAATGGCATGAGATTAATACTCGCGCCCAGATCACATAGACCATGTGTATGATATCCACCCCCAAGAGTGAAACCTAATATGACACTGCCCGGATCTCTAATCTTGGGAATGTCCCTCTGAATTATCGTACTACATGTCTCTGTCAGCTTCACCGTGGCATAAGGGTATATGCTCTTCTTGCCCCATAAGATTTCTTTCAAAAGTTTCTTGTACCTGGGCATCTGAGAAAGCGCTTCCACAAGAGGAATATTTTATATGTAGTTTTTTGAATATATCCATAAATCTTCCAAAGTGTTCCTCATCATTCCTCTTTATTGCCGCCGGATATGGTATCCGTGGCTCATAAGTAACCGGATTTGCAGTGCTCTTGGGCTCTTCTTTCTTCTCAACCGTGTCCTTTGATTGGGGACTCGCGGATTTGGGCAACTCTTCACCCAATTCTTTCTCAGTGGTCTTTGTAGCTTCAGCTCTCGCATGGCTAGGATATGGATGATCCTGAGTAGTATTGCCACTGCGAGTAGTAATAGCTTTTAGCTGCTCAGTAGGAGGAATGGTATTAGAAGGAAGCATACCTGGTGGAAATTTAACATTCTGATTGGCAATTTGCCCAACCTGCGTCTCATGACTCTTCATTGTAGCTTCCATAAAGACAATTCTACTCCCCATTCTATCTTGATTAGCAAGCAGTTTCCTCAATAACGCATTTGTCTCTTGTTCTTCTGATTGTGGGGCCTACTGTTGGGGAATCTGTCTTTCCGCTTGGTATGGAACATTTGGACGTTGAGCTGGTGCATATAATCCACTGTTTGAGTTGGCATAGCTGAAATTGGGGTGGTTGCAGTTATTAGGATGATATGTGTTGGACCATTGCTGTTGTCGTGGTTGACCCATGTAGTTCACATCTTCAATACCATCTCCATATCCCTGATTTCCATCTGCTACCATCTCTCCCACTGAATTCACCTGTGCCGATGGATTCATATTACTGAAAGACGAAGTCATCACTTCCATCTCGTGTTCGAATTTTTGCTCCACCATGGACTCAATTTTACTAACCAATGCTCCATCAGATTTTGTGTTTCTACGAGTCTCAGACCTCGTGGATTCACGTTTTTCCACATTATCCAGCAGATCCCGGCACCTCTGCAATCTTAAGCCCATAAAGTTTCCATGAGCCATCATATCCAGTTCGTTTGCAGTTTCTCTGTCTAGAGCATTATAAAAATAATGTAAAAGTTTGTACCATGGCTCTCCGTGAGTGGGGCATTTGCGAAGGAGCTGGTTGAACTTTCTCCATGTGTCTCCCAGAGAATCATCTTCCTGTTGCGCAAATTTTGTTATATCAGCCATCCGTTGAGCAACCTTGGATGGCGGAAGATACTTCCTGAGAAATTCCTTGCAACACTCTGCCCATGTAGCGATACTGCCTGCTGGAAGCTCCATAAGCCATGTCTTTGCTTTTCCCGATAAGGAGAAGGGGAAGAGCATGAGCTTTATCGTCTCGAGTGGAACTCTCTGATCATACATCGTGAAGTTAATATGCTCAAAATTGAGCAAGTGCTGGTGTGGATCATCACCTGGGGCTCCAGTGAATAAGCACTCATCCCGAACCATGTTTATCAATGGTTGGCGTATTTCGAAATGCGCGGTGTTAATTTGTGGCCTGACAATAGTTGGTTGATATCCCTACGGTATAGTTCTGAAGTAATCCACCAAATGACGCTCATCGTCTTCAACATTATTCACCTGTGCCGCCACATCTTGTGCATTATTCCCCCCATTATTATTGCTTCCCCCATTGTTGTTATTACCTCCATCGTTCCTCACTTGTACCCCCACACCAAGACGTGTTTGTGGATTTGGAGGGTTCAAGCGTGCCATAGCAGCTTGCACTTCAGTCAACTGAGCTCTGAGCTCCCCAGCTTCCCTTGCTCTATTTGCTGCATCTTCCACAGCTGCAACTCTAGCTTTCGCATCTTGCATACCTTTGCGGATTCTCTCAAACTCAGCTCTGGTTTCAGCATCCATGGTATATGAGCTTGATTTCCTCTTGTCTCTACGCTGTGCTCGTAACAAGGATTCCGGGTCTTCAAGTTAAGGATGCAAAGGCTCGTCTCTAGAACGGGACATGCACCGTACAAGCTAACCTGAAATCATGGATCACGCAAAACGTAGGTGATTAATAGATATAAATAGAAAAGTAAAATCCCTAAGTCTACGAATTATAACTAATTTACCAAAGTCCCCGGCAACGGCGCCAAAAACTTGACACACTCCAACTGCAAGTGCACAGTTGTCGGTGTAGTGATAATATTCCGGAAATCCGGGTTGTCAAACCCAAGAGACTTCTATCTAAATTAGTTAATAATTTCAATCCTTATGTGGGTCAAGCGCACTTGCTTGTTTTCTAATTCCTACTGAAAATAAAAGACAAGAATCCCAATTAATTCGATGAATTAATTCACGATTAATAGAGATTAATTTGTAGGATTTTCTCAATAAGATGACAAATTCAGGATATCTCTACGGATCACTAGGAATTTCACACTATGTTGGATTTACGTTTTGCTAACACGATGATTCTTTCTCTAGTTAAATGAGCAATCATACGTTGAAGATTTCTCAACCAACTTCTACGCTTAAACTATCATAGCTGATGTCTCTAGTCTAATCAAGTTCAAGTGTTCATTAAAATCGTTAGTCTACTCTTTGTTCTTAACTAACTAGCAAGATTTCTCAACCCTAGATACGGCTACTGGGTATTTCAATTTTCCGGTAAACAAGCGTAGATATCTCTATCGTTTACGACCTAGCACAATTCTATTAATACGTCTACCAATAGAAAAGATAGATGAAAAGCATAAAATACACATAACTAGACAAAAATTCATCAATTAAGCTTAATTGCATGAGAGCAAATCCATAAATCACCAAACATAGTGATCAAAACCTAGTTTCCTACGAGATATCCCGATAAAGAGGTTTAGCTACGCTTACTCATGATCAAAACACAAATATTCATGATAAGAATAGCAAAAACTAAAGAAAATAAGAGTTTAGGAATCAAACGAAGAATCCAATAGCTCCCAAGCTTCAATGTCAACTCCTAGCTCTCCAAGATGTGCTTCGTACGTGATAGATACCTCTAAGAACTCTCCTAACCTGATCAAATACGAATTCATAATATTTAGAGAAAGTTACAAGTTATTACAAAAAGCCCCCGAACGTTTCTGAAAATTTTGTGCTGAAAAGTAGGTCGTGCGACCTAATAAGTAGGTCGTGCGACCTACTGGGCGTGACAACTAGGTCGTGCGACCTGTCTGGTAGGTCGTGCGACCTACTTAAACCCGCTGAAATCCTCCATTAGGTCGTGGGACCTGTAAAGTAGGTCCTGCGACCTAATGCCTTAGCCAATTTTTCCAGCTTTTTCCAATGTTTCTCTTCATGCTTCCGAATCACCTCCCGAGCATCAATTCTTCGTTTAATCCTCCATTTTGAGCTCTCTTCATGCCTCAACACTCGTATCATCTTATCACGAGCTTCTCTAGCACTTGATCCATCATTCCTCGATTTCCTCCTCAAATATCGAGCTCGCCTTAGCTTCCGAAGTTTCCTCTATGCACTTGCTCCTCGCGTGCTTCGGCCCTGAAAATCACAACACAAACACCCCGCGAATATCAAATGTGAAAAAATAGGATAAATAGTACGTAAAACGATGCAGAAAACGCCCAAACTTCACATTCTATCATAAGAACTCATTTTCACAATTAATCACATGATTTACTCGAAAAGACGCAACATTCTCCATTATGAGCATACAAAATGTAGCAAAATAAGCAATAAAATAACTCCGAAAACGGAGTTATCACACAGCTGTTCCGTTTCACTACGAGGAGGGTTGACGACTACCTAAGTGACGGTGGTGTAGCGCTAGTAGGATAACTAGTCTGAGAGACAGCTACTCACAATTCTCGAGTGCATTGGCCCTATAGCCTTTCTACTCCAGATTTCCACATCTACCTCACCTCAGATTGTCCTACTACCTAGGGAATACTATCATAAAGCCCTCTCCTCGATTACTCTCTTCAATTGCCCTTTAGGATTTACAATTTTTTTATTTTATTTTTAATTTTTTTTTCGACACTATATGTAACTGGCCAACTCGAATAACCAACAAAATAAGGTAGGTGGACCCAATAAATAAAAGTGCAACAATATATACAACGCCTAAAATAAACGTGCACATGCAAAACTAACCGACTCGACACCAGCATGCCAACTCGACTCACTAACACTACATGTAACAAGGCTATGCAATGGCTAACTAGCGGATAGCTAAAAAATCCCCCGCACTTAAGCGCTTAGTTGTCCTCAACAAAAGATTGAATAAAATCAAGATGACTCGGCTGCTCAAATGTAGGGCCGGTGGGTCTAGTCGGAGTGAGTGCACGTGAGGTCTAGATTGAACTAAACAAGTATCCAACAATCTGAGTATGAGCAAGTAATAATTTTCAATCAAATTAAGCCCTAAGAGTGCCTAAGCAAGAATTAAAGTCGAGAGAGAGAAAATTGTACCAAATTTTTCGGAAACACGAGCAAGTGAAGGCAAGAGTACCTCCTTAAGCTCCTAGGTGTCCCCGTCACAAGTCTCTTCTTGAGCTAAGGCCAAATCCTACTCCAAGTATGCGAATTGGAAAAATTTATTCTTGGAGCTCTTCCTCTTTATTTTCCCCCACACTCAAACCGCTCACTATCTCTCAAAACTCCGCTAGTTAATGTTGATGGCGAGCTTGCAAGGAGCAAAACCCACCAAAAACTTTTGGATTTGGAGAAGTTTAGGGTTTTGTGTGTGTGAGTGTTCTTGAGAGTTTGAAAGGAAGAAGATGAATGAGGGTGTATTTGATCCGAAATTGGGGTGTAGGAGGGTTAAAACCCGGTTTTTTGTTTTAAAGAATACCCCCAAAATACCAAAAATGCCCTCAAAAAGTAAGTTGTCCAGACCATTTCGGCCCGTAATGGTTTGATTTCGGCCCGATATTTGGGAAACTCAAAACAGTAGCCTATTTCCATTTCGGCCCGAAATGCACTGGAACTTACCTTTTTTTGCTCTAATTTCTTCATCCGGTGTCTGATTCCTTCGATCTTCGCGCTCACGGACTCATCATTGAACTTAGAATCAAATTTTGGCTGAAAAATTCCCAAATTCCAGGGAATTTTTCATATCCTCTCCAAAATTTCTCTCTAGCGCAAGAATCGTGCCCCTTTAAACTTGTGTTTTCTTTCATCCCTCTTCGGATTCCGACGCGTGCAAATCCGGGCCACAACTAGTTGCAAATATAATCAATTAGTGAATAGCTACTCCTCGAACTCGATTAGCCTGTATTCCAAGATCCTATTATCAAATTGCCTGTTGTGCCTCGTTTTGCGTGCAATGCAGTGCACGTGCATCAAGAAGGGTAATCCGAAGGGTTCTTCGGTACCTGTGTCCCGCACACTCATAGGAAATATTAAAACAACTCTCTCTCACCCCTCAAAATAAAATATGGAGAACTAAATACAAAAATAAAATAACGAAAGTCCTACTCTACATTGGGTTGCCTCCCAAGAAGCGCTTGTAATTTGAGGTCGACAGCCCGACCCGGTTACCTCAACCGTCTAGGATAGTGAAGGATACTTAACTCTCCACTTCTTCTTCTTCCACCATCTTCTCTCAATTACTTTCTTCTCACGAGGTGCACCCCTATGCAAAGAAGATGGTGAGCAATTGTAGAAGCCGACTCTTTTCATCTTGCACTTGATCCTCTTGATCAACTTCCACAAAGTTCCACTGGGCTCAAATGAGTCTATGGCCATGAAATCATCCCAGTAGTACTCCTTCGGTGCTAAATTATCTTCATTAGACACATGCAGTTCACGCACACCCCCACACTTGCTGATTTCCAAATCCTCAATAGCAACAATCACAGGTGTTTCATCAGCTTCATCATCAGCACCCCTCAAGCTCTCAATGTATGTGTCATACTAATCATGCCAAGGCTGTAAGATAATTTGAGATCCCCTTGCAGAGAGCATTGCCTCCTCTATTGTTGGACTCACAACTCCACCCCTGTCTGACTCAGATTCTGAGTCCTCATAAATGGCAGAGTCCACCAATGGTTCATGGACACTGCATTCTTCGCTCGGCTCATGTATCTCTTCTTCCATGGCTGCAGCTTGGGATGCGGATTCCCGTTCTTTCTCCATCCTGGCCATCAGTGTCCTTTGCATCTCTAGGACAGCTGGTAGCCAATGAGGTTCATCCAAACGATCTTGTGATGGTGAACATAGAGGCTCGATTAGGGGCTCAATGTCTGGCATAGGCTCCTCTTGTGGCTCATCTGTAATAAGGGACATCCTTGTGATACGCGCTTGGATCTCCCCCATAATATTGTGCAAGTCTTCCATGCTCGCTGATGAGTCCTCTTGATGCTGATGAAGCTGTGGTGGATCGAATATGCATGCGTCTTCATACTTATGATCCTTCTTGCATTTGTAGCCCCAAATCATTGAGCCTGTGTCATCATTGTGCCAAACTCTGCATTTAGCACAGTAGTAGGGGTAATCAGATATCCCCTCATAATCCTCGTCGCCCCACATGCTCATTATGTCTCTTGCTTCCTGTGTTCCTGTGAAAACAACTCACAAGATACCCGTGAAAGCACAGAGATAGAAACAAAATAAAACAAACTAAAAGAAAAGTACTCTAAACTAACTCCTAACTAAATAATCTACCGTTGTCCCCGGCAACGGCGCCAAAAACTTGACACGAATTCCTACGTGTATGCGCAAGTGCACGGTCAAGTAATATAGGGGTGGTATTTCAACCCCGAGTTATCGATCCCACGAGGACAGACTTGAGATTATTTAATTACTTATTAACTTGAGTACTGTAACAGGAGGAAGAATTGTGATTTTTAAAGAGTTGTCACCCTCAAACAGGTGACTGAAATAAAATAAACAACTAAACTAATATTTTTGTATTTTTTTATATAAGAAAACAGATGGAGAAACTAGGCAATCTCTAGATCACCTAGGGCTGTAAACGATTTCCGGATTAGCTATGTAACACGTTAACTCTATTCTAGTTAAGCCGGGTAATGGTACTGACAATATCCTATCGGTCTCATGTTGATCTACGTCACGGTTTACTTGGTATCCTGTCGGTCCACCTACATCTAGCGGTCCGTTCTAGTGGGCTAACGACAATGTATGGAATGATGTCCTCTCAGACCACCACCACACGAACACCTCACTATCTCCTAACGAATCTACCCACTAGGGCCAATCCTACACACTTCTCTTCTCAGTCTCAGTGATTAAGGATTGTTGTTCATATCTCATCTCAACTAGGTCAAAGTCGCTCTCACTCACTCGCTAGCTAATTAGCAAGTCCGGTTAATTACTCCATTCTTGCCAAGGAATTAAGCACAGTATATGAACAATAACTAAAATAAATATTAACTTTAAGCAAGAAATTGATTCACGAATAAACCCTAAGTCTCATGACTATCAAATCATAATCTAGCCGTGTCAATAGACTGGATTCAATAACAAGATCAAGAAACTAAACATCGATTCAATGAATCTAAATCCAAAAGCATGAGACAAAGTCTCAAATCCGGAAAACATATAGTCTACATAAAGCCTATGCTCTCTAGAGAAGCCTAGAAAAACGTCTAGCTACTACTAACAATCGTAGCAACACAACAAAGTTTCTCCATACAAGTGATTAAAAGAGGGAAGAAGAGATCAAACGCTAGAAATCGTGAAGATTGGCGCGATCCGGGCTCTTCTCCTTGCTTGAGGTTGCTCCCAATGGAGTCTCCTTGCTCTCCTCCTTGATCGTGGCTCTCAATAGGCGTGAATGATCATTTTTTTTGTCCCTAGGTCGTCCTTCTATCATAACCCGCAGAAGTCTTCAGTAATTGCACAATAGCCCCCTGAAAATCTGCTCCTGAATTCAATAGGCCATAACTTCTTCGCCTGAACTCGGATTTAGCTCTGTGACTTATCGTTGGAAAGCTCTCTGAGTCTACTTTCATTTGGCACTTGTATCCCCTCCAAATTATTTTTATAACTCCAGCTATGATCAAAATAGTGCAAACTCGTCATCCAAGCTCCTCCAATTCGGCTTCTCTTTACTCCACTTGAGCTCCCGTTGTTTCTGAAGTTCGTTCCATGCTTCCTATCAACCGATTAGTATTCGTTCCTGCCAAGAAAACATGAAAAAAACATACCAAGCGATTATATTTGACAAATAACAAAGAAATATGCATAGAAAACGCCCGGACTAACAATATAGCACATGGTGAACAACAAGTGATAAAACGACCTTTATTCTCTAACATTGGGCTCAAATAACTCTCAAATACCTATTAACATGTGGTAAATGCTAAAGAGTTATATCCCCTAAAAGGTGCTATCACCATCAAAGCTTATAGAGTTTATAATGAAACAACCAAGCTTGTTGAAGAAAGTATCCATGTTACTTTTTATGAAAGTTATGATGGTTCTTTGAGTGAAAGTTTTGCAGACTTGAATTTAAACAAGCATGAGTCAGAAGATGAAGCAGATCCTTCAAATGGTTCCAAGGATAGCTTGCAGGTAAATAAGAGGAATTTTCAAGGCCTTGAAAATGAGTCTCAAAGCCTTGAAAAAGAACATCAAGATAATCAAAGTGAACAAGCCACTACTTCAAGTTCACAAAGACCTGAGAAGCTTCCTTGAGAACCTGAACCATGGAAACCAAGGAAAAGATTCAGATATCCTTCATCTCATCCAGTTGACAACATTATATCTAATCCATCCACTGTTACACAGACAAGATCACAATTAAAGAATATGTGTGCTTTCAATGCCTTTGTCTCTCTTATGGATCCAAAGAATGTGAAAGAAGCATTACAAGAAGCACACCGGATTATTGCAATTAATTGTGAACTCAATGAATTTGAGAGGAAAAAGGTTTGGAATCCGATTCCTCCACCTGAAGATATGTCTGTCATTGGGACCAGATGGGTATTCAGAAACAAGTTAGATGAGAATGGTAAGGTAATCAGAAACAAATAAAGATTGGTAGCTCAAGGCTACAACCAGGAAGAAGGTATTTATTATGAGGAGAATTTTGCTCCTGATGCAAGGTTATAAGCAATTAGAATGTTACTAGCATTTGCATCTCACAAAAACATGAAACTCTTTCAAATTGATGTCAAATGTGCCTTTCTAAATAAATATTTTCAAAAAGAATTCTATGTTGCCCGACCTCCTGTTTTGAAAATGATGAGTTTCCAGATCATATTTACAAACTTTACAAAACTCTTTATGGTTTGAAACAAGCTACAATGGCTTGGTATGAAAGACTGTCAAAATTTCTACTTGAAAATGATTTTAAAAGAGGATTAGTAGATAAAACCCTTTTAATAAAGACTCGTGAGAAAGATATTCAAGCAGTTCAAGTATATGTTGATGATATTCTATTTGGAGCTACTAATGATTCTCTGTGCAAGGATTTATCGAGTCTTATGAGCAGGGAATTTGAAATGAGTTTAATGGGAGAGCTCAACTTTTTTCTTGGACTTCATTTACATCAGATGAAGAAATGAATCTTTCTGCATCAAAACATGCATACCAAGGACTTATTAAACAAGTACAATATGTCTCAATCCAAGGTAGCAAAAACCCCTATGAGCTCTACATTGTTCCTAGGCAAGGATCAAACTGGTAAGAGTGTAAATGTGAAAAATTATAGAGGTATGATTAGATCATTGCTATATCTCACTGCAAGTAGACCAGATATCGTGTTTAGTTTTTGTACGTGTGCTAGATTTCAAGCTGATCCTAAAGAATCACACTTGGTTGTTGTCAAAAGAATTTTTAGATATTTCAGTGGTACCAAAGACTTGGGGCTTTGGTATCCTAAACAATTTAATTTCTCTTTGTGTGGCTATTCAGATGCTGACTTTGCAGCTTACAAATTTGATAGAAAAAGCACATCAGGGTGCTGCCAATATCTTGGAACATCCCTGATCAGTTGGGATTCAAAGAAACAAAATTCAGTTGCCTTATCAACAGCAGAAGCTGAATACATAGCAGCTGGAGCTTGCTGTTCACAAGTGTTATGATAGCTCAGCAAAAGAGAGATCTTGGATTTTATTTCAGAGATATACATATCAAATGTGACAACACCAGTGCAATATCAATTACAAATAATCCAGTTCAGCACTCAAGGACCAAACACATAGATGTTAGACAACACTTCATCAGATATAATGTTGAGAAAGGTGATGTTACTCTTGAATTTGTGTCTACTAACATGAAATTGGCAGATATCTTCACTAAACCACTGCCAGAAGATGGATTCTCAGCCCTGAGATTAGAATTTGGCATGCTAAATAAGGAAGCATTGGTTTAGGGGGAGTGTCAGGTAAGTATCAGGTAAGTACTATCTATTTCAAAGTTTTGAATAGATTTTCAAAGCCTTGAAAAACTTTTCAAAGCCTTGATTTTATCTGCTTCAGCAGCACAACTTTTCAAGGCCTTGAAATCATTTCCAAAGTCTTGAAAATAAGTTTGTATGCTATTTAGTAAACAAATTTGATCTTTCATTATTGGGTGTTATCTTTGTACATAATTGCTCAATATTGCCTTTACTCTTAAAAATTATTTCCTTTCAAAATTAGTATTATATTATTTCATTTCCCACATCACACACACACAATTTTGAATTTAATTGATTCTGCACAATCCTAAAAGATTTGGAAATATTTTATTTCCTTTTTAAATTCAAACTCTTCAGAATTTATCTTTTTTCTTCTCTCTCTCTTTCGTATCACTCCTGCCTTTCTTTTTTATACCCTCAAACCCTAATGATGACGAGAAGAAATTTTCATAGAATCAAAATGGCAAGAGGTTACAAAGAAAGTTTCTGAAAAGAAGAGGCAGACTGTAGAGGAAGAGGCTCAAACACTCAGAGCCCCAAGTGTAGAAAAGGCTCCTTCTCCTCCAAAAAAGAAGATCAAGAAGGATCAGACTTCAACTTTTAGCAAGAAGAAACAGCCAGATGAACAGATTGCTAGTCCTAAGAAGAAGAAGAAGAAGAAGAAGAAGAAGAAGAAGAAGAAGAAGAAGAAGAAGAAGAAGCTAACAAAAGAAAAGGAAAAGCATCAGAGTAAAAACAATAAAATAACACTGGAAAAGAACTACAGATCTATTCAAAGAAGCAACAATCCCTTGGTAGGAAATCTGGCATTAATAGCAAGTGGTCTGTTACTAATGTTGCTAGAGGACAATGGTTAGATGGTTTTTCTTCTAGATCAGTAGCCTACTGTAGTTTGATTAGTGTTAACATGTTTAGAAGTATGAATCTAGAGTGCATTAAGAGGTTGAATAAAAGTTGTCTTTGGAAAATTCAAAACCCTCCAGAAGTTGCCTACCATACGCCCACTAGGTTTTTATATCTAAAAATGAAGAAAATCAAGACTGTAAGCCTGGTGATTCAATCTAAAGTGGTTGGCATTAACATGGAGTTAGATCACTCAGAATTTGCCAATGTATTAGGTTGTCTCAAGAGGTATAACACAGACAACTATCCCAACAAGAGTGAACCCTTTAAACTGGATAGGGAAGAATTCTTTTTGCCTAATGATGCTACATCCTCTAAAGAGTTAACACAATTTGTGCTAACTGTTGATGCCAAAATTTGTTTACCATCTTAATGAGGTATGTAGTGCCTAAGGAGAATTAAAAAGAGTTAATGACTGACAGGGTGTTATACTTGATGTACTTGTTCATGCATGGGTATGAGATTGATCTTCCTTCAATTGTAATGGAACACATGCTTTATTCCCAGATCAAGGAAAGAAATCACCCTTTAACTTATGCCATATTGCTTTCTACTTTTTTTCAACACCTTGAGATTTCAAATGACAGAGAAGAAACTGTTACAACTGGTTTTTGGTATGCTTTATGAAAAATCCTTTGAGAGGATTGGAATCATGAAAACCAGTGAGGGTAATTAGAAGTTGTACTGTCTGAAGAAGATCTGCAATCCAAGAAGTTTCTAAAACCCAAGGTCTTGACCTCTCCTTCAAACCTACCCTCTCAATCTCAATACCTTTCCAAGGTGATTCAAAGACTTGATGTTCTGAAGAAGGATATGGACGAATTGAAGGAAAATCAGCATGATTTTGGCACTGAGTTCAAACTGGTGAGGTATATGGTTGAAAGCATCTTCAAAATTATCAATGTGATCCATGTGGAAGAGGAAGTCTCTCAGGCTTCAGAAGGATCAAAGAAGGCTGGTTCAACCAAAGATTTGTTCAGTGAGCATACTACTCAGGATGAAGCTGTTGGGGTAGTGGACAAAGGGAAACAAGTGGTTCAAGAACAAGATAGTAAAGAATAGGAACAAGATGATGCTGACAGTACAGACCCAGGGATGTTGATCAAATATCTTAAGAAGAAGAAAAAGAAGGCAAACATTCCAGAGATAGTGACTGAGGCTGAACTTTTTGATGAAGAAGTTGGTGATGATGGTGATAAAGCTGCTCAAGAAGAAGAAGAACAAGATGATGAGAATGATGAAGAAGACAGTGAAAAAGAAGATGCAGAGCCAAAGGGAGATGGATACCCAACCCCCTAATTCATGCCTCTTCTTTCTATCTTTTTCAAGGCATTGAACTCCTTTTCAAAGTCTGGAAAAATTCTGCTTTTAAAACTTTTATTTTCCTTCAAGTTTTCCAAACTTTGATCCAAAAAAAATTTCTCATTATTTTTTTATGAAATTAAAAAATGGGGAGAAGTTTAGGCGGTGTTTATTTATTTTTGGTACTCCTTAACTGGCTTAAAGATCTGTTTTAGATCAGTAGGATTTGCTGGATTTTGCTTCTTAATAAGTGGATTATTTAGATATGTTGTGTTACAGTTTCTCATCATTGTTATTATGATGCTCTAATGAATATTTTTTGCAGAGACCAAGTTCTTAAAAGGATTGTAGTTTTGTCTTTCATCAAGGGGATATTGTAAAATCAGCTTATATAAAGGCTTGAAACAACTTTCAAAGGTTTGAAATATACATGCAGTATTCAGCATGAACTTAGGGGGAGCTTTTGATTCTAAGCTGACTCCTGATCCCCTATGCTTGATTTTGTGTTATTTGATGATGAGAGACAAAGTATTTTGGTACTATAAACTGTGGATAATCTATTTGTTTGAACAAGTTTTTGCTGGGATAAGTAGTTGCTATTTTGCAGGGACTATTTCCTAAATTGTGTTCTTGCAGAAAAGGAAATTAGATTGACATATTGATCCCGTGATTGTGCAAACATGTATGGAGCTTCATAACATACTCAGATACAAGATCAATTTAATATATTTGAAGATATTGAACAATTAGCCGTTGGGAATAGTTGTTGGACAAGTCAAGATTTGTTGCTGATTTTTAGGAAAGTTTGTTTAGAGAAGATCTTGAAGATCTGCAATTCAAACCAGCTACATAAGAGGGAATGACTAAAATAATAGAATAAGGAGAATGAACACATACATACTCAGACATTCTCAGGATTAACAAACAACACATAAGGAGATTCATTTCACTCAATCCATTCATCATAAGATCAGCAGTCCCATTTTCAACCTCAGACCTTTTGTGCCAAACTCTTTTTTATGAGTAGGGAACCCGCAACCGCTACTCTTTGGATGCACACTAGGTATAGTATGCAAACTATACTAGAGAGGTAAACTAGTAGGAAAAAATCCGGGCTTGAAAGTTTGTAGTTGAGGAGGCTAATATGCAGCAATTGCGCTGCCCTAGAGTTTGAACACAAGACATCTAGGCAAACGCCCAATGATCTTAAGAGTGCAAACACCGACCAACTGAAGTACAATTTCTTTCTTGTAAAGTGATGTCAATTTTATGACAACTCGGGTTCAACTTAGAAGGGGTGAGCGTGAATTGGTTTAAAACCGACCAAATAAGTTAGGGTTGGAGAATGTTCAACTCAAACTTACCCACTCATTTTTCAAATTCATGTCAATCATAACTTATTGACTTGGCCCGATTTGAACAAGGTAAACAAGGTTGAAACTTATTAAAATTTTGTTTGTAAATATCTAATAATTTGGTTAAAATTGTGTAATATATTTATGTATAATGTTCTAAGGTGTGAAACATGAAGTAATTTCTATAAAAGATGAATAAACTAAGGAAATTTAATTATGATAATCGTGTTGAAACAGCCTGGGATCTCGGTTCAGGGTTAAAGAGACAACGATAACCAAAAGTAGAAATTTAACTATTAAGATTACATCTCATTTAATGTATACAACAAATATTTCAAAAATAAGTACAATTTAGATAAAGAAAAAAATGATGTGATCTACTAACGTCTTCGTCTCGATACGCGTTCTCATCTACCACCTTGATTGATGACATGCGGTTTTAAAATGGCAAAAGCCGACGCATTTTTGAAGAAAATGATCAGTAAAAACTGAGTAAGTACACACTACGACATGTAAAGCAACGAGTGACACAGAGGCATGAGTTGAAATAAAACAAAAGATTTAAAACAATAAAAGTAACAGGTTGGGGATTTTAGAACAACTAAAAGTAAACGAGTAACAAAAACCTCTCAATTTAAGAACATTGAGGAACCACTAATATTATGTAAAATATCCAAAGTAAACAAGTTCATTTGAGTTGATAACGATATTAGATCAAGAGTAGCCTAAAGCGTTTTAAATCATTTAAATTGATTAAGGCATATTCAATGCCACAAACAACATCAATAGAGTAGTAAAACTTTCTTTCAAGTCCAGTTTAACCGTTAAGTATAGATGAGGCATGTCCAGAGCCACCAGCAGGATCGATGTAAACAGAGGGATCAAGAAATAAACACAAAGGGTTCCGTCTAGAGTATATCAAACCCTATTTCACCCGAGCGTTAAGGGAGCCCATACGACAATCTCCGCTCACAACAATAGCTAAAAGGGCTTAAGTGTCGAGATCCCTATACCGTAGTGACCCTTACAAGTATAAGTAGCACTTTATAGCTCTACAAACCCCTTGGCCCCAATACCTTGGCACATATTGGCTCATCGGGGGCGGATTTGTGAACATTAAAGTTCTATCCATTAATATGAAGAATTCCTTCGACGGTATTAGCCATAAGTAACGGGAGGATCGCTTGGCGCCTCCAGCCGGAGCCATAAATAAACACAACTATGTACATCGTCATAAATCTATTAAAGGTATCTAATTACCTTTATTTCTCATAACCAAAGTTGGTATACAATCTTCACAAGTCAATTCCAAGAGTTCTCAGTATAAATCAATAATTGGAATTTGTCAGTATAAATCATGTTTTTCATACTCTTCCAAATAAGACGATATTCATTTAAAACGTCACACACATGGGCACAATGTGATAATTAAAGTTCACACATATGTATTTTATTTCTTCTCTTTACCATAGACAAAATTAGATTATCAACTTATCACAAGTAAAGTTCCAAGACTTATAATGATGATTCAATTTATATCCAAACAATTTCGAGTATAAATCATGCTTTGCATACTTTTTCAATCAACAAATATTCATTCGAGACATCACACAAACACTCACATTGTGATAAGTAAAAGTCACACATATGTACTTACCATTGAGATGAAGCACAACCAAAAGCAAGAAACTAGTCCTAGCACTCCAACGACAACAGCTCTCTCCTATGAGGTCGATGTCTACAATCACACGTATAACGTATTCGTTACAACCAATTTATACATCGCTAGTCCAACTGAAACCCTACATGACCCATAGTCCTATTTGTCAGAAATGAACATATAATGATGTTCACATGTCCAACTAAATCCAACATAACACTTAGAACTTCAAAAACTCAAGTTTTCTAAAAAAATGCGACACTACAATTCTGGATCGAATTGTAGCTCTAACTTTGGAGGCATATTTACCATATCAAAGAATCTCCCAAAATCTTGAAATTAATTTATGATAAACCTACATGTGTCTAATTTCAAAAATATCAAGAAAATCATGAATAGCTATTATAAAACTCAATGTACAAAAATAACAAAAACTGCTATGCAGAGAAGAGTTTGGAAAAAACTTCAACTTTGAAAGGTAATTACTACCACTTGGAGAATAGAAATAAAGCTCATCTTCTCCAGAATTGACCATCAATGTGTCTAGTTACAACACAAGAAATATTAGGTGCCAAAAGTTTCTGGAAATGGGGTTTTTAATCAAAATGCCAAGAATGGTCCAAAAACAGAGTTTTAGAAAACATGCCACTTAAAATGAGCATATCTCCCTAACCAAAATGGCTATGGAGTTGATTTTTTTCTCAAAATGACCATCTAGTTTCAAAATATTCAAGATTTAAAAATTTCACAGAGCAAAAATTTTGAGATAATCAATATTTTTTGCAAACTGGTCAGATTGTATAAACATGCATTTTTTCAAAAATCAACAAGAATGGTTCTAATGAGACATGCAACCAATGTAGACTTGATTTTCACCCAAATAGCACCATTTTAATCATTAAATGACATTTTACATGCTCTTGAAACAAATTATAAAAAATCTCATGAGTAACAAATACAAAGAAGATGACATTCACGACATGCATGTGGGTTCTAGTGTGGGTTTCACGAAATAGTCAAAACTTTGGAGTTAAACTCTTGATCAAACCATGAAAATTAAGAATCAAGGATATGAATAAATCTAAATGTCACTAATCAAAGGTAAATTTAGACATGCAAGCATGGTTTAAATCACTGAAGAACTTTACCCCAAGATTCAAGAAGATGGTGAGCAAGAAGGTGAATTTGACCTCCAATTCTTGAGTAGGATTGTGGAAGAACACCCCTGCATGATGATATTAAGATTGGACTTAAGTTTTCCATGATTTGGAAACCATAAAAATAAGTTTTGATGAAGTTTTTGTGAAGTCAAAACCCAAAAACGGGAATGAAGTTTTTGGGAGAGAGAAAGGAGATATTTTAGTGTTCTTCAATTGAGGAATTGAGGGGAGAAGAATATGATGAAGATGCATAGAGTGTGAGAGGTAGTGTGGGAGTTGTTGAGGGGATGGGTGTGAGTTGATGGTGTTGGGGGAGAGAGAGAGAGAGAGAGAGAGAGAGAGAGAGAGAGAGAGAGAGAGAGAGAGAGTGTGTGTGTGTGTGTGTGTGTGTGTGTGTGTGTGTGTGTGTATAAACACATACAATGTTTGACTATGGTTGACATAGTAAGTGGGTGAGGGATTTGAGTGAAATTACAAATCTCCCAACTAGTTTGACGTATGAATTGGATTACCAAGAGAATGAGGGTTGATATGCAAATACTAAAAATTGAGGTTAACTCTAAAATTTCATATACAAGAGGAGTATAAATAGAAGATACCAAAAATTAAGGGGTGGAAATGTAATTTTCAATAAATAGCTAACACATAAAAGTTAATTTTCATAAATTATAAAATTACCAAATAATTTCTCAATATATCACTTTGTTAATTAATGTCAAAATCAATTTTTCAGAAAATTACAAGTATCTCCCATGTAAAATGAGTTTCATATCATATTATCCAATTTTTCAAAAACTTCAAAAGAGCCTCAAAATAAAATTCTGTATAATCATACATGTCGAATGACACTCTTATACTTTAAAACTAAGAAGAAGTTAAGAAAAAGTTTGAAATATCAATTTCTCAACATTTTGAAATATATTTCCGAAATGACCAAATAACCCCCAACTTAAATACGGGGTGTTACACGTGTGAACTTGTAAAAATTAATTTTTTGCCCATATGTGTAACACCCCGTCAAATTGCTAGGGGTAAATCGGTAATTTATAAAACGTTATACAATTTAAATTAAGAAATTGAACTCGGGTAAAATATTGTATTTTTGTAACTACGAAATTTGTCTAAGATTTTAGAAAATATTGAATTCGTATGCGTAAGTGAATACGCGAGAGTATATTTTAATTTTGAGTTTTAACGCGGGTACAACCAGCGCGAGATTGAGTGTGTGTGCTACACTAGATTACACTACCCGGTTGTGTGCCACCCACACCTTAGTTTTTCTTAATCCTTATCATCTTCAAGAAGTTCATCTTCAAGAAGTTCATCTTCTTCGGCAAGTTTTTCCACCGCCTCACCGAACACCACCGCCTCCACCTAACACCTACTTCACCTCCTATTTAAGCAACCCTCTGCTCTCATCACCTTCACCAGCTCATCACCATCACCTTCATCGTCTTCTTCCCCCGGCCACACCAACGCCACCACCGCCACCAAGAAGCCCCACCTCTATCACTCCCTATTCTATTTCCCCCTCTCTGTCTCACTCTCCCTGATCTGTTCAGAAACAGAGCAACAGCAACAGCAGCTAGCAGTAGCCACGCAACCGCCACCATCGCCACTGCCGCCGTCGGGAAGAGACCCGAAGCCTCCACCATCACCTCTTCTTCTCTGCTTTCTTCCTCTCTCTCTCTCTCTATCTCTCTCTCTCTCTCTGTGTGTGTGTGTGTGTGTGTGTCCTAAATCAGTAGCAGCACCTGAAGAAGAAGAAGAAGAAGAAGAAGAAGAAGAAGAAGAAGAAGAAGAAGAAGAAGAAGAAGAAACAGAGGAAGAAGCAGCTCCAAGATCAACCCCCGACGAACCACCATGAAATCCGACGGCTTTTAAGCCGATTGATTCGGGGGTACCCACCTCTCGAAACCTTTCCCTCCCATCATTTGGAATCTAGAGGAGACCTTAGGAAAGCTCGGATGAAGCCCAGACCGTCGGAAAGCCTCTCCACCTCTGACGTCGACGTTCGGTCACTTGATTCGCTTCGGTTCTTGATCGATTTCGGCCATTCTTGGCCAAGGTATGCTCTAAATCTCGTCGTAATTCCATTTAAACAATAAAAATCATATCTTGCTAGCTCAAATCCATGATTAGATCAACCAATTTTGTGTTCAAGAAAAGGGGGTTAAAATGTCTTTTATATAAACTGCTTATAGTATAATAGGGGGTAAATGTTTGTAGTTATGAGAAATTGGTGGGTAATTATAGGCTTTTAATGAATCTGCCATGTGAGTGGGTAGGGGGTTACTGCTGACTTTTAAAGTAAACTCGAGGGATTTTGTTGTTTATCCAAACGTTATATATATACGTAAAAATAAAAATGTTATTTTTGGATAAAAAATATTTTCTAAAAATAATAGTTTTCGTCCCGGTTACGGAAAAGTTATTCGGGCGTCGAAATAGTATATGAGTCATTCGTTAAAAAATAAACTAGTAATGTTTTATTAAAAACTAAACAAATGTTCCGTTTAATCGTTTAACTTTCAAATCGGTTGTTTAAATACATATAAAAAAATTACTTTTGCTAGATTATAAATACCGTTGCATCCTTGCAAGTATTTAGAAGTGATTTTCTTAAAAGTACGATATCGTTTAGTTGTTTACTCTAATATTTATTTTAGATAAAAATATAAACTACCACTTGTTTTACTAGCATTTTATAAAAATAACTCCTATAGATAAATAGGACTTTTGAAACATAACATTTAGTAATTTTTCAAATAAACACTCGTAATTTTTCTAATAAGAAAATATAACTAGATAACGGAACACTGAGAAATTAATACGCGAGTTTCGGGCTAGTCTAAGATTTATTAGATAGGATTCTAAGTAAGACTCGTAGAGCTATACACAGAGTTGTGACGATTTAGAAGCTCAGATTTGTAGGTGACAGACCTGTAAACAACGACTACGACTAGGACGATATGACGCTACGGAATCGAGGTAAGTAAATATGCCAAGCGTTGTGTGCCCAGCTTCCTTCGTGTCAAAATGTGACTTCTGTTTTCTGTCTCAAAATATATTTGTAAGTAAATAACGACTACGACTAGGACGATATGACGCTACGGAATCGAGGTAAGTAAATATGCCAAGCGTTGTGTGCCCAGCTTCCTTCGTGTCAAAATGTGACTTCTGTTTTCTGTCTCAAAATATATTTGTAAGTAAATATGCATAGCCTAGCATGCCTAGCTTCGTTCATGTCATACATGATTTTTGACTTGTCTCAAAATATGTTTTGTGCTATTACCTATTTTACTCGAGATTTGTTACATTTTTGGAAACTTCTTCTTTGAAATTACCACACGAAGAATAATAACTCGTAAAGAACGTAAAGTGGAAATAGTTGTGAGGGAGAAGGTTATTATTGTCGTGTTGACTTCGGTCACTCGGCCTGTGATTACTATTGTCGGGTTGACTTCTATCACTCGGCATGTGATTACTATTGTCGGGTTGACTCACTCGGCCTGTGATTATTGTTGTCGGGTTGACTTCTGTCACTCGGCCTGTGATTATTACTGTTGGGTTGACTTCTGTCACTGGGCCTGTGTATTTTAATCCAGTCGCAACCTGCCGGATCGCTCCATGTACTCACCTCTCTGGCCGCAAGAAGTCTTAGGGGGCTGCCGGCAGTTATGGTCATGGTTGCTTGATGCGCAAACTAACGTGCTGTCCGCAAGTATACGAATCTTGTAATACCGGGTGTAATTAAACTCGGGTGATCGTTCCCATGAGGACTATTTCGGGTTTACTCACGTTGTCAGTTTTGGTTAACCGCGTATAGTAACAAGGAGGAGTAGGTTGTGATTGTTGTTACTAAATTAAAAACAGAAATTAAAAACGTAAACGTAAATATTGTTTTTGTGTCGTTTTCTGGAATAAGTTGAATCGGTCGTTACAATAATAGATGAGAACTAGGCTCCAGGATCCCCTAGGGTTTCTACAGATTTCAGTTTTACGTTCGATTATGAAAACACTCAGCAGTTTCCATATCTGTGCAACGTACCAGTTGTGCGGTGACTTTTCAGATTCCACACGTAATTCCGATCCTGCAGACTTTCGGATTCTTGTTAAGCTGCATAAATCTGCAGTCTCGGGCTAAGCCTGTTAGGGTTTCTAACCTGTCCGAATGGCCTGGGTCAAATTCTCTAACAGTTGGTCTCACGTTTTTCAATGCTAGCCCTATCTCCCTTTCTCTGGTCGGTCTATCAGGGTAAGGTACTAAATCCTGGCTTTTCTTGCTAACCCTAACTTGACGTTTTCACCTACAAGCTCGGGTCTATAGCAATCCTGGGTGATCAATCCTATCATGCATATACGATAATAATCAAACCAAGAATAACCGATACAACTTGCTGAATTAAGACAGTCATCATGAATCCATAAACGAAGTAGTCATAAAATCTGGATACGAAACCCTAGGTTCACCGAGAACCTAGGTAAGAATTTTAGCTACGACTAGACATAACACAAAACGCAGTTTCTGAATATAAAGAGAGAGAACGAAATCAAACTAAGTCTTCGAATCTCGAATCGCGCTTCCGTGCTTTCCGTGAATGCTCTGACTTGCCCTTCGGTTGTCTGAGAATTGTGTTGTTTTTTCAAAACAAGCCTGGACGAGTCTTTAAATAGTGCTGTTTTCCCCAAAACGCGTGCGCCCGAAATTACGGAATCTGCCATCGGTCCACCGTCTTTGACCAAAAAGTCAAACTAGCTGCGTATATACGCAGGGTTGCGTATATACGCAACCGGGGCCAAAATTCCTCCTCCCCATCTCCCTCCCTGCCTGCGTATATACGCAGGCAGGGGGTGGAGATGGGGGCCCTGCTTGGTCCTTTGGTGGGCCTGGTTGGGTCCCCTGGGTCCCACTCTTCTGCCTGACGCTCCCGGTTTGCCTCCCTTGCTGTTCTCCTGCTTTTCCGTGTTCCCGTCTTGACCCGGTCTTGTGCACGTTTCCCGAGACGGTCCCGGCTTGGTCCCGGCACGCTTCCCGATGCACCTTCCGAACCTGTTCCTGAAAAGGCACACGAACGAAAACCCGCGATCATATCCAAATATAGCAATAAATAAGCAGAAATCCAGGAAGTACAAATAAACGTCTCGTTCTAGATTCCCGAGGCATTCTAAGGCATTTTCCGACAAAAACCGCTATTTCCGACACAAACACTCGTGAAATCAGGCTAAAAGATAACCCCTAATTGGGCTTTATCAAATACCCCCGCACTAAACATTGCTCGTCCCGAGCAATCCTGCCAACTCTAGCCTGCATTTCTGTCCTCGTGAGACTGGCTCTGTACATACCCTACCGTTGCATACTATTTTGACCCGAACCTTTTAATCGGACGACTCGATAGAAAAACTGACTCAGATAGAATATACACAGACTCAAACGACTCAAAACAGACTCACGACAAAAATATTTTTGGCGAGATTGGGCAACCTCAAAAACATAACAAGTGTGTCCTCGTGATCTCATCCTTTTCAGAATGTACTTCCCCGCGAGCAATCGGTAAGTCTGAACAGATTTATATGGTGGAATTAAGCGCTGAACCAAAGTACTATTAATTTAGTTATCAAACTGAGCAAATCCCTAGCTAACTTACCATCCGAGCTATTTCCGAAAGGATCTATGTCTAATTAGGTAGGATATATATATATGTGTCAAGGTATGGCATAATCCTACTTGTTATGACATTCTCACAATTTACCAAACTCACACCCCTCACCGAGATCCCGAAAAACTGCCCGAAACACCTAAGTTCCTGCTTTCCCAATTCTTCTGTCCCCCGGTGTGTCTTCGCCGTGCTCGCGGCCACAAATGTGAAGTGGTGTAAACGTCTCGAAAACTGTGCCACTCACTCAGCTTTTTATTTAAACAACCAAAAACGTAAAATAAACTAAAAACTAGATCATGATTTTTTTTTCTTCTTCTTTTTTTCTTTTTCTTTTTTTTTCTTTTCTATTTCTTTTTTTTTCTTTTTTTTCTTTTCTTTTTTTTTTATAAAACGACTATATACAAACATACACGAATACTGATAATACTAAACTGACTAAAGCTGAGTGAGTGAAAATAAATCTCTGTCGTGGGGTACGTAAAATGTCCTGATGTGAAGTACCCCCACACTAATCCTGAAGTGATGATCCTGTAATCGAAACGATACTGTGCAGTCCCACTGAACCTCCTCATCACCATAGATGTAGTAAAACGGCACAACCACCAATTGACTCTACAACCCCCCCCCCCCCCCCTCGGAACCCCGTTTTGTGCGAAAAGATGTTCGCACGCGACTAACTCCTCCTGTGGTCACTATGTAGTGAAGTGATCCACCTCCGCAAATTAATGCACTGTCCCCACTAACTCACCCTGTCCTTCCCTCGAAAAACGTGTCGATATCAAAACTGTCCAAAACCGATAAATCATGAAGCTCTCCCATCTAAAAACTGCCCTACTCACTCCCTCCGTCATAACACAGAGAATAGCCAACTATCGACTGATGAGGTCTCAAAGAAGGCTGCCTAGGCTAACGTGGCTACGAAGAAAGAGGGTAAATGGCTTCAAACGGGTTGACTAATTGGACCTAGGGGTAAGAAACAGGACGTGATGTCCCTTGATAGCCAGTCACTCCACCGAAAAATGCGATGACCGTGACGGCGCCCGTGGGCGGGTTGTCGACTACCTATGTGACGGTGGTGTAGCAACTAGTCGGATTTTTAGCTCAGGTGATAATTACTCGCGGATTCCGAAGGTCGCTGGCTCTCACCTATCTACTATACCTCGGTGCAAGTTTTCTTTTCTTTCAAAGGATTCAAACTCAATTTCTTCACTGTTTCTGTTATCTTGATTGCCCTTTCTCAAAATTTTCTGATTTTAAACTTTTTTTTTTTTGAAAAATAATTTATACTTGCTGTTTTCATATATACGCAGGTCTGCGTATATACCCAACCAGCAGCTTAAAAAAATTAAATTTTTTCGATTTTTTTTTTTTAAATATATACAATGCACGGCCAGAATGTTTGTGGTGGGTTGACTCAAATAAAGAAAATATGCTGACTAAAAAAATATATAAAATAAAAACTGCAAATAATATGAAAAAACGTGCAGACCGGGCTAATGCAGACACGACTACCACCCCCACACTAAGAGGTGGCATGCCCTCATGGCACTCACTCGTCCGAAAAAAATGTCGGGTCGTACCCGGTCTCGGACGTACCGGATATGCTACCCGGCGAGCTGCTACCTGAATCAGTCCGATAGACGACCGGCTGACGCGCACGTGCACGGGGCCGGTAATCAGAGGACTGCGACTCTGACCCAGTCCAACTGCTAGGTGGCTGGGATCGCAATGTCGTCCTGCCACTCGAAGGCTGCTGGGTACGGGACCCAGTCTGACGGCCAGCGGGCTGCCGGGATCGTGTCCCAGGCTGCCGTCTCTCCTGTCTCGCAGGTGGCGGTGATGGCTGAGTCGGGGGAGGTGGAGCTGAGGTAAACTCGCTAGAGTCCCCGTCATCTGACCAACTCGTGGTAAAGCTGCTAGAGTAGGTAGGTGGAAAATACAGCGGGAGTGGCGGTTCTCGGCCTGCGTGCCGAGCTGCCTCCCGCTGCTCCTCTCGAATGCTAGCTAGGGCAGCGTGGGTGTCCTTCGTGACCTTCCGCTGAGTCCGGCGGGTATGCGTCAAAGCTCTCCAAAGCTTGCCCACGCTCTCGAGCACTTTCTCCCCTACGGACTTCTGTCCGCCACGACACCCCTCAAATCTCTCGTCAACTCGGGGCAATCTACGTGGCGGGGCTGGTCTAGCTCGCGGGGTCGGGTTAGCTCGTGGGGCCGGCTCACCTTGCTTTCGGGCTGGCTGAGTCGGGGCATTCCTCTCAGTCCCCTGGCGACTCGACTCGGGACGCTCACTCTCTCGACTAGTACGGCATCGCTGAAGTCCGGCCGATGCCTGGCGACTGGCTGGTCGCTCCTGAGTCGAACGCCTCCTAGGGGCAGGGGCAGGGATAGGGTCAGGAACCGGATCCTCCTCCATAATATCGTCATCCTCATCGAGGTCAACGACCGGCTCTGGTGGGCCCGGGTTACGGGCCATGATCTTCCTATAAGGCCGTGGCCGAGGAGGAAGTAAATCACCCTCAAGATCGTGCATAGGAACCTCAAACTCCCGCGCCAGTTTGGCGATGAGGTTGGCGTACCCCAACCCCTTGTGGCTCGCGGAGTTGTTCCGCTCCTGCATGTAAACCCATATGCGACGAGGAATTTCGACCTCTCGTCGGAGAACAAGGCAGTAGACTAAGAGTACGTACTCATAGTCAAGGTGGGTAAAATGCTTGATACCCACTACCCTGTTCACTACCCACTCGGCCCACCATCGTGGCGGCCCGGTAATAAATCGAGAATGCAATTTCTTGCCTATATCACCAGCACCCTCTCTCTCGAAATGAGCCCCCGGGTACCCACTAGTCACTACCCGCAAAAGCTCGGAATCGCTCGGCGGGTAATCCGCACACTCAGCATATGCGCACGAGAAGTGTCTCAACGGGATCCCATACGCGTGGCGGATACTGTCCACCGTAATCAATAAAAACTGCTGCCGGCAGTACACCCATCGTACGTCCCCGTTGGCCTCACCCGCCCCCTTATGCATGAGATTTGCATAAAACTCACGCACCAAGGAGGAGCTAGACACCTCCGGAAACCCGGCCAGGGACTGGCCGAAAATTTCCAGACGACTCGCAAAATCTGCCATCTCTTGCGGCATGTGCATGTGGTCGACCTCAAAATGGTAGTCTAGGGGAAGTCTATGACCCATTTTCGTCGCGGTCAAAAAGTAAAAATAAGCATGATGGTTCACGAACCGAAAACTGTCAAACTTCCTAGAGGTGATTTTCCTCGCGGCATAGTCAGTAGGGATCTCGTCCCGGTCTTGGTCAAGGACTGGTACTTCAAACTCCATAAAAGTCAAAACCTCGAAAAACGTGCCAACTCGGGAATTTAAAGCAAAAACGTGAAACGTGCACGTAACAAGTGTGTCTCAATAGATAGTCCACCTAAGAGCTACCAGAGGTCCACACGGCAAGTGCCGCTCCAAAATCAAAAATACCGAAAATAACGGGCCCGGCTACGGGCCGTGCCAAAACGGAAAATAAAGAGAGAGAGATGAGATTTTCGACCTTCCCTAAACAGGGGTGAAGACCGGAGATTCTGCCCGGAAAGTCGCCGGAAAAGTCGTCGGCGGTCGCCGGAAAAATTGCCGGAAAACGTAACTGCCCGGAATTGAAATCCAAACCCACCAAATCGAAGCCCTCGACCTCCTCTTTCACGTTCCCTTGTACGGTTTTTGCTAGTTCTTGCTCTACCACCTTCGAATCGGCACTTTTCCTCAAGAAACGCCACTTTTAGATGGAAATTTCCCGCTTGATTTTCGCTTGTTTCTGGATTTTGATGGATGAAACTTTCTCCTTGCGACGAGGGGATTCCAGAAATGTGCCCGGATTTTGATTCGGAGGTCCAAGGCAAATTTTGTGTTCTTCAAGTGGGAGAAAATGGAGGAAGAGAGAGAGAGAGAGAGAGAGAGGGAGGGAAACAATGGAGGTGCCGCGGCCTCCCCCCCCCCTTATAAACCCTAATTTTTGCAAAATTACCAAAATACCGCTCGGATTTTGAAAAATTACATTTTTTTTTCTTTCTGGCTGCGTATATACGCAATACTGCGTATATACGCAATCAGAAAACAAAAGAAAATAAAAAAAATAAAAAAAAATTGCCCCTGGTTGCGTATATACGCAGGGCTGCGTATATACGCAACCAGCAACTATTTTTTTTTTTTCAAATTATCTCTCTTCCTCTGTTTTCCCGATTCTGGCTGTTCTGAATTTCGCTGTATCTGCACATTCTCAAATTCAAAGTCAAAAACCCGCTCATCTCGCCTCTCTCGGAAATTCAGAACTGAACATAATAACGTAATAAAATAATAAAAATAAATTAATTAACGATTAATTTGGGTTGCCTCCCAAACAGCGCCTTGTGATTTACGGTCGACGGCCCGACCTTGTTACCTCTTACGGGTCATCAAAATAGACCGGGTCTATTTTGACGACTTCGGCGGTCTCGAGATACGGCTTGATCCGATTCCCGTTCACCCTGAAACTGGACTTATCTTTTGGATTTTCCAGCTCGAATGCTCCCCATGCAAAAATCTGCTTGATGATGAACGGGCCCGACCAACGAGACCTCAGCTTTCCCGAAAAAAACCGCATCCGGGTATTGTAGAGAAGCACTTTATCGCCTTCGTTAAACTGATTTGGCGTGATACGGTGATCATGCCACTTCTTCGTCTTCTCTTTGTAAATTTTGGCGCTCTCGAAAGCCGTTCTGCGGAACTCCTCTAATTCCAGCAGTGCCATCGTCCTTTTATCTCCTGCTAGATTCTGGTCCAAGTTGAGCAGTTTGATGGCCCAATACGCCTTGTGCTCCAATTCCACCGGTAAGTGACACGCTTTCCCAAACACAAGCTGGTATGGCGACATACCCAGCGGTGTTTTGAAAGCTGTCCTGTAGGCCCAAAGCGCATCGTCCAGTCTGACGGACCAATCCTTTCGGCCGAGATTCACTGTTTTCTCGAGTATGCTCTTGATCTCTCGATTCGACACCTCGGCTTGCCCGTTTTTCTGCGGATGGTGGGGTAACGAGACTTTATGAACTGACACGCCGTCCTGTTTCAGAACTTTTGCAAAAACTCTATTGATGAAGTGAGAGCCCTCGTCACTAATCATTGCCCTGGGAGTCCCGAAACGAGTGAAAATGTTACGTTTCAGAAAACGCTCAACAGTAGCTGCATCGTTTTTCTGACACGCGATCGCTTCGATCCACTTCGTCACATAATCTACTGCCAGCAGAATGTAGAGGTTACCCATGGATGACGGGAATGGTCCCATAAAGTCAATTCGCCATACATCAAAAGGCTCTACTTCCTGCCACACGGTCATCGGCATCTCGTCCTGATGTGACGTGTTTCCTGTTCTCTGGCATCTATCACATCCCTGCACATAGTCGTGACAATCCTTGAAGATTGTCGGCCAGAAAAAACCGGACTGCAGTATTTTATGAGTTGTTCGCGTTCCCCCAAAATGACCCCCACACTGTGATGAGTGGCAGTGTCGGATCACGTTCCAGGCCTCGTGGGTCGGGATACACCTTCTCAGGATGTTATCGGTCCCCTGTTTGAATAGGTACGGGTCATCCCAGAAATACTGTCGACTTTCGGAAACGAACTTTTTCCGCTGAGACGGGGTGAGATCCTCGGGAAGCGTGCCAGTTACCAATTAATTGGCTATGGCATAGTACCACGGTCTCCCGATTTTCACTGCCATGATGTGTTCGTCCGGGAAGTTTTCCTTGATCGGCACCGGGTCCACCTTCACATTCTCAAGTTTGGATAGGTGATCCGCTACCACGTTCTCAACTCCCTTCTTGTCCCGGATTTCCGCGTCGAATTCCTGCATCAGTAGTACCCACCTCAACAGTCTCGGTTTCGCGTCCTTCTTGTCCAGCAGGTATTTCAAGGCACTGTGGTCGGTAAAAACGATAACTTTTGACCCGACCAAATAGGGCCTGAATTTGTCCAGGGCATACACCACGGCCAGCAGTTCCTTTTTCTGTCGTTCCATAGTTGAGATGGGCATCGTTGAGTACCCGGATCGCATAATAAATGACGTGGCAGACTTTATCCTTTCGCTGCCCCGAAACTGCCCCGACTGCGTAGTCGCTGGCGTCACACATCAGCTCAAACGGGAGCGACCAATCCGGAGTAGTTATAACCGGGGTTGTGGTCAGCTTCTCTTTCAAATGGTCAAAAGCCTGACGACATGCTGCATCGAAATCAAAGGGTACGTCTTTTCCGAGTAAAGCGCATAGTGGCTTTGTGATCTTGGAAAAGTCTTTGATGAACCTTCGGTAAAATCATGCATGTCCCAGAAAACTTTTGATCGCCTTTACGTTTGTCGGGTATGGAAGCTGCTTTATCACCTCGATCTTAGCCCTGTCCACCTCGAGTCCCTTGCTGGAAATTCTTTGACCCAGCACGATCCCCTCGGTGACCATAAAGTGACACTTTTCCCAATTGAGCACCAAATTCGCCTTCTTGCATCGGATCAGAACCTGACCCAAATGGAACAGGCAGTCATCGAAACTGTCCCCGAACAGTGAAAAGTCGTCCATGAAGACCTCCAGATTTTTCTCGATCATGTCGGAAAAAATCGCCATCATACATCTCTGGAATGTGGCAGGAGCGTTACACAGTCCGAACGGCATGCGCCGAAACGCGAACGTCCCGTATGGGATGGTAAACGTCGTCTTTCCTGATCTTCCGGGGCTATGCAAATCTGGTTGTACCCGGAATACCCGTCCAGAAAACAGTAATAGGCGTGGTGGGCGAGCCGGTCCAGCATCTGGTCCATGAATGGTAGCGGGAAGTGGTCCTTCAGTGTTGCGTCGTTTAGCCTCCGATAGTCCAAGCAGATCCGCCAGCCTGTAACGGTGCGCTGCGCAATTTGTTCCTGGTCTTTATTCTGCACCACTGTAATACCCCCCTTTTTGGGCACGCACTGGACCGGGCTGATCCACGTGCGGTCCGATATGGGGTATATGATTCCCGCTTCCAGCCACTTCATGACCTCTTTTCGCACAACGTCCTTCATGTTAGGATTCAGTCTCCACTGGGGCGGAATCACCGGTTTCTTACCGTCTTCAATTCGGATCTTGTGCATGCAATAGGAGGGGCTGATCCCTTTGATATCTGCAATCGTCCAGGCGATTGCTTCCTTATGCTCTCGCAATACTTCCATCAGTTTATGCTCCTGTTCCTGAGATAAACGAGACGAAACAATTACGGGCATAGTACTATTTTCACCAATGTACGCAAACCTGAGATGGCTCGGGAGCGGTTTCAGCTCCAGTGCGGGTGGCTCCTTGAGTGACAGGACCAGAATCATCTTTTGCCCGCCGTCTTCGTCCCGGTGCAAAGTGGTCCAGTCCTCGGCTCTCATGGCGTGTTCGCACCGAGTCTTCTCCTTTTCTTCCCCGTACATGCTGTCGATCTCTTCCCACAATTGGTCCATCTCCTCGTTTTCCCAACCTTCGTCAACCACGTCTATGGCAAAGATATCCTCGTGGTCTTAGTAATTTGGCAGTTGCAGATTTTTGAAAACATTGAATTTCACATTTTCCTCGTTAATCTGCATGGTCAGCTCCCCGCTCTTGCAGTTTATCATTGCTTCGCCCGTGGCCAAAAACGGCCTGCCAAGTATGAGCGGTACCTCCCCTGCCTCCATGTCCAGGATGACGAAATTTGCCGGAAAAATAAGCTCACCGACTTTGACCAGAATATCCTCAATAACCCCATAGGCCTGTTTAACGGACCTGTCTGCCATCTGCAGCATGATTCTGGTGGGTCGGGGTTCACCGACTTTCAAACTTTTGAAAATCGTCAACGGCATCAGGTTGATGCAGGCCCCTAGGTCACACAGAGCCTTTCCCGTGTAAGCATTACCTAGGGTAACCGGTATAACAAAACTGCCAGGATCCTTTCTCTTCCTCGGTAGCCCATTCTTCACACAATTGCTCACTTCTGCCGTCAAGTTTATGGTCTCGAAATCGCTCATCCGCCTCCTCCCATACAAGATGTCCTTGAGGAATTTGGCGTAAGTGGGCATCTTAGCCAAAGACTCGGCAAAAGGTATGCTAATCTGAAGCTGCTTGAACATCTCGAGAAACCTGGCGTAGTCCTTGCTGTCGTCCCTCTTTCGTGTTCGCAAGGGGTATGGCACCTCCTTGGAGACAGGTACCGTTTCTGCATCTGTCTCGTTCTGCACTGCATCCTGCTCAACCGAGCCCTTCGGCTGGGGGCCTTCGACTGCGCTGTTATCCTGGCCCGACAAGTTGCGTTCTACTTCTTTCGAATTTTCTGCACGTGCGTGGCTGGGATACGGTGGATCTTGCAGTGCCAATCCACTCCGAGTGGAGATAGCATTGATCTGAGCCCGTGGATTATTTACTGTATTCTAGGGTAGGTTTCCTGGCTGTCTCTCTGTTAGCTGCTGTGCTAACTGCCCCACTTGTACTTCCAAAGCGCGTAGTGACGTTTTGGTTGTCTGCATGTCTGCTGTCAGGGCGTCCATGTGCTTGAACCGGGACTCCATGGTCTGGAACATGGACTTGATTTCTTTCATCTGAGCGTCGTACTGCTGTGCAGATGGGACTGATTGAGCCTGCTGGGCCGGGGCAGCCTGCTGGGCTGGTGGCCTGTGCTGGAATCCCGGTGCATAAACTGCTGCGTTCGGGTTTCCGTACCGAAACCCGGGATGGTCTCTCGTGCCCGGTCGGTACCGGCTCGGGTCCCACTGCTGCTGTACATAATTGGTGTCTTCGGTCCTCAGTTCCTCAATGGCCGTGTCCAAATCTGGTTCTTCGACTGCCGCAACAGTCTTCTTATCCGAGTAGACTTTCTTGACCAAGTCATGAACGATCTTGGCCAGGTTGTCTATCCGGTCATCCTCTGCTGGTTCGGCTCTAGCCGTTATCCTGCGATCGTCAAATAGTCGGGTGTCCTGCTTGGCCAACTGCTTCATCAGGTCATACGCACCTTCTTTGTCCACGTGATACAAGAAGTTTCCCCCGGCCTCTCTGTCAATCCTGTCGGCGTTCTCCCTATCTAGGGCATGGTAGAAAACCTGCAGGATCTTTGCGTCTCCAAAACCGTGGTTTGGGCACCGTTTTACCAATCTCATGAGCCTGTCCCATGCGCCCACCACCGTCTCCCCCATCTTCTGCCTGAATGACAGAATCTCGCTCTGTAACTGTATGACTCGGGAGGCGGGATAGAACTTTGCCAGAAAATCTGTGACACACTCCTCCCATGTGGTGATGGATCGGGGTGGTCGGGATTCGAGCCAGTCTTTGGCCACTCCGTATAGACAGTATGGAAATAAGATCAGCATGAGTGCCTCTGCTTCTACCCCCTTGTATCTGACCTTGTTGCAGTAATCTTCGAATTTCCCGATAAAATCGTTCAGGTCTTCGTCGGCCCTGCCATGAAACGGGCAGAGAGTTTTCACCGTCTGGATGGTGGATGGTTTGATGTCAAAGTGCTCGGCGGTGATCTCGGGCACCACAATAGCTCGCTCATGCCCCCCGGTGGGGACTTCGAAATTTTCCACCAACGCTCTCCCAGATCGGTTATATGTTCTCTGGTTGCTTCGGGCAGCGAGTCCCGCTGTGACAAGTTCCTCAATGTACCGAGCCATCTGGGCTGGGGTACGTGTCTCTCGTTCCTGTCCACCGGCTTCGGTGTTCTCGGGCGTATCTCTCTGGTTGGTTGCCATCCTGCTTTCTCGGTTTCTGCGGTTCTGTTCGGTGTACGGTTTTTCTGGATTGTCGAGTGGTGGTACCAAATCGCGAGGCAATCTGGGCATCAACTGAACAGTCCTGAAAACGCAGATTCAAAAACGCAGTGAGATAAAAAGAAAAATAACAAAACTGAAAAATAAACGAAAACTCAGAAAACTAATTATAACAACTAAATAGACCCTAAAAAGTCCCCAGCAACGGCGCCAAAAACTTGAACTTGATGCGCAAACTAACGTGCTATCCGCAAGTATACGAATCTTGTAATACCGGGTGTAATTAAACTCGGGTGATCGTTCCCACGAGGACTATTTCGGGTTTACTCACGTTGTCAGTTTTGGTTAACCGAGTATAGTAACAAGGAGGAGTAGGTTGTGATTGCAGTTACTAAATTAAAAACAGAAATTAAAAACGTAAACGTAAATATTGTTTTTGTGTCGTTTTCTGGAATAAGTTGAATCGGTCGTTACAATAATAGATGAGAACTAGGCTCCAGGATCCCCTAGGGTTTCTACAGATTTCAGTTTTTACGTTCGATTATGAAAACACTCAGCAGTTTCGATATCTGTGCAACGTACCAGTTGTGCAGTGACTTTTCAGATTCCACACGTAATCCCGATCCTGCAGACTTTCGGATTCTTGTTAAGCTGCCTAAATCTGCAGTTTCGGTCTAAGCCTGTTAGGGTTTCTAACCTGTCCGAATGGCCCGGGTCAAATTCTCTAACAGTTGGTCTCATGTTTTTCAATGCTAGCCCTATCTCCCTTTCTCTGGTCGGTCTATCAGGGTAAGGTACTAAATCCTGGCTTTTCTTCCTAACCCTAACGTGACGTTTTCACCTACAAGCTCGGGTCTATAGCAATCCTGGGTGATCAATCCTATCATGCATATACGATAATAATCAAAACCAGAATAACAGATACAACTTGCTGAATTAAGACAGTCATCATGAATCCATAAACGAAGTAGTCATAAAATCTGGATACGAAACCCTAGGTTCACCGAGAACCTAGGTAAGAAGTTTAGCTACGACTAGACATAATACAAAACGCAGTTTCTGAATATAAAGAGAGAGAACGAAATCAAACTAAGTCTTCGAATCTCGAATCGCACTTCCGTGCTTTCCGTGAATGCTCTGACTTGCCCTTCGGTTGTGCTGAGAATTGTGTTGTTTTTTCAAAACGAGCCTGGACGAGTCTTTAAATAGTGCTGTTTTCCCCAAAACGCGTGCGCCCGAAATTACAGAATCTGCCATCGGTCCACCGTCTTTGACCAAAAAGTCAAACTGGCTGCGTATATACGCAGGGTTGCGTATATACGCACCCAGGGCCAAAATTCCTCCTCCCCATCTCCCTCCCTGCCTGCGTATATACGCAGGCATGGGGTGAGGGCCCTGCTTGGTCCTATGGTGGGCCTGGTTGGGTCCCCTGGGTCCCACTCTTCTGCCTGACGCTCCCGGTTTGCCTCCCTTGCTGTTCTCCTGCTTTTCCGTGTTCCCGTCTTGACCCGGTCTTGTGCACGTTTCCCGAGACGGTCCCGACTTGGTCCCGGCACGCTTCCCGATGCACCTTCCGAACCTGTTCCTGAAAAGGCACACGAACGAAAACCCGCGATCATAGCCAAATATAGCAATAAATAAGCAGAAATCCAGGAAGTACAAATAAACATCTCGTTCTAGATTCCCGAGGCATTCTAAGGCATTTTTCGACAAAAATCGCTATTTCCGACACAAACACTCGTGAAATCAGGCTAAAAGATAACCCCTAATTGCGCGTTATCATTGCTAGTGATGGTATAGTAGTCCTTCCCCGTATCAACAAAGTTAAAATATGGTTTTCTCTGAGAACAAGAACGTCTATGAATATAAAGGATGAAAAGATTGGGATATTATTCCCCGTTTCAAGGTCAAGAAGGAAGAGTTTGAAATATTGAGAAGCTTAAAGCTGGATTTGTGCTTTGTTTACTCTTTTCAGATTTATTTCTTCTTATTACTGTTTTGAGAATAAATCATGCCTCATCATCTGTTTACGAGCTAGGGTATTAATTTACTCAGCATTTCATAGCTGACTTTAGAAACTGCGGTTCCCGTTTTCTTTCCCACCGCAGGATTAGAGGAAGAGGACTTTGGCATGGCTGGGTACGAGACTCATTAAGGAGGTCATGTCACAAGTTGTAAGATAGCATGAATAATGTAGCATAATGTATATTAGAAACGTATGAAATACTTGAGTACGTGATGTAATATTTGATAAAATGTAATATATATGTTGGGATGTTGTGCTTTTGATTGTCCGTCGTTACTTTAAGCATCGCCCTCCCGGTTCGCCTGAGCCGGATAAAGGGGGTTGTTGCACAATAGAATATATAGTTTTACATATGAAATATTTTATTTTTACATATGAAATTTTACCCGGACCATGTTTGCAAGTTTATAACTGTGTAGATAGTCAAGAATGAAATAGTGGGTCATTTCCACGTGGACCATCAGCAGCCGACATGTGTCCTTACAACCGTGCTCCGCCGCACCAGGTCATGCCATGCCGTACTTGGTGGGACCATGAGACAGGGTCCCGCACATCTCATTGACTCACACGAGAGCTAAGAGGTATAGTTGTTTAGAAGATGGAATAAGGCATGTCGTAGATGGGATTCACTCTAGATGTGACACGTACCTGCTATGGAGCTGACTTGTTCTACCACATTCTTATACCCGTCCGACGTCATCTATAACAGTCTCCAGGGATTTAGCCTACGTCGCCTTAATAGTCTGTGGGCCGTCCGTACAGATACGTGTAACCCATTGGCTTGCCCTAGTCCGACTAGTATAATATGATGGTACATTTATGCACTATTCACTCATATTTTCCTCTGTTGAATTATTGTATTGCTGACAACAAGTTATCTCTCTCCTCTACAGCAACTAGGACTTATTCCCCCCCCCCCCCTATTTTCTGTAGCTCTCTCTGGCTCTTGATCTACTTGAGTAATTGTTAGAAGATTGTTAACTCTAGATTACCTGTAATTCGAGCACAAGTGATTAACCTCCATCATGTACCTAGTCTATTCCCTTGTGAACAAATTGCAATCAATCAAACAACATCAATAGATACTGAATTCGTACAACTTTGATGTAGGTGGTTTGGAGTGGATTTTCCTCACCCCTAGAGGTTAGTAACCCAATGATCCATTTTGGGAGCCCCTTTAGCATTGAATAGATTGTGACAATTTTACTTTCTCAAGAATTTTTATATGTACTGACCGTAATCAAAATGTAAATGCATACATGTCCTCCGATAAACAAAAACAAAGGAATTCTCCCCTAGCCACCTTCTTGTGAACCTTCAACTCAATACAAAACAGCAAGAATACATACCAGTGATAGAGAATCTCTGGTTTGTCAAATATGTAACAAAACATGACATTCAGCCTTAGAATGTTGGTACAAACTAGGCGCCAACACTTACAGTGGCCTAGTTTGGGAAAGATAGATTATTGGATAAATTATCCAATGTGTGGTTGAGATGAGGAGAGATATACAAATATATATTATCTCAACCACTGATTCAATAATCTATCTCATCCAAATTAGGTCAGTAGCTTAAGACCGCCAAGAACTTTCAATTACACTTAACCTAACTAAGTACATGTATGGAAATAGATTATCTGTCAACTTAAATTAAAATATGGCTAAGGAAATTATTCTTGTCTGTTTCATATATTTTTTCATCCATATTTTAATTTAAGTTGGTTAATTATCTACAGATTATACAGTCTCCAATTTTGGAGATTTTTTGCCATGTATAAATCGTCAATTCGAACAAATAACATTTTCTTATATGATTTAAGCTCAAGTAAAACAAGTTGTCGTAAATTTTTGCCAAATGCAATTAAATTTTAATTCCAAAAATTTAGCTTATACCTAACAGTTTTCAGATTATAATTAAGACAAGCTATTCAATCTAGATTATGTTTATCACATTATTGAGATTTTAAGCTGGAATCAAACAGGCTCTAAGATCCAGGAGGTCCTGCTACATTTGTAGCATCTTCATCGGCAATTACATTTTGAAAGACAGTAATGTAGGCAGTAATACAAGATCATTACTCTAGAGGGGGTGAATAGAGTACGACAACTTTTCCAAAAGAGTGGTTTCAACGAAATTTGTAGAAAGCGGAAAGTATTTCAAGGCCTTTAAATGAGTTTCAAGTCCTTGGAATCAAATAGAGAGTAGAAAAGTTAGTTGATAGTTTTCAAGGCCATGAAATGGATTTCAAGTCTGAAAGTTTGTAAGTAGACTAAATACAGTACCAAAATACTCTAGAAGGGGGGGGGGTTGAATAGAGTATGGAAACGTTTTGCTAAAACATAAGATTTAACTAAGTGAACAAGTAAAATACTCAAATCTCAAGGCCTTGAGATTTTGAAAAACAAGTCAGAAACTTTCTAAGGCAGACAGAAAGCTTCAAGGCCTTGAACTATCACCAGTTCTAAACAGTTTATGAACCCTAGTTTGATTTGAGTTGCTTGCAGAAGTAAATAGCAAAACTGTAAAGTAAAGAACACAAGGCAATTTACTGAGTTCAGTCCCAATGGACCTAATCTCTGCCTGAGGGATCTAATCCCATCAGGATTGGGCAAACACTTCTTATTACTCACACAGAAACAGCCCTAGATCTTCAAGCCTAAGTGAACTCCCTTACAGCTATACAGCTTGTGGTTCCAAACCTATCTAGTATCAGCTACTAACTGTTGAGCTAACAAGAACCTCTTGTTGTTCACTTGAACGACCAACCACTAGGTTTTGTGAGGTTTGAGATATATAGAAGATAAGCAGTTTAAAGTACAATAGAAGAACACAGTAAAAGAATAAGTTTGTGAAGGCCTGGATGTGTTCTTCAGGAAAATTGGAATGATTGATCTTCTGAAAGCAGTGATTGAAGCCTAAAGTTGTGAGGAATTGCTTGTCTGATCTTCCACGAATGTATCACACCTCTTTCTGAGTTCTCTGTAAGCTTCTATCTCTTCCAAAATTCAAACCAGTCTTTAATCCACTCTCTGCAACTAAATGAAAGATTTTAGGATCTCAGTTCCTGCAAATCCTCATCCTTTCTAACTGCAATTCAAAACAGCTCTGAGTAGATATCCGTTGGATTTTGTTGTGATTATCTTGCACGTTTGAAAAACCTGCAACAACATTAAACACAGCAACAAACAAAATCCAGAAATATAACAGCACTGAGTCTGTTTGGATTTCCAGTTTTTGAATAAAAACTGGATAAGATAAATAAATCAATAACCTGATTAACTTCTAAAACATATTACTCATAATAACCCAGTTTAAGACTTGTAAAATTCATTAAACATTCATAATAACAAAGATCAAATCCTGCAAGAAGGAATCAAGTTAATTTAGTAAAATTGTCAGCAGCTTAAGGCACATCTCAAGGCCTTGGAGCTCCGAACATACTTCAAAGTCTTTCAATATTAAGACCAGAAACCTTTGATTCACTCTGATTATGATATATGCAATTGTGTTAGATATATAAAGAATAGATAACAAGGATATTTGCAGCAAATCTCTGATCTTAAACATCTAGAACACCTACATCACAAGATTATCAGATCACATTATATAGAAAACAAGTCAAAGCTTTGAGGCTCTGATTAGTATCTCAAGGACTGGGAGTCTTAGAAATGCTTTGTCTTTCATCACTCTAAATAGATACTTCTCAGAATCTACTTAGAAGTCTTAAGTCAACAATCTCCCCCTTGATGAAAGACAGAACCCATAATCTTGTGTAAATATTCCTGCAACTTTTTGTAAGAATTAGATATCATCATTTGCAGAAATAACAAACAGTAACACTGATTATGTAGGGTTTTGATTCATGGATTGCACAACGGAAGCATAAACAAACATAAAACCATGCAAAACCCTCCAAGGATCACAAGTCAAGAGACATAACGATGGTAAGGGTTAGAAATCATAAACACACCTTTGGGTTCTCCTTGATGACTTCAAACGCGAATAGTGTCACGTCTTTACGGTTGATCCACGCCTAGAGGTGAGATCTAGATCCTCCAAATCCATGTGCTAGCTAGGAAGAATGGAGGAGGAAGAAGGAATCGCCAACAATGGAGTGCCAAAGGTGGGGCGGCACCCTTTAGGCCGACGGGTAGGGGCGGCAATCCCAAGGGGGGTTCGGCCCTCTTTTGGGACTTGCTCTCTCCTTGCTTTATTCTCTCCTTTCTTCTATCAAATAGATGTGTAGTGTGTAGAGAGAAAAATAAGCTAGGAGTGTTCTTTATATAGTCCAACAACTCCTTGTCCTACTACATAAAGAACCCCTCATAATCCTACTCAAGTTCGGATTAGTCCCTTTTTGCAAAATAGTCCTTATCATGTCAATACATGGATTAGTTCTTATTTGCAAATTAATCCTAATCATGTCTCTACATGAATTAGGCCACCTTGGCAAATCCTAATCATGTCTATACATGGATTAGTCCAACTTGCATATTAGTCCTACTAAGTTAGCAAGTTGTTGCGATTTGATCCTTTTAATTAATTAATCATATTAATTAATTCCCATGTCTAGTTCACCCCTATATGGCGTGTGACCCCATAGGTTCTATTTAGTTGGTAGATACTATTTACTAATATGGAGCGGCCTCTAGCAAGACATCCATTCTAGCCAACAAATAGAATAGTCATCATGACAAACCTTGTGCAAGTAATTGTCTCATCCCTTTGTCTCAATATCCGGATTGGACACGAGACATACAAGTCACACTCGTATATCCAATCCATAGTTTCTCGATCCTGGGAATAGCCTTATTCGTGCAAATAACATCAATATCCCATATTGATTTATTTGAGTCTGGCCAGACATTTTATAAGCACTATCCCTCGAGTGGCCTAGGATATTTTCTCCCGTTATGTGGGAGGGACAAATCCTCTCTACGTCCACTACGATCTCTAAGCTTGCTTCTTATTGTATCCAGTACACGCCTTTATAACTACCCAGTTACGGTGTAGCGTTTAACGCTACCAAGATCACAATGATCCACAACTAGAATATCTAGTGACTTCAAGTCTAAGGATGACAATACCATTGCACCGCGAGAAGCGCTTGTGACTTAACATAACATGTATGTAGCCTTCTTGGAGATGGGTCAATCCAGTAATCCATTACTCCTAATGCATACCCATGTGTTGGATCATGATATCTCCATATCAATCCAACCCCATACTAGTCTATAGATGATTGTCCTATTAATCATTATAATTTACTAGGGATATTTAAGAATATAACACTTATATTCTAAGGACTTCATTCATGTTAACATATCTCCATATCGATAACATAATGAATCGTAAATCCATAAATGTCACAACTGATTGATTGCCTCTAGGGCACAATTCCAACAGTCTCCCACTTGCACTAGAGTCAATCTCCTGCAACATATGCCTATTGATCTAGCGCGGCCTTCCACGCTTACGCTGCGTATGGGGCGAGACAAATGCTGGCACCTTGCAAATACTCACATCTCCTCCATCAACACTTTGATTGAGATTGAATATTCTGAATAAATGCATCTTATGCATTAATTTACTCAGTCCTCTATGTTAGAATCAGTGACTGAATCTTGCCTGGAACCTTTCCAGCTCACAGTCGCTCCCACTAGGGCAAAACTCAAAACTCGACTTATAATCTGAATCTTCTTTCAGATTTGAAGTTCGCATCACTGTAACCCCTTACAGCAAACTCTTCGTATCCTCTATTTATCAAAAATTCATCCTAAGTGCTTCTCAAGTACTAAAGGATAATCTTGATAGTTTATCCAGTGACTCTCACCCGGATTTGACTGGTATCTTTGTGTCATACCATATGACACGTCTGGCCTAGTACATCTCATGGCGTATCTCGTGAATCTAATTCATACGGTCCATTCCCAATCTAATTGGTAAGACAATTAGCCTTCCAAAGACTAATTCCATGTGACATGGGTAAGAATCAATATTATTTTCACCTTGAACCATTTCAACACCTTTGTCAATTAATGTACTATGACCTAAGCTACACAACCATCTTGATCTACCTCAATAGATCTTCACAAGTTGCTTCGCTTAAGTCTACCATTAGAAAGTCAACTCCCTAGTCAATCTACGTAATACTGCCAAGTAGGGGCAACATTCCCAATGATTAAGTATGTCTCCACATACACGACCAGAAACATAACTGTGCTCCCACTAACCTTCTTGTAAACACAGGTATCATCTTCAATTTTGATGGAACCAAACTCCTTTGATTGCATCATGAATTTGAAGAGTCCAACTCCTAGAAGCTTGATTCAATCTATAGACAGATTGCTACAAGCAGGATACGAATGGATTTAAGCATCACAATTGGGGAAAGATTTCGTCATAGTCTATACTATGAACTCACATGAAATCTCTTTCTTGCCAATTTTCCCTTACAGGTAATCATATTACCATCCATGTTGGTTTCCTCATAACCCACTTGCACCTTTTAGGTGGTTCCAACAAAGTCCATACTTCGTTGGTATACATGGATTCCATTTTGTATCCCATGGCTTCTAGCCATTTCTGAGAGTATGGCCCACACGTGGCCATCTCATAGGTTGTAGGCTCATCTCGATGAGCAATATATCGCGGGTTATGAGAAATCCTTATTTCTCTAGTTCCTCGATATATCCTACCTAACCTACAAGGTTCTTGTGTTTTCTGAGTAGGTTACTCCACAACACTTTGTGATCCTGCTCATGTTCCATCAAGAGGATCAATGTTCTATTGTGGTTCTTGAACTCCTTCAAGTTCTACTGTCCTCCCACTGTTTCTTTTAGAGACAATCTCTACCTAGAAACACTGTAGTTCGAGCAACAAACGGTTTGTTCTCGATTAGGTTGTAGAAATAATATCTTTTTCAGGATATCCCACAAAACATTTATCCGACTTGGGTCCAAGTTTATTTGTAAACTCTTTTACATAAACTTCATAACCCCAAATCTTTATGAATGACATACTTCCTAGCCCATATCTCATATGGTGTTTTCATAATCTGTTTTGATGATGGAACAAGGTTAAGGGCGAAATTTGCTGTAATTAGAACATAGCCCCAAAAGAAAACTGGAAGTTTTTGTTTTGACTCATCATGGACCGAACCGTATCCTACACGGTTTGATCTCTCCTCTTAGACACGCCAAACCCATGCGGCGTGCTAGGTGGAGCGAGTTTTGGATCATATCCAACACTCCCATGGATTCTTGTCAAACTCTTGGCTCAAGTACTCTCCTCTACGATCCAATCGTAGAGCCCAATACTTTTGCCAAGCTGGTTCTCTACGTCATTCCTGAATACTTTGACAATTCAAAGGATTCTGATTTGTTTCTTCCTAAGATACACAAATCCATATTTACCAGATCCTATCAGTAAATATGATGAAGTATTGAAAACCCATTTTTAGCATCTATGCTTTGCGGCCTTCATACATCAATATGTATGATTCCCAAAAGATCATATCTTTGCCTAATAAGTCTTACATGTCTCATATGATTCAATAATCAAATGAGTTCCAGAAATCCATCCTCATGGGGTTCTAGATATGTATATCTTATTTATGGGGCCTACACGATAATGCTAAAGATAAGTGAAGTTCATATCATTATATGCAAACCTCTAGGTATTAATGTTATAGATGAAATTATCATGATCGTGGATATAGAATCCACTTAGACAAAATTGCATTACAATAATGCATATCATAATAAATGGAACAACATTTGTCCTTTATTATGATAAGGAGTTTTTCTTGTCCAAACAAAAACTTTGATAATGTTCCTACTCATAGCTAGGACATGATCGTTTTTGTCTAATTCATGAACAATTTCTTAAAGGGTAGAAATAATTCCCTACGGCTTATTCAGCAACCCTTTGCTTCATAGCCCCACGTGTAGGATTATTCCTTCCTTATCCAATTGTCTTCGTCTCTTTAGATCCTCCACACTTCCATAAATGTGAGATCCTCATCTAGTATCATATACTTATGATGATGAGATAGACACATTGATTTCTATAACAAAATACCCAAATCGGAATTCATAATTCCTTTATTATTTACTTCCAGGTATTTTGGGTAGTTTCTCTTCCTCTACACCACCTTTGGGACTTTGAGGCGACTTGATTAGCAACAAGCTTGCTTTATAAAATGGGGTCAGCGCGAACTATTTGCCCTTACCCATGTTGTTATCCAATAACAACTTTGCCCATGCCCATTATTAGTGTCTTGTTTTAGTGATTTTTAAATCATATTGAGTAAATCAATTTTAAAACAAAAATATAATTGCATCCAATGCAATTCTTGGTCCACTTGGGTGAATAACTGTTTATTCTTTATCTATTTCATAGATAATGCCCATTCACTAATGTTTCAATCATATTGAATTAGCTTATTTGCATAACGCAAAGTGGAGCAACACTTCAAACCTTTCATGTCTAGCTCGCTCCTTTTGAAAGAGCTTCTTTCAATGTATGATCATATCATACTTCTCCATGTTCCTCTTCTTGCTTCCAAAGCTCAGAGTTCATGGCGGCTAGCATGAGGCAAGTCATAACCAAAGAACCATTCTTTGGTGTTCCTTTCATAGGTTTTAGTGTGTTTTGGTAGTTGGTAGGAAGAGAACTTTATGTTCTACAAAATACAACAATTTCCTTTTATTTGAGAACAATTCTCAGTTTTATACCAATCTAGATTCCAGACAACTCGTCCATCTTATGGACACCTAGTCGTGTTTTTGTTTGTTTAATGCCATGGGTATTTAACACCAAAAGGATTATGCAAGGTTTGTGACGTTTTGACTATATTCAACAAGGATTTAATTTGTTAAATATAGCTCCCACGATTTTACTACGGATTAATAACCCTCAAGATATTAATGCGGAAAATATCCTTATATTTTCTAGTGGGCCAAGATCCATGTTTCATCTCCTTATGAGCTTGCTTTGGCAAGTCACCCATAATTTGACTACTTTAGGTAGGAACAATTCCAATTGCATCCCTTATGCAACTCTTGGTTCAATCGGGCAAATAACTCCTTATTTATCCATCCATATGGATAATCCCAATTGATTGCCTCTAGGTTTCTTAATCAAATTAATAGCCTAGTTGTGTTCAACCTCTTATCTAAACAATTGCACATTGTTACGTGCCATCGCATTCCATCATTATGAACCAAGTCGCCATGCTATGGCACGCACGAACTTGATAAATAATGATGATAATGAGTGTTTAAATAACGAGAAGGCAAGAACACAATATTTGAATTTTGAGGGATTTTAAATTCAATTTTAATTGTTTTGTTGATCAATATCAACTAATCTATCTATTTGAGTTTGGGCACAACTCCAAATAATAGATCCGGGTTGTCTAATTATCTTATTATCCTAATTGCATGCATCATCCATACACCAACCACACAATAATAAGACAATAAAGTAAACAACCACAAAGCAAAAATTAAACGTGATGTGGATATGGCCTTTTCTAGACTAAGATAATTCCAAGCCAATGGAATTATCTATGAACCCTAAAAGCAAACACATCTCCATGCGTCTTGATCTTTTGGTCCATCCTTCATAGTCATGTGGAATGCTCCATGCTCCATGCTCCATCTTTTGTGGCTTCTTTGGCTTGGGCTTCTTTTCTTCAATCTTGGCTAACAATCTACTTTATCTAGCACTAGCTAACTTCTATACTAAATAAAATAAATCTCACAAGTTGAGAAAAAAAATGGCACGCAGGCCATAAAACCCTAATTAATTATTACAATTAATTGATCAGCTCGCAGGCCGTAAAACCAAACCACAAAATTAAACATCCACATCAAACCACATCCTAAGGCCATATCCAATCACCATGCGAATTGCACATAAACAGTTAAAATCCAATTTTAACGTGCTTGGTCAATTTTAATTGATTTTAGGATTTCTAGGGTTAAAACAGTCCATGGGCCCAACAATCAAATTGCCCGGGCCCAAAAAGATGAACCACAAGGCCCTAGGGCCGGGCCGGCCCATAACCCACGCGGCTAGGCCGCGGGCTAGGGCCGTCCGGCCCCTAGGGCGGCCAAACTTGGGCGGCAAGCAAGAGGGGCGGTCCCCTAGGGGGGCAGAACCTCCATAGGGAGTTGTTTCCAAAACAACTCCCTTGCTTGGTGCCCAAGTTTGGTTGTTTCCTTGTTTTGGAAGAACTCCTTCTTCCCCAAGGATGCCCAAACCCTAGATCTAAGATCCTAAAATTTCTCAAACTCACCAATTCATGCATCCAATGCAAAAATTGGATCTTGTTATGATTAATTATTGACAAATTGCATCCCATGCTTGATTTGTCTTGTTTTACGCGATAAACAATCAATTTAAGGTGTAAAACAACTAAAACGTAACACATAAACCACGTTTATGCTCTACGACCTGTGGCTCTGATACCACTGTAGGGTTTTGATTCATGGATTGCACAACGGAAGCATAAACAAACATAAAACCATGCAAAACCCTCCAAGGATCACAAGTCAAGAGACATAACGATGGTAAGGGTTAGAAATCATAAACAAACCTTTGGGTTCTCCTTGATGACTTCAAACGCGAATAGTGTCACGTCTCTACGGTTGATCCACGCCTAGAGGTGAGATCTAGATCCTCCAAATCCATGTGCTAGCTAGGAAGAATGGAGGAGGAAGAAGGAATCGCCAACAATGGAGTGCCAAAGGTGGGGCGGCACCCTTTAGGCCGACGGGTAGGGGCGGCAATCCCAAGGGGGGTTCGGCCCTCTTTGGGACTTGCTCTCTCCTTGCTTTATTCTCTCCTTTCTTCTATCAAATAGATGTGTAGTGTGTAGAGAGAGAAATAAGCTAGGAGTGTTCTTTATATAGTCCAACAACTCCTTGTCCTACTACATAAAGAACCCCTCATAATCCTACTCAAGTTCGGATTAGTCCCTTTTTGCAAAATAGTCCTTATCATGTCAATACATGGATTAGTTCTTATTTGCAAATTAATCCTAATCATGTCTCTACATGAATTATGCCACCTTGGCAAATCCTAATCATGTCTATACATGGATTAGTCCAACTTGCATATTAGTCCTACTAAGTTAGCAAGTTGTTGCGATTTGATCCTTTTAATTAATTAATCATATTAATTAATTCCCATGTCTAGTTCACCCCTATATGGCGTGTGACCCCATAGGTTCTATTTAGTTGGTAGTAACTATTTACTAATATGGAGCGGCCTCTAGCAAGACATCCATTCTAGCCAACAAATAGAATAGTCATCATGACAAACCTTGTGCAAGTAATTGTCTCATCCCTTTGTCTCAATATCCGGATTGGACACGAGACATACAAGTCACACTCGTATATCCAATCCATAGTTTCTCGATCCTGGGAATAGCATTATTCGTGCAAATAACATCAATATCCCATATTGATTTATTTGAGTCTGTCCAGACATTTTATAAGCACTATCCCTCGAGTGGCCTAGGATATTTTCTCCCGTTATGTGGGAGGGACAAATCCTCTCTACGTCCACTACGATCTCTAAGCTTGCTTATTATTGTATCCAGTACACGCCTTTATAACTACCCAGTTACGGTGTAGCGTTTAACGCTACCAAGATCACAATGATCCACAACTAGAATATCTAGTGACTTCAAGTCTAAGGATGACAATACCATTGCACCGCGAGAAGCGCTTGTGACTTAACATAACATGTATGTACCTTCTCGGAGATGGGTCAATCCAGTATGCCATTACTCCTAATGCATACCCATGTGTTGGATCATGATATCTCCATATCAATCCAACCCCATACTAGTCTATAGATGATTGTCCTATTAATCATTATAATTGACTAGGGATATTTAAGAATATAACACTTATATTCTAAGGACTTCATTCATGTTAACATATCTCCATATCGATAACATAATGAATCGTAAATCCATAAATGTCACAACTGATTGATTGCCTCTAGGGCACAATTCCAACAGATTAATCCAAATTAACACAGATAACCATGTCACAATTACCCCAGATAACCATGTCACAATTAGATATCACATAAACAACTGATTAACACAAAACTCATAATCTTATAATCTAAATATTGAAAAGAAACACTAACATGGATAACTTCTCCCCCTTTTTGACTTTCATCAAATAAAGGTGAAGAAATGTTGGATCATTACTCAGAGTCTTAAAGAAAAACAAAATAAGTTCTACTGATTGTCAAGGCCTTGAGATCAGAAAGAAGAGAAGAAAAAGAAAGAAAGAATCAAGACTTTGTCTTTCTCAAGTCTTCACTTATTCTTTGATGCTTGGCCTTTCTCTGAGCCTTCTCCAACATCTTCATCACTTTCAGCTTCTTCTGCAGACTGATTCTCTTCTTGTTCAACATCCACCTTAGCAACAACTTCCTCAATGATTTCATCCACTTTCTTGTTCTTGACTTGCACTGAATCACCCTCTGTAACTGCATCAACACCTGTGTCTTCTCCTGCTTCCTCATCACCAGTTTGCTCATATAGATCCTTTGAAGTGAGCACAACTGGAATAGGCTTCTTCTTCTTCTTCAAGAATTGTCCTAGTCTCTCATCTAAATTTACACTAGTGTCATGACTAGTAGCAGAAGGGATCTTATCCAAATTCAAACCCTTGATGACAATATCCAGTTTGCCATTCATCACACCCATCAAGTCTTTGAACTGATTAAACTCAAAAGATAAGTCAAACAACCTCTGTCTAAGATCTTCAATCTCAACCTGCTGTTCTTCAAACTTATCAACCAACTGAGAGTAATCCTCATTGGCTTGTCCCCTTGATGTTGTAGCCCCCTTAGGTTTGATGAAATTTTTCTCCTCAAGCTCGTCTTTGGACAACTCTGAATAAAACTTCCAATGTCCCTTTCCTGTCTGAACCACTTCAGTTCTCTGTAAAGCAGTCTCATCAATTAACCCAAAACCACCAGTTATCTTCTCCTCTCCTTTCACAGGTACCTCAAAATGCTCAAAGAAAGGAGGTAGTAGGTTGTCATATGGAAGAGGATGGTTTCTGGTTCTGGTAGCACAGTAGATCATATGCTCCATGATCACTGTTGGCAAGTCAATCTCAAACCCTTGACATATAAAATACATCAGGATAAGAACCTTATCAGTAACCAACTCTCTTGAGTTTTCACTACGAACAACACTTCTCATCAGAATTGTAAACAGAATTTTAGCTTCACAGTTGAGCACAGAGTGTGTCAACTTTTGGGGACCAGTAGGAACATCATCAATGAAGAACATGGCTTTGGCTTTTTCTAGACATTCCTTCCTATCAGGATTATCAGCAACATTATACTTCCTAGGAATGCCCAAGACCTTAGCAAAAGCCCTTTGGTCTAGCCTTAAATTTATCCCAGCCACCTTAGAGGTTAACACCATTTTATCTTCCCCTTATTGAACCAAATTCAGATAAAACAAACTAGTTAACCTAGGATAAGCTTTAGAACTAGGATTTAAAACCTTCCAAACTGCAGATTCCCTTAACTTCCTCATACTGTCAATATCCAATTTGTCTAATAACTCTTCAGAAATCAAACTACAGAAAGCAACCTTAGATGATTCATACCCTTGCATCCAAGTTGTCCTAACTTTTGAACTAACAAACCAATCAGAAGGAAGTACATTTTTACCTTGATAACCCTTTTTGGTTGCAGCAGCAACCTGCTTAACCCTTGATTTCTTCTCAGCATGTTTCTCCTTCTCTAGTTCTCCTTCAGCAGACTTCTTCTTGCTTTCCTTAGCAAACTTTCCCTTTTCTTCTTAAACAGGCTTTTTCTTGTCTCCCCCTTTCTTCTTGTCTAACCTAGGTTGATCATCATCCTGTACCTCTGTCTTTTCTTTGGATCAACACTTGAACCTTCATCCCCTTTCTCTGTTCTGATCTTCTTTGCAGGAGGTGAGTCTTCATGCAAACTCTGTGTATTTTCTGAATCTGAATCAGAAATCACAATCTTCTCCTTCTTGTTTGCCCTCTTCTTAGATCTAGCAAAAGGCTTTCCCTGTTGCTGAATCCTGACTAATTTGTGCTCCATTGTGGGATTAGGTTCGTTGAGAGAAGAATGAGATTGAGAGAAATAGAGAGAGAGGAGAGAGACGTAGAGAATTGAGAGAGAATGAAGAGAGAAAAGCCCTGACTTTTCAGCTTAAGTAGGTTGAAAAAATGAGTTTAAAAAGGACTCTACTGAAATCAACATGCAAAACGTATCTAAAGGATATTTTTGGATATTTTAGAAATTTCTCTGAGTAATTCAAATATTATACAATTATCTAAAAAGATAACATATAATATTTGGTGATCCATTTTTTTTAAAAAAAACTCCACAGATGTTTCAAGACCTTGGAGAACAATCTCAAGGCCTTGACATTTTCTGCAGTTTTAGAAATTTCAAAGCTTTGAACTATACTTTCAAGGCTTTGGAAAGTATAATCTCAAGGCTTTGAGATTTCAATACATAAACACAAGTAAGTACTAATACTCTCCCTAAACCAGTGAATCCTTGTTTAGCATACCCAGTTCAAGCCTTAGGGATGAAAACCTATCATCTGGCAGAGGTTTAGTGAAAATATCAGCAATCTGCATAGAAGTAGAAATAAAAGATAGAACAACATCACCTTTTTCTGCGTGATCTCTAAGAAAATGATGCCTTACATATATATGCTTGGTTCTTGAGTGTTGTACTGGATTCTTAGAGATTGAAATGACACTTGTGTTGTCACGATTAATAGGCACATTTCTGAAGTATAGCCAAGATCTCTAAGCTGTTGAGCAATTCACAACACTTGAGAACAGCAAGCTCCAGCTGCAATATACTCAGCTTCTGCAGTTGATAATGCTGCCGAATTTTGCTTCTTGGAATGCCAACTAATTAGTGAAGAACCAAGAAACTGGCAACATTCAGAAGTACTCTTCCTATCCACTTTATATCCTGCAAAATCTGCATTTGAATAGCCACTCAACATAAAGTTAGATCTCCTTGGATACCAAAGCCCCAAGTCTTTGGTTCCATTCAAATATCTAAAAATCCTCTTGGCAGCAGTTAAATGACTTTCCTTAGGATCTGCCTGAAATCTTGCACACATGCAAACACTAAACATAATATCAGGTCTACTAGCAGTTAAGTACAGAAGTGATCCAATCATACCTCTATATTGCTTTTGATTTACACTCTTACCATTTGAATCCTTGTCTAATGAGAGTGATGAACTCATAGGAGTTTTGAGTACCTTGGACTGTCAGTATTGTACTTGTTCAACAAGTCCTTGGTATACTTTCCTTGATGTACAAATATTCCTTTCTTCATTTGTAAAATATGAATTCCAAGAAAGAAATCCAGTTCTCCCATTAAGCTCATCTCAAAACCCATGCACATAGACTAGAGAACTCTTTTGAAAGAGCATCATTAGTAGCACCAAAAAGAATATCATCCACATAGATCTGAACTACTAACAAGTCAGTTTCATGATGTTTAATAAAAAGAGTTTTATCTACTAGACCTCGCTTGAAATTATTGTCAAGTAAAAACTTTGAGAGTCTATCATACCAAGCCCTTGGAGCTTGTTTTAAACCATAAATATCTTTGTCTAATTTGTAAACATGATCAGGGAAGTTTTCATCTTCAAAACCAGGAGGTTGAGCTACAAAAACATCTTCTTGTGAATAACCACTCAGATAGCACATTTGACATCCATTTGATAAAGCTTTATGTGATTGTGAGATGAAAATGCAAGAAGTATTCTAATAGCTTCTAACCTGGCAACAGGAGCAAATGTCTCCTCATAGTCTATACCTTCTTCTTGATTGTATCCATGTGCCACAAGTTTGGCTTTGTTCCTTACCACTTTGCCATTCTCATCAAGCTTATTCCTTGATGCTTGAAGGTCTTGATCTCTCTCTGTTGTAGTCTTTGTTACCAAAGTTTCTCTTCTTCTTGAGAATCCTGGCCAAGGCCTTGGAGATCAATGCTAAAGCCTCTTCATCATCATGCTTATCTTCAGTCTCAAGGCTTTGAGATTTTTCATTGTCTTTAGCCTTGAGTGCTAAGTTCTTGATTTTTTCACTCAGATCACCTTCTACATCCTTCATAGACATTTCATGAGTGAGCAGCTTCCCTGTAGAACATCTAACTGAAGAAGACTTAAATCCTGAGCTTCCTCAATAGCTGTTGTCTTTGGCTCCCACTTGGATTTTGGCAAACTCCTCAGAATTTTTCGGACCTTTTCCTCATTTGAGAAACTTTTTTCCAATGACTCCAGATTATTCACCACATCAGTGAATCTTTTGAACATCTCCTTGATGGTCTCATCTGAGTTCATCTTGAACAGATCACATTGCCTCAGAAGTATGTTAATCTTGGTCTGTTTGACTTGACTTGTTCCTTCATATGTCACAACAAGTTTGTCCCATACTTCTTTGGCATTTTTGCAATTTGACACTCTGTTGAACTCATCTGAATTAAGAGAACAGTATAATAGATCTATAGCCTTGTAATTTTTTTAAACCTTTTCCAGTTCAGTAACTGAGAGATTTTCCTCAGACTTGATGCATCTAAATCCATCTATGGTAGTGAAATACTCATGAGGACCCTTTTGAACTATTGACCACAATTCCATGTCTTGATCTATGATGAAAATCTTCATCAATGCCTTTCAGTGCATGAAGTTGTCACCACAAAACAATGGAGGTCTGTTTGCTGCAATTCCTTGTGAGAAGCCACCATCTCCTACATTACTCATTGTCACAAGATTGTTAGATCTATAGTAGTGACCCATGCTCTGATACCAATTGAAAGTTTGTAATGTAGACTAAATACAAGACAAAATAATCTATAAGGGGGGTTGAATAGAGTATGGAAACTTTTTGCTAAAACACAAGATTTAACTAAGTGAACAAGTAAAAGACTCAAATCTCAAGGCCTTGAGATTTTGCAAAACAAGTCAGAAACTTTCTAAGGCAGACAGAAAGCTTCAAGGCCTTGAACTATCACCAGTTCTAAATATTTTATGAACCCTAGTTTGATTTGATTTGCTTGTAGAAGTAAATAGCAAAACTGTAAAGTAAAGAACACAAGGCAATTTACAGAGTTCAGTCCCAATGGACCAAATATCTGCCTGAGGGATCTAATCCCATCAGGATTGGGCAAACACTTCTTATTACTCACACAGAAACAACCCTAGATCTTCAAGCCTAAGTGAACTCACTTACACCTATACAGCTTGTGGTTCCAAACCTATCTAGTATCAGCTACTAACTGTTGAGCTAACAAAGAACCTCTTGTTGTTCACTTGAACAACCAACCACTAGGTTTTGTGAGGTTTGAGATATACAGAAGATAAGCAGATTAAAGTACAATATAAGAATACAGTAAAAGAATAAGATTGTGAAGGCCTGGATGTGTTCTTCAGGAAAATTGGAATGATTGATCTTCTGAAAGCAGTGACTTAAGCATGAAGTTGTGAGGAATTGCTTGTCTGATCTTCCACGAATGTATCACACCTCTTTCTCAGTTCTCTGTAAGCTTCTATCTCTTTCAAAATTCAAACCAGTCTTTTATCCACACTCTGCAACTGAATGAGAGATTTAGGATCTCTGTTCCTGCAAATCCCCATCCTTTCTAACTGCAATTCAAAACAGCTCTGAGTAGATATCCGTTGGAGTTTGTTGTGATTATCTTGCACGTTTGAAAAACCTGCAACAAGATTAAACACAGCAACAAACAAAATCCAGAAATATAACAACACTAAGTCTGTTTGGATTTCCAGTTTCTGAATAAAAACATGATCAGATAAATAAATCAATAACCTGATTAACTTCTAAAACATGTTACTCATAATAAACCAGTTTAAGAATTGGAAAAGTTATTAAACAATCATAATAACAAAGATCAAATCCTGCAACAGAGAATCAAGTTAATTCAGTAAAACTGTCAGGAACTTAAGGCACATCTCAAGGCCTTGGAGCTCTGAACATACTTCACAGTCTTTCAATATTAAGACCAGAAACCTTTGATTCACTCTGATTATGATATCTGCAATTGTGTTAGATATATAAAGAATAGATAACAAGGATATTTGCAACAAATATCTGATCTTAAACATTAGATAGAACACCGACATCACAAGATTATCATATCACATTATATAGAAAACAACTGTCAAAGCTTTGAGGCTCTGATTAGTATCTCAAGGCCTTGGAGCCTTAGAAATTCTTTGTCTTTCATCACTCTAAATGGATACTTCTCATAACACACTTAGAAGTCTTAAATCAACAAAGTCCTTGAACGGAAAACCTGTTTTGAGCAGTAATTGAACAAGTATAAAACGAAATGTAGAAAGCAAGAGACACAAGATATATATAGTTCAGTCCACTATGACCTACGTCTCTACCTACGGGATTTAATCCTTGTAGGATTTTCAACTCAATTCTTATTAATCATAAGCTAAGCCCTAGATCTCAAGCACAAAGACATCCTTTACTCTGTTACATCTTGTGGTTCTCTCTAACCTATCTAGTACCTGCTCTAGCTAACTGATTCAACAATAATTCTTTGTTCTTCCCTGAACAACTCACGAGAATGAGATAAGAGAAGTATTATCAAAATGATATACAAATGAAGTACATAAAGAAGAACACTAAGAACAAGTAAAGCAGTTGAGTATGCAGAGATCTTCTGATGATTGGATTGAGTGAATTGAATCTCCTTCTATGTTGCTTATAAATCCTGAGAATGTTTGAGTGTCTCTGTAAAAGAATTCTACCGAATTCTCTCAGCAATTCCCCTCTTATGCTGCTTGTTTGAAATGCATATTTGTAGGATCTTCTTCAAACATATTTTTTCTAAAATCAAGCAACATATCTTGACTATCTAACAGCTCTTCCCAACGGCTAGTTGCTTAGTATCTTCAAAGATACTGACTTTATCTTTTATCTAAGAGTGTTAGGAAAGTCCATGCAAGATTGCACAAGCACATAATCCATTTGACAACTCTATTTCCTTTCCTGCAAACACACAGATTATGAAATAGTTCCTGCAAAATAGGTAGGTAATTAACCCTGCAAAAACTAAGTCAAATTGAGAGATTAGCAATAGTTTGAGTGTCATATTGGTTTGTCTTTCATCATCAAATAAGGCAATAATCAAGTATATGAGATTACGAATCAGATTAGAAGGAAAAGCTCCCCCTAAGTTCATGCCATATACTGTAGTATAGTTTCAAGCCTTTGAAAGCTGTTTCAAGGCCTTGAAACAGTGCAGTTTCAAATGTTCGAAACATACTAAACTTACAATCTCCCCCTTAATGAAAGACAAAACCACTAATATGTTAAGAACTGGTTCTCAGCAAATATTAAACTATTGAGCATAGCAGAATAGTCATAACATTCTCAGATAATAAACTAAAGCAAACATTAAACTGAATAATCCAACTTATTTAAGCAGTTAAGCATCAATAACATCCTACTGATCTAAACCAGATCTCTAAACCAACAAGAGTACCAAATAACAAAATAAAACACCCTAAATTTCTCCCCCTTTTTGACTTTCATCAAAAAAGAATGAGAAAATGTTGGATAAAAGTTTTTGAAAGTTTAAGATCAAAACTGTTTTGACAGAGAGGAAATTTCAAGACTTTGAAGAGAGATTCAAGGCCTTGTAAAGAAGAAAGAAAAGGATAGAATCAGGGGGTTGGATCTCCATCTCCCTTTGATTCAGCATCCTCTTATCGACTATCTTCTTCATCTTCCTCATCTTCTTGTTCTTCTTCTTCCTGAGCAACTTCTTCACATGCATCAGCAACCACATCTTCCTAAAAGAGCTCTGCAGTAGTGACTATCTCTGGAATTTTTCCTTTCTTCTTATTCTTCCTAAGACCCTTGATTAATATTCCTGAGTCTGGACTGTCTTCATTCCCTTGTTCCTGTTCTTCATCACCTTGTTCTTCAGCAACTTGTTTCCCAATATCCTTTACCTCTGCATCCTCATCTTGAGTAATATGCTCACTGAATAAGTCCTTTGTAGACCCAACCTTCTTTGATCCTTCTGCAACTTGTGAAACGTCTTCTTCCACATGGATCAAATTGATGCTCACTACTAGAAAAACTGACACAAACGACGCTTACAAACCTCCCTTTATGGACAAAAAACCACCATTTCTATCCTTTACGACGGTTCTTACGGCGGTTTGGCAAGTGTCGTTAAAATAACCGTCGTTTGTAAGTTAACTGCTGTTCAAGGCGCCGCAAATATTAACGGCGGTTGTAGCAAAGCGCCATTAAGGCTAACGACAGGTGAGTAAGTGCCTTAAAAATTTACGGCAATGGCATTAAAACTGTTGTTTACATGATTTTTTAAATACTTTTTAATTTAAATCGGAGAACCATTTCAATAATTTCAAATTTAAATTAAAACCATTAATTTTGTTTATTATTTAACAATTCCATATTCTTTTTCTTCCAATTTTCAATAGTTGTTCTTCAAAAACATCCATGAATGATCATAACTGAAATTTTTGCACTCGTCCCGGAATTGTTCAACACACATAATCTTCAACTCATCCAATAATGTCAACCCATCCAACAATTTTTCAGATGTAAAAAGGATATAGAGAGAGGGAACGAGTGAGAGAGAGAGAGAGATGGGCCAGAGGAAAGGGTTCGAGATCGACACAGTGAAAGAGGGGGGCGAAGAGAGAGGGAGAGAGGAGACGAAGAAACAGAGGGAGAGAGGAGACAACCGGAGAAACAGAAAGACTGAAAGGAGATGGAGAAACACAGGGAGGGAGAAAGGAGGCGGAGAAACAGAGGGAGGGATAAAGGAGGCGGAGAAATAGAGGAAGGGAGAAAGGGAGATAGAGAAACAGAGAGCAAGGCAAGCGAGGAAACGCAGAGAGAGACATACTTGCAGATCGATGAGTGGGCGCCGTCACCGACGGGAATAGAGGGAGGTAGAGAGAGGGGTGGTGTCGCAGTTAGGGTAATTTAAGGGTCATAGGTTAATTTATAGTGGGGTATTCTTATCTAACGGTCAAGATTAGATCTGTAGGTATTCTAAACGAGCGGTCCAGATGAGATCTCGGAAAATACAACATAAGGGCGTTTTGTTGGCAACTACCATTAATTTTAACGGCGCCTTTGTCGAGAGCGCATTTAACATCACAACGCTAAAAGGTTATCCGGTGTATCTGGTGACACAAACGGCGGTTCACGACTTGCCGTCATACTTAAGATTATGCATAGGGCGTTTTTTTGGCAACCGCCGTAAATTAAGGCCGTTTTAGCGAAGTGCCGGAAATAAAATTTATATACGGCGGGGGCTATTTAAAAACACCGTTTCTGGCAATTTTGCTAGTAGTGGCTCTTGAAGATAATTTCAAGCATATACCTTACTTGTTTGAACTCAGTCCCAACTCATTCTGATTTTGATTCAACTCATCCATATCATTCTCTAGGACATCAAGCCATTGAAGCACCATGGAAAGGTCTTGAGATTGGGAGGGTAGGTTTGAAGGAGAGGATAAGGCTTTGGGTTTTGGAAACTTCTTGAATTGCAGCTCTTCTGCAGACAAGTCATAGTATAACTTCCCAGCTCCCTCACTGGTTTTCATGATTCCAATCCTTTGAAAAGTTTTCTCATCAACCCTACCAAAACCAATGGTTATAGTCTCTTCTCTGTCATTTGGGATATCAAGGTGCTGGAAGAAAAGAGATAACAGGTTGGCATAAGGCAAATAATGCTTTCTTCCCTTGTTCCAGGAATAAAGCATATATTCCATCACAATAGCAGGTAGATCAATTTCATACACATGCATAATCAAGTACATAAAGTATAACACCCTGTCAGACAATAGCTCTTTCAATTCTCCTTAGACACTACACACCTCATCAAGATGGTAAATAAGATTTTGGCTTCAACAGTTAGCACAGAGTGTGTTAACTACTTTCAGGAGGTAGCATAATTGGGTAAAAATAATCAACTCTAGCCAGCTTCAAGGCTCTAGTCTTATTGGGGTAGTTGTCTGTGTTATACCTCTTTGGACATACTAAAACATTGGCAAAGTTAGAATGATCTAAGTCCATCTCTACACCATCTACTTTAGAGGAAATGACCAAGTTTAAAGACTTGATTTTCTTCATGTTCAGATAAAAGTGTTGGAATAGATGCCCTAGTGGCAATCTAGTTTAGTATGAATTTATTTTGGCTAGAACATTCATTGTATTATTTATTGGATATTTAATATAATGAAGTCCTTAGATTTACGATTGTGTTGTTTATCTTAAATATCCCTAGTCCAGTATAAATATTAATAGGACAATCATCTATAGAATAGTATGGGGTTGGATTGATATGGAGATATCATGATCCAACACATGGGTGTGCATTAAGGGTAATGGTGCGCCGGATTGACCCATCTCCGAGAAGGCTACATACACGTTATGTTAAGTCACAAGCGCTTCTCGTGGTGAAATGGTATTGCCATCCTTAGACTTGAAGTCGCTAGATATTCTAGTTGTGGATTATTGTGATTTTAGTAGCGTCAAACGCTGCACCGTAACTGGGTAGTTATAAAGGCGTGTACCGGATACAATAAGAAGCAAGATTAGAGATAGTAGTGGACGTAGATAGAATTTTTCCCTCCCACATAACGGGAGAAAATATCCTAGGCCACTCGAGGGATAGTGCTTATAGAATGTCTGGCCAGACTCAAATAAATCAATATAGGATATTGATGTTATTTGCATGAATAAGGCTATTCCCATGGATCGAGAAATTATGGATTGGATATAAGAGTGTGACTTGTATGTCTCGTGTCCAATCCAGATATAGAGACAAAGGGATGCGACAATTACTTGTACAAGGTTTGTCGGATGATTATTCTATTAGTTGGCTAGAATGGATGTTTTGCTAGAAACCGCTCCATATTAGCAAATTGTTGCTACCAACTAGATAGAACCTATGGGGTCACACGCTATATAGAGTTGAACTAGATTTGGGAATTAATTAATAAGATTAATTAATTAGAAGGATCACTTTGCAACACCTTGCAAACTTAGTAGGACTAATTTGCAAAGAAGGGACTAAACCGAATTCTAGTAGGACTACAATAGGTCTTTTAGGTAGTTGGCAAGGATTTGTTGGACTATATAAAGGATTCTCCTTCCTTCCTTCCCACACTTATGAGCCTTTAGTTCATAACTTGAGTGGGATAGAACAAAAGGAGAGAGATCAAGCAAGCAAGGAAGGCCGAACGCCCCCTTGCCGCCGCCCCCTATCCCGTCGGCCACCAAGGAGGACGTCACCTCCTTGTTGCCTCGTGTTGCGTGATTTCTTCTTCCTCCGTTCCGGGCTAGCACGAAGGACAATTAAGATCTAGATCTCAACTCTAGGCGTGGATCAACTATAGAGAACGTGACACAATTCACGTAACAAGTCATCACAGGAGAACTAAGGTGTGTAACTTGATTTCTTCCCTTACCATCGTTATGTCTCTTGTCCAGTGATCCTTGGAGGATATTGCATGGATAAAATATGTTTTTCCGCTGCGTATCCATGATCAAAACCCAACAAGAAGAACCTAGTGAGCCTAGGGTAAGCAACTTCTGGAAGATTTAGAATTTTCCAAAGAGAAATTTGATTAAACCTTGTAATGCACTCCATATTCATGCTATTCAACATGTTGACATTAATCATGCTACAGTAGCCTATAGGTGTAGAAGCAAAACCATCTAACCACATTCCTCTTGCAACATTACTGACAAACTATTTGTTAGTAATACCAAATTTCTTGCCAGGAGATCTGTGCTTCTCAGAATAGATCTGTAGCTCCTTTCCAGTGTCCTTCTTTGGTTCTTCATCTGTAACATTCCCTTTTCCTTTGTCAGCTTTTGTACGCTTCTTCTTCTTCTTCACCTTCTTAGGGCTAGCAATCTGTTCCTCTGGATGTTTCTCAGGAGAAGGTGGATTTGTCTTCTTCTTCTTACTGGAAGTTAGAGCCTGATCCTTATTGGTCTTCTTCTTTGGAGGAGAAGGAGCCCTTTCTGCACTTGGAGTTCTGGAGCTAGATTCATCACTTAGGGTTTGAACCTATTCTTCAGCAGTCTTTCTCTTCTTTCAAAAGCTTTTCTTAGAACCTCCAGCCATCTTAATTCTTTCAGACGTTCTTCTTAAGCTCATTAGGTTTTGAGGGTATTATAAGAGAGAGGCAAGAGTGATACGAGAGAGAGAGAGAGAAAGAGAGAGAGAGAGAGAGGAGAGGATAAATACTTAAGATTTTGAGTTTGAAAAGGAAACAGAACATTTCCAAATCTTTTAAGAAGTGCAGTTTGAGTGAAATTCAAATTTGTGTGTGATGTGGGAAAGGAAATAGAATAATACTAACTTTAAAAAATATATTCTGAAAGGTAAAAGCAATATTGAGCAATTATCTACAGAGATAACACCCAACATTGAAGATCCAATTTATTGACTATGTAACATACAAACTTATTTTCAAGGCCTTGAAAAACTGTATTGCTGAAGCAAATAAAATCAAGCTTTGAAAATGTTTTCAAGGCTTTGAAAATCTATTCAAAACTTTGAAAATCCTCCCAAAACTTTGAAACAAATAAAACTTATCTGATGCTCCCCCTAAACCAATGCTTCTTTATTTAGCATACCCAGTTCTAATCTCAGGGCTGAGAATCTTTCTTCTGGCAGTGGTTTAGTGAAGATATCTCCAAATTGCATGTTAGTAGACATAAATTCAAGAGTTACATCACCTTACTCAACATGATATATGTTGAAATGATGTCTAACATCTATGTGTTTGGTCCTTGAGTGCTGAATTGCATTCTTTGTAATTGACATAGCACTGGTGTTGTCACATTTGGTAGGTATATCTCTTAAATCAAATCCAAGGTCTCTAATTTGCTGAGCTATCCACAACACTTGTCAGCAGCAAGCTCCAGCTGCATTCAGCTTCTGCTGTTGATAAGGCTACTGAATTTTGCTTCTTTGAGTGCCAGCTAATTAGGGATGATCCAAGAAATTGGCAACACCCTAAAGTGCTTTTTCTGTGAACTTTGTATCCTGCAAAGTCAGGGTCTGAGTAGCCATACAAAGAGAAATTATATTGTTAAGGATACCAAAGCCTTATTTCTTTGGTACCATTAAGATATCTAAAATTCTTTTGACAACAACCAAGTGTGATCTTTAGGATCATCTTGAAATCTAGCACACATACAAACACTAAACATGATATCTGGTCTACTTGCAGTGAGATATAGCAATGAACCAATCATACATCTATACTCTTTCTAATTTACACTCTTAACAGTTTGATCCTTGTCTAAGGACAGTGTAGAGATCATAGGGGTTTTAGCTACCTTAGACTGAGACATATTATACTTATTTATCGAGTCCTTGGTGTACTTGTTTTGATGCAGAAAGATTCCTTTCTTCATTTGATTTACATGAAGTCCAAGAAAGAAATTCAACTCTCTCATCAAGCTCATCTCAAATTCCCTGCTCATAAGACTTGAGAAATCATTGCAAAGAAAATCATTATTAGCCCCAGACAGAATGTCATCAACATAAACTTGAACTACTATAATGTCTTTCTAACGAGTCTTTATGAAAAGGGTTTTATCAACTAATCCTCTTTTGAAATCATTTTCAAGTTAAAACTTTGACAATTTTTCATACCAAGTCTTTGGAGCTTGTTTCAAACCATAAAGAGCTTCGTGAAGTTTATAGACATGATCTGGAAGCTCATCATTTTCAAAGCAGGCGGTTGAGAAACATAAACTTCTTCTTGCAGATATCCATTTAGAAAAGCACATTTGACATCCATTTGAAAAAGTTTAACATTCTTGTAAGATGAAAATGCAAGTAATATGCTAATTGCTTCCAACCTTGCAACTGGAGCATCAGTCTTCTCATAGTCAATACCTTCTTCCTGTTTGTAGCCTTGAGCTATAAGTCTTGCTTTGTTTCTGATTAATTTTCCATTCTCATCTAATTTGTTTCTTAATACCCACCTTGTGCCAATGACAAACTAATCTTTAGGAGGAGGAACCAGATTCAAAACCTTGTTCCTCTCAAATTCGTTGAGCGCACTTTGCATTGCAATTATCCAATCTGCTTGTTGTAACGCTTCATTCACATTCTTAGTATCAACAAGAGAAAAAAAAAAGCATTACAAGCACACATGTTCTTCAATTGAGATATTGTCTGTGTACCATTGGATGGATCAGATATGATGTTATCAACTGGATGAGATGAAATATATCTGAATATTTTCCTTAGTGTCCAAGGTTCAGGTTCTCCAGGAAACTTTTCAAGTCTTTGAGATCTTGAGGAAGTGACTTGTCCACTTTGATTTTCTTGACGTTCTTTTTCAAGGCTTTGAGACCTACTTTCAAGGCCTTGAAATTCCTTCTATTTTCCTGCAAGTTTTCCTTGGAGTGATGTGATGTCTCTGCTTCATCCTCTGACCCATGCTTGTTCAGATTCAAGTATGCAAAACATACACTCAAAGAGCCATCATAGATTTCATCAAAATGACATGTATAATTTCTTCAACAAGCTTGGTTCTATTATTATAAATTTTCTATGCTTTGCTAGTCAGTGAATAACCAAGATGGTTCTTACCATTGTTGTGAACAAAATAAGTGCAACCAAAAGGTTTGAAGTAATAGATATTTGTCTTTATTCATTTGAAAAGCTTATAAGGGGTCTTCTTCAAGATAGGCCTAATCAGACACCTGTGAAGAATATAATTGGCAGTGTTTACAACTTCTGCCCAAAAGGATTTTGGCAACCTGTTCTCCAAAAGCATTGTCCTAGACATGTCTTCAAGAGTCATGTTCTTTCTTTAAACAACACCATTATGTTAAGGAGTTCTTGGAGCAGAAAAGTTATGAGAGATGCCCGACTTAGCACAAAATAACTCAAGGTGATCAAATTCTCTTCCATGGTCACTTCTGATAGAAGCAATATGCAGATTTTTCAAAGTTTGAAGCTCTTTACAAAGTTTTGAAAATTCAGTTAAAGCTTTCGATTTATCTCTAAGAAACATTACCCAAGTAAATCTAGAGAAATCATCCCAAATTTTGTCGAAATCAAAGAACTCAATGATTAGTCATTTCTCTACATGATCGCAGTGTAGAGAGTTATTTATTTTAAACTAAGTATTGAAACTAAACTAACTTTTACTAAAGCAAAAGTGAAATTAAAATAAATCAATTAATGAGAAGAACTTTAGGATTCCTCGTTGAGGCACTAGATTGACAATTTGCGACGATGAAGCATGAAATACGAAGTACATGCTGGCACTTGGCCAAGCGAGCAAATGCTACAAGGCAGGTTGGAACTATGAAATCTTTACCATGTGACAAGGTTGGTCGCTCAAATCACAAAAATAAGTCAAAACCTAACTAAGCATGATATTTTCTATTCATAAGTTCCTATATCTACAGCCTGGTTGGTCTCACGTAATAGCAGTTATAGTTTTTCAATTTAAATATTCATAGAAGTTCCCGGTTGGTCGCACATGGAACCCTACTATAATCTAATTATGGCATGACGTGTCCTACAAAAGTTGGTAGAATTAATACTCAATCAAATAAAAACCAAGACAATCATCTTAAGCCAAATCATGGGCATAAAACATAGATCCAATTGTTATAGTACAAAAAAATCAACCTAGGCACCCAACCACCAAACGGTTCTAAGTTGAAACAATCATGCCTAGAACCAAAGAAATTGAAATCATAGTTCAAGAGAAAGAGATATCAACAAACAGATCACAATGGTGTCGCCTCCAAGCTTCAGCCCCGAAGCTTTCACCTTGGAGATTTCGCTCCTCGCCTTTACCTCCGACCCATACTGCCTTTCGTATCCTCCGAATATGTTGTTTTCATGGCTTCAACGTGTCTTATCAGTGTCAGGGTGAATTAAGGTTAAGAACCCGTAATTAGATTTATGCCCGTTTTTTAAAGCATTCCCAAAGTTTAACCGCCATATCAAAAAGGTCTAATACCGCGGTATTACCTATTTTGGCCGAAATTTCACGTTGTGGAATGTTTACCTATAATAGGTGTTAATACCGTCGTAAGGTCTGACATCAACTTTTGTTCAACTTCGCGAGGCCGTATCTCCCACATTCGAATTTCGATTTTACTCTGCCACCAACCGTTAGAAAGATCTTGAAGTGTAATTTCATTTTAGTCACTATCATTTCAAAATTATCATTAGAACTTGAGATATTGTCAAAAGAGTGCGACTGGTACAGCTTCGCTTCTCCAAATTTTGCGTGCAACTTTGTCTCGCGATACCCCGTGCTATTTTCTTGCTTCCTGAGCTTCTTAGGATATTGATACCTCTTTTGATGTAATTTCTTGTCTTCCCTTGGTTTCCTATCTCAATCAATATACTCAACACAGTATTTCTCCGCTCTTTACGTCTCGTTGTCCGTTGCATCGTTTTAGTTTCCATTTCCTCCATTCATCGTCTTTCCATGTATTTTACATTTTTTTTCATACACTGACCTGAAGCCCGCTTGTATAGTTATGGATTTTGGTTGGAAACTTCATCTTGTACATTCGACTAACATATAAGTTTAATTTATGTTGAGAAAAAAGTTCTCCCTCAAGCTTTCAGGGGCGGCCAGGCTGTGCCAGGTTTTAGCAGGGCCGTCTTTGAGGGATTTGGTTCGGGTTAGTGGCTCGGTGTTAGAGGGGGCCGGGTCGTTCAAAATTGGATGAAGCTGAACCCCCAAGCCAAAAATCCATGGGGGATGGGGTTGATGGGGCTGGGTAATATATATTGTTAATATATTACATAATATATATTTTATATTAAAATATTTGTAAATTCGTAAAAAGAACGGTACCGTTTTGAGGGGGCTGGGTCGGGCCATGTCGGAGGAGGGCTAAGTGGAACCGACCTGAGATATGGGTTACGAGGGCCAGACTATGGGTTACGGGGCCGGGCCGGTTCAAGTGTTGAAGGGGTCGGTCCGGGGCCAGACCAAGCTCATTTTAGGGCGGTGCGAGCCGGTTTCTAGCATGGGCCGCCCCCTTGCCATTTTGAGTCCTCCCCTTAGGTTTTAATACAACTTTTCATAAAAAAAAAATGAAGTTTAAAGTTAAAATTAATCAGAATTTCTAAATTTGAATATTTTGTCAAAATATCCATCCATCTAGAATTATTCAAAAAATATTGGGGTTTGTTTAGATGAACTTAAATAGGATAAATTATATCAGATTATTGAAATGAGTGGTTGATGTGAGGTGAGAGGTTGTCTCTCTCCTCACCTCAATCACTCATTTCAATAAGCTGATATAATTTCATTTGATTTAAGCTCATCCAAACACACCTGTTGTCCCCCTAAAACTATATATGAACATTTACATCGGCTTCTAAGTTTGTTTTAATATTGCTTAAAGGGTCATCTCATTACTTTCCGAGGGAGTAAGAGGCAAATGCCTTTTTGAAAGGGAAACAATTCTTCTCTCCAGAAGTGTTAATATTCTAAGCATGATGCTTAGAATATCACCTAGTATTTCCATCTCACCAAATAAATATAATGTTTTTGCAAACGATGTTAACAATTATCTTGAAATTGTAATAATTATGTTTTGAATTATTGATGGTTTCTCTAACTACGAACTGAAGATCCTTATCCGTTCTCAATGGGGTTCATCACCTTGGGCGGAGACATCTTTCCAAATGTACGGTTCGGCCAGCCGTATGATTTGGGAGGTGTTGCAAATATGGAACTTCCCATGGTCATGCGAAACTGTCGAGTAATTGGCATTAATTTGTGACGTTCCTTACCTCGCGGAGAGCAGGGCCGTCTCAAGGTTTTTAGAGGCCTTAGGCGAACTTGATAGATGTGGCCTTAGTTCTCATGAGTTCTATGTCTGACATATATTTACGTAGGTCAAACTTAAAATGTTGATATAATAACCATGTTTCCAAATTAGAACTTGACTAACTTTTTTTTCTCCATCAATTGTTTTAGTGTAATGCGATAAAAAATGTCTTAAATCAACTCCAATTTGAAACTGGACAAAGTGGCGTAGTTAAAAGTTTGAAGTTTTTTTTTTATACCAAAAACCTAATAGAATTTAATAAGCGCACTACTTTGAAGTGAATGTTTTGACCAGAAAGACGAAGAAAACTTCAAACTTTCCCAAAGAGATAAAACTGCTATTCTAAAAAGAACTACAAACAACTTATAAATGTCAAAGTGCACTGTAGTAAAATTATAACTAGCAGGCAAGTGCACGTAGTGAAATTAAAATAAATACATTCCTATGTAAAATATATTATTTTTCCTCTAAAATTAAGAAATATATTATTTTTCCTGGGTGTGAATTACATTATTTCTCTTTAAAAAAAATTAAATTATTTTAATAAATTTTATGAATTATTACATTTTGAAGCATGTTTCCCTCATAATACTATTTCGGAAAACATACAACTTATAATGAAGCGTTAAATATGTTTTATTTTTTTTTCTTCTAAAAAAAGAAAACATAAATAACAATTTCGATTTACCAAAAAACAAATTAGTTATAACACCTATTATATACCATAATTAATCTCACGTTTAAACCCCTTAATTGTAATTCCCTGAAAAAATCGTTCACTGTTATTTAGGCCTTAAATAACTCAACATTTCCTTTTTTCTCACATAATTACCTTCTTACATGGACAATCAATGCCCAATTTTCTCTTAATTATCCTCTCTATTATCTTCTCTCTATCAACAAGGCCTTTAATTTCAATAAATTATCTCAATAAATATAGCAATTATATAAATAATATTAATTAACATATAATTGGAGGCCTTCCAAATTATGAGGCCTTAGGCAATTGCCTAACTTGCCTAAGGCAAGGGCCGGCCCTGGCGGAGAGTAAAGAGTCGAACCGTTCCCCTTGGTTATCGCTAATAACTCTTCTTCCAAATCTTCTTCCACATCTGGTGCGTGAAATCTGCATCCGTTTTGGGCGCAATCAATGCATCCAAACCGTCTGGACCTGTCCTCGCCGATCCGCCATGGCTGCCGGTTTCCGACTACTCCACTTGCTTCCAGCAGTGAGTTTGAAGTCGTTAGGAATCAACAACCACGAACCGATTTTGAATTCTAGTGATCAATTCCCAGAATTGAGGGATTGTTGTTGCCTGGGACATGATGAGATCTTGTGATCAGTCCACATGCAAAACAAATAATGAATTCGTTCGTACCGTAACTCCACTTTGTATGTTTCTCCCCTTCCGAATGCTACCGTGGCAGGCCTTTTCAAGGGCTTGGATACATCAATCTGTTCCCTTATATGCACGATCTCCTCTCCTTTACTGTCATCGACCACCCCCTTTGGCTTTCAACACGGTGCCTAGTGCCTTCCCCACCAAATGCCCCACCGTCTCTATTCTCAACTGTATTGGGAGCCCTTGGACTTGGACCCAGATTGGTAGCTCTGAGATGACATAGTTGGATGGCGGGATCGCCGAATCCCACGTTTGAACGACAAGAACGACATCATCGAAGAACCAATGCCCTCCATCCAAGACTCGTTCCATGAAAGTGATCGAATCAAACCGAAAGAGGAAGATGTTATCACCCTCTATGGTAATACTTTCCGATCTATAATTATAAATTTAACTAACAAATTATAACTTTAACTAACCAAAGATGTTATATCATCGGTTTCCGTCGCTTCTCCGTGCAGGAATCGCCATGACAGGAGCTAGATCCAAGTCCGGAGCCAAAAACACCGATTCGAAGCTGGCTGTGAAGAAAGGTGCTGTGAAGAAGGGGAAGGCTGGGAAGGATCCGAACAAGCCGAAGAGGCCTGCTAGTGCCTTCTTTGTTTTCATGGAGGATTTCAGGCGAGAGTACAAGCAGAAGCATCCTAACAACAAGTTCTAACAGACTTGTTGTTAGGATGCTTCTGCTTGTACTCTCGCCTGAAATCCTCCATAAAAACGCAGAAGGCACTAGCAGGCCTCTTCGGCTTGTTCGGATCCTTCCCAGCCTTCCCCTTCTTCACAGCACCTTTCTTCACAGCCAGCTTCCTGCCATGGCAATTCTTGCACGGAGAAGCAATGAAATCGGTCAGAATCGGAGAAGAATCGGCGCCGGAGAGGAGAGTTTTTTGGTTTTGGCTTACCTAGGGTTTCCTTTTTTTTGTTTAAAAAAAACAAAGAGGTTATCACCCTCTTTGCTTTAGATTTGGAAGAAGGAAAATTTTCTCTGGAAAAAGAGAGAGGAAAATTTGCCCTTGGAGAAACAAAAAGTAAATAAATAAAATAAATGAAGGGAAATTGAAATTGAAATTGAAATTGAGACACCTTGGCAAGTGGGACCACACACCAGGACCAGGAGGGGGTGCAAAGTGAAATTGAGATTTCTTCCGGAGACTCTCGTAAGCGCCAAACGCCCCATCTGAAACTTTTGAACTCTCCCCTCTTCCTCTCTCTCTAGGGTTTTCTTGCATAACCCCTAAATCCCCAAATCCAATCCCAAAGCTCCCAATTTTTTTCTGTCTGAAATTCAAGACCCATTTCCCGGCGATGAATTCCGGCTAGCCGGAGAATGGAGGTTTTGATTCGTCCATCTGAAGATGAGTAGCGACCGAGCAGAACCCAGCGGCGGTGGCGATCGATTCCACACAGTACAGCCACTCCGCGATTTGGAGTCCAATTGGACCGTCGATCTAGCCAAAAACCTCGAAGACTACCTCATCAAGATTTGCTCCGGCGACGTCTCCAGCGACGACCCTGGCCACTTCTCCGTCAATTTCGCCGAGGGTTCGTATCTTTCTATGACTGTTGTTTAAAAGCTTTGGTTTTTTATTGTGGGTTTTGATTATATTTTTGTGGGTTTCTTTCTTTCAGCTGCTCTGCTGCTTCAGGGCTCGGTTCAGGTCTATAGTCGGAAGGTCGAGTATCTTTACTCACTGGTCTTACATGCCTTGGAGTTTGTTTCCCAAAAGAAGTAAGCTTTTTTTTTTTTTTTTTTTTTTTTTTTTTTTTTTTTTTTTTTTCAGCTAGGTGAACATTTGAATCGGATAATACTCTATCAATTTCTAAGCCTTTGTTTCTTGATGGGAAATGATAGATTTAAATGTTAGTTTGTCTCATTGTGTGTCCTATGCTGGTTTTCCTATTTTCGCTGCCGCCCACCTTTTCTTGTTCGGTTAAGTTCTGATTTTTGCTGTCCGGTGTTCCCTACCTCGTATTAGATTTCCTCACTTTGACGAAGTTTAATACTCTATAGAAGAGAATTGCCTTTTCTTGTTCGGTTAAGTTATGATTTTTTCTGTCCAGTGTTCCCTACCTCCTATTAGATTTCCTCACTTTGATGAAGTTTAATACGCTATAGAAGAGAATTAATTATGGGAAACAACCCCTTACTCAGGTCTTAATGTAGTATCATATACATTTATATCTATGTTTATGCTACATACTTAAATGCCGTTTTATAACCTTATTCTGCGCTTAATTGCTTTATTAGTATCGTTTCATGAAGAATATATCTTTACACACCTGACACCTTTAATGTGATGTGCAACACATATGAATATATGTACATGTGAAGGGCATTCGAGAAAGGAAAAATAAGATAAGAGTTTGTAAGGAAGATTGGGAACTCGAAGAAAATGGGATTAAATCTTAGTACTAAAGAATTATGTCGGTTACATATTATTTCTATGTGTTTATTGGGTTTAACACGAGGAAGTTCCTCGTGTGACTTGTCATGGCTCATTACCCATCCAACTCCATTTAACGAGAGATCATTCTTTTAAATCACTTTCCAAAAAGCTAACCAAACTTTAAGTTAACCACAATTATTACGTTTTCTTTATCTATTTTAGGAAGTCCTTTCTTTTACAGTAGCTTACTAGAAGATTCATGAATAATGGAACGCTTAGAGCGCGGTGGAGGAACTTGGAGCAGCACCATTGGATTGTTATATGGTCGTTGATTTGCATTAAACTTAAGAGAAAGATTTGTAGAATCACACTAGAACATGCTATATTGCACAATGCTAATTTTGGAATGTTAAGTGGGAACATACATCAGTAATGAGTGTAACTGGAATGTTGAGAATCTTAAGATGCAGATGGATGTCTTTGAAAATCTCAACTCACTTCAACAAGCCTTTACCCAATTTAACCAGGGCCGGGTACATCGATCAAACTCCTTCAGTTCCGCCGTTCTAAAGTCAAATGAGTAAGCTAAGATAACCTGAATGGAGCATTGATAAGAGATAACACCAAGATAAATGTTTGTAGTGCCGTGTTCTTGTAGATCCATGTTAAAAGCAATTTGATCCATGTTAAAAGATGGTGGAAGACCCTTGAGAACAAGGGGTTGAATAATTAGACCCTATGTTACCTGGAAGATGGAAACTGGATAGCTACAGTTAATAAACAAGATCGGCTTCAAAATGTAGTAAGGATGGAGAACAACGGTTTTGACAGAAAAAAGCCCTACCATAGTACAATGCAGTTGTTTACTTTGAAATTATCAGAAGACCCACTTCCTATATCCTGTCTCCTAAAAGTAAAAGCTCAACATATGTTAACATTTTAGCATAACCACCAATTTTCCCTCCTGAAATATCTTTAGTAGAAGAACATGTTACAAGGTAGAAGGTACTAGGGTTGCTTGCGTACCAGAATTCACCTCTCGTCACTTAGACTTTATTACCCACCCAAGAAAATCTCCAGTAGTGTCATGTATTGCTTAGATAGAATTTCGTCAGAAACTAAATTTTGCAGTATTTGCAGTATATTTGATGGGACTGTTTGAATTGAGGGGTTTGGTTAACCATAACCAAAACTTTTACAGAATAACCCAACCATTCAATCCAAACACAGGTGGGGTAGGGTCCTAAACACCAAAACCCTCTAATCCAAACATGCCCGATGTTTCTAGCTCCAGTAGTAGCAGTTAGAAAATGGTGAGTTTGGTATGACTTATAATCATCTTAAAGTCAGTTTTGGATTATATGTTGAAGGCAACTTATAAGTTGTGTTTGGTATGGACTTATAAGCTGGAATTTTAAATTTGGACTTATTAGTCCATAGTGTAAAAATGACTGTAGAAAGAGTTGGGTTTTTGAAGCTTTCTTAGACTTTCTCAGTGGATGCACTTTTTCAGCAAACACACCCGTCTTTTTCTTCAGTTTTTTTGTCACAGACTTTTTTCACATGAACTTAAAAGTCGAATGAGTCTACAAATAAGTCCTACCAAACTCACCCAATAGCTAAACTATAGTCTTTCAATTACATAAACAATTTTTGCCACCTTCAAAATATAAAGACATTACATGCTCCCTTCGTCTGGAACTCCTTGTCCTGCTTTTTTGTTCAAGCATTTTGAGAACGTGATTTGACTAGCAAAATGATATGATAATTTGTCAGTCGTTTCTTAATGTTTTAGAGCTACAATAACACTACACCATTATGAAAAAAGTTGGTAAGTTCTTGTATAGTTTGATATTCAAATCACCTCTTTGTAATGCTTTGGAAAAAAGGAGTAAAAATCCAGACGGAGGGAATGCTAATTAACTACATAGATGAAACTGAATGTCGTAATCACCATTTGAACAATGTTTATCCTCAAATTCCCGATAGTGCAAGAGTTCAGATTTTCTTGATTTCTTCTGAATTACTATGTTTTGAAGCTTATCTATACATACAATCAGATAATTATGAAACAAATAAGATATGGAAAGCTTTTAAGATTCTTTCAAACGTGGGCAAGAGATCAGGTATCACGAAGTGGGTAGAGAAAATGTTAATAGGATTTGAATGCAACAGAAGAGGGAGAAAATCCCAAAAATCTACTGGAGCCAAAATCCAAAACATCTATTTGTTATTTTGACATTACTGACATTTAGCTAGCCTACTGTGGATGCTCTAGTCACGATCTCTCCGAAACTGGATTTCGGTCGTTGAGTTTGGTAGACAATTTCACACAGGAACAATGCATAAAAATCAATAATCACCTAAGAAAAAATATTTTGAGGGTTCTCTTAATGGTGCTTGTGGTTGTTGGCTGTTTGAATGACGTACCAATTGGTCTATTTCTTGCACTTCTGGGCATTTTAACATAATTTGGATAGTGAGTATGTCTACTGACATTTCTATAAAAACTGTACATTAATTGTTCTTGGTCAGAACTGCGATATTATGTGAAGATCATATCAGCAGGAATGGTGGTTCCCAGCAATGTTGGAAGTGATTCTTATGGAAGAACTATAGGAATGGTATGGTGGAGTCATTACTTATGATGTGAGTTGGTGAGCGAATGGATATCTATAAATGACCAGTATTTAATAAAATGAACTTCTAGGCCTTGATGCTGGAATGGTAGTATTTAAGGCTCTTATTGATAATGTTTGGTTCTTAGCTTGCATCTCCCTCATTAGTACAATGTCAATGCATTGTTGTATTCTATTTATAGATGTTTAGCTGGTAATTTTTTGAGAAATTAGCTGGTAACTTTCATGTTAGTAGTAAAATGTGAAGTTCCCTTTTCTTTGCAACTGTGCATCCAAGAAAAAGCAGCTAATAATTCTTTAAATGTAAAACACTGATACTTGAGTATCTCGGCTCTTCCCTTTTCTTTCACCTTGACTTTGTCATTCCAAAACTGTAGCTCCCTCGAGTCTATCGGATTTTTTATTTATTTTATTTTATTTATTTATTTTTGAGATGGCTTATATGGTTAAGAGGCATATATTTGGGATATTGGAAACTTTCTTTTAACTGAAAAATACTACTTACAACTGTTTCCATGATTGTGTATTTCAAATGCCATAGTATCTTCAAGTTAATACATAAAGTTGTATGAGAATTTTTAACTTCGTGTTCATGATGAAGGGACAACATATAAGCCATTAGAAGTAAGTAATACATACGTTAATAATTGTACCTGCTACTCATCATAACAGGCAGCTTGATCAAACGGAAGATACATCAGCTCAACCAGAAGAAAATGGTTCTGGTGCGGGAAATTCTGGTGCTGTTCCCGAAGCAGAGGATGATTGCTTCTGGAGTTTAGATGACATACCAGGTATATTATTACCCTATGTTCTGTAATGATGAGAAATGACTTTTTTTAGTGGCTAATTTCGTTTTGTGTTGCAGTGGAAGCTAAGATCTCCCTAGATAGTTCTTCGCGAAAAGATGCTCTAGTAAATGAATTTGTAAAGCCTCCTGCAAATTTGGTCGTACTTGAAGGTGATTGCTTAGATGCCAGCGGGGATGGCAATGAATTAGAGTCATACCTGGTAACTATGAATGATCTTTTACATTGTCACACTGAGATTGTAACTATTGCCTTATTGTGAATTTATTACTAATTTGTCTCTTTGTTGTTGCAGTTAGCAAACAGTGATCTTTACCAGGACTTTATTCTATTAGACCCTTGTGATGCAGTAGCAGTTGATGATTATGTTAAAAGTGCGAAAACTGATCAAGGGCCGAGTAGTGTCTATATAACTAGCCCCGCAGCATCTAAATCTCGCAAAACTTTTCAATCTCCGGTAAACCGATCTGGGGGTTCCAGACTCAAGTCTGCTGAAAAAAGCCAGAATAATATCCACCACTGTCCTCCGTCAGTTGATCACAGATTTGAGAACAATGATGCCAACATTGGGGATGGCTTTCCTTCACAGGATGCCTGTGAAGATATGCATGATTCTGGAGTGGATGGCGGCTCTTATGATCACGGAGACTTGGATCATTCAGATGATGATGAAGACGATCCGTGGAAACCTTTGAATCCGCATGAACCTGGGAACTTGAGAATAAAACCATTTAAAAAAGGTTTGCACAAGCATTGGTTATATATCATCCTCCATTTTTTTTTAATTTATTATTCTTTTGATTTATTTTATTCTGCATTTGTGCAGTGAACGCAATTCGTAGGCAGAGTATAGATTCGAGTAGGCAGATAGCGATAACTTCACTGTTCCCTCTTGCGAAAATGCACGGTACCATTAGTTCAGAGTTCAATGAAGCATGGGAAGTTCGGCAGCATGCCCCAGAGGGTAAACAACAAACCCAGTCTCATCCGTTGTTTGAAAAGGTTGGTCAGTTGGCTATTTGTGTATATTACATTGTCCAGTGGTTGTAGTTTGATGTTTTCATGTTCAATTGCAGCTGAGGCAATCACTTGTCCATGGAGGGCATGAAACCTATGATACATTTGGTGATCAGAAGTATGCCGAGGATGATCATGATGGGGGTTTCGATAGTTCTCCACCTGATTTTGACATGCCAGATGATACGTACAATTATGAAGAGGTTCCTATGGACACTGAAAAGGTTAGTAAGATGGGTGATGACTTTGATCAATGTATGGAGTTGGGAATAGTGAGGTAAATAGTAACCTATATCTCTCTTCAATGGTATTTTTGCAGCATGATGATCATGGTGCTCATTTCGATGTCAACGAAGGTTTTGGTCCTGAAGATCAGAATTCGCAAGGCACACTGGAAGATCTTTGCCGATCTCATCTAGTAAGATTATATATTTCTGGCTTATAGTAGAAAGTGATTGACAAGAATATATGTTTGAACGTGTATATCTGAGTAGATGTGTGTGTTGAGAGAGAAGGGGAGAAAGTTCTAGCAAACTCCAGTCATATAGCAACAATTCAAGGTGTCAATGTGGCCGCCCCAGGCTTGAAACAGGCCCGGTTCGCACTAAAATGAGCCAAAACGGCCGCAGACCGCCCCCCTCCAACACTCGAACCAGCCCAGCCCCCTAACCCCCAGCCCGGTGCGGTTCGACTTGTACACAAACTGACCCGGCCCGGCCCCCACCGGGCCGGTTCGCCCCCCAAAACGGTACCGTTTATTAATATATTATTAATTTATATATATATATATATTTATATTAATATTATTTAATATATTAATAATATATATTGGCCAGCCCCCCTGGACCCCTCAACCGGCCAACTTCTAATCCCACGTGTGTAGGACCTGGACCGGTGGGGTTCAAGTTTCCCAACCCCTCAAGCCGGCCCCCTCTTCCCCTCAACCCGCCCCCAGTCCGGCCCCCTCTCTCACAGCCCCCTCCAACCCGGCCCGTCCCGCACTGTTGACACCTTGAGCAAGGATGCTACAACGTACAACTAGGGACGGTAGTTATCCCGGCTTTGACCCGAATTAACCCGACATAAAAAATTAACTCCTAAACCCGTACCAATCTGGAAATAATCTGTCCCATTCAAGACCATATCCGAAATGTCCCATATCCGACCCGGTTCTGAAACAACTAGGGTGTTACATTACTGGCAAGTTAGAATGACAAATTCGAACAATTAACCACCTGCAGAGCAGTTCACTGAAGTAGAAACAGAAATAGTGCCTCCAGAAAGTACAACTACAACTGAAACCAACAAATTAACATCAACATACACACACATACATGCAGAAAGAGAGCTTACATAATAATTTTACAAGTTAGTAACAAACATGGAAATGTATGTGAGAGGAGATTATGCTAAATTGGTAACAACAGCCTTAAATGGCACTGCAATATACTTCAAAAATAAATCTTCCTTGCTAACACTTCACATAACACCAATGCCCCGTATTAACTTTTGGCTTCGTCATCAGGAAAGAGAAACTATATTAACATATGTAAGTTTTCAAGATGACACTTCAAAAAGTAGCAATTTTTACATAATTATCTGCAGAACACAAATCATAACAGAGAAAGAAGTCCAAAGTGAATTACCCACGAACAACGAGAGATATACTCCACATGAGCTAACATACTGTCTAATTATGTCCTAATCAAAGTCCCTCATAGTCAACAGATAGCTTCATTCGAGTTGCCTTCTCTTGGGTGTGGAATGATTTACACCTTTCATTTACAGGTTTAAGCAACAACTCCATTTTCTTAAAAGCCCTTGCAAAGAATATTACCCCCAATGTACTAGAACTGTCAAAATATACTGTAATAAAAAAAGATACAAACTGAACGATGTGCTCACAGAAAATCACTTCATGTTATGGCGACTTGGTACGATATCCCTAAATTTGTACGGAGGTTCGTCTTTACATGATTAACCCTGAAAAATATATTCAGTAATGGAAAAAGGACATGTTTGATTAAATGGGTAACTAATATTCCAGAAGTCAAGTAGATAGATACAGTGATAGGTTCAGTATTGTGAAATTGTAAATTATTTACAAAACTAGGAGAAATACAACACTTTAGTGGCAGAATGTTTGAGGCATGCTTCTAAGATCACACTAAATCTGTTAATGCAAACAAAATCCCGATGCATTGATAACTATGTAAATCATATTGTCCTTCTACTACCTGCTGATGGAGTCAAGTATGATTTCCGACTTAGAAGTCTTAATATATTGAGCACAAGGTTTATAACATGGTCACATTAAAGCTTCTACAAAAGTTCGACGACAAAAGACTCAGTCATGCTTTCAGGAAAATAGAACAAACTCCATGAATGGCAAAACAAACTAAGTTTCGTCACCAGGATTCATAAAGAAGCTAGATAGTTGATCCCAAAAAGAAAAAAGAAACAAAGAAGCTAGCTCTTTGAGAACCAAATCCAACATGGTCAAACTCAGTTCAATGGAATGATCAATGAAGCATCAGAGGGAAACGGTGAAGTTCTTTTTCATAGCAAGTTAAGAACTTCACTAAAAGGATTAAGGATAAGCAGTAAATTGTGAGCCAGTACAAGGGTGCTGCCTCCCAAAACAGAACAGGCCAAGAAATCTAGAGAACAAACAAAACTATGTACTAAAGTACCAAAAAGACAACTGTGAAGTTATAATACTGAAATATTTGGCGGGAGATTTTTTTTGTTTGTAGTTATGACTTAAGAATACACACCTGAATCTTCAAATTGTGGGATTGCCCTCATGGCATCCTTTGAGAATGTAAGATTTTCACTGTAATTCAATCAGAACCAATCACAGTGGAATCACAACCTGCACAGTTCAGCAATTCAGATTTTCACATTAATTGAACCAAAACCCACCAATAATTGAATCAAAAGTCAAAATCCACACAGTTCAGCAGTAAAAATCTCAGATTTCATTAAGAGAAGAAGAAGTTCCATATCTGGAGCGAACAAGGGAAAAAGCTAAAAAATGTTGAAGACTCTACATGATCTGGTAGTTGTTACACAATTCAAGGGTCGTGGTAATCTGAAGAGATCTACATCGAACTAGGGAGAGACTAGAGAGATATGCAGAGAGATACCTGAGATTGAAGTCTGCATCACCAGGATTGAAGTCTCCGACGAGATCTGCATCCACTAGCGGCGACAGAGATGAACGACACAAAATGTACTGCTGAGTCCTTGGACCCAAAATTTAATGTCCCAAACCTGCCCAACCCGAAATCAACAAATAGAACAGTGAGCCTAATGGGTCTGGGTGGTAAGTTTGTAGTTTATTCTGCAATCTCAGCTTGGCTGTCTGCTCTCGACCTTTCTGCATCAAGAGAAAATTTTCTTTGAATACCTGCACATGTAGTTATTTATCTGGTGCAGAATTTCAGTTAGGTTTTTCCTTGGACATGAAACTGATGTTGATCTATTTTCTTGATTTAGGATTCTCTCCTTGCAAGCATTGCCGAGTCTGAGAAACAGACTGAATTAGCTACTCGTGTCTCAACGTGGAAGCAGAGAATTGAAAGTAACCTGGATGAACAAGTATGTCCAATCAATCTTAATCGTTTTTTCTGGTCATCGTAACCATTTTGAATTAGTGACTACATATTTCTAAATATGTATATCAATATCTTTCAGGATTCACGACCACCATTTGATATTCACAAATATGGTCAAAGAGTTTTGGATAAGCTATCCTTGGAAACAGGTACTGAAAGTGCCATGTCATTTACAGATGTTGTTAGTGGCCAAGAGAAACACGATGTCGCTCGGACATTTTCAGCTCTTCTACAGCTAGTAAGTTTCTTGCTGAATAGTATACTGTTCTTCAGGATAATGCAGGTCTAGTGGCCACCTTTTTTCTCTTGCAAAACTTCGGTTCAAGCCATGTCATGAAAAATACTGGAGACAAATGCATCATATGAAATTCAATAAGCTAACTTCTGAATTTTCCTGATGAATTGGACATGAACTGGAATTAACCCCATATGTTTCCCTCGCTTACCCTCTTTTCTCGAGAACATTTTGTGTACTATATGCTGGTAAGAGTTTTGGCTAGTGTGTTTTCTCTCTGATTCTGCTGGTAGAGAAGGGATCATTTAAGCAATGAGGCCCTGTTTGGTATTAGCTGAAAATCTGAAAAGTCAGCTGAAAAAAATCTGGGTGAAAAATCCAGCTGAACTGAAAATCAAAATCCGTTTGGTTTGAGTTGGAATTATAGATTATTAATTTAATCTATTTGTTAACATTTAAAGAGATAGACAGTCAATTACTTGAATACTTCCACTTATAAATGAACTATGATCATGCTAGTGTCAAAAACACATTAAAATTATTTTTTCTGAGATTTTCAGCCGTATAATTCTCAATTTTGAAGATTCTACAATTTCACTGATATTATTTAATCTGTAGATTTTCAGTTTAAAATTGTGTCATAACAAACAGAATTATATTTAAAATACCGATTTTGATCGAAACTGATTAGTAAATTCCAGGTTCCCAAACAGCCACTGAGTTAACTCTGATTTCAATTCAGAAAAAAACATCTCTTATGGAACTTGAAGTTCCTCATGCCTTAAGTTTTTTGAAGACCGACATGGAATTTTTTCTTTTTAAAGTAATCACTACATCTTTTTGAGCTTCAGCATGTTACTTTTAGTTATTCTTCAGGTAAAGTTACTGCATATCCTGGCAAATAGTCACCTTCATTTACATTCTCCAGGTCAATAACCGCGATGTTGACCTAGAAAGAGAAACTTCTGGGAGCGAACCCAGCTGTTATACGGCTGTGAATCCCTTCTACGTAAGGCTCCTGAAACCTCAACCAAGACTGAAAATGAATTTCAAGTCGCCGAAAAAAGCAGTTAACAAGCCTCCCATGAAGAGAGGATCTTGTACACGCGGCAAGGACAAACCAGGAGGAACAGGGAAACATCTAGCCACCGCCACCACCAGTTCGCCGCCACCTTCAGCTTCATCTCCTTCAATAAATCTAGGCACCACCACCAGGTGCACTCCTGAAAGCAAGAGGAGAAGAAGGTCGCGGCTGGTTGAACCTATCGATTTACCTTCTGCAGGATAGCGGCGTGACCTATCATGGCTTGTGGAGATTCAACTGGAGCTCGTTGAACAACTCCAAAGAAAGGGGAAGGTAAAAAGATTTGAACATTGTAGTACTAGGTTACTAACAGCCTGTGAAGTAATGTTTGTCTGATGTAATATTCTTTCCTCCTTTTTAACTTTTTATGATTATTGTTGGGTCTAGTCGGGCTTAAGAGACTGAAGTTAGGGTATTCGGTCCGTGTAACAATAGCGTCATTAAGTGCAAGAGAAACCTGCAGACATGTACTGTACCTATACTGCAAGAACTTTTGTGTTTTACAGATCTCGAGTAATAACAACATTTTCAAGGTGCTGTAAACATATGTTTTGTCGTTACTTCTGGTTTTTGCTGATAACCTAGTTGGTTTCGTTGTTGTAGTTATGTGATTATGAAAATGTCATGAAATGAAACTGTAATGAAGAATCTTTGAATGCTTATTTGTCCTCCAGCAGTGTTGGTGGCTACTGAAGTAACAGCCTTACGCTAATAATCGCTCTGTTCTCCAGTCAAGTTGGATATTACAGTCTGCTTGAACTACACAAACACCCTACTTGATATTGAACTTGATTAAAGAATCGCTTCATGGATTCAGCTGGCTAAATAAAAGTTTTCGAGGGGCAGATCCGGAAGAACAGGTGTAAGTTTTGCATCGCCAAACTGCCTAGAAAAGCCTGTCCCAAAATGGTGTCCGTTGGAGCCGAGCTGCCCCAACTTCGTGGTTTTGGTTTTGGTTCCGGCTCTGGACAAAGATGTGTCGTTTTGTTATTCAAGGTCTTATTCTGAAGGGCAAAATACACTTTCGCACTTTCTAATTTGAAAAATGTTTCACCCATCTAGTTACTAGTACCACGCATACATTTCTCAATAGTGACGCCGCTAATCTAAGGTAGGGTATCACTTATAGTAGTTTTTTTGGGCAAATTTGCCTTTTTATAGCATAGGGATGGCAGTATGGTCCGATCCGATCTGAGATCCGAGTGATCCGAGCCGAATGTATCAGATCCGTGGATCGGATTTGGATCCAGAAATTCAGACCCGAATTTGGATCTGAGGGCAGATCCACCGGGTTCCGACCCGATCCGATCCGACATATATGTGTGCTTTACAAATACACCTTTATTACCACTCCACTTACACTTACAAGAAGAATACTATAGTAAATTCAACCTACAAAGCTATTTCGTTTGATTTTTTACACTTCATAACTTACGAACGTGCCTTAGCGTATGAAATAGTGTTTATTTTTTATGTTATATATATATATATTTTTTTTGCAAAATCGAGCCGGATCCGATCCGAATACGATCCGACCACATACTACATAGATCTATGGATCGGATTTGGATCAGCTGAATGAAAACCCGATCCGAATCCGGTGATGATCCGAACGAATCTGGATCGCATCTGGATCCCATTTCTCCTGGTCGGATCTGGATAGGGAAGGGCATGATCCGATCCAGATCCGACCCGTTTTTTCCCTATTATAGCATGGACATACATCAAAAGGGGTGTAAGTGTCCTGCAATTTAGCAGTTGACACACTAAAAGAGTAAAAGTGTCCTTCGAAGGGGTGAGACTTAAAGCTGTCTTTGAGTCAAGCCCGGGGGGATGATGATTCATTAAGGGTAAATTTCACTTTCACGCCTTCAATTTTAGGAAGATTTTCGTTTAAAGTCTTGTTTGGAAATCTTCATATGCACCCCCTTTTGACTAATGGAGCTTACCAAAAAGTGCGTCAAGACTGTAAAAACTAACGCAAGAAAAGATTGGACAATGAACAACACACTCATCTTCTTCTCTTTCTATCTTCATCCCCCTCACTCTCTCCTTCGCCACAACTGGAGAGCTCTTTTTGTCTCAAACTCCCAGTCCTAAACCCGCGTCTCAGTCAGGTGCATGTTTGGTTGGAGATTTTAATCACATTTAAAATTTGTCAAAAACTTTAATCTCAGTTTTTTCATAATTTTTTGTGATTACATTTTAATTTAAATTGATTAATAATCATCAGCAGATTATATGATCTCCGATTTTGGAGATATTTTGGAGATTTTTTAGGTAAGACTTTTGAAATATTATACTCTACCATCTCTTTTATGCATGAATTATTAATTTGCAATGTATAACATTTTAGACATATGTAAGTTCAACTAAAGATGTTTTTGGAAAATTTGGTAGTAAAAGCTACAAGTGCTGCCAAATGCATTTAAATTACAATTCAGATTTTCAGCGCATGTCAAACAATTTTCAAATTAAAATTAAAGTAATAACTTACATAATATTATGAAATATGGGCTAGTTTATTTGGTGAATATCCACATGTTGTAAGCCCACTTGTATATTGTTATTGGCCCGCTAGCCCACCCTAATGCCTATATAAGGAGGTTTAAGGTTGGAGAATAATACACATCTCAATACCATGCTCCATAATATTGTTCTCTCTCTTTATTTCTCGCCTCTCAACTCTCGATTCACAACATGTTATCAGCACGATAGTGCTTTGGAAAAAAAAAAAAATCAAATTGTATGGTCTCTACCAACCATGAAAGCTTACCAGGGAAGGTATGTTGTGTGTGTGTGTTGTTGTTTTTTTTTTTTTTTTTTTTTTTTTTTTTTTTTTTTTTTTTTTTCGAATCTGTTTGTACGAGAGAAGGTGAGAGAGAGTTTTACTGCCTTGTGGCAGTTGAAGCTCTTTGTGTGGACCTTCAAACTTTGGAAAACAACTGTAACTTTTGACTGCGGAACGTATGTAAAAAGTTCAGTCCTCGCCACATAGTCATCTGTAGTGGGCGATCCCTTGTAAGTTGCTAATATTAGGGATGAAAATGGTTCCGTTCGGTCCGATTTTGGCACCCATCCGAACCGAACCGTATGTAACGGTTTGGGCAAAACTCAGACCTAATCCGGACAGTTCATGGCTCCAAACCGAACCGAACCGAACTGTGAATGGCCGGTTTGGTTCGGTTTTACTGAGGTTTCTAAAAATATATTATTTCATTTAAAATTTCGTAATAGTTCATTCAACAATCAAATGATTGCTAAAATTTCTATGTTAAGCAATTAAAAAATAAATTAGAAAACATTATATCATTTCCAGAACCATTTAATGGGTATAATTCGGTTTTGAGGTACATACTGTATATGATATATGTGTAGAAATTATCAAGTTTGATAGTTGTATAGCCTAATATGCTTCATAAACGGTTCGGTTCGGTTTTTACATTTGTGGTATCTCAAACCTAAACCGAACCGTATTATACGGTTTGGGATTTTCGCAAACCTTGACCGAACCGTAATAGCTTTCAAAACCGAACCGAACCGAACTGAACCAAACCGCCCGGTTCGGCTCGGATTGCGGTTTTTCCGGTTTGAACTTGCATTCCTAGCTAATATTATGATCAATATTTATTTATTTTTGTTTGATTTCACATGTACATAGGATGATGGAGTGAAAAAAAAAGTAGTAACCATCTTGTTTAGGGCTCTAAGAGAAGTATCAAAAACTAAAAACTATTTTTTGAATAAAAAACCAAATAGTAATCTCTGATATTATGAATACTTCAATTCTTATTATTTTTATACTTTATGAGCACATCCATGCTCGGGTCAGTGCTTACACGGTAACTTTTTTTTGTAAAGAAAGAACACAAAACTCCTATTGTGGGTATGGAGATGGTAAATTAGCACATATTTATTGTTTGGCAAAATTGTATCAGAGGTACCCATATTTTAATTTTCTTGTGGATTTAGTACTCATACTTTAAAATCATGCAGTCACGGTATCAAATTTTCAAATATCATGCATTGCAGATATCCATTAATAACTCCGTTACAATGGAAATTTTTAAGTGATGGATTTTTGTCATTTCCTATAATTGTTGGGCATAAAAATCAAAATATTTGGTTCTTATGGCATGTTTAACGATTACAACAAATCTATTTTTGTGTTTCCAAAACAAAATAACTCTGCTGCACGTCTATGCTGTCGATTACCACAACACCACCATCTCCTTGGTTCTTGTTTGCCGGGAATAACCAATCAGAACACCCAAGTTTTAAACTCCAAAAATGAACCATTAGATAAACGCCCATCAAGTTTCATCTCCCCAATCACCAATTAATTTAGCTAAATCATGAACACCCAATTGACAAAGGCATATAACTTTCTGAAGAATGAATAAGCTCTAATTGTGTTCTAGTAAGCTTTAGAGAAATCAAAAGTTTGTCTGGGTTTCAGTGTATATGACTCAAGAGTCAAGACCTTGATTACCTCAAATGCTATCACTTGACCAAAGCTTCTCGTGGAAATAGCTTGACAACATCAGCGAGCTTTGTAGAGCAGTGAAACAGAGAGTAAGTACGACTTTGACGAAGCAAGCCTCGGGAACAAGAAACAATCGATGAACAGCAGCTGCACAGCAGCCTTGCGTCTCGGAAAAGAAACCCAGGCCCGACCCAGAAAAACCCGATGTCGTCTCTCTCCCTCTCTCTCTCTCTCTCCATGTTGTCGCCTCTTTGACCGGCGACCAAGAAGAAGCAGCAGCGGTGCCATTCATGTACTACCTCCGTTTCTTCTCTATCACACCGGTACAAATTTTGTCACTATTCATCGGGTCACTTTGACCCGGTGATTTGGATAGCAAAACGCTATAATTTTTTTAAATTTTTTTCATGGTGTTGTAGAGTAAAAGTTGCTTTACAACACGGTGAAAAAATTATGAAAAAATCGCATTCGTTTTGGTATCCAAATCACCCGGTCAAAGTGACTCAGATACGAGTCAAAAAGTCAAACCGGTGCGATAGAGAAGAAACGGAGGCAGTACCAATTAGTTTTTGAATTTGATTTCTAGGGCTACGAATTCAAGTATCAAGTTGTTGACATTCGTAGGCCCTCTTTCGAGTTTAAGCGTCTATGTTAGGGTTTATGGTCAGTTGATTGGTCAAATTCAGATGGCTGGGTTTTCGCCGGCAAAGGAGAACCAAGGAGGAGACGGTGCTATGGTAATCGACGGCATAGAGAGGTACAACAGAATTTTCTTTTGAGATTTTTTCTAAGGCCCAACAAAGTGGGAAATGACACAAAACCCTCGGTTGAAAAATTCCATTCACCAAATGTAACTGAATTATTAGAGGGTACCTGCAATGCATGATATTTGAAAGTTTAGTACCGTGACTGCATGATTTTAAAGTATGAGTACTAAATTCACAAGAAAATTAAATTATGGGTACCTCTAGTGCAATTTTGCCTTATTGTTTTGACATGATCATCATATAATGTGAGTTTGGTATAACTTAATTGCAACTTAAGTTGTCTTATAAGTTTATATCAAAAAAGTTCATGACAAAAAAGATGAAGAAAAAAGATATGCGTGTTTGATGTAAAAGTTATTAAGTCCAAAAGTTCAAAAAAATATTCGAAAACCAAACTTTTTCTTAAGTTCATTTTTACACTATGAGCTAATAAGTATAAATCCAAAATTTCAGCTTATAAGTTGCATACCAAACACCGCTTATAAGTTGTCTTCAACTTATAATCCAGAATTGACTTATAAGCTTCTTATAAGTCATACCGAACCCCACCATTAATTTATTGGAATTACACAATTAAGCTATGTTCGGCTGTAAATATTTGTTGTACTGCTGCTTTATGTTGAGTACCAATTACAATCATATTTGCTGTTTGGTCGACAAATTTATCATAATTATTATTTGAACTATGGTACCTCCAGAAGAGGCCTTAGTATATGACCAACTATGGGTACTTCCAGAAGAGGCCCTAACATATTACCACATATTGGTCCATGTTACAGAACGCGTTTCACACTTGAAGTTGTGAACTACACATGGTTTATTCGTTTTATGACCTGAAGTCATAATCTCATAAGAGAAGTCTAAATTACATGTTTAATGAAACATCCTGAAGATGTTTGTCATGTTTCATACCGGGCGTTATGGATTACATGAAATTTTGATTGCAACCTAAGTCACAAATGTGTCTCTTATGACCTGAGTCATTTTGTATCATGTAACGCCTAAAACGCTTGTTATTATCAAGCCTTCTGAAAAGATAGCGTTCTTTGTTCTTTGATTTATTTTATTTTTATGCACTTCTATTTTTTGTACTCTAATTTTTTTAACTTATTATGAATAAAAAATGAATCTCCCAAAGAGGTTTCGTTGTGGCTATTGGCAAGCATGTACAGCCATGTAATTTGTTCTTGGAGTAACAAGTACATGCAATCACTTATAACATGTAGTTATGACTTTCATAACCAGAAGTTATGAAATATTATGTTTACACTTTTTTTTTGTTGGTAACTTATTTAGTAATTTAGTTCTTTATACAATTATCCATGATTCAATCAGAGCATCCAGAAAATGTTCGTAGTCTAGGAGTTTGGATTGGACGTAAGCAATTTATATGCTTATAAGTCATATTTTCATACCAGAAGTTATGAAAAAATATGAAGATACTTAAAACAAGGAGTTATAAAATAACATCAAAAAATCTCCCTGAAGAGAGAATCTACAACCACTCACTTTTAAGTAAAAGTATTGACATTTACGTCTCTTTCGAATTTCCTAAAAAAAACTTTGATTAGAGAATTACGTCGTCCAAGAGATTGCTTATTGTCAATGTTTTTATTGGAATTTGAGTTTTGGTTTGCACATACACTGCACATGAGACAAATAGATGCATGAATCATCAACAATGTATCTTTATCATCTTGATAAAAAGTTCACATCATGAGGGGGAGTATGGGCCATATTGCATGACGTGAACCAAATATCACTGTCTCTATTGGGCATGTACTAATACAAAATCTCAATAAAATGGATAGCTTCTCGACTAATGGGTGTCGATTTGGGTATATAGTTTAAGCATAAACAGGTTGCTTGTGTACATATGTTGATCCTCCAGAAGAGGAACATAAATCAAATCATTCAAAATAAGATGAGATATTGATATATTTCTCTACAAGATAAGAACACAAGATTATAAAGAAAGTCTTGAAGGTTATCATTAATATGGATCAAAGCCAATGTTGGTAATTGAATAGCCCTGGAAGAGGCTAATAGCTCTGGAAGTAGCTAAATGTACCTTAATAAAATAGTATGATCCTACTATAAATGATGATGTTTATCTTGAGAAAGCGCTTGTAAAATCACGTGATTTATCATATGGGAAAGAGCTTTGACTAAAAATTGATGGCCAATACAAAGTCAACACACATATTGACAATTGCTCGAGCATAATGTATAGTACTCAAAGTACTAACGACCCGAAGCATTGAACTACAGTCTATGAAGATACTACATATCCGCTTTTAAGCGTGGGTTTTATGTAGATATCATATATCCGCTGTTAAGCATGGGAATTAAAACCACATACCGCTGATATGTGTGGAATTTGTCTTGTGGCTTATGTACGCTTTTAAGCGTGGGACTTATTGAGAAACATGATATGGTATGGATCATGATATATTCTCGTAAATACAATCATCTCGCGGTGAGAATTGAGAATGATGATAATGTTGTCTTAGTCTCGGGAACTAAGGAACAACAAACATGGGTTAAAAATATAACTAGTTACAAATACGATCGTACAAATCACAAATTTGTGAAATCCATGGAGGTTGGTACCCATGATAAATATTTGCCTGAAGCAAATTGAAAATGAACACTCGTGAGTAGTTTTAGGTGCATATGCATTTTATTCAGTATGATTGTTAATCACATATTATTGTATTCTTGTTTTTGCATTGAGTTTTGTTTGTCAGGTACAAATATGTTCCAATGAGGGGGATATCTAATGAAATGCTAGTAGTGTGACACTCTTTTTCCAAGCAAGGTTTTAACGAGGCTGCAAGGACTATTCAGATGCGTTCCAGAAGAATGTCATCTCTGATGTTGAGCTAATAGAATTCACTAGATGTACTCTTTTTCCTTAGTCATTGATTTTGTCCTACTGAATTTTTCATTACAAGGTTTTAACGAGACATCATAAGTGGTGAATATTCAAGGGGAAGTATTATGAAATATGGGCTAGTTTATTTGGTGAATATCCATCACATGTTGTAAGCCCACTTGTATATTGTCGTTGGCCCGATAGCCCACCATAATGCCTATATAAGTAGGCTTATGGTTGGAGAATAATACACAACTCAATACTCTCCTCTTTACACTGTTCTCTTTCTTTATTTTCTGTCTCTCTCAATTCTAATTTCACAACACATAAGAAAGAAGATATTGAAAGTTCATTTTAAAGTTTTTTATTTAAGGTTAAATGATAATGGTCATATATATTGCTAGATTTAATTCAAAAAATTATTCATTTCGCAGTGTGAAAATTACTTTTTTTAAGTAAAGGGAATTATAAATATTGGGTGGAAAATCGAGTAGTTCAAGAAAAAATATTCCGAAAACATCGCTAAGTAGTGGGCTCGTGTTAAACATGCTATATCATTCTCTTCAATTTTTTTAAGTATGTCTACAACTCTGCCCTTCCCTCACCTTAGTAAATTTATTTAGGAATATATTTAATGAATTATAAATACGTTTATTTTTACTAATAATAAATAAGTAATTTTATGTGTTAAAATTTACTCTAAAATACAGTAATATTACAATTTATACATTTTTCATAAGATTGAAACAGTTTACCTTTTAATATGAATTATAATTAGAACAAACCAAAAACATGCCACAAAAATAAAAGGCTTAATTAGTAATTACTTAATGCATACCCCAGTTTGCCGAAACTATCACATTGCAATTCCCTAGTTTTAGAACAAGCTGATTGCATCCCCCATTTGTAAAAAATACGTCAATGTGCAACTGGGAACAAAATTCAATCATCAAATTCGAACCCAATGAAGGTATTTTCATTATGTCCACATCGTCTATGATACAATCGCATCACATTGTTTGAGAAAATACCCTTTGGGTACATTAATTTTGCGATGAAATTCCGTTCCCAGTTGCACATTGACGTATTTTTAACAAATGGGGGATGCAATCAGCTAGTTCTAGAACTTGGGGTTGTAATGTGATAGTTTTGACAAACTGGGGGTATGCATTAAGTTATTAAGCCAAAATAAAATGTAGTATTAGATTTAACATAATATGAAAAACCAATATAGTTTTTTGAATGTAATTTACGATAACCTTTTAATTTTTTTGTAATAAAACATTCGAAATGTAATTATCTAAAATTTAAACGTAATAAAAATATAAATTATAGCTATAGAATATAATTAAGTATACATCAAAACTTGATTAATTTGCTTACCTATATAGAGGGGTTGTTCGCATAGAGTTCCCCACCCTCACCCTTTCATGCCTCCCTTCGAAAAGTTAGACATGGATCGTATTTTTCTCCACAACATACATGGTCATCGATCCTTCTACGGTATACCTATCCTTAATGAGTTGGAGATACATACTTAAATAGTTAAATCAAATGAGAGCTGGACAACACGTGCTCCTTTTCTCTTTTTCTTTAATAAATATTTTTTTGAGAAACTTTATCTTTAATAATTGTGATATGTTCCCACAGGAAAGTCACATAGAATATTAATTAGTCGGACAAAAGAAAGAAAGCGAAAGAGAATTAATACAGGTTGCTTTACGTCACTTTCTTTAGTCTTCTTGTGGTTGCTTCTATGCAGTAGTTGAGCCGTTGAAGTAACTTCCATTATGCTAAAACGTTCAAACATTTTTTGTTGGGGTAAAGTTCACTTACACCCCCTCAGTTTAGGGTGATCTTCGTTTATACCCCTCCTAGTTTGGGAATCTTCTCTTACACCCCTTCGGACTACCAAACCATTTGTCACTTGCACCCCTTCTGTTTGCTTTTGCTGTTAGTTGGTGGGGGCAGCTACCTAATACAACATTTTGGACACTATTGCCCTTCTAATGGCTATAAAGAACATCCCACCACCAATTTTCAACTGAACCAACATACCTCTAATTATAGTAGACCAAAATACCCCTGAATCTGTCATATATAAAAGCACCACTTATGAGATTAAGTACACATTTTCCAACTCAAAATCTCCAAATTTTACACATCAAAATGCCTCAAATCTGGGCAAATTCAGTACAGTTTCAGACATCAAACTGCCTCTACTTTGTGCAAATTCACTACACTTATACTTGACCAGAAAGGCATAACAAAAACACCCTCAACATTGGGAATTTAGTACACTTACAGACACAAAAAATTGAGGAGCCTAGTACTCCATAATGTCATAAACTAAATCCTAGTACTATTACAAAGCTAGGAGATGACATTTCGAAATTTCCAGCACTAGTACTTGTCCAAAAATTACACTGCAGTGCATTCAAAAACAGCAGCATTGCAGCCTGATCTGCATATATACTTATGGGGTGTACATATTCACAAACTCACCCAACAAAAACTGTGGTGACTTCTTGACTGCCACTCACTAAGGTTGCGAAGAACTACCTTGTCCTTGCCCAAAACTCAACCAGTTCTGAAAATCAAACAATGTAAATTTAGGTTTTTGAAGAGAACCATAACTATCTTTCATCGTGTCCCTAAAATCTTGTGTAGATGGAAATACCATGTGATTCCTTAAATTAATTTTACCTGAAGCATCAATTGATGGGAGTATACCATCACTACACTTGTACAACTTATTGCAACCCTCTTCTAACTCACTCTCACTAACTGGCTCACCCCCACTGTCACCACTGCCATAGTCAGATAGCTTATCATCATTATCTGTTACTTGGTCAGACAGATGTGCATCGTCATCCTGCAAGGATGAATAGCCTCTATCAGAACTCATATCAACCATATCACCTTCATCTGCCTTCCAGTCATCATCTTCTTCGCTCAACCCATAAATATCATCAGCAACAGCAAGGTACTCACCAACCTCAGCTGCTTTTCTGGCCCTAACCTCTTCACAGTCAGATTCATAACATAATGGAATATCTTCCACTTCATCGTCTTCTTCGTGGACAAGAGGTTTGGTTTTTAGAGGTAGATGGGCCAGCTGAAGAACCGAGTGGTGTCTTGCATTGTGTATGCTGTGATATAGAGTTAAGTTGCCGAAGAGGTTGCTGGTGTGGAGGTGGTGGTGGAGTGTATAAGTGAGGTGGCCTGGGAGGGAGCACATGAGTTCGACATGGCAGATTGGATTGAGGAATAGGGTAATCATGACTAACATGCAGTTTAATTTGGTGCTCGTGTCTGTAAGACGCAAACATATCAAACAGATCAATGTCATCAGTGATTTCCTTAAGAATACCCCCATCCATGGGATCAGGGTAATCAATTTTAAAATTTACAGTCACATTTGTTGGCAAATGACTGAATACTTTGTCATTAACCCATTCCAGAAGAGAAGAGTATGTAAATGATTGACGCTGCACACAACCAATGGTTCCACTTGGCTTTTCACCGTAACAAATGTGCAAATCCCAAGTGTGTATATCCATTCCTAAACAACACATCGAAACAACAACAGTCCAACCAAATCACTACCAAGCAAGCATCATCACTACCAATATTCACGAGACATGAACTTGCACGACAACAATAAATTGAGAAACCCTAACCCAAAAACTGAACTTTCATCAACACATACAACCGAACCGAGCAATTGGAGAATAAAACATAGGCACAGATGATTCGGTGAAGAACCCACATGACAAAAACAAACAGTGATACCCTAACCCAAAATGATTGTCCACTTACATTTTCAAGGTAAGAAATACAATGAACTTACAATACTACCCTTTCATATTCAATACACCTAGACTTAGAGAAAACAAAATCAAGGATAATAGTAGAAATAACATGCCAACAACTTGTAGTGGGTAGCATTAATTGCATGTCTCCAAAAAAAAAAGTTGTAATTTCAAAAATAGTCTATCTTTTGAGGGACGTAGGGAGTAATTGTTTTTGTTTTTTTTCATTTTTATTGTTGACAAGTATTTATAAATTTTCTTAATTTATTGTTGCTACGGTAAATCAGAACGTTGAAGGAGTAATAGAGGATCAGAAGGAGGATCAAAGGAGAAGCAGAACAATCATAGTTTTTTATTTTTTACACCAGGTTCAAATTGTCCTCAACTTAGTCCAAACTGGTCAATTTATAGGACTACATCAAATTTAGGTCAGATTTTGCACCATCTATTATAGCTGTTTTTTGGCAAAACTGGCTTAAATTTGTGCCGAAGACAACTTATAGGCCATTTCTTGGAGATGCTCTTACACCTCCATGTCTCCGCCACTGCACACACACTGAGCAGCTCTGGAAAAAGTGAAAATTGTAAATAGCCGGATGTGGTGCTTGACCTACTCAATTGTGATTAATTTGAAATGAGTGTGTTCTCAACTGTCAAATTTATGCTAAGAACATATCTCGAACCCCAAATCTAAGCCACCACCTCAACAACTACCGCGACACTCAGACTCTTTGTCAACCAAGCTAAGCCCCAGGGCTACCGCTTCTTAATAATTGATTTAAGCAATTGATTTAAGGATATGGGGGGCATGGTTCTTTTCTCTTTTAGCAGGTAGGTACACAATTCACACCTGGCCATTATAAATCATCAAACACTCCCGTAACAAATTCCCGGTCTAAAAAAGAGAGTAATCGAAAGCTAGAGAGACTAAGAAACTACTATGGAAGCAATCAAACACAAGACAGTGGCCGTCAACAACATCAACATCCACTACGCTGAATCGGGTCAAGGCCCAACAATCCTCTTCATCCATGGCTTCCCCGAGCTCTGGTACGCCTGGCGCCACCAGATCATCCACGTCGCCGCCAGGGGCTACCGTGCCATAGCCCCTGACCTCCGGGGTTACGGGGACACCACTGGTGCCCCCGCTAACCCCGCTGCCTACACGACCCTCCACGTGGTGGGCGATCTGGTGGCTCTCCTCCGGGCCGTGGCGCCGGAGGAGGAGAAGGTTTTCGTGGTGGGCCATGATTGGGGTGCCATGATTGCTTGGGCGTTGTGCTTGTACAGACCTGAGAAAGTGAAAGCACTGGTGAACTTGAGTGTTGTTTTCACACAGAGAAACCCTAGCAAGAAGCCCCTCCAGGCCTTGAGATCCGCCTACGGCGACGACTACTACGTCTGCAGGTTTCAGGTTTAACCTCGGCACTTTCCTGTTTCTTCTGTTCTATTTTATTTTTCCAGTAGTAATGATATCTATAGTTTTTTTGGAATTTGAAGAATATTAGTATTTTAATCGATAGCCGTTAATATAGTTTTGTTTGGTTTGAGTTTATAGGAACCGGGAGAGATAGAAGAAGAGTTTGCCCAAATTGGTACTAAAGATGTTCTCAAGCATTTCTTTGCGTATCGCAAACCTGGTCCTCTGTATCTGCCCAAGGGAAAAGGATTTGGAGATGGTGGTGCTCCGGTCATTCTACCATCGTGGATATCCGAGGAAGACATTGATTACTACACCAACAAATTCGAGCAGACTGGATTTACCGGAGGCTTGAATTACTATCGGGCGTTGGACCTGTATGTATACATTACCATTCTGATTTTTCTATTTCCCATTATCATGACTTTTATCAATATTCACTGGGACACTTCGACCCGGTGATTCGGATGGCTAAATGATGGAATTTTTTCATAAATTTTTCATGTTGTTGTAGAAGAAAAGTTGTTCTATAATACGGCGAAAAAATTATCAAAAATTTCGTATCGTTGTGCGATCGAAATCACTCGGTCAAAGACCCAAATACGAATTAAAAAATCAGAATGATGAGAAATAGAAGAATTAGAATGGTAGCTTATCTACAAGCTTCATTGTCTTGTCCATAAAATTTACTTCAGTTCAATCTCTGATCTTGCTTATTTTTTTGGTCAAATCACACCATTTATTTTTTTATGATGTTTCAGAAACTGGGAACTCACGGCACCATGGACGGGTGTGCAGATAAAAGTTCCGGTGAAATTCATGGTGGGCGATCTTGACCTGACTTATAACTCGTATGGTACTAAAGACTACATACACAAGGGAGGATTCAAGAAAGATGTGCCGTTTCTGCAAGAAGTGGTTGTTTTGGAAGGCGTTGGTCACTTTCTCCAGGAAGAGAAGCCTGATGAGATCAACAAACACATTTCTGACTTCTTTGACAAGTTTCGGAGCAAGGGATCTTCATGTAACATCTCTTAAAGGCTGCATCTACCTCATGTAACGCTATTAATCATCATTTTCCTATTACTAATAGTGTGAGGTGAAGATGTATGTGTGGATTGAATTGAATCTTGATGGTGTGTTTAAGCTAGAACATTGCATCAAGAGCCTTCGAGGTTGCTATGCTTGATAGAATATTTAGTCGATCAGTGACCTCTGTGCTTTGTGAAAGTTATATGTAAATCACTGCTTCGGATATCAAAACAGGCGATGAATTCGATCACAACGTCACACATAACTAGCACCATCTGAAGTTTAGGGGTACCAGTTGTAATGTGTATGACCGGGTCCCGTTCCTAATCTTGTATAAATTCCCCTCACGAACTCAGTGTCCTCGTGTCATAGTCTCTCGTATCCTCTCCTCGGACGTGAATGTCTTGTGCTGGATAAGGATTTTGGCTCCTCTCTTCAAATACAGATTTAATTAGTAGGAGATAATTTATCCAGCCGTTTATGCACCAAAGAATGTAGGATCTGTTGGAAATAATGGGGACATCATCTTGTACCCGACTTTGAGCTCGGCTTTAACCATGATCACTTGAGAGTTACTAACACCAATTGCGTCATCATATAGTGGACAACTTGTTGGTCGTTTCGGTAACTCATTCGTCGAAAATTATTGAGAAATAAATGATCAAATCGAGCTCTCAAAATGAGTTCTTGATAAAAATTGTGTTGAGAGGAAAAGATAATCACATCTTGGTTGAGACAAGAGAGTTTATCTACTCTACGTTTAGACTTAGATAAGGTCCAGAACAACTGCGCTCACGTTGCCGATTTGCTAGCCTAGTCTCAGGCGTGGGTTTAGGTTGTTGTGCTCTTTGGACTAATAGTTTTTGTGTGCTGTCAACCATGGCAACTGCAGTGCTCTAGTATTCAATCTCTCCAGTTTTTGCCACAGTAAAATGGCAAAGAACATACGGTCAGAGGGGCGAATACAGTCTTTTACGGAAATCGTCCTTGCACGAGGCTGTTTCATCATGTCTTACGAAAATCATCACTTTAAACTGATGATTAAGATAGCAAAACGCAATTTTTCTAATAACACAGTTTTTGTTGTTTTATTCTACCGCATGGTTTATACAATGTGTGATATCTATTTGTTGTGTTATTAGAAGGGTAAAAGACACTTTGTACCCCTATATTTAGGCAAAAAAACACCCGACACTCCCGTGTTTTGGAAGATTCACTTTACCTCCCACCGCCTTTCAGAAGAAGAAGAAGAACGTACCAGTTCTTCCCATACCCATTTGCGCGAAGAGTTCGTCGAACTAGGGAATCTGGTTTGATGCAATCTCGGTCTGGGTTAGTGGGTCGACAGGGAGGGAGATGCTTCCACAACCGACGACGAAAATCCAGCCCCCCACCCGATGACGACTGTAGCCTTACCAAATGTGGTTGGCGTTGATGGACAGATAGAGAGAAGAACATGCGGTGGTTGTGGCGGTTGCTCTGGTGGGGTGGAGAAACCCGAGGAAGGAGAGAGAGAGAGAACATAGGTGGAGGCTGAGGCTACTGCTGCTAATATCGTTACCATATTAGGAGAGAAGAAGATGAAGATGAAGGAGATGAGGGGATGATGTGGTTGTAATTTTTCTGATTCATTTAGGGCAATATTGTAATTAGTGTAGTTCCGTTAGATCCCATCAATTACAGGGGTGGTAAAATGAATTGTCCAATATACGGAGGGTGTGGGGTGTCTTTTCGCCTAAACATAATGGTGCAAAGTGTCTTTTACCCTTATTAGAAACATGACTCCTGGTTACATATTGATCTTGTGCTCTTATTCAAGTGTTCACATGCACTTCTTACCCGCTTGAGGATATGGGGTTGGTTAGTGTTCCTTTCTCTTATCGTACACAAATCTCACCCGGCCCATTATAAAGTATCAAACATACCCACAGCAATTTCAAAGCCGAAAGCTAGAGAGAAAAGAAATAATGGAAGCAATCGAGCACAAGACAGTGACCGTCAACAACATCAATATCCACTACGCTGAATTAGGTCAAGGCCCAACAATCCTCTTCATCCATGGCTTCCCCGAGCTCTGGTACGCCTGGCGCCACCAAATCCTCCACGTCGCCGCCAGGGGCTACCGTGCCATAGCCCTTGACCTCCGGGGTTACGGGGACACCACTGGTGCCCCCGCTAACCCCGCTGCCTACACCACCCTTCACGTGGTGGGGGATCTTGTGGCCCTCCTCCAGGCCGTGGCGCCGGAGGAGGAGAAGGTTTTCGTGGTGGGGCATGATTGGGGTGCCCGAATTGCTTGGGCTCTGTGCTTGTACAGACCTGAGAAAGTGAAAGCACTGGTGAACTTGAGTGTTGTGTTCCAACCGAGAAACCCTAGCACGAAGCCCATCCAGGCCTTGAGATCCGTCTACGGCGACGACTACTACGTCTGCAGGTTTCAGGTTTAACCTCGGCACTTTTCTGATTTCTCCCTTGCATTTTATTTGTCCTGTTGTAGTAATAATATCTATAGTTTTTAGGAATTTGAAGAATATTAGTATTTTAATCGATAGTCGTTAATACAGTTTGGTTTGGTTTATAGGAACCTGGAGAGATTGAAGCAGAGTTTGCCCAAATTGGTACTAAAGATGTTCTCAAGCATTTCCTTGCGTATCGCAACCCTGGTCCTCTGTATCTGCCCAAGGGAAAAGGATTTGGAGATGGTGATGCTCCGATCACTCTACCATCGTGGATATCCGAGGAAGACATTGATTACTACACCAACAAATTCGAGCAGACTGGATTTACCGGAGGCTTGAACTACTATCGGGCGTTGGACTTGTAAGTATACATACCACGCTGATTTATCCCTTTCACAACATCATGACTTTTAGTACTATTCGCTGAATCACTTTTACCCGGTGATTTGGATAAGTAAATGATGCAAATTTTTTATAATTTCCTCATGGTGTTGTAAAGCAAAAGTTGTTCTACAACATGGTGAAAGAATTATCAAAAAAATTGTATCGTTTTCTAATCCAAAATCACTCGGTCAAAGTGACCCAAATACGAATTAAAAAGTCGGAATGATGGAAAAGAGAAGAATCAGAGTGGTAGCTTATCCACAAGCTTCGTTGTCTTGTCCGTAAAATTTACTTCAGTTCAATCTCCGGTCTTGCATATTTTTTTTCCGTCAAATCACACAATTTATTTCTTCATGATGTTTCAGGAACTGGGAACTCATTTCACCATGGACGGGTGCCCAGATAAAAGTTCCGGTGAAATTCATGGTGGGGGATCTTGACCTGACCTATAATTCGTATGGTACTAAAGACTACATACACAAGGGAGGATTCAAGAAAGATGTGCCGTTTCTGCAAGAAGTGGTTGTTTTGGAAGGCGTGGGTCACTTTCTCCAGGAAGAGAAGCCTGATGAGATCAACAAACACATTTCTGACTTCTTTGACAAGTTTTTGAGCAAGAGTTCTTCATGAATCATGTCACATCTCTTAAACTTAAATGTGTATTGAATTTTTATCTACCGAATGTAACGCTATTAATCATCATTTTCCTACGGAACACTTTTTAGAATTTCTATTAATTGTGTGCCTTGAAGATATATGTGTGGATTGAATTGGATCTTGATGGGTCTAAGCTAGAACATGTCACTGAGAGCTTCAAGGTTGCTATGCTTGATAGAATATTTTGTCGATATGAATTTTCGAAGGTTTCAGCATTACAGTTCAGCAAAGGTTTCAATATCTTATTACCACAGTAATATAGTTCAGTTTCTATTCCGCCAAATAAAATCCGATGTAAAAAGAAGCAATGTGAGTTCTCCGCGTTCTCTTCAAGAGAGAAAGCTAGAGAGATGTTGTACTCTCTGTGAGAGTTTTTCAAGTCTGGCAAGGTTCGGTTGTTCTCCTCTTCGCCACCTCTTCTACGATCCTCCCCTTCTACTTCTACAGATCCGATTCTCAGGTTGTTGCTGGGGCTCGCCCACCGTCACTCCACCTTGCGGCGGCGGACCCCTGGTTCTAGTCACTATATTTCGTCTCTATCTCTTAAGATCTGAGCACCAGAGGGTGTGAAGAAGTTTTGGAGGAGGTGGCGCTATGTCTCCGGCGTCGGAAGTGTAGGGGCATGTGGGGCTGATGCGGATAAAGACCAGATTATCCATAATTATCTAGGACTTTATTATATTCAGTAAAATCTTGATTATGATTTGAATTGTTATCAGAATAAATTAGTAGATTATCTTTTAGGAGTTTATCTTGTTTAGAGTTTTATTTTAGTTAGGAGTATGCTATTGTTGCCTATTTATAGGCCATGGGTCTTCATTTTTTTTCCAGCTTTGATTTATGAATAAACATTGATTTCTCCTCACGTTTTGAGTCTAGCATTTACTGAATCGGTTTGATTCAATTCTTCTTGGTGCATTCTGCATCAGGGGCTTTATTCGGCTCCTCCTCTGGAGCCGCCGCGACCCTACACCTTCTCTGTCTTTGGGAAACTCAAAAGTTAGCATATGGAAGAGTGACAGTGTCCTATTTTCAAGTTATTGGAAAAGTCCTTTGTATTTTTTTTCTTTTTACCTTTTGTTGTTTTCTAGAAAAGACACTCTCTTCAGAGTTGGTGGGCTGTATCACTCTGTTTATGTTCACCATATGTTTTCTGGTCTTTTATTGGTTGTGATAGCATTTTCTTTTAATAGAAGCTACATATTTTCAGAAAAAAAAGTCTCCGATGTGAGATTCTTTTGATCTAGTAATTTCATTTGACATAACCCGCCTATCACCTTGTTATAATTCGATCACAATATTGCACATATCAAACACGTTGGAAGTGTAGGGATACCAGTTGTAATGTGTGTGACCCCATCCCGTCCCTCATCCGGTATAAATGCCTCCTGCATTGAAGGATAATTTTGAAACCCACTGGTCAGCAAAAAATCTTACAAAAAATTGGACATAAAATGACGTGGATAAAGACATGTCTTAAATGAAATTTTATAGTGAAGATTATGAAGAAATTATGGTGATGATATTTAGGCATCTACTGATGTGGTAGATACCACATCAATTTTTTTCTAATCAAAGCTTTTAGTTTGAAAGTATATTGTCTACCCATGGAGGTTTCAAAGATTTTATAAGGCAAAATTGGATAGCCAGCGAGGATGTTTATGTGCAACAGAACATCGGGTCGCTGGCGGACTCATGTCAGCAATGGGACCGATCCACTTTCAGTAATGTCATGAAAAGGACGAGGGAAATAATAACGAGGTTAGAAGAGCTTGGCGCACAACAACAATCCCACGGGGTAATTGCAGAGGTCAAGAAATTGACTATAGAGTTTAACAACTTTTTGAGAAAGGAAGAAATCATGTGATCTCAAAGGTCCCGTACCAAGTGATCAAATATGTGGATCATGATATACATTTATTTCACTAAAAAACTACAATTAGACAGGTAAGGAACGACTTCCAGGGGATCGAAAACGGGCAGGGGCAATGGGTCACGCGGGAAAGTTAGATCGCATAAGTTTGGAAGATCATTCCAAGAACCTTTTCACATCCTCTCTCCCTACTATGGAGGATATAGAACCAATCTTGAGAATTGATGGATGGGAATACTCCATCAGCTAGGAAGTTAGAACAACCATATTTCAAATGACCCCAGATAAAGCTCTAGGTATTGACGGTTTTAACGTGGACTTTTTTCAAAATTATTGGGATATTATGGGCGGAGATGTCACCAATACTTTATAAGAGGTGCTGAATAATGGGTATAGTTTGGAGGAATTTAGTTCAACTCTTATTGCTCTGATCCCTAAAACCAAGAAACCTATGAAAGCAAGTGATTACTGCCCTATCAGACTTTGTACGACAAGTTGTGGCTAAAGCGATAGCAAACAAGCTGAAACAATTCCTTCCCGATCTGATCTCAGAGAACCAAAATGCCTTTGTTCAGGGGCGCCTTATCACGGATAGTATCCTCACAGCCTTTGAGGTTATTCACTCATTGAAAATGAGAAAGAAGGAGAAGAAAGGGTTTTTAGCATTGAAGGTGGATGTGAGTAAGACCTAGGATTGTGTGGAGTGAAAGTTTGTACGGGAAGCTTTATTCCACATAGGGGTTGGTAAAAAATTCATCACTTTGGTCAGAAATTGCATTTCAACAGTCAATTACACTTTCGTCAGGAACGAGTTTGCCACAGGAAAGGTTACTCCTGAACGAGGTTTGAGACATGGTTGTCCCCTTTCTCTTTATCTGTTTCTTATTTGTAGTGAATTCCTTTCACGTGCAATCACTACGGCTGTGAATGAGGGATGACTGAAGTGTGTTACAGGTCTCCCACCTGTTCTTTTGCCGACAATAGCTTATTTTTACAGGTGCAAATATGGAAAACACGAATGGGTCTCAAGATGGCATGTCAGTACATCCAATTCCCAGAGGTACTGTCGTAGAAGTGATGGTTCCCAAGGAGGTTTGAGAAACCCACCTGTCCACTTTGGATTCAGAACCATCACTTCCCTCCTTGGGAAAACAGTGCAGGTCAGTACTTTCATAACCGAAGAGACAACTTGAAATATATAGCTTCTACGACAGTACCTCTGGGAAGTGGACGTCAACGCTATAGTAGTTACTGCAATCCTCCAGTGCCAAGATTGGATTATCTCATATGGAACTCTAAAAGTAACGGACAATACACTGTGAGGGCAGGGTACACCTTTGCAATGCAGAACAAGTCAGTGAACCAAAATAACAACAAAATTGGCCCTCTTTCTTTGAAATTTGTAGAAGATAAAGGTACAGAAAAAATCCTTCATTTTACATGGCTTGTTTTTCATGAATCTATCCCAATCACTAGCAATTTGGGGAGGAGACAGATTCAAGTTCCCAATTTATGTGTGCTCTGTGGAGACTTGGGGGGGGGGGGGGGGGGTTGATAAAACTGTAAGAATAATTTTGATCTCATACAAGAAATTAAAACACCAAAATAATATTACAGTTATCACGAGAACATACCGTTTGATCCAGCCATGTCTGTAGTTGTCAAATCTCCTCTGATCAGAAAAAGCTAGAGCACCGGATCTTCCCCTCCTACTCCCACTGTTGTTGTTTTTCGATAGGGCTAACAATCCCCCAGCTAGTCCTATTTATAAGAGTTAGCTAGGGTTTTGGGGAGAGGAGAGGGGACCGGGCCTAATAATCATAAACAGTCATTGGGCCCTCCTATCAAGGAGCCCAATGACCAAACAGCCCACACCTACATACCACACTAGATAATAACACTAAGATGCACCATGGCCCAAACACAGGATCACAAACGTTTTGGGCTCGTACCGGTGAATTACTTGAACCACTTTCAACCCGTTTTATAAATAATAAAATACAATTTTTGGCAGCCCAAATAATTTGTTACAATAATTTTCTTACATTCTCCCACTTGGGCAACAATAATTGTGGATTTGAAAAAGCATTTGTTTTTATAAAACGACTCTCGGGTTGAACAACTGAGTGGCCATAACATGGTTCAAGCAAACTTCATCTTAGCACAGGATCTCGTTCAACAATCATATTAAAACCGAACTATAGCGGAAATTATGTTATTCATCAACATAAGACCTTCCATAATTACAAATTCCAACATGTTGCCAACATAGACCCCAAAGTGTGGTAAAGTGCAGTGCAGAATATAATGCACATGTGATCCAATAATATACCATGCAAATTCTGAATCAGGTCCTACATGACCATTGAAGGTCACTCACAGGAATATATCCCGTCACACTTCCAAAAGGAAGCTAACACATCTCTAAACCGAGACACCATGCTTTTATACCAAAGCACTCATGTCTTAAAGCAAGACACTAGTTTCTATGGATCCATCAACACTTCAAAATCGAAGCAATCTTTTCATCTCAAGACAGCTTAACCTGCATGAACTCAATGTAAAAGAGCACAACTTGCAATAATGATATAAAATTCGCATTAAGCAAGTCCAAGAATGGGAATGAATTTGATAAAACCATCAAATAATATCATCTCAGGGTTTTTAATAAAGAGTTACATAAACTCCCACTAACCAAACACATCTAATGAATCAACTAAGTTCATATTCTCAACATGTTTAGCAAACTCTACAGGCCTGAGCCCTTTTGTAAGTGGATCAGCTAACATGTCTGCAGTACCAATGTGTTCATATACTACTTCCCCCTTTTCAACCCAATCTCTAACTTTGAAATAATTTATGTCTATAAACTTAGACCCGCCAGAATTTTGTTGTTCTTGGAGATTAACACTGCAGCCATATTATCATATTATCACAGTGCATCTTCATAGGCTTAGAGATGGAGTTGAAAATATTTAACCCTGCGATAAAATTCATTAGCCATATAGCATGTTCCCCACCATCAAAACATGCCACAATCTCTGCCTCCATAGTGGAAGATGCTATGAGAGATTGCTTAGAGCTTTTCCACGATACCGCTCCACCTCCCAACATGAATATGTACCCAGTGGTGGATTTTTTTATCATCAGAACAACCATCAAAGTCTGCATCGGTGTAACCAACAATGTCAAGAGGATCAACATTCTTATAAACAAGCATGTAATTCTTGGTTTTCTGCAAATACCTCAGAACTTTCTTGGCTCCAACCCAATGATCATGGTCTGGATTAGAAGAATATCTACCCAACACACTAGTAGCATAAGCTATATCAGGTCTAGTGCAAACAGCAGCATACATAAGACTACCAACAACACTTGAATAAGGGACAGTTTCCATAGACTGTCTCTGAATATCATCTAGTGGACATTGGGTGTTATTGAGTTTATCCCCTTTGCAAATAGGTGCAACACCAAGTTTACAATTCTGCATGCCAAATTTTCAGTTCCAGTTGATAAAAACCCCTCGGGTTGCTTCATGTACACCTCCTCATTGAGATCACCATTCAAGAAGGCTGTTTTCACATCCATTTGGTGAAGCTCTAAGTCAAAATTTGCAGTTAATGCCATAATAATGCGACAAGCATCCTTTGAGGAAACAGGGGAAAATGTTTCAGTTTAATCAACACCCTCTCTTTGAGAAAAACCCTTCGGCACAAGTCTTCCTTTAAACCTTTCAATATTCCCCTTGGAATTTTTATTGGTCTTGAAAATCCATTTACACTAAATGGCTTTAGAACCCTTAGGAAGCTCAACTAACTCCCATACCTCATTATTAGACATTGATTTCATTTCCCCCTTCATTGCTTCAATCCACTTATCAGCCTGTACACTGATAACGGCATCGCTGTAACTCATTGGATCAACTATATCATGCTCTCCAAGATAAACAAAATCCTTAAAATTTGTAGGTCTCCTTACCCTTTCAGATCTACGCACAGGGGGTGGATCTTGTTGAACATTCTCACCTTGCGGTGGCAATTCAACATGGACAACTGGGGCAACCGTCACTCCATCCATTATCTCTACAGTTGGAGCACTTGATTTTTCTATCACAATAGGCAACGACACAAAATCTGGTTCATCATTGGACACTTCAGACTGAATAGTAGGGGAAGCATAATCACCCACAATGTCTTCAAAGTATTTTGCATTACCAGATACAACAATTCTTGTCCCATAACCAGGACGATAGAAACGATACCCCTTTGACCCCTCCGGGTACCCTACGAAATAACAGCGAGTGGTTCTAGGACCAACTTGGATTCAGAAGGATTATAGAGTTTAACTTCAGCAGGGCACCCCCATACACAAAAAAATAGTTTAAGCTAGGTTTTCTTCCAATCCACAACTCAAAGGGTGTTTTAGGAACATATTTTGAGGTTACACGATTTAGGATATACATGGCATCTAGAATGGCTTCACCCCAAAGAGACTCGGATAATTTGGATAAGCTCAACATAAACCTCATTATCTCATCTAGAGTGCGGTTACGACGCCCAGCCACAACATTTTGTTCAGGGGTACCAGGCATAGTGTATTGGACACCAATCCCACAGTTCTCTAAGAATTCAGCAAAAGATCCCTTATGTTGGTCAACATCACCGTGCTTTCCATAATACTCACCCCCACGGTCAGACCTAACAATTTTAATCGCCTTTCCAGTTTGCTTTTCAACATAGGTCTTGAAAATTTTAAATTTCTCTAAAGACTCTGACTTATGTTGAATCAGATAAACAAACCCATAACGAGAATAATCATCAATGAAGGTGATGAAATAATTTTTACCACACAAAATTGAATAGAATGGCCCATAAATATCAGTGTGAATTATCTCTAAAAGGTTCGTACTACGGGTGGACCCAAGCTTCCTTTTTTTAGTCATCTTGCCTCTTATGCAATCGACACAAGGTCCACCATCATTTGTTCAAGATCAGGAAGAATATTTTTCCTTAACCAATCTCTGAAATCTCTCATCAGAAATGTCAAAAAACATGAGATTTGTCTTTACTTAAAATTCTTTTGGTCCCACTACACTCGAAGTTTAAGGAGAAAGGAGTAGAGGATATATTCAAAATATACAATCCGTCACACAAGAATCCATTGCCGACAAGAGATGACTTCAATAATAACTCAAACTTATTATTGCCAAAAGTGAACGTGTGACCAGAGACATCGAGTTTTGACACGGAAATCAAATTTCGTCTTATAGACGGTGCATAAGCAACGTTTTCTAACACAATGCTAGATTTGGACTAAAAAAAACAACCTAACGCTACCCCTGAAGACTATGGAAACGCTGACTCCATTTCCTACGAAGATGCGATCTTCTCCTTCCCTAGGACTTCGTTTTCTTAGGAACCCCTGCAAGGAATTAGAAACATGAATAGAGGTTCCACTATCAAGCCACCAAGAATTAGGTGGGACATCGACCAAGGAAGACTCAAAACAGACGAAAACCTCACCTGGCGCCTTATTCTTCTTCTTATGTGACAAAGATTGGAGCTTGGGACACTCTGACTTCTTATGACCACTCAACTTGCAAAACCAGCAAGAGAACACCTTTTCATTGGTAGGCTTTGGGCCATTTGGCTTTTTAGGCTGACCGTTCTTACTCTTATGGTGTTGGCCTTTATGATGCTTGTAATTCTTATTTTGAGAACTGCTATTGCTATGCCCCAACATGGCGTCGCTGGTACACCATATTCACACTCTCAGACTTGGCTCTCTTGTGTCTCTTTTCCACTTGAACACAAAAGGAAATCAACTCACTCACAGACCAAGACTCCTTCTGAACATTGTAAGTGGATTTGAGGTTATCAAACAGTGGTGGAAGAGAATTAAGGGCATGGTGGACCGGAAAGGCATCAGCCATGGGGACTTTGAGGTTGGTTAACTTGTTTGCTATTTCCGGCATCCTCATAAGATAGGTCCTAACACCACTCACCCCATCGTATCTCATGGTAGAAAAAGTTCTCCAACAGCTCACCAGTTTCAGCTTTCTCAGATTCCTGAAATTTATTTCCAATTGCTTCTAGAAACTTCTTAGAATTTGTCTCATTCGGAACCACACTCTGAAAGCTCTCCGATATGGAATTCTTCATAATCATAATGCTAATCCTATAAGCTCTCTCCCATTTCTGGTAATAGGCCGTTTGATCAGCATTACTAGAGTCAGTAAGTTCAGCGGGCTTATTATCATTCAAGGCAATGTCTAAATCAGCAAGTTCCAAGGCTAACTCAACATCACGTTCCCACCTCTTAAAGTTATTAGCCGAAAGGGTCTCATTCGCACATATCTAATTATTCACAGCAACATTGCTTACAGCTGCAATAAGAATTTACTTCAGATTTAACAACAACATCAATGCATGGGTATTCACAAGAATATGCTAAATATAAACTAAGCAATATTCTCACATGATCATAAAATGCGTCATCATATAAACACCTTTGGGCAGAATATATCTGACACATCTAAGATCACAACCAAGTCAACTAGTAAGAACAATTCTTCTGAAAAACTAAATTCCTTTGGGCAATTAGTTTCTCTTTAGAATAAAAATATTCCCTTACTAGCAACTCACACTACCTTCAAAATCAATACATTTAGTTGACCTCCTTTGGGTAGGTAACTGAATATATTTATTTAATGGTAGCCTCTCTGAATCCTTTGTTGAAGTATTTTAAATTTTAACACACGGACTACTTTGGCAGTACCATATGCATAAATTCAAAATATTCAGCTGAGATAAGATCAAACAAATACCCAATGTCGTTTTCATAACCCGAGATTGATAATATTATTTTCCTCTTTTATTTTAATCAAACAAGTTATCTTTATGTGGCTTAGAAAAAAAAGGAACTGTTTGTGTGCCATTTGTTTGAGGCAAAAGGGAAAGAAAATATCTATGCTCTAGTAGCTAGTAGTCTACTAACCAAGAGACTCACAATTTCAACCAAGTCGTCTACTGCACAACAAGCTACCCCATTGGAATCAATTAACTTTGTTACACCATCAACCCAATTTAATCCAAATCAATCAACTAATACCTAGTCCACATTCTTGAACTACTTTTACATGGGTAATGAGTGATTACGTAGTACTAGTAGTGGTAACATCTAAGACTTCATAGTTCACAGTACTAAAGTATTACTATTAATAATAAATTAATAAACACCACATATCCATCACATATCATGAAGTTTGAATAGGACAAAAGACAATCCTTTCATGAGCTATTGTCGGCCAAAAAAAATAGATCTACAGTTTAGGGTTTGTTTTGCTTGTTGGTCAAATTTCTTTAAAATTTTCGCAGCGTGACCACACTTCGAATTCCTACGGGTAGCAGACAACGAGTCGCGGAAGAAATATGCAAAGTAGATTTTAATTTCTTGTAAGTTGGCTCTGATACCAATTGTAAGAATAATTTTGATCTCATACAAGAAATTAAAACACCAAAATAATATTACAGTTATCACGAGAACATACCGTTTGATCCAGCCATGTCTGTAGTTGTCAAATCTCCTCTGATCAGAAAAAGCTAGAGCACCGGATCTTCCCCTCCTACTCCCACTGTTGTTGTTTTTCGATAGGGCTAACAATCCCCCAGCTAGTCCTATTTATAAGAGTTAGCTAGGGTTTTGGGGAGAGGAGAGGGGACCGGGCCTAATAATCATAAACAGTCATTGGGCCCTCCTATCAAGGAGCCCAATGACCAAACAACCCACACCTACATACCACACTAGATAATAACACTAAGATGCACCATGGCCCAAACACAGGATCACAAACGTTTTGGGCTCGTACCGGTGAATTACTTGAACCACTTTCAACCCGTTTTATAAATAATAAAATACAATTTTTGGCAGCCCAAATAATTAGTTACAATAATTTTCTTACAAAAACGTCAGTTGTTCAATAATTGTAAGAGAGCGGAAAAAATATGGTCCCTGATGGGATTCATTCTTGCACAATAAAGAATCTACCATAGCTTCAAACACTGGATAGCAAATTCTATTTCACAGCTTAGTGAAAATGATCACAAACGCTCTACATCTTCCTATGGTAGATATGGAATCTCAAAAATGCTATAACATTCAGAAAAAAAGAAAAATATCATTCTCATATCATAGTAGATATTGAGTATAAATTACAATAGTATGCACAATCGAAGGCTAAACGGGAAATTATATCAAATGGGATAGAGACGGAGAAAACTTGGAGACCCTTGAGTGATGGAGCTTACAAACTGAACTTCGATGGTGCCTTCAGCCCCGTATCTTGTGATGCCTATGCCGTCTCGAACCACTTCATTAATTCAACAATGGTGTGTGATATGGGTGTAGACACGCAAAATTTACGGCCTATAAAATAGCGCCACGTGTTTATAATTAGTCATCAATTCGACGGACCAAACAGTAATGCTTCACAAATTGTTATCCTTAAACGACAATTAGATATGGACTGAATTGTAAATGAGATAAAATTTATTTACAATTAAGCACTGCTTATGGTGACGCCACGTCACTGCATGACATGGCAACGCGTCAACAAGTAAGGTCAATCAAATAGTGCCACTTGTCAAAGCGATGCAGTTATCAAGACTAGCAAGCCCGACCAATCATGTCGCGCCACTTGTCAAATTGATGCAGAAAATAAATAAATAAATAAATAAATAAATAAATAATATTTATTTTCTACCTTGGCCAACAAGTCGGCCCATGCCTATATAAAGGAGCCATCCCTAGGCATAAGAAACAATATTACATCTTGCAAGGGGAGAGCTCTGAAGATCAAGCTGCTAAAGCCCTGAAGAGTTCTTCCATCCACAAGATCATCAACGATCTTCGAGACCTTGGAAGATCCTACCCACACACAATTACATCTTGCAAGGAGAGAGCTCTGAAGATCAAGCTGCTAAAGCCCTGAAGAGTTCATCCATCCACAAGATCATCAACGATCTTCGAGACCTTCGAAGATCCTACCCACGTTCTTCGCGAACTTCGAAGATCTTCATCAACGATCCTCGAGACCTTCGAAGATCCTACCCGCGTTCTTTAAGACACTCGAAGATCTTCAAGCCGTTCTTCGTGTTCTTCAAGGCGTTTATCCAGTTCTTCATCAACATCGAAGATATTCATCCGTCCGATCCGAGATCAAGCCACTAAAGTCCTCGTTCGGCGTTTGTGTTCTTCGAGATCTTCATCGCGTTCTTCGTCAAAATGGAAGACCGCTCATCCATTCGATCTGAGATCAAGCTGCGAAGCCCTCGTTCAACGTTTCAGGAGAAGAATCAGGGGATTTAATTTCTGTTTAGAGATTTACTATCAGAGATTGTAATCCACTTCATCAAATCATCAATAAAATATATTTGACACCAAATTTCTCGCTTTTGTTTCCAATTGCATAAATTTGCGTGTACAATGGGGCTAGATCGACATTGATTCATGCATGCTCAAACTCCAGGAAGCTTAAGCGAGCTTGATGTGAATGGGAATTCGACTAGCTGTGGATATCTACTGGTGCATCATTGTGGAGCGAGATTCTAGACTCCTGCTTGATGATATGAAGAAAGGAATGAACATGAAGTTGTCAATGACATCACCGTTACAGTCGAACTCATCTCAGCAGTTGTTGAATTACTGAAGAGGTTCGAAACGGTAGGGACAAGGTGGGTTATTCGAAATGTTAACCACGTGGAAAATAGCTTGGCCACCAGAGCAAAATCGATGCAAATTTTGGAGGAATGTGGTGTTGGGTTTTGGGAAATCAAACACAGTGGAAAAACAAAACAAATGCCGAAAACCCACCAAGGACTGATTGTGAAGTACCATAACCTGATGTTGATAAATTACCTTAGTCGCATTGACTGGTGACAATCATATGCACTACAAGTGCAAGGCCTATACGGTATCCACATGAACGGATGTGAAATGGACTCCCTCTTCGCTGATGCTAGCCTGCTGGAGGAAGATGCACGACTTCGTCTCACGAAATCAGTTGATCAGGGACGACTCAAACTTCTTCTCTCCAAACCCTAACTATTATGTATCTTATACGAAAAGTGCTATGAAGCTTGTGAAACTAGCCACGATGCTAGGGTATTTATAGGGATGAGAAAATTCGACTTGCTCTTAATCCTAACAGTCAGGCTTAGATTGCACTTAAGTCTTAAACCCTTAATTGATCTTTAGTCTAACCAACGAGTTATTAATTCGAGTTTGATCCATCCTTGTGTGTGACCCTGTAGGTCTAATTACTTTGGCAGTAAAAGTTACAAACATTGAGTGGTATCTAGAAATTCATCAATGCTACCCAAGTAATAGTAATGCCAGTGATCTAACTAACCTCTATGACCAATGTTACCGTATTTTATAAGCATTTGTTCATATATCCAGATTAGTCACAAGGCATGAAGTGCCAGCCTTGTATATCCAATCCATAGTTTCTTGATTCTCTGAGTACACTTAGAAAGACAAATGACATCAATATCTCATATTAGTTCATTTGAGCACGACCATGCATTTTCCTAAGTCTCACTCATCGAGTGGCCATGGATATTCACTCCAATTATGTAGGAGATACAAATCATATCTACATCACTCACACCCCTCATCATTTTTCATAACATGTTCAAATATCGCCTTTATAATCACCTTGTCATAGAGTGATGTTAGAAGATATTTAAAACATGTCACTCCACATCTTGGAAATGTAGTGACTTCAAGTCATAGGATCACAACACCACTGTCCCACTGAGAAACACTTGTGACATTCACATAACTTCCATGTAGTGTTCTCATAGCGGGTCAATCCAGCACACCATTACTCCTAATGCGTGCCCATATGTTAGACTTGATATCTCTTATCAATCTACCAACGTACTAGTCTAGATGCATTATAGTCGTCCTAATTAACAATGATACTAGACTATGGATAATTAAGAATACGACATTTATTCTAAGGACTTTATTATGTCAACATCTCTCCATATAGATAACGAAATGAATTAAAAGCGTTTATAAATAAATGTCACGATAAAATTGCCTCTAGGGCGTACACGAACATGGGAAGCATGTTTCCCCACCATGGTTAGAAAGTGAGATAAAATCATATGTAGCTGCACTACCTCTTTGATTAATAGAAAGATCCCTAAAAAAAGACAGCGCATCAATTTCTGTTCAAATTCTTGTTTTTTTTGTCCCCCCTAGCTAAATAGTTTCGTGAAAATTGCTCTGGTTGCTCTTCAAGTTTCGGCATGTTGATATTCGCTCGAGTTGGAGAAACCAAGTTATGATTAGGTGGCTCCACATTTTTGTTCCTCATTCATTGTGACATTTCTGAGTGATGTCGCAGCTATTATAAATTTTAGTTTCTTCAAGATTTATCAAAACAAATCCAAGAACCGATAGCAAACAACCAACAGATCTACGTGTTGGAATAGATGCCCTAGAGGCAATCTAGTTTAGTATGAATTTATTTGTGGCTAGAAATTCATTTATTATTTATTGGATATTTAATATAATGAAGTCATTAGATTTACAATTGTGTTGTTTATCTTAAATATCGCTAGTCCAGTATAATGATTAATGGGACAATCATCTATAGACTAGTATGGGGTTGGATTGATATGGATATATCATGATCCAACACACAGGTGTGCATTAAGGGTAATGTCGCACTGGATTGACCCATCTCCGAGAAGGCTACATACACGTTATGTTGAGTCACAAGGGCTTCTCTCGGTACAACGGTATTGTCATCCTTAGACTTGAAGTCACTAGATATTCTAGTTGTGGATTATTGTGATTTTGGTAGCGTTAAACGCTGCACTGTGACTGGGTAGTTATAAAGGCGTGTACTGGATACAATAAGAAGCAAGCTTAGAGATCGTAGTGGACGTAGATAGAATTTGTCCCTCCCACATAACGGGAGCAAATATCCTAGGCCACTCGAGGGATAGTGCTTATAGAATGTCTGGCCAGACTCAAATAAATCAATATGGGATATTGATGTTATTTGCACGAATAAGGCTATTCCCATGGATCGAGAAACTATGGATTGGATATACGAGTGTGACTTGTATGTCTCGTCTCCAATCCGGATATAGAGACAAAGGGATGAGACAATTACTTGTGCAAAGGTTGTCAAGATGACTATTCTATTAGTTGGCTAGAATGAATGTTTTGCTAGAAACCGCTCCATATTAGCAAATAGTTGCTACCAACTAGATAGAACCTATGGGGTCACACGCTATATAGAGTTGAACTAGATTTGGAAATTAATTAATTGGATTAATTAATTAGAACGATCACTTTGCAAAACCTTGCAAACTTAGTAGGGACTAATTTGCAAGGAAGGGACTAAATTGAATTCTAGTAGGACTAGAATAAGTCCTTTAGGTAGTTGGCAAGGAGTTGTTGGACTATATAAAGGACCTTCCTTCCTTCCTTCCCACAACTTATGCTCATAATTGATCATAACTAGAGTGGGAGAGAACAAAAAAGGAGAGAGCAAGCAAGCTAGAGGAGCCGCCGCCCGTCCCCGTCGGCCCCAAAGGAGGCCGAAACCTCCTTTGGTTCGTCTCGTTTTGCGTGATTCTTCTTCCTCTTCCTCTTTCCGGGCTAGCACCAAGGATAGGAAGATCTAGAAATCAACTCAAGGCGTGGATCAACCATAGAGAACGTGACACAATTCGCGTTTGAAGTCATCCAAGGATAACCCTAAGGTGTGTTATTAATTTCTTCCTTTACCATCGTTATGTCTCTTGACTTGTGATCCTTGGAGGGTTTTGCATGGTTAATTATTGTTTCCGTTGCGCATCCATGAATCAAAACCCTACAGTGGTATCAGAGCCACAGGTCGTAGAGCATAAACGTGGTTTATGTGTTACGTTTTAGTTGTTTTATACCTTAAATTGATTGTTTATCGCGTAAAACGAGACAAATCAAGCATGGGATGCAATTTGTCAATAATCTATCATAACAAGATCTAACTTTTGCATTGGATGCATGAATTGGTGAGTTTGAGAAATCTTAGGATCTTAGATCTAGGGTTTGGGCATCCTTGGTGAAGAAGGAGTTCTTCCAAAACAAGGAAACAACCAAACTTGGGCACCAATCAAGGGAGTTGTTTTGGAAACATCTCCCTATAAGAGGTTCGGCCCCCCCATGGGGACCGCCGCTCTTGCTTGCCGCCCAAGTCTTGGTCGCCCTAGGGTCCGGGCCGGCCTTAGGGCCTTGCGGTTCACTTTTTGGGCCGGGGCAATTTGATTGTTGGGCCCATGGACCATTTTAACCCTAGAAATCCTAAAATCAATTAAAATTGACCAAGCGCGTTAAAATTGGATTTTAACTGTTTATGTGCAAATCGCATGGTGATTGGATATGGCCTTAGGATGTGGTTTGATGTGGATGTTTATTTTTGTGGTTTGGTTTTACGGCCTGCGAGCTGATCAATTAATTGTAATAATTAATTAGGGTTTTATGGCATGCGTGCCATTTTTTTTCTCAACTTGTGAGATTTATTTTATTTAGTATAGAAGTTAGCTAGTGCTAGATAAAGTAGATTGTTAGCCAAGATTGAAGAAAAGAAGCCCAAAGCCAAAAGGAGACACAAAGAATGGAGCATGGAGCATGGAGCATTCCACATGACTATGAAGGATGGACCAAAAGATCAAGACGCATGGAGATGTGTTTGCTTTTAGGGTTCATAGATAATTCCATTGGCTTGGAATTATCTTAGTCTAGAAAAGGCCATATCCACATCACGTTTTATTTATGTTTTGTGGTTGTTTACTTTATTGTCTTATTATTATGTGGTTGTGTATGGATGATGCATGCAATTAGGATAATAAGATAATTAGACAACCCGGATCTATTATTTGGAGTTGTGCCCAAACTCAAATAGATACATTAGTTGATTTTGATCAACAAAACAATTAAAAGTTGAATTTAAAATCCCTCAAAATTCAAATATTGTGTTCTTTCCTTCTCGTTATTTAAACACACATTATCATCATTATTTATCAAGTTCGTGCGTGCCAAAGCATGGCGAATTGGTTCATAATGATGGAATGTGATGACACAAGCTAGTAATGTGCAATTGTTTAAATAAGAGGCTGAACACAACTAGGCAATTAATGAGATTAAGAAACCTAGAGGCAATCAATTGGGATTATCCATATGGATGGATAAATAAGGAGTTATTTGCCCAATTGAACCAAGAGTTGCATAAGGGATGCAATTGGAATTGTTCCTACCTAAAGTAGTCAAATTATGGGTGAATTGACAAAGCAAGCTCATAAGGAGAAGAAACATGGATCTTGGCCCACTAGAAAATATAAGGATATTTTCCGCATTAATATCTTGAGGGTTATTAATCCGTAGAAAAATAGTGGGAGCTATATTTGATAAACTAGCCATTATTGAATATAGTCAAAAATTAACAAATACTAAAACTTGCGTATTTTCCTTTTGTAGAATTCCAAATGGAAAACAACTCATCGAGTTCACAACATTCCCTACGATCTGTCCTTTAGAAGGACAAGCTCTCTGGAACCAACTTTCTTGATTGGTACAGAAACTTGAGAGTTGTTCTCAAGCAAGAAAAGAAACTGTACGCAATAGAGGAGCATGTTCCAGAAGGTCCAGAGAACCAAACACCTGCTGCCCTAAAGGCGTATCAAAACGTGTTGATGACGCTAATGATACGGCCTGCCTTATGCTATGCACAATGACTTCTGAGCTTCAGAAGCAGCACGAAAACATGAATGCTGTCGATATGATCGAGCATCTGAAGCAGCTCTTCCAAGAGCATGCAAGGGTTGAGAGGTATGAGGTCTCTAAGGCACTGTTCAAGTGTCATCTGGCAGAAGGGAACCCGGTGGGACCCCATGTACTCCGTATGATCGGGTACTTGGAGAATCTCGCCCGACTAGGGTTCCCGGTCGGCCAAGAGTTGGCAACCGATCTCGTGTTGCAATCGTTTCCCGAGAGTTATGGACAGTTCATCATGAAATATAACATGAACGAGATCGTGAAACCACTGCCAGATTTACTCAATATGTTGAGGACAGCTGAACAGAGCATCAACAAGGGTAAGGGCAAGGCCATTATAATGGTACAGAAAGGAAAGGGCAAACGGTTTGACTCATCCTCCAAGGGCAAAGGAAAGTCAGTTGCCAAGTCCAAGGAACCTGCCCTTAAGCATGTTGGTGGCATTGACAAAGGTGTGACTAAAGGTGAGTGTCACTACTGCAGTCAGCCTGGACACTGGAGGAGGAACTGCCCAAAATATCTGGAGGACAAGAGGCTTGGAATAGTGATTCCACCACCACCAGGTATTTTTGTTGTAGATGTCAATTTAACTGTCTCTACATCATGGGTATTAGATACTGGATGTGGATGTCACATTTTTCGAAATGTGCAGGATCTAAAGAGAAGTAAAAGATCGGCTAAAGAGGAGGTAGATCTGCGCGTTGGGAATGGAGAAAAAGTTGCTGCGTTGGCCATAGGCGTGTGCGAGCTATCTCTCCCTTCAGGATTAGTTTTAGAATTAAATAATTTCTATTTTGTGCCTGCTATGAGCAGAAACATTATTTCTATTTCTTGTTTGGACAAGGATGGTTTTATTATTTCAATAAAGAACAATTGTTGTTCCTTTTATTTGAATAATATTCACTATTTTAGTGCGCAATTATTTAATGGACTGTATGTCCTTGATCTAAGCAATCCTGTCTGCAACATTAATACCAAGCGGATTAAAATAAATGATTTAAATCCTGCTTATTTATGGCACTGTCGTTTAGGCCACATAAACGAGAAAAGTGTATCTAGACTCCACAAGGATGGATTACTAGACTCATTTGATTTTGAATCATATGAGACATGTGAGGCTTGTTTATTGGGAAAAATGACAAATTCCCCTTTCAATAAGAAAGGTGAGAGGACTAGTGAGCAATTGGCGCTCATACATACTGATGTGTGTGGGCCATTTGCCACACCTGCCAGGGGTGGTTACGTCTACTTCATTACATTTACTGATGATTACAGTAGATATGGATTTGTGTACCTCATGAGGGCAAAATCCGAATCCTTTGAAGTGTTCAAAGAATTCAAGAATGAAGTAGAGAAGCAACTTGGCAAAAGTATCAAGGCTCTACGATCGGATCGTGGAGGAGAATACTTGAGCCAAGAGTTTGACGACTATCTTAGAGAGTGTGGGATCGTGTCCCAACTCACTCCACCCGGAACGCCACAACGGAATGGCGTGTCGGAGAGGAGGAATCGAACCCTATTGGATATTGTTCGATCTATGATGTGTCAAACCGATCTTCCATTATCGTTTTGGGGCCTCGCTCTATTAAGTGCAGCTTTCACCATTAACCGTGTTCCATCTAAATCAGTCATGAAGACACCATATGAGATGTGGAGTGGGAGGCGTCCCACACTGTCGTTCATGAGGATTTAGGGCTGCGATGTCTATGTAAAACATTTACAATCAGAGAAGCTAGGGACAAAATCCGATAAGTGTAAGTTTGTGCGGGTACCCTAAGGAAACTAAGGGTTACTACTTCTACAATCCAGCCGAGAAAAAAGTGTTTTTTACTCGGACCGACGTGTTTCTAGAAAGAGAGTTTGTCTCTAAAGAAGCAAGTGGGAGGACTGTAGATCTTGAAGAGGTTCAAGAATCACAAATCACTGAACCGATTATGGAACATGAACAGGAACCACAAGTAGTTGTGGAGAAACCTGTTCAGGTAACACAAGAGCTTCGTAGATCTAGTAGAGTGCGCCAGGAACCCGAGAGGTATGGACTTCTTGTGACCGATTCCGGTGACACGATGCTCATAGATGATGAGCCTACTACCTATGAAGAGGCCAGGAAGGGCTCAGACTCTCAGAAGTGGCTAGAAGCCATGAGATCCGAGATGGAATCCATGTATACCAACAAAGTATGGACTTTGGTGGAACCACCCGAAGGGGCGCGGCCCATAGGGTGCAAATGGGTCTTCAAGAAGAAGATTGACATGGATGGTAATGTGATTACCTATAAGGGCCGATTGGTGGCTAAAGGATTCAGACAAATTCATGGTATTGACTATGATGAAACCTTTTCACCAGTCGCTATGACCAAATCCATCCGAATCCTACTTGCGATTGCAGCATACCATGACTATGAGATTTGACAGATGGATGTCAAAACAGCATTCCTTTATGGGAATCTCCTCGAGGACGTGTATATGATACAGCCGGAGGGTTTTGAGGATCCAAAGCAAGCCAACAAAGTCTGTAAGCTGCAACGATCCATTATGGATTGAAGCAAGCTTCTAGGAGTTGAAATCGACGTTTTGATGAAGTAGTCAAAGAGTTTGGCTTCATCAGGAACGAAGATGAGTCTTGTGTCTACAAGAAGGTTAGTGGGAGCTCTGTAGCTTTTCTGGTCTTGTATGTAGATGACATACTACTCATTGGAAACGACGTTCCTATGCTACAATTTGTTAAAGATAGGCTAGGGAAGTGTTTCTCAATGAAGGACTTAGGGGAAGCAGCCTTTATACTTGGTATAAAGATCTATATAGATAGATCTAAGAGGCTGCTAGGCCTAAGTCAAAGTACATATATTGACAAGGTGTTGAAACGGTTCAACATGCAAGACTCCAAGAAGGGATTCTTGCCCATGTCACATGGGATCACTCTTTCGAAGAGTGGTTGTCCTTCCAATGAGATTGAGAAGGAACGCATGAGTAGAATTACCTATGCCTCGGCCATAGGATCTATCATCTACGCCATGTTATGTACTAGACCAGATGTGTCATATGCCTTGATTATGACAAGCAGATACCAATCCAATCTGGGTGAGAGTCACTGGATTGCAATCAAGAACATCCTAAAGTACTTGAGAAGAACTAAGGATGCTTTCTTGATATTTGGCGGTGAGGAAGAGTTGCGTGTAAGGGGTTACACTGATGCAAGCTTCCAAACTGACAGAGATGACTTTAGATCACAGTCGGGATATGTGTTTTGCCTGAATGGAGCAGCGTTGAGCTGGAAAAGTTCCAAGCAAGAGACGGTAGCTGATTCTACAACAGAGGCTGAGTACATTGCTGCAAATGGTGCAGCAAAGGAAGCTGTTTGGATCAGAAAGTTTGTTTTTGAACTTGGTGTGGTTCCTAGCATTGCGGATCCAGTTGAGTTGTACTGTGACAACACTCGGGCGATCGCGCAATCGAAGGAACCCAGGTCGCACCATAAATCCAAGCACGTGCTCAGGAAGTTTCATCTGATTCGAGATATTATCGATAGAGGGGACGTTCGGATATGAAAGATTCCTACAGATGAGAATCTGTCAGACCCGCTTACAAAGCCGCTCACGCAGTGGAAGCATGAAGGGCACACTAGGAGTATGGGCATACGAAATGCGCCAGATTGGCTCTAGTGCAAGTGGGAGACTGTTGGAATAGATGCCCTAGAGGCAATCTAGTTTAGTATGAATTTATTTGTGGCTAGAAATTCATTTATTATTTATTGGATATTTAATATAATGAAGTCATTAGATTTACAATTGTGTTGTTTATCTTAAATATCCCTAGTCCAGTATAATGATTAATGGGACAATCATCTATAGACTAGTATGGGGTTGGATTGATATGGAGATATCATGATCCAACACATAGGTGTGCATTAAGGGTAATGTCGCACTGGATTGACCCATCTCCGAGAAGGCTACATACACGTTATGTTGAGTCAAAAGAGCTTCTCGCAGTACAACGGTATTGTCATCCTTAGACTTGAAGTCACTAGATACTCTAGTTGTGGATTATTGTGATTTTGGTAGCGTAAACGCTACAACGTAACTGAGTAGTTATAAAGGCGTGTACTAGATACAATAAGAAGCAAGCTTAGAGATCGTAGTGGACGTAGATAGAATTTTTCCCTCCCACATAACGGAAGCAAATATCCTATGCCACTCGAGGGATAGTTCTTATAGAATGTCTGGCCAGACTCAAATAAATCAATATGGGATATTGATGTTATTTGCACGAATAAGGCTACTCCCATGGATCGAGAAACTATGGATTGGTTACACGAGTGTGACTTGTATGTCTCGTGTCCAATCCGGATATAGAGACAAAGGGATGAGACAATTACTTGTGCAAAGGTTGTCTAGATGACTATTCTATTAGTTGGCCAGAATGGATATTTTGCTAAAAAACACTCCATATTAGCAAATTGTTGCTACCAACTAGATAGAACCTATGGGGTCACACGCTATATAGAGTTGAACTAGATTTGGGAATTAATTAATTGGATTAATTAATTAGAATGATCACTTTGCAAAACCTTGCAAACTTAGTAGGGACTAATTTGCAAGGACGGGACTAAATTGAATTCTAGTAGGACTAGAATAAATCCTTTAGGTAGTTGGTAAGGAGTTGTTGGACTATATAAAGGACCTTCCTTCCTTCCTTCCCACAACTTATGCTCATAATTGATCATAACTAGAGTGGGAGAGAACAAAAAAGGAGAGAGCAAGCAAGCTAGAGGCGCCGCCGCCCCCTAGCCCGCCGCGCGTCCCCGTCGGCACCAAAGGAGGCCGAAACCTCCTTTGGTTCGTCTCGTTTTGCGTGATTCTTCTTCCTCTTCCTCTTTCCGGGCTAGCACCAAGGATAGGAAGATCTAGAAATCAACTCTAGGCGTGGATCAACCATAGAGAACGTGACACAATTCGCGTTTGAAGTCATCCAAGGAGAACCCTAAGGTGTGTTATTGATTTCTTCCTTTACCATCGTTATGTCTCTTTACTTGTGATCCTTGGAGGGTTTTGCATGGTTAATTATTGTTTCTGTTGCGCATCCACGAATCAAAACCCTACACTACGCACGCGCAATTCAACATGATCAAAATAACTTAGAGTAATAGTCTGGTCCATTTAATGGTTGTTTGTAACTAAATTAAACTGATTACCACGTTTGATGATTTTGTCCAAGGATGGTTTAAGGCCTCATTTGGATAGTGGATAAGGAGGGGTATATGATGTGATATCCCCTCCCATATCATATCATTTATTTGGGTTGCAGATATGAGGGGGAAATCATATCTGACCCATATCCTCCATCCCTTTTTTGGCCTAAAATCTTAATACAAGGGGGGGTATAAGTCAGATAAGATATGGGGGGAGGTATGAAGTTAATATTTTGGACAAAAAGGTTCTTTGAAAATTTACCAAATTACATGCTATAAATACCCAAATCACAACTGTTTACTCTCTCTCTTTCTGAACCCGTTACTCCCTCCCTCTCCTCTATGTCCTCCTCCCACCGCACCACCACCATCCTCCTCCTCCGTCCTCCTCCTCCTCCAGTCATCTTTGTCTTCCTCCTCCTTCGTCCTCCTTCTCCTTTTTGCGGGTTCGAGAATGAGAGAAACCTAAATCAAATCCCACTGGAATAGCAAAAAGCGAAGTCCATTCCTGAACGAGCTAGACGTATCCTCTTCCGACATCCTTCTCCTCTGTGTTGATCTGATCGGAGTGGTTCAAGGACTAGACGAATCCACATGGCATCGTTGAAGAGGCTTGCAGCAGAGCTGCAAGAACCGTTTTGAGGTGGGTGTTAGAGTTAGGGTTCTACAGGGTTGCACCGATGAGGGTTTGGGGTTCGATTTCTGGGTTTGGGGTTGGGTCTGCGATTTCAGAATTTTGGGTTCAATTTATGTTCACAATCTTCTTCTTTTCTTCTTCTTCTTCAAAGCCTTCACCAAATTAGTGTTTCTATTAAGTTGTTCATAGATGACGTATATTGCTTGTTTGAATTGGTCATCCATGACTTGTTGATCGATTTTGAGCTCTAATACACTGATGGCATGTCAAAGATTTGTCAAAGATGGCAAAAGAGAACAAGTACTAGTTTGAAATTGATCCATTAAATGGCATGTCAAAGATTTGTTCGTTGAATTTAACTTGGTTTGATTGTGACTCTGGGTACAATTGTGCTTGGTTACTCAAATATGTATACAATTAGACAGACAAACAACTACCGTTTCAATTCAGGACATTGCAAGACATTTTTGTCATTTCTGCAGCAATTCTTAATCATATCCTGACTCATATCCTGCAGCACCCAAACACATCAAGTCAGCATATCATATCAAGCCTTATCCGGCAGCATACATATCCTGCTCCATATCCCAACAACATAAGCCATATCTGTTGTATCTATACCCAAACAAGGCCTAAGGGAATTCACATCTCCCCTTCAATCTTCTCATTACCGTTAGATGTCAGTTATGTTTTGGTTTGATGAATAAAATAAGCATCAAATTCGCTATATGCTTGACCACATATCTTTTCAGTTAACAGAAATTAGCGTAATATTATATTGAAAAAGCTAGATGTTTTACAACTAATTGTGGTGGTGGTGCTTTAATATTAGCTAGTAGATTTGAAGAGATCAGGCTAAGATCATCCCGATCTTGAAAAGTTTCTTAAACTCATTAACGACACATGGTGATGATACAGGTTGCCGTATCATTATAATTAGCTATTTATTAGTTAATCAATAATTGTTTCTCTCCTTTTGATATTTCCAAATGAACGGGTGTTTTCCTACTGTCTATTATAGATACTTGACATAAGATTCAAATGATGAATAAAATAAACATCAATTCGCTATGCTTTAAACATGTCTTTTCACTTACCATAAATTATCTAAATGTCTATTATAGATACATGACATGTGGTCCAAATTATTACACAGAACTCCGGGGTCCATTTTGGTACCAACCAGAAATATGGATGTATGATAATGATAAGGTTTCCAAAAATTATCTATCGGGAGGTAAATGTAAGAATACAGGGAACAGAATGATGAGAATAAATTGTTCTTGAAGCTTTTAAAGTTAAAATTAATGATTGTAAATGAGTGCTAGTTCAGTGGTAGAATATCTAAAGCCTCTGCATGAGGTTCTATATTGGAATCCGGTTATATGATGTACTTCATAAAAAAGTAAATCATAAAAAAAAAAAAATTGAAAAAAGTGAAAAGTTTTGTGGAAATTTATACTTTTGCAAATAAAGAAACGAAAGCAGAACACCCCATTTTTCAATTTAAATGTTTTTTTAGAGCTTATACAGTGATAAACAATACACTTTTCTTAACACTTAGAGCATCTCCAAGAGAAGGACTAATTTTTTGTGTCCTTGGACCAAATTTAGTCCTGGAGTAAAATTTGCTCCTCCATTTAGTTGCTTGAGCTCCAGCAGTGAGGAGCAAATTAGTTCCTTCGAGAATATTTTATTACTATGTAGCTATCTACCATCGTAAAATTATATTTTACACAACAATTATCATAATTAAACAAACAATGTTTACTTAAATAAAAAACTAGAGTGGATTAATTACTAACAAAAACAATTTCTCAACAAAATTATACTAAATTTAAATTTAATATGAATAAATACCAATATTAATTAACTATGTATGTGAATAACATATAATTAGCAACACAATACACTAATTACAACCCCAGCCCAAATAAATTCATAATCACCACAATTTATGAACATTCATTCCAAAGGAATTCAAAGTTTTGAATTAAAGAGATTATTTTAATTATGCTCCTATGAATAGTATGTCTCAGCTTTGCTCCTCCAAATTGATGTCCTTAGTTTTGCTCCACCAGATGCTCCTTCTGTTGGAGCTCAGTTTTCAGTGATTTGGAACATTATTTGGTCTAAAACAGGTTATGCTCCGCCTGTTGGAGATGCTCTTAGTGCAACCCCCCAATGGAGAGAAGGAGCGGGATATGAGTGGTAGCTAGCTTGATGGAAAACGAAATGATGCACAGAAGTAAAACACTCGAGTCATTTCCCAAAACTGGAAGCTAAGGGGTGAAATTGTCCTTCAGTCAAACTAGAGAGGGTGAAAGTGTCTTTTACCAATGTTCTTATTATACAATTTCGTCTCCGCTCTTTGTTCCCCTTATGATTTTTGACTCGTATCTGTGTCACTTAGACCGAGTGATTTGGATGGTAAAATGATGTAATTTTTTTTATATTTTTTTCACCGTATTATGGAGAACCTTTTATACTACAACACTATAAAAAAATTATCAAAAAATTGATTTATTTTGCTATGCAAATTACCTGGTCAAAAAGTGACACGGTAAATATTGATAAAAGTCATGATTGAAACGAAGAGCAGAGACCGAGTGATAGATGTTTAATTGTTTATAACTATCTACTCTGCATACTTGTCTGTTTGTCTCAATATTTTGGTCAACTTTTAGAATTAAGACAATATGTTATCATTAAATCTCTACTAATTTATTACCATGTATTTACTTGAATGCTCTAACTTCTTGATTTTGGTGATTTTATTCTTATTTTCTTAAAAGCAAATTGGAAAAACTTTTAGAATTAAGACAATATGTTATCATTAAATCGCAGGGTCTTTTCTTCTCCCTCAGAAGATGAACGTTTGGGCGATGAAACAGACTTTCAAGCGAATCTGGATGAACGGGGATGAAGTCGTGATAAACGAAGCCCGAACAAATTTCTTCATCATAAGTTTCCTGTTAACGACTTAAAATTGCATATTTTAGTATGTTAAGGAACTCTTCATGACTTGCTAATATGTGTAATTTATTTATTTTATCTCTCTTTCTAGACTTATGCTTGTTTTCGTAGTTTTGGTTGTTTTCTCTCATTTTGTAGGTGAAATTGTGATTTGGAACGCGAGAGACTAGCCTAGGAGGGCCAAACGATGAATTAAAGAAGCTTAGAGGACTTAATTTGAAGGGATTTGAAGATTTGAGAGGTCAAGATTGAAGAAACTGCAAGTTAAAAGTCAAAGTCAAGGGCCAAAGTAAGTGTTCTAATGTTTAGAGAGCTCATGTGAAGATATTTTAACGGAAGTGGGGCTTAAGTGCAAGTTTTTAAACGTTTGAATGGCTATTCTGAAGGATACTTAACGGATTGGGGGAGTTTGTGCAGTTTTTCAAACCTTTTAAAGATGGATCCGGGCCTTTTAAAACATTCCAGCAAGCTAGGGGGAGCCGGGTGCAATTTCACCTAACCAGCTCACCCCCAACTCACCTTCTCTCTCGGCGTTTTCTCTCTCCCCGTCAAACACGCAGCAGCGGCCATAGAAGCTCAGCCGAAGCTTCTTTGAAGGCCCTTTCTTCCTCGTCTCTTCACCAAATCGCGTGAAACCGGTCCCAATCTTCTCCTTGTCCAACCCTCTTCCTAACCCACTGCTCAATTCGGCCCAAGAACAACCCAAACGAAAAGCCCCAAATCAAACCTAGGGTTCATGAGCTCTACAAATCAACGATTCAGAGGTTCTAAGATGAATTGAAGGGTAGGGATGAAGTCTTGGTGGCTACGCAATAAGGTCTGGAGGTCTATATAAACGGAAGTTGAAGAAGAAAATAGGGTCCTCTCCACACACAGACCCGTCGGTTCGCCCCTGTTTTAGCTCCTCTCTCTATCTTCGATTTCACCCGTTTCTGGGCTTGTTCTTGCGACTCTGAGCTCACTCTTGAGCAAACTCAGGTCCAAGAACAAGAGAAAGAGGAAGAGAGGGAGAGAGGAGGTCGAAATTGGGCTGATTTTGGCTCTGTTTTGTCGCTGCTCCTTGAGCACTGTTATGCTCTGTTATGGTGCTGCTGCTGCTGTGTTCTTCAATATAGCATAGCAGCAGCAGCTTGACTTGGTAGTTTAGTTCTTCATGTTTCTTCATTAGTTGATAGCTTAGCTTGTGTTTTGGCTATTTTGCTTGTAGTTTTTATCAAGTGTTGAGGTTGAATTGGCAAAAACAAGTGTATGACATCAATTGTGATTCAAGTTTTGATTATTGAAAGTAAATTTCTCTCAATCTCTCTTGAATTTCTTATAATGTTTAGCTAATTCACTTGCTTGGGTGATTTGGGACTATCTAGTGTCTAAATCTCTCTATTGATTCAAGTTGAACTTCAAGGATGAATGGGTTGAATTGGGTTCACTTGAATGCTTAGTGCAATGTTTGGATTTCTCTTCTTGAAGTATTTGATGCATTGAATAGGTAGATGTGCGGATACTTTTGACGTGTTTGATTTGAAGTTGCATTTGAGTGAGAGGAACTCATCGATCCAAACTTTGAGAAATCGAGTTCTAGTTAGGTGATTTGAGTGAGAATTTACAAATCTCATTTGTTGCTTGATCTTTCATGTGGAAACACCTATGTGTGTTTACATATGGTTGATGCTTGAAACACTTGAAATTTGGAGAATCTCATTTGAATAGCCTCATTAGTACTTGATTAGCGTGTTAGGACTACACACTTCATTTGTGGCGAGTCGGAGTGCAATAAGCAATCTCTTCTTGACATACTTGTCTTGTGGATTGCTACATGTAATTTGAGAACCGGGCTTGAATCTAATAGGAGGATTGGTCACTAGAGAAACCGATGATCCCTAGCCCCTCATTACTTGTCGTTTCACTTAGTTTTCTTGAATTGTCGCTTTAGTAGTCATTTACTTTGTTCTCTAAATCGTACTCTAAACTTGCTCCATCACATTTTGTGGTGGATTTGATAGCTTGGCAAGCTTTAAAGCCATTGAGAAGTTGATTTTATCGTTTAGTTAGTCGTTTACTCTAGTTTTGCAAGTCATTCTCTAATCCTCCTCTCCTTGTGGATTCGACCCCGTTCTTACTCGGGTACTACTTGAGACGATATCCTATACTTGGGATTGTGTCGAACAAGTTTTTGGCGCCGTTGCCGGGGAGAGGCTAGGTATTAGATTTGATTTGCTTTACTTTCTTAGTATTTTTTTTTCTTGACATTTTCTCTAGTTGTTTGTGGTTAGTTAAGCTTGTGAGATTCAAGAGGGCTTGTGAAATTCATCAAGTACCTCTCATCTACTTGCTTGAAAAAAAAATGTCTCATGAACATTTTGGACTTGGTGAGAGGCCTAGTGTTCCTTATTACTATGCATTTACTAGTCATCGAAATCATTCTAAGGAATCAATGCGTTCCATACGTGAACGTGCGATTAAAAATGGTGATTATTTTCCTAAGAATGATTATTCTTGGCATGGTAGTAGGACACTGGATTACACATCTCATGCTTCTTGTGCACAATTACCTCCCTCAAACACTTTGAACTCTCATGATTCTTGCACTTATCAATATAATGATATGATGTGTGAATCAAGAGGAGTTAATCATTTTGAGAGGGAATCATTTGTGAATGATGAGCTAAATACGCCTATAAGTGATTCTTTATATGAAAAAATTCAAAAGCATATTCAAAAGAATAAAGAAATTTTGGAATCACTAATAGAATCAAGAGAATCACAAAGAAAATTTGAAGAGTCATTCTATCACTTGGATGATAGAGTGGCTTCCTCACAATCGCATGATGATTCTCTTGATTATAGTACTTACTCTTCACAAAACTCATCATCACACGAGTCTCAAATTCCTATTCACACACATCACGAGCCTATTCAAGACCAAATTTTGGATGATGTGTATGATGATGGAGTTGTTGCTACTAGGATAGGTGATTGTATTCATTTCTCATTTGCACATTCCAAAGAAACATGTGATAGTGATATTGGTAGTGAGATTGATATTTTTGATGATGACTCTTCAACCCATGACATGAGTGAAGCCATTTTGGATGACTCACATAGTGACAAATGTGAGGAGGATTCACAAAATGAAAACCACTCATGTGATGAGTTAGAAGTCAAATTGGATGCTACCATTCATGAAGGAAATGTTATTTTGTCTAGTGCTTATGAAGAGTCTAATATTCGCCATAGTTCCAATGATCATGAGCATCACTTATTTTGTGATGACTTATAGGATACTCTAGGAGAACCCCCTCCACTAGAAATTGTGGAAGAATCTTCAAGTAAGTTGGGGGGGTTCATGTGTTGATACTCCGATTCATATAGACTCTTTTACTACATCTTCTAAAGAATTAGATGAGCTTACTTGGGTGGAAATAGAATTTTTGTATGGTAGTGAAGTTTCCTACTCATCTCTTCTCATGGAAGATGTAATTAACTTTGGTGAAGAGGAGAGACTAATGGCTCAACTTGACCAAGTCAATGATCCAAATCACGAGCCTAAGGGTTTGGATGTGGTTTCATGTTCCCAAATGATTTTACCTCTTTCTTGTGAAGTTACATCCCTAAATCCATATAACTTATTTAAAATTGACGAGATTGAAGATTCACAAGTTGCCCATATCTCTCAAGTTGTGATTTCAAGTAAAAAATTGACAACTTATGAAGACCCATTCTATGATTCAATTCATTTGAGGATTTCAAACCCTTTTCTTAAGATGATGCATGATATAACAACTTGCTCTAACTTTATTGTTAGATTTTGCTTGAATCTCTTATTCATCTTTTGTGTCTTGCCCCTATTTCTCCTTCCTACTCTAATTGATGAATCAAACTTTTTAAGGGAGAAGTACTTTTCTAAGAATGAAGTAGGGGCATGGCATGGAAAGAAATTTCCAAGATTGGGGGTGGGATAGCATCATTTCCTTTGTTCCACCTCCCTAGTTGTAAATAAATAAATTAGTTTTAACTCTATTTCTTGCATTTTTTCTCTTTTCTATGAACATTTTGTAGGTTGCTCTTGGAGGAGGAATTGTGCTTGGTGGCCAAGAAAGCTACAATGAGGTCTATCTATCCCTTAACTCTTATATGAACTTGTATGCATCTTCCATTGTTCTCACACATTGAGGACAATGTGATATTTTAGTTGGGGGGTGGGAAGTAGATATTATTTCTTGCTTAAATGGTTACTAACATGATTTTTCTTCATTAATGATTTACATGAAAAATACAAAAAAATGAAAAATTTGTAAAAATCATAAAAATTAAAAAATTGAAAATTTTGAAAAAAAAATGTGTGTGAACCTTTCATGAGAAGCATCACTCTTTTCCCTTGTCAAACCATAGATTTTTTTTTTCTTTGGTAGTTTTTTTTATTTAAACCTTTCATATTGAGTCTAGATTTTATTTTCTTATTTGATAGCTTTATTGAGTCTTAGGAAGTTATAGTTGAGTCACTTATTTTGAAAAAAAAATTAAAAATTGAAAAATGAAAAAAAAACAAAATGAATGAGAAAAAGTAAAAAGGGGGAATTTTATGAAGCTAGATGTTTTCAAATAATGAAATTTCTTAGTCCATGTTCTTTTTATCTTTAATTTAGAAATGAATTCTTTGCTTATACTCAATACATCTACACCAATATCCCACCTTCCGCGACATTATGCGTTCTCACAAAGCGACACACTAAATTTACGTTTCATGTTTAAGTCCTTCAAGCTAAGTTGATCACATAGACTTTGACGTCTTTTACTGTTGATAAAGGGTGCATTTTCTAAAGCTATTTGAACTTCACAAAAAAGGATTTAATTCTAATCGTTTTTGCGGTGGAAACTTGTAGCCCATTGGAGTGGTGGTTACCAATGACACCCCATGCGATGTCTAAGAAATAGAGGGGTGTCCGGGGATAATGTTACGTCACCACCTAGATAGCTCCCTTGGTTTAGCTTAAAAAGCCCACTCGCTTGTATATTCCTCTGTTTTGTTGTGGGTCTTGGAGAGCCTTGGATTGGAGGTGAAAAAAAAATGTTAATGCTATAAATCTCGAAAAAAAAATGAAATTATGACAAATCACACCACCTCCCAAAAATCCACAAAAGGATCATACAAGCCCACAACCACATCTCCCCTTCTTAAAAAAAATTTGTTCAAAGCTTTGGAAGTCCATCCTACATGGGTACTTTTGAATAAGTATGAGAATGTCTAGTTTCATGGGATCCTTATTTTTGAAGGCATACTTTCTCGCAAATTGGACTTAATTTAACAAGTTTTGTGGTTCGCATGAGTCACCTTCTACCAAACACCGCCCACATTTGTATGAGTATATGCTTAGACGTCCATAGGCTTCTTTCTCTATCTTCTTGGACTTTGAGAATTTATTTGAGGAGAAATTTGTGCATTCTTCTTTTTCCCCCACAAAATAAAATAAAATTAGCTAGTAATCTTTAGGATTTTATTTTCTTTGAGTTCTCACTTAGGATAGATAATGTGTGTGTGCGTTTTTGTAAATATTTGAGTCTAGTTTAGAATTGAGTCAAGCCTTGTCTAGTTGAGTGTGTGTCTCTCATGATTGGTTTTTCACTAAATTTATACTCATATCGCTCTCTTTTCTCGAGGACGAGCAAAAGGCTAGTTGGGGGTTGTGTTAACGACTTAAAATTGCATATTTTAGTATGTTAAGGAACTCTTCATGACTTGCTAATATGTGTAATTTATTTATTTTATCTCTCTTTCTAGACTTATGCTTGTTTTCGTAGTTTTGGTTGTTTTCTCTCATTTTGTAGGTGAAATTTTGATTTGGAACGCGAGAGACTAGCCTAGGAGGGCCAAACGATGAATTAAAGAAGCTTAGATGACTTAATTTGAAGGGAATTGAAGATTTGAGAGGTCAAGATTGAAGAAATTGCAAGTTAAAAGTCAAAGTCAAGGGCCAAAGTCAAGTGTTCTAATGTTTAGAGGGCTCATGTGAAGATATTTTAACGGAAGTGGGGCTTAAGTGCAAGTTTTTAAACGTTTGAATGGCTATTCTGAAGGATACTTAACGGATTGGGGGAGTTTGTGCAGTTTTTCAAACCTTGTAAAGATGGATCCGGGCCTTTTAAAACATTCCAGCAAGCTAGGGGGAGCCGGGTGCAATTTCACCGAACCAGCTCACCCCCAGCTCACCTTCTCTCTCGGCGTTTTCTCTCTCCCCATCAAACACGCAGCAGCGGCCATAGAAGCTCAGCCGAAGCTTCTTCGAAGGCCCTTTCTTCCTCGTCTCTTCACCAAATCGCGTGAAACCGGTCCCAATCTTCTCCTTGTCCAACCCTTTTCCTAAACCACTGCTCAATTCGGCCCAAGAACAACCCAAACGAAAAGCCCCAAATCAAACCTAGGGTTCATGAGCTCTACAAATCAACAATTCAGAGGTTCTAAGATGAATTTAAGGGTAGGGATGAAGTCTTGGTGGCTACGCAATAAGGTCTGGAGGTCTATATAAACGGAAGTTGAAGAAGAAAATGGGGTCCTCTCCACACACAGACCCGTCGGTTCGCCCCTGTTTTAGCTCCTCTCTCTCCGATTTCACCCGTTTTTGGGCTTGTTCTTGCGACTCTAAGCTCACTCTTGAGCAAACTCAGGTCCAAGAACAAGAGAAAGAGGAAGAGAGGGAGAGAGGAGGTCGAAATTGGGCTGATTTTGGCTCTGTTTTGCCGCTGCTCCTTGAGCACTGTTATGCTCTGTTATGGTGCTGCTGCTGCTGTGTTCTTCAATATAGCATAGCAGCAGCAGCTTGACTTGGTAGTTTAGTTCTTCATGTTTCTTCATTAGTTGATAGCTTAGCTTGTGTTTTGGCTATTTTGCTTGTAGTTTTTATCAAGTGTTGAGGTTGAATTGGCAAAAACAAGTGTATGACATCAATTGTGATTCAAGTTTTGATTATTGAAAGTAAATTTCTCTCAATCTCTCTTGAATTTCTTATAATGTTTAGCTAATTCACTTGCTTGGGTGATTTGGGACTATCTAGTGTCTAAATCTCTCTATTGATTCAAGTTGAACTTCAAGGATGAATGGGTTGAATTGGGTTCACTTGAATGCTTAGTGCAATGTTTGGATTTCTCTTGTTGAAGTATTTGATACATTGAATAGGTAGATGTGCGAATACTTTTGACGTGTTTGATTTGAAGTTGCATTTGAGTGAGAGGAACTCATCGATCCAAACTTTGAGAAATCGAGTTCTAGTTAGGTGATTTGAGTGAGAATTTACAAATCTCATTTGTTGCTTGATCTTTCATGTAGAAACACCTATGTGTGTTTACATATGGTTGATGCTTGAAACACTTGAAATTTGGAGAATCTCATTTGAATAGCCTCATTAGTACTTAATTAGCGTGTTACGACTACACACTTCATTTGTGGCGAGTCGGAGTGCAATAAGCAATATCTTCTTGACATACTTGTCTTGTGGATTGCTACATGTAATTTGAGAACCGGGCTTGAATCTAATAGGAGGATTGGTCACTAGAGAAACCGATGATCCCTAGCCCCTCATTACTTGTCGTTTCACTTAGTTTCTTGAATTGTCGCTTTAGTAGTCATTTACTTTGTTCTCTAAATCGTACTCTAAACTTGCTCCATCACATTTTGTGGTGGATTTGATAGCTTGGCAAGCTTTAAAGCCATTGAGAAGTTGCTTTTATCGTTTAGTTAGTCGTTTACTCTAGTTTTGCAAGTCATTCTCTAATCCTCCTCTCCTTGTGGATTCGACCCCGTTCTTACTCGGGTACTACTTGAGACGATATCCTATACTTGGGATTGTTTCGAACATTTCCCTACGAAAGATTCGAAGGACAGAGTACTTGGAGGCGGACCATGGATGTTTGACGGTAATATACTTATGCTTCAACCATGGACCTTCAATTCTAGTATGGCGAACGTCAAGTTCGATCATATAGTTTTGTGGGTCCAGGTTCTGAATCTCCCTACTTATCTTCTCAACGAAGATGATGCCAAGGATTTTTTAAGATCAGTAGGAACTGTAATAGACTCTGATAAAAGGGTCATGTCCGGTGAAGGAGGCGATTACATGAGAGTAAGGTTGAGATTGGACATCAGCAAGCCCCTGCGTAGGGGGAAGTACATCAAGATTATTGAAAAGAAGGAGTGGCTTGACTTGAATTATGAGCGTCTCAGTCATATATGTGGCTGGTGTGGAAGGATTAACCACTTCACGGATTGCTGTGACCACAAATCGGTGGAGGAGAGACAGGCAGAGGATCGAGGGTATGGTGAGTGGCTAACTTTCAAGCCACCCCCAAGGAAGAAGCTGTTTAAGAATACGGAGTCAGTAGGGGATGGGTTGTTTGATGAGGTAGACAGTGTGGACGGAGCTGGGGCTAGAAGCAGATCTAGTAGCTCCGAACAAAGCCACTCGGAGTCTGACATGGAGATAGAGGATGCATCGGAGAAGGAGCAGGCGAGGAACAAAGGGGTTATCATTCATGATAACCCTCTAGGCTCAAAGTACTCTTTAGCACCGGGGCTGGGAGGTTTGGGTAAAGGTAAGGGTGTGCAGCCGGCGGAGGGGAAGTCTGAGAAGAAGCCAGAAGGGAGGAAGGCTGCAAAACACAGCCAAAACAACGCCCCGCAAGCCCTCGGAAAAGAGGAAACAGCGTGATAGTGGACCCAGACCTAGTGAAAGAAGAAAAGCTCCGAACACCAACAGCTCAGAACAGACAAGTCAGAAGGAAGGAAGACGTTAGAGCAACACCCCGGTTTCTCGTCCTGAGATTCCAACCCAGGAGAAGGGCGCCACAGTAGACCCTAATGCGCAATTGGCAGTTACTGCTCCGCAGCAGTGCCAGGCATAATGAATCTCCTAAGTTGGAACGTTCGGGGGCTTGGGAACCCCCGAAACGTTCTTTCTCTTCATGATTTAGTGAGGAGGCAGAAGCCCAATATGGTCTTCTTAATGGAGACCAGACTTTTTGCGCACGAGATGGAAAGAGTAAAAAACGGGTGTGGGTATGAAAATGGTATCTATGTGGACTGTGATGATAGGAGAGGCGGCCTAGCTCTCTTGTGGGACAAAACAGTGGATTTTACGTTAATTCGCTGTTCAAAACACTTTATTAAAGGTGTAGTTGCATCCGGGGATTCGGGTGAAAGTTGGGTGTTTACGGGTTTCTACGGGGACCCAGTCACCCGAGAACGTAGACACTCTTGCAAGTTGCTGGCGCGACTAAAGCCGATTGGCCAGCCTTGGTTAGTGATTGCCGACTTCAATGCGATCAGCTCAAGTGCCGAAAAGGAGGGAGGAAGAGCAGTCACCCTTAGACACATTGAGGAATTTCGCAGAGTTGTACAGAAGCTCCAGCTGCGAGACTTGGGGTTTACAGGTAACCAGTTTACTTGGTCGAATAATCAACCTGGTGGGAGATCTATTCGAGAGAGAATTGATAGATGTTTGGTCACCGACAGTTGGATAGCACAGTATGGTAGAGCTAGGGTGAATCACCTAGTCTCTGAAACCTCAGACCATAGTCCGATTGAAGTACTTATGGGGGACAGGTTGGTATGGAAGAAGAAGAAAGCGGGCAGGTTCCACTTTGAGGCCATGTGGTTTGACCACCAAGAATGTCGCAGCTTTATCGGAGAAAAATGGGGAGCAGACAGTACGCATCTTGCGGATAAACTCAACTACTTATCCGGTGAACTTAGACAGTGCGACAAGGAGACTTTCGGGAGTGTACGACTCCAACTGAAAGATCTGCGGCAACAGTTGGAAGTTCTGGGAATGCAAACTCAGTCAGAAAGCAACCTACTCAGGAGTAAGGAAATAAAAGACAAAATTGCAATGCTGCTTCGGCAGGAAGAAATAATGTGGCGTCAACGATCGAGAGAAGTTTGGCTTAAGTCTGGTGATCAAAACACCAAATATTTTCATAGAAAAGTTTCAATTCGAAGGGGCCGGAACATAATAAGTGGAATAGAAGATGACAACGGGGTGTGGCGTGATGAACCGGCAGAGGTGAAAGGTATCATTGAAAACTATTCTAACGAAATTTTCAATTCCTCTAACCCCTTGAGGGCTACCATGGAGCCATTAATGGAGCCTATCGAGGAGCTAGTCAGTCTTCAACACCGAAGTATGATGAATCAGCCTTTTTCAGTTAAGGATGTCGACGATGCGTTAAGGGACCTACCGGCCCAAAAAGCACCAGGGCCGGACGGGTTTCCGGCCCTTGTTTATCAACAGATGTGGCCTCAAGTGGGGAAGGAAGTCACAAAGGTGTTCTTACAAGTGTTGAATGAAGGTGGGAGTGTTGAAGCTTTCAACCATACTTTAATTGCACTTATACCGAAGGTCAAGCAAGTGAGAAAGGTAGCAGACCTACGGCCAATCTCACGATGCTCTACTATCTATAAGATCGTTACGAAGACTCTGGCAAACAGACTGAAATTAATCTTTAGTGATTTAATTTCTAAGAACCAAAGCGCGTTTGTACCTAGCCGGCTTATTTCCGACAATATTCTAGCTGCGTTAGAACTAATACATTCGATGAAGTTGAAGAAGGGCAAGGAGCGCACGGCAGCAATAAAAATCGATATGAGTAAAGCCTATGATCGCGTGGAATGGGATTTTTTACGGGCAGTTATGGAACTTATGGATTTCGGCTTGCGATGGATTTCATAGTCATGAATTGTGTATCCACTGCGACTTATAGTGTTATCATTAACGGCAAATTAGAGGGAAGAATAGTACCTCAGAGGGGACTGCGGAAGGGATGTCCCTTGTCACCGTACCTATTTCTGTTAGTAAGCGAAGTATTGTCCAGGAATCTGTCAAAATTGGTTGAAACGGGTCTGCTATCGGGAGCAAGAGCTTCTCGGAGTGGCCCAGCTGTCTCGCACTTATTCTTCGCAGACGATAGCCTAATTTTTATCAAAGCTAACACTACGGAGCTAACTACATTATTACATCTTTTACAGTCGTATGAAGAGGGGCAAAAGATAAATCCCCAAAAATCGTCTATTGTCCTATCGCCTAATGTAGATGAAGAATGCAGCTCGCAGCTGAGTGCCTTGAGTGGAATTCCAGTGGTGGAGAGCCATTCCAACTATCTCGGACTGCCTACAACATTTGGAAAAAACAAAAAAGGTTATTTTTCAGAAAATTATAGAGATCATCATTACCAAACTCAAGGGTTGGAAGGAAAAGACGTTATATGCAGCAGGTAAGGAGATATTAATCAAAACTATAGCTCAAGCGATGCCCAATTATGCCATGAGTTGTTTTCAATTACCAGTGGGGGTGTGCAAAGATATTGAGAAAGCCATTCGGCAGCTCTGGTGGGGGGACTCAAGTGACAAGAGGAGAATCCACTGGCTAAGCTGGGACAAATTGAAACAGGAAAGGGAGCACGGTGGTCTTGGATACAAGGACATACAAAGTTTTAATTTAGCCCTTTTGGCGAAACAGTCATGGAGAATTATGAAGAAGCCAAACAACTTGTTGAGCAGAATTCTAAAGGAGAAGTACTTCAGAGATGGTGATTTCCTACATTCCAAACTCTCAACCTTCCTTTGCTTTCAGAAGTATTTTAGCAGGAAGAGAGTTACTAAAGAAAGGGTTAGAATGGCAAGTAGGGGATGGCAGAGAAATTAATATTTACAAAGACAACTAGGTAGCTAGAGACAGAATCTCAAAAGTCATTACTCCAAGTGCAGATCACGGCAACATGAAAGTGGCTCAGTGCATCCAGAATGGGAATTGGCATGAACAAAGATTGATAACGTACATGTGGGAGATTGATGTTCAAGACGCAGTGCAAACCCAGATCCGGTCAAATGCGGCTGACAGTTTTAAATGGGGGCATGACCCTAGTGGAAGCTACACCACATCATCGGGCTATAAACTGCAGAGAAGAGAAGACAGGGGTGAGGCTGAAGCATCATCAGGGGCGAACAAGGTGTTTTTAACAAATCTTTGGAAGCTAAAGATCCCAGGAAAATATTAATCCAAATCTGGAGAATGTGGAATGATTCCTTACCCTTTGCTACAAAACTCAGAAACAAGGGGGTAAAAGTCCCCGTTGACTGCTGCGGCTGTGAGATGGGTATTGAGACTATGAACCATTTTTTCTGTCAATGTTCGTTATCTACAGAAGTATGGTCAAACTGCTTGGGAGAGGAATATGAAAAATCACGAAGAAGCACTGTCCGTGAATGGATCGAAGACATCTTCACCTACAATTAAATAGAAACCAGATCTAAGTGGTCAATTACAGCTTGGTGCTTGTGGATTAAGAGAAATGAGCACAAAATCAGAGGGGCCAAATACACAACAGAAGAAGTCATAAAGAAGGTGAAGTTTCACTTATCTGAATTGCAGATGTTGAAGGAGGTTGAAGACAGAGTTGAAGGCTTAACTGAATCCCCCCAACAGTGGCAAAAACCACCGGAAGGATGGCAAAAGGTGAACACAGACATCGCCTGTAGGACGGGCCAGCGAATCGCAGGAAGCGGATGCGTGCTAAGAGACTCTGAAGGGGCTTTCATCGCCGGTCGATTCGAGAGATTAAGATTCAACGACTCACCGCTACACTTGGACATTGAAGGAATGGTGAGAGGACTGGAAATGGCAAGGACGGCGAGGTGTAAGAAGCTAATCCTTGAATCCGACTGTTTAGTCGGAGTACAGCTGTTGAATCAATGGAGAAGAAACCGAAGAGATGAAGTGGATAACGATGAACTTGCCTCGGTACTAAAGGAGGGCGTGCTTCTCTGTGGAACGTTTGAAGAACTCGAGGTTCGCCACGTGTCAAGGTCATTGAATGAAGCTGCTGACCTGTTTGCCAATAGGTCCTTACAAATTTCACAAACTAGTCTTTATACCCGTGCCCCAACTTGGGCCACTGTAGTATTATCAAATGATGTAAGGACCTACATTGACTATGAATGAAAAGTCAAATTTTTTCCCTCAAAAAAAAAAAGAAAAGAAATGTGAACAAAATATGTAGTACAGCCAAAATAAAAGAGACGGCCAAAGTATATATATATATATATATATATATATATATATATATATACACATACATACATACATACATATATATATATATATATATACATACATATATATATATATATCGAGAAATTGACGACTAAAGTATTTGAATAGAGAGAGTTCCATCGACGCCTTTTTTTACATCTTCATTTACTTCTGTCTTCTATCCTAGTCTAAGCATATCCTAGTCTAAAGGTGAGACTGTGAATGCTTCTGCTGCCAGCACAACTGCTTTCTGACAGCAGAAATAATTTTAGTGTGTTTGGTAAAAATAAAATTTATGTTTTTTCGAACGGTTTCTGCTGTCCCACAACAGTTTTCAGGAAGGAATGGGGGAGATGCTTTTGCAGAAAGTGCTTTTGATTAATTTATCTACAACCGATTTTAACCTTACAAATTTTTAAAATATCAATAGTTATCCTTACGGAAATGACACGTGTCATATATTTTTGTCATTTTACCCTCTCACAACAATTTTACAGTTGCTTTTACCAAACACAAAATTACTATATCAATATTTCACAACAGCGTTTACGTAATATTTACCAAACAACATTTTTATTAAGAATTCACAGCAGCTTTTCCACAGTATTTCCACACAGCAGCTTTCTAACATCGCACAACATTCCCAAACTAGCCCTAAGTATTTGAATAGAGTACAGTACTACATAATCCTTTCAGTTAATTTTTGAGGATCACTATATTTCGTTAATTTTGTTAACAAAATGATGCAAAATTTGAGATATTTTTACTATTATTGTGAATAATGCATTACGAACAAGGAGAAAGAGAGGTAGCACATTGGAAATACGAAGTCTAAGCATTCATGTGGCGCAACTAGGGTGGTACCTCCAGTTGTAGAGCGTTGGAAGTCCCTACATGAGGTCATGGATTCAAACCCGGTTGACGTCAAAACAATTTCTCAAAAAAAAAAAAAAAAAAAAACATTCATGTGGCCCTGACTCCGGAGTATAATGAACAAGTGGCAGAGAAACTGATGCACAAGATTTAATGCATATATTTTAATCTATTTTGATTAAATTTAAAATTATTTAATTTAATTCCGTTGGTTAAATTTCTTAACAGTTCCAATGAAAATATTATAAAAAATCACAATTCCAACTAAAATCTACTTTTGAATTATTTTTTTGGCATATTATTTAATCTCAAATTTTACTGATTCTATTGTATTTTACAAATTTTAATTTCATACCAAACAATTTTATAGTTGGATTTCAGCTATTATCTTAAATTTTTAACCCGTTTATTTTTTTCAGATCATTTTCAACATATTATTTAAAGGGTAAAAGACATTTTCCACCCTCCGATTACGAACAAAATACATTTCGTCCCCTGATTTATGAAAAAAAAAACACATTTTGCACCCCTGTTAGTGGATGGAGGGTGGACAGATAGCACCCTTCTATTACAATACGTTAGTGGAGGGGTGCAAACTGGCTTTTCGTGGACATTTTACCCTTATTGATTGTGGACAAATACCACCATTTTTTTGGCTATTATAGTGTTCATCATGTTCTTGATGTTCTTGGTGTTCTTCAGCACCACCTCCACTACCACCAAATCTCCAACACCACCACCGAATCCCCACCACCACCACCGAATCGCCAACAACAACAACAACAAAAATCAACAATCAACAAAACTACCACCTGAAATACCTAAACCTGACGTCATATGAAACCACCATAACAACTGCCGATTCTCCATAACACCAGACCATCCAAGCAACCTACAAACCACCAACAACCTCCTACAACCTGCACCCATCACAACTAGCTGGTAACTCCACTCCCTAGCCTTCTCCACCTACTTAACAACACCACTCTATGCCTCCAAAACTCCACCTCTGCAATCTACCAATTAACTTGTTATGAATTTGGTGAAGCTCCTAGCTATGTGTTGGACGAAACGGCGAAGCAATTGGCGAAACGAGGAAGAAGAACGAAGCGGCATTGGAAAGTACTGTTGGGTCTTTGTGCGAAGACAATTTTTCTTCGTGCAAAGAGACTTCGTACAAAGACAATTTGTCTTCGTGCGAAGACACTGGGTCTGGAGGCAGTTTCATTTTTTCCTTGTTCGATTTTGGAATGTTTCTTCGTTTCTTTGGGCACAAGTCAGTATCCTAGGCCTACACAAAGACCTAGAGTGGAGACTAACAGAGTATGGTTGATTGTATTGGATTCTCATCAATAAAATTGGTTCATTTTGATCGTGTTATTCTTCATCATATTATTTCGTCTCATCACCCCTCTTGTGCTTCCGCATCGTTTTCGAACAAGTGGTATCAAGTCTGGTTGTTGGATCTCGATGTGAGGAGTGATGTCGAATATGATGAAGATTGACCGTTTTGATGAGAAGAATGGGTTTAGCTTGTGGAAAATCAAGATGTGTCCTTTGTTGAAGCAACAAGATATGTGGTTGTTACTAGCTAACAAATCGGGCATTGACAAGACCACATCGGAGTTTGTGAAGAGGAAGGAGAAAGCGCATTTGACGATCATGCTGTGCCTCGCGGACGACGTGATTACTGGAGTTGCAGATCAGACCTCGGCGGCTAACTTATGGAAGAAGTTGGAAGATCTCTACGGTAAGAAGTTGGACATGTTGAAGCATCGGTTATTCGGTATTCGGAAGGTTGAAGGTACACATATTGGTGATCACCTAAACAATCTCAACACTATCTTGCTTGAATTGTGAAATAGTGATGAGACAGCGAGTGATGTTGATGCGACCTTGATATTGTTGGTGTCTCTACCTCATTCTTTTGAGGGTTTCGTTCAATCGTTTTGAAAGTGTGAGTATACAGATGTATAAGCAGCTAAGATAATCTAGAAGGGGGGGGGGTGAATAGAGTATGCCAACTTTTAGCAAAACTTGCTAGAAAGATGAAAACTTGTGAAAACAATGAAATTCAAGGCCTTGAAAACAAGTTCAAGCCTTTGAAGTAGATGCAGAAAGTATAGAGAAAGTATGCCTTTTTCAAGGCCTTGAAAACAAGTTCAAACCCTTGAAAAATAAACAGTTTTTGTATGCTGCAAAAACTATGAAAGTAAATTAACTGAGAATGCACAAGACAAGTGATTTATATAGTTCATTCCACTTGGACCTACGTCTCTACCGCAGGGATTAGATCTTTGCAGGATTTTCAACTCAATTCTTATTAATCAAAAGCTAAGCCCTAGAACTCAAGCACAGAGAGTTCCCTTACTCTGTTACAGCTTGTGGTTTTCCCTAACCTGTCTAGTACCTGCTCTAGCTAACTGATTACCTTAGAATTCTCTATTGTTCACGTTGAACAATCCTTGAGAATGAAAGTAGAAATAATACAAAAATGATCCACCAATATAGATCTATACAGAAAAACACTTAAGAGTAGAAAACTGCAGTGAAAATGCAGTGAACTTCTGTGAATGGATTGTAAGAAATGAAGAACTTATTTGATGCTTGTCAATCCAGAATGCTTTCTCTGTTTTTGCCCGTTTTGTGTTGTGTCTTGTTTCTTCGAATTTGATCTCTATTTATACTTCAAACAGCTCTGCAAATCTCCCCAGATTTTCAACCTTCCTATTTTGTAGGCAACAAAGTTTGACTACTTTGAAATCTTCTCCAACGGTTGGATGATCACAATCTTTGGAGATATTGATGTAATCTTTCATTTAAACACCATGAGAAGCTGTCATACACGTCTGATTGATCACAGGATCAAAGTGTTCAAGTGTTTCCAAATCTGCAGCCATTTATTTTAGGAAACAATCCTGCAAAACTTAGAAACAAATTTTTCTGCATTATCATGGTCAAACAGATGATATATTACGATTTAAAAACATGTTTAACAATTTGTCTTTCATCATCTAATAACAGAGAATCAAACATATGAAAGAGAGAGAGTAAATCAAATCAGAGAGTTAGCAGAAAACTCCCCCTGAGAATATGTATTCAGATTAAGCAGTTTCAAGGCTTTGAATCCATTTTCAAGGCCTTGAAAATAGCCAAACTATTTTCAAGCCTCTGAAACTGATTCAAGGCTTTGAAAGCTATTCAAGGCATTGAAATAGCTAAGCTATTTCAAGTCTTGCACAACCTGAGCTTTCAATCTCCCCCTTGATGAAAGACAAATTCAAATTCTGTTTGATCCTTAGTCTCTGAAAAATAACTGATTAGTCCTCAATTCAAAAACACAGTATTTCCAAAAAAGATCCAAGTTATTCATAATACCAAAAAAAAACTTAAATAGTTCAGCAGATAAAACCAAATAAACCTAAGAACTAGAAACTAAAACCTAGAATTTTCTCCCCCTTTTTGACTTTCATCAAAAAGATAGAAAATGTTGTATCAAGTGTCTGGAAAATTTTGAAAACTTAAAAGAAAAAATTTAAAGCAGAGAGAATGTGGAAGAAAGAATAGGCAAGATTTAAGGATCTTTCTCATCCTCTTGATCTCCTGCTTCTTCCTCACTTTCTTCACTGTTGGTTTGAACTTCTTGAGAGATCACATCTATTTCCTCAATGAAGGAACTGATCTTTTCAATAACATTGTTGAATAGGAAGGTGAGTCCTTCCAAGGCTTTCTTCCCATGCTTCAGCTTCTTCTTTACAGCTAACCTTTTCTGTTGAGGAGAAGCATTCTTTATATTCTTCTTTCCTGCTTTTGATGCCTCTTGGGATGGATCTTTTTCAAGTTTCCCTTTGTTGGGCATGGCATACACATCATAATATCCTGAAGAAGTGTCTGATTCTGAATCTTGAATAAGGATTTCCTTTCCTTTTCCTTTAACCTCAGAGACTGTCTTCTTCGTGTCTCTCTTAGGGCTTCCAATATGGATACCCTTCTGCTTATCTTTTGTAGATGTCGTAGATTGTTTCTTCTTTGCTGGAGCTTGATCCTTTCTTACTATCTTATTGGGTGGTGAGGATTCTTCTTCTTCCTCAGTGAAGTTTTTTGACACAAAATCCTTACCGATATCTTGAATCTCTTCCACTGCTTCTTTTCTCTTCTTATCTGAGAAAGGTTTCGAACCTCCATCCATCTTGATTCTGTCTGAGGCTGTTCTTGTGCTCATTCGGGTTTGGGAGAAAAATAGAGAGAGGTGGAATGATACATAATGAAGGAGAAGAGAGGATAAATACTGAAAGAGTTTGAGTTTCAAAAGGAAACTAGTATCTCTCTAATTCTCAAAAATATTTGCAAAGATCAGGGAAATCACAAAACTATTATGCCGTTGGAAAATAGAATATACTAATACTATTTTTGGCTAAAACAAATTTTTGAAAAGGGTAGGGGCTATATTAGGCAAATATCTTTAGAGATATCACCCAACATATAATGATCCAAGATTATTGACTATTAGTGTAGCAGACTTATTTTCAAGGCTTTGAAAAGGTTTTCAAGGTCTTGAAAAGTTGTAACACTCCAACAAGTAAAATTCAACGCTTTGAACTGATTTTCAAGGCTTTGAAACTCAGTTCAAACCTTTGTAAACACATATAGCTTACCTTTCTTACCTGATGCTCCCCCTAAACCAATGCAGTCTTATTTATCATTCCCAATTCCAATCTCAGAGCTGAGAACCTTTCATCTGCTAATGGTTTGGTGAAGATATCTGCAATTAGCAACAAATTCAAGAACAATATCACCTTTCTCAACATGATATCTTATGAAGTGGTGTCTTACATCAATGTGCTTGGTTCTTGAGTGTTGTACTGGATTCTTTGTAATTGAAATTGCACTAGTTTTGTCACACTTAATAGGTATGCCTCTGAAGTCAAACCCAAGGTCTCTTAGTTGTTGATCAATCCATAGCACCTGTGAGAAACAAGCTCCTGCAGCTATATATTCAGCTTCAGCTGTTGATAGAGCAACTGAATTATGTTTCTTGGAATGCCAACTAATCAAGGATGATCCAATGAATTGGCAAGTTCCTGAAGTACTTTTTCTATCAACCTTGTAACTTGCAAAGTCGGCATCTGAAAAACCACTTAAAGAGAAGTTAGAATGTCTTGGATACCAAAGCCCTAAGTCTTTGGTACCATTGAGATATCTGTAAATTCTCTTCACAGCAGTTAAGTGTGATTCTTTTGGATCAGCTTGAAATCTAGCACACATGCATACACTAAACATAATATCTGGTCTGCTTGCTGTCAGATAGAGTAATGATCCAATCATGCCTCTATACCCTTTTACATTGACACTCTTACCAGATTCATCCTTGTCTAAGGATAGTTTAGAGCTCATAGGAGTCTTGGCTTCCTTACATTGAGCCATGCTATACTTATTTAGTAAGTCTCTTGTATACTTGCTTTGATGCAGAAAGATGCCCTTCTTCAATTGATGTATTTGAAGTGCTAGGAAGAAGTTCAACTCTCCCATCATGCTCATCTCAAATTCCCTGCTCATAAGAATTGATAATTCTCTGCATAAATGATCATTAGCAGCTCCAAACAGTATATCATCAACATATATCTGAACTACAAGTAAATCTTTCTCATGAGTCTTAATGAAAAGAGTCTTGTCTACTAAACCTCTTTTGAAATCATTTTCAAGTAAAAACTTTGACAAAATTTCATACCAAGCCCTTGGAGCTTGTTTCAAACCATAAAGAGCCTTGTCAAGTTTGTAGACATGATCTGGAAATTTGTCATTTTCAAAACCAGGTGGTTGTGCAACATAAACTTCTTCTTGTAAGTAGCCATTCAAGAAAGCACACTTCACATCCATTTAAAACAGTTTCTGTTCTTGTAAGATGCAAATGCAAGCAAAATTCTTATTGCTTCTAACTTGGAAATTGGAGCAAAAGTTTCCTCATAATCAATACCTTCTTCTTGATTGTAACCTTGAGCAACTAACCTTGATTTGTTTCTGATCACATTGCCACTTTCATTCAACTTGTTTCTGAATACCCATCTGGTACCAATGACAGACTGGTTTGAAGGTGCAGGAACCAGGTTCCAAACCTTATTCCTTTCAAACTCATTGAGTTCACTTTGCATAGCAATGATCCAGTCTGCTTCTTGTAAAGCTTCGTTCACAGTTTTTGGTTCTACAAGAGAAATAAAAGCATTAAAAGCACATAAGCCCTTCAACTGTGATCTGGTTTGTGTACCAGTGGTTGGATCTGATATGATATTTTCAGCTGGATGGGATGAGAGATATTTGATTCTCTTTCTTGGAGACCGTGGTTCAGGTTCTCCATAGATCTTTTCTGGTCTTCAAGTAGTGGCTTTGTCACTTGAATCATTCTGAACATATTTTTCAAGGCTTTGAGCTTTATTTTCAAGGCCTTGAGCACTATTTTCAAGGTCTTGAAAATTTCTTCCATTCTCCTCTGAGCCTTTCTTGAATCCAAGTGGATTCTCAGTATTTTCCTCTGATTCATGCTTGTTCAAATTCAAATCTGCAAAACTTTCACTCAAAGAACCATCATAGCTTTCATCAAAAATAACACGAATGCTCTTTTCAACCAGTTTGGTTCTTTTATTGTAAACTCTATAAGCTTTGACATTCAGAGAGTAACCAAGAAATATACCTTCATCACTTCTTGCATCAAACTTACCAAGATTGTCTTTTCCATTGTTATGGATAAAACAAGTACATCCAAAGGGTCTGAAGTAAGAGATGTTTGGCTTCCTCCCTTTGAATCGTTCATAGGGGGTCTTCTTAGGAATAGGTATGATCAAGCACCTGTTCAAATTATAGTTTGCTGTATTCACAGCTTCTGCCCAGTAATGTTTTGGCAACTTGTTCTCAAGAAGCATTGTTCTTGAAATATCTTCAAGAGTCCTGTTCCTTCTTTCAACAACACCATTCTGTTGAGGAGTTCTTGGAGCAGAAAATTTGTGAGAGATACCATGTTTATCACAGAATAAATCAAAATCTACCTGATCAAATTCTCTACCATGATCACTTCTGATTGAAGCTACAGGTAGGTTTTTCAAGTTTTTAATTTCTCTGCAAAGCTTTGAAAATTCAGCGAGTGCTTCAGATTTTTCTTTGAGAAACACAACCCAAGTGTATCTAGAAAAATAATCTACAAAAACTAGCATATACCTTTTACCTTTTGGAGTAGGAGTCCTCATAGGACCACAGAGATCCATATGAAGTAATTCAATAGGTCTAGTTGTACTTACAAACTTCTTTGTCTTGAAGGAACTTCTGGTCTGCTTTCCTTGTGCACAGGCTTTGCACATCTCATCTTCTTTGAACTTGGTGGATGGAAATCCTCTTACCAAGTCTTTGGAAATCATCTTGTTCAAAGTATGCAGACTGATATGACCAAGTTTCCTATGCCAAAGCTTTGAATCCTCTTTCAAGGCCTTGAGACACTTCAAACTTTCACCTGCAACTTTGTTAGTCTGAAAAGTATAAACATTATTTGATCTAGAGGCTGTGAGAAAGCAATCTCCTGATTTCTCATTTTACACCACACACTTCTCTTTATCAAAGATAACTTGGTTACCATTTCACAAAGCTGAGATACACCAAGCAAGTTAAATTTCAAACCATCAACCAGATACACATCAGAAATAGAGTTTTCAGAATTTGTACCAAATTTTTCAATACCAAGAATATTGCATTTTCCTTTTTCACCAAGTGTTATTGAACCTTTTGATTGCTCATTTAATTCTGAGAATAGAGATCTCTTTCCACTCGTGTATTGAGCAACCACTTTCCATGAACCACTTCTGTTCTTTAGTGACAACCTGCAAGCACCGATCATTGCCTTACCCAGCTGTTAGACCAAGTGTGGAATTTGGATTCATATTCAGGATCAACCATGTTAGGTGGTCTAACCCCTTTAGGAACCCAAATCTGCTTAACTTGTCATTTGAGTTGAAAAGGAAAAGTGTTCATCATTATGTGAGGGTCTCTTCTTCTAAAAGTACAAGTCATTTTAACATGACCAGTTTTGCAGCAGTAATGACAAGTAGGAGAAATTTTGTTTCCAGCTTTCACAAATCTGGTATTGCTTTTTCTTGGAAAGTTTGGATTGAATCCAATACCAGCTTTGTGAAAAGACTGTGAACTTCCTCCAAGAATCAAGTTCAACTAGTGTTCTGATCCAGCAAGCTTGATTTTGACCAATTCAGATTCTTGAAGTTTCTCAGTAAGAGTAATCTTTTGTTTCTCTAAATAATCAACCTGATGTCTTAAATTAACAAGGATGTCACTCACTGAGGAGTTTTCACTGACTACTTCCTTGACCTGTGTTTTCAAGACTTTGAAACTGGTTTTCAAGGCCTTGAAATCACTGTCAGTTTTCTTCTAAGAGATTTCAAGATTATGATTTAGGCAAACACGTTGTAAGTTTTCTTTTGCTTGCTCATGAACTTTTTCTTTCAAACGCCTGATCTCTTTCAGATATCTTCCTCATTTAAAAGCATTGTTCTGAGATATTCTGAAAGAGCTTCTTTTGGTTTTGAAATTAAGAAATTTACCATTACCTCAATGTTCTTTTCAGAACTTTCATCATGCTTGGCCATGAAACATAGATTGGAATGTTATTCCTCATATTCAGATTCACTAGAGCTATCTGAATCACTCCATGAAGCTATCATGGATTTCTTTCTTCTGTCGTGATCTTTCTTTTGAAAGTTCTTGCTCTTTTTGTGTGGAAAGTCTCTTATCAAGTGTCCTGCATCACCACACTCAAAGCAGTTCATAATGTTTGACTTGTTCAGTGAAGAGGACTTACCTTTGTATTCCTTGCTGATGGATGATCTATGCCTTTCTATGTTGAAATCTTTTTCCAAAGTTTTTCTTCATTTTGAGAATCCTTGTCAAGGATTTGGAAATTAAGGCAATTGGATCTTCATCATCACCATCCTCAGTTTCAAGTATTTGAGTTCTTTCATTATATTTGGCTTTGTTGTGAAGGAGACGATAACCCTAGAGAAAGTTCGTTCGGCGTTGAACACAAGGGAATTGAGGCACAAGGCGTCAAAGTTTGAAGATCATGATGGTGGCACATTCATGGTCAAGGGAGGAAAGGGTAAGGGCGGATGTTTGTGCGTATTGTCGTGAGTAGGGACTTTGGAAGCGGAATTATCCCAAGAACAAGGTATATGCATACACTACAGTTCAAGGTGGAGGGATAAATTTCGATGACAACTTCGTTCTCTATGTCTCATGTGCAAATCTTGGGCTCCAGGCATAGGAGCATGGGCGTGTGTTTTGTGACACGCGAATCGGTTGGTTGATTGGCGGCGTGTTATGTTGGCACGTTATTGGGCATGTTTCAATTGGAGTCTTGGTGCGGTAAGATCGGTGACGCAATTGCCATGAATCGTTTGATAGACACTTTTGTCACGACGTGTCATTGGCGTGACTTTGGGAAATGCATTATGTCATGGTGCATTGGTGGTGTGTTGTTTGAGACACACAAATCTCTGCGTTTTTTGACACGCGAAGAAGCGCTTGCTGTGGCGCATAGTAAATGTATTCCAATACCACAAATTTAGGAATATATTCGATCGTTTGATTGGATTGATGAGAGCATTGGATTGGTTGCTAGGGAACTTAAATCAAGGTGGAGATTTGTTATGATTTTAGTGATTCAAGCTCCTAGCTAAGTGTTAGACGAAACGGCGAAGCAATTGGTGAAGCGAGGAAGAAGAACGAAGCGACATTGGAAGGTACTGTTAGGTCTTCGTGCGAAGACACGGGGTCCGGAGGCGGTTTCGTCGTTTCCTTGTTCGATTTTGGAATGTTTCTTCGCTTCTTTGGGCACAAGTCAATATCCTAGGCCTACATGAAGACCTAGGGTCGAGAATAACAGAGTCTGGTTGATTGTATTGGCTTCTCATCAATAAAATTGGTTCGTTTTGGTCGTGAAGGTAGCTAGCCTAAAATCTAGTGAACCACGTTAATTCTCGTGTTGTTCTTCATCATATTCTTTCGTTTCATCACCCCTCTTGTGCTTTCGCCTCGTTTTCTAACATAACCAACATACACAACTAAACATCATGACAACCCCAAAATACAAACACCATAACCACCGTCAGTACCTCCTTCAACACCAACACAGCCAACACCCAATTCTTCAACCTTCGTAGCTACATCACAAGAACCATCTCCTGAAGCTCATCATTTAGGCCATTTTTAACACAAACCTGACCTCCATTCGAACACCCTTCACCATTCACATAAACAATCACAATAACCAACCCATGTCTCCATTACCACCCTTCCACCAATTCTCCTCCACAATAACTGACCCAAGAACAGAACCTAAACCAAACTACAACCTGAAACCACCACCTAATTCCCCAAAGCCAATTCAGCTACCTGTGCCAGCATTACTGTGACCCCTTACTGCCAACCAAACTACCACCTGAAACACCTAAACCTGACCTCATATGAAAGCACCATAAAAGTGTTGCAATAGATGCCCTAGAGGCAATCGTAGATTTAGTATGAACAATGTTTTGGCTAGAATATTCATTTATTATTTATGGCGATATTTAATATAATGAAGTCCTTACATAAATTGTGTTATTTATCTTAAATGTCCCTAGTCCATTATATTGATTAATAGGACAATCAAATATAGACTAGTATATGGGTAGATTGATATGGAGATATCAAGTCTAACATATGGGTATGCATTAGGAGTAATGGCATACTGGATTGACCCACGACGAAAAGGATACATTAGATTATGTGAAGTCACAATCGCTTTTCGTAGTGCTAATATTATTGCAATCCTTGGACTTGAAGTCACTAGATACTCTAGTTGTGAAATATTGCGCTTTGATGTTATCAAACGTTACACCGTAACTGGGTAATCATAAAGGTGGCTATCGGGCGTAATAGGAAGCAAGCTTAGAGATCGTAGTGATGTAGATAGGATTTGTCCCTCCCACATAATGGGGGTAAATATTCACGGCCACTCGAGGGATGAGGCTTATTGAATGTCTGGCCAGACTCAGATAAATTAATATAGAGATATTAATGTTATCTGCAAGCATAAGCATATTCCCAGGATCGAGGAACTAAGGATTGGATATACGAGTGTGACTATTTATGTCTCGTGTCCAATCCGGATATGGAGACAAAAGGATAATGCAATATGACATATTGGGCACAAAGGTTTGTCGGGATCACTGACTATTTCTATTGGTTGGGTGGCATGGATGTGTTGCTAGACACCGCTCCATGTTAGTAATAGTTACTACCAACTATATAGAAACCTATGGGGTCACACGTCAAATAGAGTAGAGCTAGATTTGGGATTAATTAATATGGATTAATTAATAGAAGGATCATTTTGCAACACCTTGCAAACTTAGTAGGACTAATTTGCAAGGAAGGGAATAATTCTAGTTCATCTAGAATTAGGAAACTCTTTTATGGAAACAACAAGGAGTTGTTGGAGTATATAAAGGAGGCTCTAGCTTCCTTCCCACTACATGAGTTATTATTAGACATAACACATAAAGAGTGGGAGAGAGCAAAAGAGAGAGCAAGACAAAAAGAGCTAGGGCCGAAACCCTAGCCCTCCCGTCCGCCCCTCTACCCGACGGCAAGGAGAGGGCCGCCCCCTCCCTTGTGCCTTGGTGATTTGTTGCTTTGATCTTCATCCCTCTTCCTCTAGGTTCAAGCTAGCACTTGTGGAGAAGGAAGAATCTAGATCTCACCTCTAGACTTGGATCAACCGTAGAGACGAGGACATCATTCTTCGTGTGATCTCACAAATCAAAAGGTACACATCTTCTATGACCTTAATCATGTTATGATGTCTCTTCCTGTGATCCTTGGTGGGCTTTGAGTAGGATTAATTTTTGTTATTCCGCTGCGTTACCTACGTCAAAACCCAACAGTGGTATCAGAGCCACAGGTCGTAGAGCATAACATGATATTATGTGTTTACGATTTCAGTTCATACACCGTATTATTGTTTATTACGCGAAAACTGAAAAATTGGCATAGTAGATGCAATGTTGAATTTGATTCAATAAAACAAGACCCAATTTAACATTGGATGTTAGAATTGGTGAGTTTCATCACATAGGATGTGAATAATTGGGTTCTTAAAAATTAGGGTTCATGGGCACATGATTGAAAAGGGGTTTTCAATTATGGAAACAAAAATATGGAAATAAATCCATATGGAAACAACCTTGCTTGGGCAACAAGGAAGGAGGAAGGGGACTAGGGCCGAAACCCTAGCCGCCCGCCCCTCCCTTGCGCGCCAAGCAAGGCCGCGGCCCCCCTAGGCGTGCGGCGGTCCTAGGGTTCGGGCCACTTGTTGGCTTGGACCCTTTGGACCGTTGTAAAACCCTAGTTACCCAATTTCATTAAAATTAAACAAGCGCGTTAAAAATTGGTTTTAACTGTATTATGTGCTTTATTGCATGGTGGATGGATATGGCCTAGGATTGTGGATGTTTATTGTTTTGTGGTTTGGTTTACGGCCTGCGAGCTGATCAAATTAATGTAATAATTAATTAAGTTTTACGGCCTGCGAGTCGTTCTTTTTTCTCCTCGACATGTGAGGCTTTTATTATTTATTTATTCTAGATGTTAGGCTAGAATTAGAAATATTTAGATGATAGCCAAGAGCATGGAGAAGAAGACCGGAGAACCAAAGGAGCCAAAAGACATCCCTAGACGCGCAGCTATGGTGGAGCACATGGAGATGAGCTCGGCACTTTAGGGAAATTAGATATTATCATTGGCTTGATAATATCATTAGTCTAGAGGCCATATCCATGCCACGTTTTTTTATTTTTGTGGATGTTTATTATTCATGCCTTGTTATTTATTTTGTGTGTATGGCGCTACAAGCAAACGATAACAAGATAATAATAAACAAGGTTGGTCTTTTATTATGGATGGCCCAATCCAAATAAGTAGACCATGTTGATAAAGATCAACCAAACAAATTAAAGAAATCCCTCAATTAAATATTGTGTTTTGCCTTCTTTTGCCAAAACACCCTTCATGATCATGGCCTATTAAAATTCGGGCTTGCCAAAGCAAGGCGATTTTAATTTTTCATGATGTGTTGCGGACGACGCAAGCTAGTAATGCGTGTATGTTGAAAGCAAGAGGTTGGACGCAACTAGGCAAGAGTCAATTGGATTTATGAGCTTAGAGGCATGACAATTAGGAGTTATCCAATTGGATAAAGAATAAGAGAAATTTATTCACCTAATTGGACCAAGAGTTGCATGGGATGCAATTGGAATGGTTCCTACCCAAATAACCAATTCTTGGGTGACTTGCCAAAGCAAGCTCAAGAAGAAGTGAAAAAGGGATCTTGGACCCACTAGAAAGTATAAAGATATTTTCCGCTTTAATAGTGAGGGCTATTAATCCGAGAAGAATAGTGGGAGCTATATTTAATGATCTAGCCATTGTTAAATATAGTTAAATTGTTCAAAATACTAAATTGCATATTTCTCGTTTTGTAGAATTCCAAATGGAAAACAACAACGCATCGAGTTCATCCCTACGATCTGTCCTTGAGAAGGATAAATTGTCTGGAACAAATTTCCTTGACTGGTACAGAAACTTGAGGATTGTCCTCAAGCAAGAAAAGAAGCTGTACGTCTTGGACACTCCAATTCCAGACCCACCACAAGATGAGTCTCTATTAGCGGAAGTAAGGGCACGTCAGAAACATATTGATGATTCTAATGACGTGACTTGCCTCATGCTTTGTACCATGACTGGTGAGCTTCAGAAGCAACACGAGAACATGGAAGCTTATGATATGATCAGACACTTGAAACAATTTTTTCAGGAACAGGCAAGGCATGAGCGCTATGAGGTGTCTAAAGCGTTGTTCAAAAGTAGTCTTGCAGAGGGGAATCCAGTAGGCCCTCATGTACTCCGAATGATCGGGTACATAGAGAACCTTGAGAGACTGGGGTTCCCACTCGGCCAGGACTTGGCGACTGATCTCGTCTTGCAATCGTTGCCTGACAGTTATAATCAGTTCATTATGAACTATAATATGAATGAGATCAACAAGTCTTTGCCAGACCTATTGAACATGCTAAAGACAGCTGAGCAAAGCATCAATAAAGGCAAGGGCAAAGCCATAATGATGGTGCACAAGAAGAAGAGCAAGTCAGTTGCATCTACTTCAAAGGGAAAACGCAAGAAAGTTGCGAAATCCAAGGAAGCCCTAAAGCCTAGTGGAGGCGTGGCTAAAGGTGAGTGTCACTACTGCAGCCAGCCGGGTCACTGGAGGAGGAATTGCCCTAAATATCTGGAGGATAAGAAGCTTGGAATAGTGATTCCACCACCACCAGGTATTTATGTTATAGACGTCAATCTTTCTATTTCATCATCCTGGGTATTAGATACCGGATGTGGTTCTCACATTTGTCGTAATGTGCAGGATTTGAAAAGAAGTATAAGATTGCGAAAAGGGGAGATAGACTTGCGCGTCGGGAATGGAGCAAAGGTTGCTGCATTAGCTGTAGGCGTTTATGAGCTATCTTTGCCTTCTGGACTTATTTTAGAATTAGACAATTGCTTGCCTTCTATGAGCAGAAACATTATTTCCGTTTCTTGTTTGGACGAGAAAGGTTTTTCTATTTCAATAAAGGACAAGTGTTGCTCCATTTATTTTGATAGTATGCACTATTGTAGTGCGCATTTGTCTAATGGATTGTATATCCTTGATCTAAATAATCCAATCTGTAACATAAATACTAAAAGGATTAAAACTAATGATTTAAATCCTACATATCTATGGCACTGTCGTTTAGGCCATATAAATGAGAAACGCATATCTAGACTCCATAAGGATGGACTTCTAGACTCATTTGATTTGGAATCATATGAGACATGTGAATCTTGTTTATTAGGAAAAATGACAAAGTCCCCTTTCAATAAGAAAGGCGAGCGGACTAGTGAGTTATTGGCACTCATACATACTGATGTATGCGGACCATTCCCCACGCCTGCCAGAGGTGGTTATACCTACTTCATTACATTTACTGATGATTTCAGTAGATATGGATTTGTATACCTTATGAAGGCCAAATCCGAATCCTTTGAATTGTTCAAAGAATTCAAGAGTGAAGTAGAGAAGCAACTTGGCAAGAGTATTAAAGCTCTACGATCGGATCGTGGAGGAGAATACTTAAGCCAAGAGTTTGATGAGTATCTTAGAGAGTGTGGGATAGTATCCCAGCTCACTCCACCCGGAACACCACAATGGAATGGTGTATCTGAGAGGAGGAATCGCTCTCTATTAGATATGGTGCGATCTATGATGTCTCAAACAGATCTTCCGATATCCTTTTGGGGGCATGCTCTAATGGCAGCAGCTTTTACCATTAACCGTGCTCCATCCAAATCAGTCATGAAGACGCCATATGAGATATGGACTGGGAGGCGTCCCATAGTGTCGTTTATGAAGATTTGGGGCTGCGACGTCTATGTAAAGCGTTTACAGACAGACAAGCTCGGGCCTAAAGCGGATAAGTGTAAGTTTGTGGGATATCCTAAGGAGACTAAAGGATATTATTTCTATAACCCTACCAAGAACAAAGTGTTTGTTGCACGGACCGGCGTGTTTCTAGAAAGAGAACTAGTCTCTAAAGAAGCAAGTGGGAGGGTTGTATAACTTGAAGAAATTCATGAACCACAAACCACTGAACCGATAATGGAACATGAACAGGAACCACAAGAAGTTGTGGATGAGTCTGTTCAGGTAACACAGGAACTCCGTAGATCAGGAAGAGTGCGTCATGAGCCAGAGAGGTATGGACTTCTCGTGACTGAGCCCGATGACGTACCACTCATGGATGATGAGCCTGCAAACTATGGAGAAGCCATGAGTGGCCCAGACTCTAAGAAGTGGCTAGAAGCCATGAGATCCGAAATGGATTCCATGTACACCAACAAAGTATGGACTTTGGTGGAACCACCCGAAGGGGCTCGACCCATAGGGTGCAAGTGGGTCTTCAAGAAGAAGACCGACATGGATGGCAAGGTAGTTGCCTATAAGGGGCGATTGGTGGCCAAAGGTTATAGACAGATTCATGGTATTGACTATGATGAGACTTTTTCACCAGTCGCCATGACTAAATCCATTCGAATCTTACTTGCTATTGCGGCATACTACGACTATGAGATTTGGCAAATGGATGTCAAAACAGCGTTCCTTTATGGGAACCTCCTTGAGGATGTGTACATGACACAACCAGAGGGTTTTGAGGATCCAGAGAATGCCAATAAAGTCTATAAGCTGCAAAGGTCCATTTATGGACTAAAGCAAGCTTCTAGGAGCTGGAATCGACGTTTTGATGACGCAGTCAAAGAGTTTGGCTTCATCAAGAACGAAGATGAGCCTTGTGTTTACAAGAAGGTTAGTGGGAGCTCTATAGTATTTCTGGTCTTGTATGTGGATGACATACTAATCATTGGCAATGATATTCCTACTCTGCAATCTGTTAAAGATTGGCTAGGAAAGTGCTTTGCGATGAAAGACTTAGGAGACGCAGCCTATATACTGGGTATAAAGATCTATAGAGATAGATCTAAAAGGTTGCTTGGCCTAAGTCAGAGTACATATATTGACAAGGTGTTGAAGAGGTTCAACATGCAAGATTCCAAGAAGGGATTCTTGCCCATGTCACATGGAGTCACTCTTTCCAAGAATGACTGTCCCTCCAATGAGATGGAGAAGGACCGCATGAGTAGGATACCCTATGCTTCGGCCATAGGATCCATCATGTACGCCATGCTATGTACTAGACCAGACGTATCATACGCGTTGAGTATGGTGAGCAGATATCAGTCCAATCCGGGTGAGAGTCACTGGATTGCTGTCAAGAACATCCTAAAGTACTTGAGAAGAACTAAGGATGTATTCTTGATATTTGGAGGAATGGAAGAGCTAAGTGTAAAGGGTTACACTGACGCAAGCTTCCAAACCGACAAGGATGATTACAGATCGCAGTCTGGATACGTGTTTTGCCTGAATGGAGGAGCTGTGAGCTGGAAGAGTTCCAAGCAAGGCACTGTTGCTGATTCTACAACAGAAGCTGAGTACATTGCTGCTGCGGAAGCAGCAAAAGAGGCAGTATGGATAAAGAAGTTTATCACTGAGCTCGGTGTGGTCCCTAGCATAGTGGATCCCGTAGAGTTGTACTGTGACAACTCTGGGGCAATCGCACAGGAAAAGGAACCAAGATCGCACCAAAAGTCAAAGCATGTACTTAGGAGATTTCATCTTATTCGTTTTCGCGTCGTTTCATCACCCCTCTTGTGCTTTCGCGTCGTTTTCTAACATAACCAACATACACAACTAAACATCATGACAACCCCAAAATACAAACACCATAACCACCGTCAGTACCTCCTTCAACACCAACACAGCCAACACCCAATTCTTCAACCTTCGTAGCTACATCACAAGAACCATCTCCTGAAGCTCATCATTTAGGCCATTTTTAACACAAACCTGACCTCCATTCGAACACCCTTCACCATTCACATAAACAATCACAATAACCAACCCATGTCTCCATTACCACCCTTCCACCAATTCTCCTCCACAATAACTGACCCAAGAACAGAACCTAAACCAAACTACAACCTGAAACCACCACCTAATTCCCCAAAGCCAATTCAGCTACCTGTGCCAGCATTACTGTGACCCCTTACTGCCAACCAAACTACCACCTGAAACACCTAAACCTGACCTCATATGAAAGCACCATAAAAGTGTTGCAATAGATGCCCTAGAGGCAATCGTAGATTTAGTATGAACAATGTTTTGGCTAGAATATTCATTTATTATTTATGGCGATATTTAATATAATGAAGTCCTTAGATAAATTGTGTTATTTATCTTAAATGTCCCTAGTCCATTATATTGATTAATAGGACAATCAAATATAGACTAGTATATGGGTAGATTGATATGGAGATATCAAGTCTAACATATGGGTATGCATTAGGAGTAATGGCATACTGGATTGACCCACGACGAAAAGGATACATTAGATTATGTGAAGTCACAATCGCTTTTCGTAGTGCTAATATTATTGCAATCCTTGGACTTGAAGTCACTAGATACTCTAGTTGTGAAATATTGTGCTTTGATGTTATCAAACGTTACACCGTAACTTGGTAATCATAAAGGTGGCTATCGGGCGTAATAGGAAGCAAGCTTAGAGATCTTAGTGATGTAGATAGAATTTGTCCCTCCCACATAATGGGGGTAAATATTCACGGCCACTCGAGGGATGAGGCTTATTGAATGTCTGGCCAGACTCAGATAAATTAATATAGAGATATTAATGTTATCTGCAAGCATAAGCATATTCCCAGGATCGAGGAACTAAGGATTGGATATACGAGTGTGACTATTTATTTCCAGTGTCCAATCCGGATATGGAGACAAACGGATAATGCAATATGACATATTGGGCACAAAGGTTTGTCGGGATCACTGACTATTTCTATTGGTTGGGTGGCATGGATGTGTTGCTAGACACCGCTCCATGTTAGTAATAGTTACTACCAACTATATAGAAACCTATGGGGTCACACGTCAAATAGAGTAGAGCTAGATTTGGGATTAATTAATATGGATTAATTAATAGAAGGATCATTGTGCAACACCTTGCAAACTTAGTAGGACTAATTTGCAAGGAAGGGAATAATTCTAGTTCATCTAGAATTAGGAAACTCTTTTATGGAAACAACAAGGAGTTGTTGGAGTATATAAAGGAGGCTCTAGCTTCCTTCCCACTACATGAGTTATTATTAGATATAACACATAAAGAGTGGGAGAGAGCAAAAGAGAGAGCAAGAAAAAAAGAGCTAGGGCCGAAACCCTAGCCCTCCCGTCCGCCCCTCTACCCGACGGCAAGGAGAGGGCCGCCCCCTCCCTTGTGCCTTGGTGATTTGTTGCTTTGATCTTCATCCCTCTTCCTCCGGGTTCAAGCTAGCACTTGTGGAGAAGGAAGAATCTAGATCTCACCTCTAGACGTGGATCAACCGTAGAGACGAGGACATCATTCTTCGTGTGATCTCACAAATCAAAAGGTACACATCTTCTATGACCTTAATCATGTTATGATGTCTCTTCCTGTGATCCTTGGTGGGCTTTGAGTAGGATTAATTTTTGTTATTCCGCTGCGTTACCTACGTCAAAACCCAACAAAAAGATCTAGACCTGAACTTCACCATTAAACCTCCGTGAACAACAACCTCCGCAACCTTCAGCCACACCATCTTCACCGAACCGAAGCTCCACCATACCCAGGGATGGAACCACAGCCAACACTGCAGGGGCAGTGGCCCCCCTGAGTTCTTCATTGAAATAGGTTTATAGGTATAATCCAAAGTCACCCTCTTATACACAAACACCTATGTAAGTGGCTGCCCCCTGGTTTTGAGAGTTTCTTTCTTTCTTTCTTTTTATTTTCTTTTATTTTTTTTTTTTGAGGAAAAACTTTGAGAGTTTCATATTAGAGTTTTTGTGAATAAATTTCTCAAACTGTTTGCATACATGGCCTCAAATTCGGAATGGAAATATAAACTGATGAGGGGAAGTATTAATTTGACATTGTGTTTACGTGAAGGTAATGTCTAATTAGTCTACTTAATTGATAGTCATTTTGTTAGATTACCAATCGTTAAAATTGAAAAATGTTCATTAAAAATGGATAAACGTAGAGTAGAGATAATAAAAATGTTATAATTTGTCTTTCAATTCTAAAACTCTGCCCATATTATTCTCAAGAACATAAATGTACGCTCTGCAGTATATTACTATCATCAATTTACAGGTAGTTAATTCTTTTTTTGAGCCAACAGGTTAAGTACTTCTTACAAATTCTCTTTTGTAATAGATTTTAAAAAAAATTGTACAATTGAAGTTAATTTTGACTAGAATTATCTCATTTTTTGAACAATTAATGAGAAAATTGTGGTCCTATTAGATATTCATAATAATATCATTTGACCTTGCCCCCCCCCCCCCCCCCGGCCTACCCTACATAAAATTTATATGTCCGTACCTGACCATACCCATCACCAATTGAAAATTAACAACCCAGTTTTCACCACCGAACCCTGCCATCAGAACCTCCAAAGTCCACGTCCAAAACCCATAACCACCATGACGACCACAACCGATGCATTCTCTGTAATTTCCGATCAAGAACTGAGAACAAAACCGCAACAGCCATGGCAGAGCAACAAAGAAAAGAAAAGAAGTCAAGAAGAAGAAAGAAATGAAATCCCAGAAGAAGAGAAGGATCGGGTGCCTCTCCTTCATAGTTGTGAATACCGTTCCGGTCCCCATTCTGTTTTGCTCTTGGGAACGGAACGATCCCGGATCTAGACGGAACGACGATCCGTTCCGGATTTACCGCACTTTTCACTATTATATATATATATATATATATATTATACAAAACATTAGTGATGCTTCATATCAACATCAAAATACAAATTTTTCCAACATATGTCAATGTTGTTTGGCATTTCAAACTAGTAATTTGAGGTCTAAAAAAATTTTATGTGAAAGTTGTTATAATATAATTTTTTTTATAAGATCTAAAAATAATGTGGAATTTTTTTCGAAACAATATGATATTAAATTTATATTCGGCAAAAGAACACACAGAGACACCTATATAGTTATATTCATTAGTTGTGTTTATATGTAGTATCACTTAAGTTGAAATTTCAAGTACTACACTAAATTTGACTTAATATAATAAAATAATTTTAATTATTAGTAATTATATTAATCCAACTACGATACTAATAAATATTTACAAATCCAATGAAGAAAAAAAATAGTGTTTGGCTTAGTTCAGAAAAGTGTTTGCCTTGCAAAGCAGTGGGCGTGGGTTTAATTCTTGGAAACGACATTTAATTTTTAAATGTGATTCGGATCAGATAGAATTTTGGCCGGATCAACCCGGATTGGCCGGATCAGCCCGGATCCAACCGGAACGAACCAGAAATGAGGGTTGTACGACTTACAGCCGATTCCATTCCGTTTGAGCTTAAAACTGGGACGTTCTGACCGTTCGGGAAACGGAATTCACAACTATGCTCTTCATCCTTTTTGTTCTTGTGCTTGATTCTGAAAACACAAGTCTTCCGTTAAATGCCCGTATCTTGATGTCTGTTGGGGTTTTTACCAATCTTTCGTTAAGCCAACCTCCATCCCTCTCAATGGTCAATTGCAGAAATTGCGAACTGAAGGGAATCGCTAACCAGAATTGAACCCTCCATCTCCCTTATCGATCACAAGTAAAACCCATACCCAACCGAAACAACCACCCACACCCACCGTATCCTCTCCAAATATCCGACAACCACCCACACCCACCGTATCCTCTCCAAATATCCGACAACCACCCACACCGCCGAACCCCTGGACTGCTAGTCACCATCTCCGAACTCCAACCCCTCTGCTACTTAGTCCCTGTTCGAGAGAGAGAGGGGCCTACTCAGAACAAACTTACTTGGATCCGACTGGGTCCTACACGGGAAAAGAGAGACAGAGGGAACGAGGTGAGTGAGAGGTTCTGGAGAAAGAAGATAGGCGGAAGAGAGAAAAGAAGAGATAAGTTAGTGTTTGAAAATGAGGAGTAGAAGGAAGGAAATTACATTTATAATGGGGTAATTTCTCAGGTACTTTTGTCTTTTCACGCCTCCGTTAGTTCACCATTAGTTTTGGATAAAAAAAAGGGGGAGAAACCCTAGCAGCATTACAATAATATTTTTTGTTTTAAACAAATATTTTTGTTTCATTCTCAAAATAAATCCTTGATCAAAGGATCTTCTGGAGAAAACGAGAGTGATGCATCTCTCACTTGATCCACTTCTCGCTTCAGCTGCTCGTACTTGGCGTTCATCTCATGGAAAAGTTTGACAGCCTCTTCAGCCTTTGGCCTTTGCTCCTCTACCTTTCGCCTCTCAGCTGCAAGGTTGTGGAAGTCGCGTTTCAAATTCACAGATATGCGAATTTGGGTAATCCTATTGAGAAGATACCCGAAGCCCAGCTTGCCTTGAACTTTAGCTTGAAGCCCCTGGCATGTGCTGAAAAGCAGCTGCGCACTATGAGGAGAAATGGTCGCAGGAGTGGCCACAGACAGCTGCTCCAAAATCCAGATGGTTTCGGTCAAGAACAGCCTTCTGTTATACGGATCTATCTCTAGAGATCTCGCAAATGACCAGGGATATGAGAGAGGCATCTGAATTAGCCAGTTCACATCAGCTTGCTTCAATCCTGACAAAGTTGATTCAAGTTTAGAACATGAAACTCTTAAATGAGGGTGTAGAATGCGAAAAATGGTAACATACCAGTTCCTTCAAGGATTTCACGCAAAGAAGGAATGCGCATTGCTGGAAAAGCTGAAGTCTGTCCTCGATCCATTGCTCGTCTGTCAGCCGCGGGCCCGAGTTCCTCATAGTTGGCAGGAAGAGTAGAGGTCGCGAAAGGTGCGACAGCAGCTCCAACTTGCGAGCTCCAAAAACTCCATGCTTGAGAAACCTCTGGAAGCTCTATCTCTGTTGAAGGAATGGCGACAGCAGCTCCAACTTGCGAGCTCCAAAAGTCGCACGCCCGGGAACTTCTTCGGCTGCGAGGGGCTCGTGGGGCTCGGGAGCATTCATTGAACATCAACATTTGCATGTGATGCTACGACTTCCACGATCTGCTCATTTTCATGAACCTCAGCCCCGACCGCATCTGTCTCCACTTCCTCAACTGCAGCATCAGCATCTTCCTCCATCAGCACGGTGTGAGTTTCGATATCATCAGACACTTCGATGACATCCTCTAGGGGCTCTCCTGCATACTCGGCAGCTGCGACATGCTTCTCAACATGAGAGCTTTGCTCTGGAGCATAAGATGCAGAGGGCTGACTTCTTTGTTCCGGCATGGCCTCATCAGCATCGCCTGCGATACAAGACAGGAAAATGTGAGATAACTTGTATCATACAATGTTCTGTTATTTCGATAGATCAGGAACAAGCACCTCCAGACGTAGGTGGGATTGTTTCATCTTCATCATATGCTAAAGACGCGACACCATATCCTACTAGGGTATCTTCATTAAGCACATCCTTAAGGTGGGCGTGACCTGGGGTGCGAAGAAACCAGTTATGATGATGATTGGGTTACTAAGCCTAGTTTACAAACATTGCTTGAATGATTACCTGAGGGTTCACCACACTTGCTTACTAGCCATCGGCGAATATCGGATTTCGATAAGCCATGCTTTAACGCTCCGATAATCACTTCTTGGTAAGTTACAGCAAGATTAAAGATCTCACCTTGATTGCCGCCTGCGATCTCCTCAAAGTCCGCTTGAGCCTGCTCCAGAGCATCCGCATCTTCCTCATCGGCTTGCTGCACCAAGTCGTCAACATGTTGTTCTTCCAAACTTCTTTTCTTTATGAGCTCGATCTCATCTTCTTCTCACTTCCTTCTTCTTTCCGCAGCCTCCGCAGCTGTTCTCTCAGACTCAGCAAGGATGTCCTCGTTTATGGCTTCGCTGGAAACGCCAGAGTAAGAACCCTTGGTTTTCTTATGCTTCTTAGCCAGAAGGCCGCTGATGGTTTCTGCATCATCATCTGCGAAAGCACAAACTGTTCAATAAATATTGCAAAAGCTAAAGTACTAAGAAGATAAGTTCCTTTGAGATACCTTCCGAATTTCCCTCTTGTATCTCATCTCTTTCTCCTTCTCTTTCACTTTCGATTCTTTTTTCTTCATCATCATCATCTCTTCCTCTCACCTCTCTCCTCTCATCCTCCTCTTCCTCCTGACCGAATGTGACAAAAGTCTCAACTGCGAGCTCCTTCCGCACCTTGCTTGGCATGCGACCTTTTCCCTTGTTTTTACTGGTAAGGGACTTCGCAGGAGAGGAAGCTGGAGCACTCCTAGGAGAAGAGATTGTAATGCACTTATGCTTTTGTCTCTTCGCCCTTGGGGCAACGTCTGCGGGAGGAGATGGAGAGTTCCTAGGAGGGGATAAAGCTGGGGTGTTGTCTATCAGCGAGTCAGCAAATGCATCCATTACCTCGCAAATCCGAGCTTCGACTGCGGGAGCCATCCCCATTGTTAGCAGAATTTTCTCGCCCTGCCTTCTCGCAGCAACAATGGTATTGATCAGCGACTTGGAGCGCTCACCAGATGCGAACCTCCTCAGATAGCACTAAAACAGAGAATGGAGCGTATGTTTCAACGCATCAAAGGAAAGAAACTTAACACACACAAAGGAAAACACGCACAAAGGAAACTGTTTACCTTGGCGAAATCTTCGATGTACTTGATAACGTGCGAAGCACCATATCTAACTGCGGCCATCTTCTCCTCAAGGATAGTGGATGGGCACAAGTGGTTCTCATGGTCCAGAAACGAGTAGCAGCCATACTGGGAGTCATCCAAACTGCAGTTAGGACGGAAGGGGAAGGAATTTCTCTTGATTATAGGAGCTCTGCTGGGTTGAGGGGTCGACTTTGTCTCGAATCTAGCCTGCTGAGTAGTCCAGTAAGCAACCCAATTTTTGGAGAAGCGACCTCCACGGCCACCTGAAGGTTGAACAAAGGGCAAGTTGCTCCTCAGGATCGTTTGGCACTCGCCAGACAACAGCCGCTTGTAGCAGCCTCTTACAATGGATCTAGGCCAAACTGAGGGCGCCACCGCGTCAAAGCCAAACTGGGAAGAAACGCGAGTTGGATCGACATCCACTGTGATCCCCTCATACCTGGGAGTAAGCTCAGGAACATGCTCTTCAAGAGCAGGAAGAGAGCCCCTTAGGCACCAGCAGAAGAATTCGCGATAGCGCTCATGAAAGCGCTCATGACCCTCGAAAAGGAGCTTTTCTGAAAAAGTAAGAGATCTGGCGGGATACAGCTTCGGGAACCATCGCACATTCTCAATACGCGTGGCATAGGGCCTAGCTGTAAACTTGCTTCGGTCATCGCATATCAGGCTCCAGATACACTTGGGAAGATTGGTTCTAAACCATCGAGCAGCTCTTCCACTGGAAAGTTCATCCTCCGCACCTGGGAGACACAACTTGTTTGGCTTAGAGGGAACAGGAGAATAGGAGGGCCATCGCTCAAAGACCCACATGGTCAGGAATGCGATGTTGACATAGGTCAGCACATCAAGACGACCGCGAGAGTCCTTGGTCGCCACTACCAATTGGTCCAGTCTGTGATACAAAGTACCCAAGACTAGCGGCCCAAGTGCGACTCTTTGGCCAAGGGTCAGTTTTACAGCAAGAGGGAGGACATGGTAGAAAACCCCCTCATGAGGGTGACCATCGATCAGGTACCTTGATAACCAGGCACAGAAGAAGCCACACAAGGTGAGATGGTACCCTTTCCCATTCACATAATTCTTCGCCTTTGGGTTCTGGTCTACAAGTTTCTTGGTGATACTGCTACTCGCATAGTCGCGAAAGAAGTATTGCACCCATTTTCCCCAGGTGTTTTTCGAAGATGTATCAACAAGCTGCTAGTCAGGAAGAACTTTCGCAGATGTCCACCGCGTGGAAATCTTCTTTACCTCGGACAAGCATTCCTCCATCTGCTTGTATAGAGCAAGTTCCGGACAGTCCTCAAAGGGCTCAGAGGATCCACCTCACCAACGAGGGAAAGATCGTACAACATGTGCACATCCTCCAGAGTGGGAGAAGCCTCAAACTCAGCAAAGTGGAAGGTACGAGTCGCACGCAAATAGCGGGAGAGAAGGTTTAGAAGCATGGACTGATCCAACTTCACGGCAGCACCCTTCATAGCACGAACTGTGAAATAAACGCCAGCATTGTTCAATGCGATGGCATGGTGGGTTAATACGTGGTCAATCCACTCATCCATGAAGTCCAATTTCTGGAAAAACTCCTGGGTAGAAATTGCAGTGTGGGGGAAAAAAACCCATTTTCAACCCCTAATCTAACCACATCCTTGGAATCGATCAATTCTAGCATGGCTGCGTTAACAGGCGGGGTCAATGTTCGCAACTCTCCAGAGGAAACAGGAGTCGGCAGGTTCTTCACCTTAACCCTAGCATGATAAAAATCTTTTCCACCCAAATAGGGGGCTTTCCGCCACAAGGTTTGAGGAAGATCAGGTATTTCTTCGGCCTCTTTAATGGGTTTGGTTCCTTTTGTCCCTGCCATTCCTGCGGAAGAGCAAGAAAAAAGTGGGGAGAAATATACACATTCAGTTTGAATTTCAATTTAAAGCAACTATGTTTTGTCAAAAGAAGATGAACAGTCCGGGGTCAATTCTTGGTTTGGAAGTTCAGAATTCGTTTATATTGCTTGGAATTTCAGAAAGTCCCACATTCAAAATCATCACAATCGGGTGATTAGATCAGTTCTGGGTTAAGAACAAGGTCTCTTTTTCACTTTTCAACGAATGACATGTTTCAAATAGTCACGGGTTTGCAGATCCAATACAGTTCAAAGCATATTTTTAGTATATTAAATGGAATTGAGAAAAGCCAACCTTGTTTTGGTAAAGCTTGTCTAGATGAAGCAAGTTGAAGGAGACGATTGACAAGGAAGAACTGATGATTAATCACTTGAATCTGCTCTTGAAGGCTTCCGGGTATCATTCACTCTAGAGAGAGAAGTGATGCTTTGCAACAATGGAGAGCACAGCGTATTTATCCAAAAACAATGAGGAGTCGCGTCCTTTCAGTAGTCGAATCGCAACCGTCGCCGTCGAATCGCGCAATCACAGGACAAGCTGACGTCATGCCTAAAACCCTAAAGACCAGACGACACGACTCTAGGGATTTTAGGTCATAATGACACGCACGGGGGCTGAGTTTGCGTGTATTTGAATTGGTGCGTGGCGGCGACGCGTACATTGGTTCCTGCGCATTGAAGCCTATCCGGCTGGGTCTTCACGCGCAGAAAGGGGGCTAATGTATATAGTGCTTTCTAGACAGGCAGATCTTGGACACGTGGCGACCATCCAGCACACCTAGCTGTTCTCCACACACACTGGATCACTGGGGGCTGCGAGACAGGGCCCTCGCATACCACCACACGGGACTTGTAGGGACTTAGTGGTTTGGAGGCTAGAGTAAGTCCTGTCGCGCGCGAGCGACAACCAAGCCCGCGCGCGACCCCTAGTAACTGCTTTGAGAGATTTATGGCACGAGCTCCATAAACTCGGTCAACCTCATAACGGTTCTGATATACGCGGATAACGTGCGTAACGGTCCCTATATACGCGGGCGAACGTGCCCTTGTGGTTAAGATAATTAAGCCGCCATTAATGGGTGCATTAACCCACTACAACGGTCACATTCTCCGTTATATATAGGATCGTTAACCCTTCCATACAAGGGGAATCACCTGAGATACGCGGAAGCTCTGCCAAAATCCTGTCTCTCTCTCATAAAGTACTACTGTCTTACTCTCTCCCTACACACAACCCTACTCTTCATGTGTTCTTTCTATCCTCTACTCTTGGTGTATATTGAATTCTCTCTGCAGGATTCTCTCGTACACAGTTAAAGCTCCAAAGCTTTGCGATTTTCTGATAACTATATACTGCTAAGTTTACCTAACTAATCTGTGTATGGAGGTTGGATTAGTTGGATTCAACACTGCGTATTGAGTTACTTAACTCTTTATTACTTGTTCTATATTGATTCATAGTTACATCTACTCAGTTGGATATTGAAACTGAATTTAACCTGAGGCAAAATAAGCCCAGTTTCTCAGGAACTATCTGTCTGTGACAGATCAGATCTTGTTGCTATTTTGTCTAGATGTTGTTTGATCTTTGTTGCTGAGTATGTGCAGGTTTGTTGGTCGTTCCAACGTTTATAAACAACTCTGTTAGCTATCCAAGCATAGTTGTTGAAAGAAGCATATCTGGGGAGATGATTTATAGGAATTCAGTTCCTAAAATATCTCAGAGTTGTTGCAGACTGTTGCTAAAAGATCAGAGTTTGAATTTCAAGAGAGATACATTGAGAGAGGCTGACCAACGTGGGATTTGAAAAAAGTTACAAACAAGAGAGATCAAGTTAAAGAACTCTTCAAACAATCAAGCCAATCAAAACTGCAACAGGAAGAGATCATTCATCAGATCAGAAGAACTCTTCCAAGCTTCACCAGCTTATCTTTTTCTGAGTTCTTCTACTTGTATTGAATTATATTATTCACTATATTTCCAAAACCTCACAAAACTTAGTAGTTTAGTTGTTCAAGTGAACAACAAGAAGTTAGTTACAAACAAGAGAGATCAAGTTACATAACTCTTCAAACAATCAAGACAATCAACACTGCAACATGAAGAGATCATTCATTAGATCAGAAGAACTCTTCCAAGCTTCACCAGCTTATCTTTTTTCTGAGTTCTTCTACTTGTACTGGATTATATAATTCATTCTACATTTCCAAAACTTCACAAAACTTAGTAGTTTAGTTGTTCAAGTGAACAACAAGAGGTTCTTATTGTTTCAACATGTTGTAGCTGGTAACTAGATAGGTTGGGAGCCACAAGCTGTATAAGTGTAAGGTAGCTCACTTAGGCTTGAGATCAGGGCTAAATCTGGGTGATTAAGAAGAAATTGTGTTGAAATCCTGGAGGGATTAGATCCCTCAGGCAGAGACTATGTCCAATTGTGGCTGAACTCTGTAAAAATCCCTTTGTCTCTGTTATTTATTCTGTTGCTTTTCATTCTAGTTTTAAACAGGTAGCTCCAAAGTTTTGGAGGATTTCCAATCTCAAAGCTTTGAAGCTTCTGTGAATGTCTGTTTATCTCTAGCCCTTGAGATATTAACTGCACAATTGCTTAAAGTTTTAAAAATGATGATTTTGAGCAAAAGTTCCCATACTCTATCCCCCCCCCTTCTAGAGTATAGATCCTGTTATTCTACTTACATTACAAACTTTCAAAATACATCAATGCCTCTAGGGCATACCCCAAGATGAGAAACAGGTGTCCCCACCATGGCTAGAAAGTGAGATAAAATCATATGTAATTGCATTACCTCTTTGATTGCTAGAAAGATCCCTAAAAAAGACAACAAATCAATTTTTGTTCATAATATTCTTGTTTAATTTTTGTCCACCTAGGTAAATAGTTTCCTGAATAAAATTGCTCTGGTTGCTCTACAAGTTTCGGCATGTAGATATTCGGCCGAGTTAGAGAAACCAAGTTATGATCTGGTGGCTCTACATTTTTGTTCCTCATTCATTGTGACATTTCTGAGTGATCTCGCAGCTATTATAAATTTTAGTTTCTTCAAAATTTTTCAAAACAAATCCAAGAACAGCTAGCAAACAGCCAACAGATCTAAGCACGAGCAATTCAACATGATCAAAATAACGTAGAGGAGTAATAGTCTGGTCCATTTATTTATTTATTTTTGTCAAACCTGGATGGTTGTTTGTAATTAAAGTAAACTTATTACTAAGTTTGATATTGCCAAAGGAACGGGTGTTTTCCTACTGTCTATAATAGATACCAGTCTGTCTCTCTTTTTTGTTTCCAATTTGACTTTTGTCACTATTCACTCGGTCACTTTGACTCGGTGATTTGAATAGCAAATCAATGTAATTTTTTGATTATTTTTTCATGGTGTTGTAGAGTAAAAGTCGCTCTATAATACGGTGAAAATATTATCAAAAAATCGTATTATATTGCTATCTAAATCATCCGGTCAAATTGACCCAGATACGATAAAAAAAAGTTAAATGGGAAAAAAGAACAGAGACGAGTACTTGACATCAGGTCCAAATGATGAATAAAATAAACATAAATTCTCTTTGCTTGACACTTGTCCTTTCACTTAAGGAAAATTAGCTAAATGTCTCTTATAGATACATACATGTCCAAATGATGAATAAAATAAACATCAATTCGCTATGCTTTACACACGTCTTTTCACTTACCGGAAATTAGCTAAATGTCTATTATGGATACATGACATAAGGTCCAAATTATTACGCAAAACTCCGTGGTCCATTTTGGTACCAACCAGAAATATGGATGTATGATAAGGATAAGGTTTCCAAAAGTTATCTATCGGGAGGTAACAAAAAGATGAGAATAAATTGCTCTTGAAGTTTTAAAAGTTGAAATTAATGATTGTAAACGAGTGCACAGTGGTAGAGGGGAGTGGCTTCTATACAGTTCTCATCGGTGCGGTTTTCGTCCGGTTTTGAATTGAAGGCTCTGATTAAGCCACGTAGAAATAAATAAAGAGACCCAATGTGCTGTGTTTATGTCCAAAATATACAATCTCACGCGCTTTATAACTGTTCAACTCTCTCTTCAAAACAATCTTCTCTCTCATCTCTGTTCTTCTCTGTTCTCAATTCTCCCACACCCTAACCCAGATCAAAATGCAAATGGGAGTCAAAATCCCAACTGCAACCAAATAATCACGATTTAAGTTCTAGACCACTTCCATGGAAGCTGTGGAGAAAATTTCATGGCAGTGATTTCTGCACTAATTTATGCAGAACTTATTTGATGTTGAAGAAGAAAATCAAGAATCGAATAGTTCTTATACATCAATCACTGAACTCTGTGATCTCATGATTTGGACTTTGATCTGGATTCTGGTTGTAGAGGATAGGCAGTTTAGGTGTTGGATGAGTTTTGAACTTGGTTTAGGTACTGGTGATGGAATTGGTTTCATGGTGAAAGGTGTATGCTGTGGAGAAGCTAAGGTTTTTCTCAAATAAATTTGTCAATTCGTTCTCAACCGGTTGGAACTAGAGCAAACCGTTTGCGGGGTTGTAACGGGGACAGCAAGGAGAAGCTGTTGAGCTAAAAATCTCACATCGCGACAGTTATCAAAAAAATCAGTCAACCGTACGGTTCTTGACTGATTTTGTCGATCAAGTCTCGTCAGAATGGAACTCCAGGGCTTCAGGTATCTCTAAATTCTCTATTTTAATTCAGTTTAAGCACTTGCTATGGATATATTGAATTGGTTGCTGAATTTGCCTGACTTTTGTGCTTAATTGCTCAAGTACTACACTCCTTGTCACGTGCACGTAGCAACAATAATCTCTAAATTGGAATTGCTATTTTCTTGTGCAATGAAATCGTTTAGGAGTAATGACGATGGTACTGAGTAGATTCACCACACCTTGCATTAGAATTGCCGAGTCCTCTTGATTGATTTCTAAATTCGTTGAGGACAACGACGCAGTCTAGTGTGGGGGGGATTTTAGTCTTGACTAGCCAGTCCGTGTCTGCATTAACCTGTCAGCATGTAGATTGTCCGTTCGTATTGTGTCGTATTCGTGGTCCGTGTCGTGTCTGTTTATAGTGTCGTATGGTCATGTATTAGCGGTGTATATATGTGTTAGTCGGTTGATTTTTGCACGTTTATTTAATTGAGTCCACCTACCGAATTGAGTCAGTTTCGAGTCTTCTTTCGTGTCTGGCCTTGCATATAGAGTAGGAATTAGTAAAAAAAAAATGAAAAATCCTTAAAAATTAAAAATTAAATTTTTAAGAGAAAGGGCAATCAAAATGAGTTGAACTTGGCGAGGGCTTAATGATAGAATTCCCTAGGTGTATGAAGATCCGAAGTGAGGCAGAGACGCGAGAATCTGGAGTAGGAAGACTTATAGAGCTAATGCACACTAGAAATGCAAGTAACTGTCTCTCAGACTTAGATATCCTTCTAGTACTACACCGCCGTCATTTAGGTAGTCGTCAACCCTCCTCGTAGTGGCAACAGAACAGTCGTGCGAGTGACTTTTATGGGGACCTCACGTCCCGTCTCACAGCCTAGGTCCACTAGTTACCCTCTTCGATCCATTTACCCCTTTTATTCACAGCCTCTAGCCTAGGAAGCTTTTCATTGTGACTTTCATCACTTGTTAGAATGGCCATTTCCTATGCGTCATGATAGAGGGAGTCGAGTTAGGGAGGTTCGATGAGGGTGTGATGAGTCGATACATTCGTTGTGGATACTCTTACAGGTTTCGTCCTATGATGGGATGTGAGGGTGAGTTAGAGACGGCAGCACACTTCGGTGTGGCGGTGAATCGTGTCCTTACACCACGATCACAGGTGGAGTGCCGTAGTGCGTGACATTCTTTCCGCACAATATGGGGTGGGGTTGATTGATATTATAGGAGGACGTGCTAGTTTTTCATGTTATTCTCTATATCTTAGGTGATGAGGAGGATCGGTTGGAAAGCACGTATCACTTTGACTATCGAATTTTGTGAGTTGGTTTACATCGAGTGTGGGGGTGTAGACGATTATTTTTATATCTCTTTGATTTGACACATTCCACCCCCACGTCATCTACATGATATTTTTATCTCGTCGGGTTCATTCAGTATTACTTGTGCTCCATGTGTTGATTATTTGTGGGAAGTGAGAAAAAAAAAAAAAAAAAAAAAAGAGAATGAAAGGAATGAGAAGGAAATAAAGGAGCGTGTTTTGGCAATTGCAAGGGAACCGATGAGATTAGCTATGATTCTTTCTGACACTCTTTCACATTTGTGGCCGCGAGAACGGCGTTGCACCGGGATTGAGGGAATGAGGGCCGGAGTATGTGAGATTCGGTTGGGTTCCTTGGATTTCGGTGAGGGAGTGTGAGAAACGGGTTATGTGAGAATATCATGACGTCTAGGACTACGCTTCTAAATAACCTATCCCACCCGTCCTAAGCCGTCAACAGTTTTAACCCGTGGATAAATAGCTCGGATGGTAAGTACTAGGGATATGTCTAATGAGTGTGTGAGTGCGAAGTATTAAGTGCTCGTGCTTGTTCTGTCTAACGAAACTGGCCGCAAATTCTGCCGATCATGGAGGTTGTAGAGTTTCCAAAGGGGATATGAGAGCCTGATGACTTACCAGTTTGCTTATTGAGATTGTCCAATCTCAACCAAAAAGAAATACTTTTGTGTGCGTGTGTAAATATGTGTTGTTTAGGATCGAGTCGTACCTTGCATTTGCATCATATCGTTGCATTGTTGAGTCGTATTTTGTTATTGAGTCGGCTAGTTAAGATTTGTATGCAACGGTGTTTCGAATAGTATGCAATTGTCTTGGCTCGTATCTTGTTGGTGGTGGGATGAAGTGAGAAGGTGGTTAAATTTTGATTTGTTGCTCGGGACGAGCAAAAGGTAAGTGTGGGGGTATTTGATAACTCTCTTTTAGGAGTTATTATTATACTTTCTTTGTACTTGTATTAGTCTTATTTCACATGATTTATATGTTATATTTGCACAAATATGTGAATTTGACTATTTATAAGTCTAAGAGTGAAAAGTTGTGTTTCTAGCTTATTTGTGCATGTTTTCTCTCATATTTGCTATGATAATTGCACGGGTTGTTTAGTGTTGTGTATCTCAGGTAAAATAGGTGCATTGGAGCTTATGAGATGCTTGGATATGCTTGGAATGGAGCTAGATGAAGAGGAGAAAAGGAGACGCACAAACGAAGCAAAGTTGGAAAAGTCACACAGGACCAGCCTGCACTCTTTTCGATGCTCAGGAAAATCTACAAGGAATTTTGAAGCAAGGCTTGCGGCATCGGAAAGTAGACATCCGTAGCTTTCCAACGGTATATGGTAGGCCCAAAGACGAGTCCGTATGAGGGAGATACAGCCCGCGCAAAATCAGAAAATAATTCTGTCCAGGAATTACAAAGTAGAGGGGCTGAAGTGCAATTTCGGTTAGTTGTCATTAAAAAACGTGCCCAGCTGGTGAAAAACGGGCAGATAAGACCTAATAGGAGATTATTCACGTACGGGAGCCATTGGAGAGCACCTAGGAGCTTGGGGATTGCACGGATTGGCCAAAGCTTTGGCGATTTCATCGTTTGATTCTTCTCTTACCCTCTCTTTATCATTCTATGGAGAATACTTGTGATTTTAGCATAACAATGAGTAGCTAATTTCTTTGTTAGGCTCTATGGAGAGCCTAGGGTTATGACTTAGACTTATTTTCCGGATTTTGTTGATTGATTCATGCGTTTGATCCAATTAATGTTTATATTTCTTCATCTTGTATTGTGAATCCGTAAGCTAAGGCTATTGACATGTGTTAGTGATGAATGGAATGACCATGTTAGATGAAGATGATGAACTAGTTGAATTCATAGCTTAATGTTACAAACTAATTGATTAGAAATCATGATCTAGGCTTAATTCTTAGCAACAAGGGAGTCGCGAACCGGAGTTGTTAGTGAACTAGGTGGGTGCTCGACAGAGACTTAACCCGGTTACGAATAAGATCATGTTTTTATTCCCGAATCATTGAGACCGATAGGTGAGATGAATAGGAGTAGTCATGTGTGGGTAGATTCGGTTGAACTAGTTAGGTGGGTGAATCGGTGGACCGACAGGACCCGGTCGTCCGGTTTTGAATTGAAGGCTCTGATTAAGCCACGTAGAAATAAATAAAGAGACCCAATGTGCTGTGTTTATGTCCAAAATATACAATCTCACTCGCTTTATAACTGTTCAACTCTCTCTTCAAAACAATCTTCTCTCTCATCTCTGTTCTTCTCTGTTCTCAATTCTCCCACACCCTAACCCAGATCAAAATGCAAATGGGAGTCAAAATCCCAACTGCAACCAAATAATCACGATTTAAGTTCTAGACCACTTCCATGGAAGCTGTGGAGAAAATTTCATGGCAGTGATTTCTGCACTAATTTATGCAGAACTTATTTGATGTTGAAGAAGAAAATCAAGAATCGAATAGTTCTTATACATCAATCACTGAACTCTGTGATCTCATGATTTGGACTTTGATCTGGATTCTGGTTGTAGTTCGATTCCGATGAGTTAAGAAATGAGAACGGAGGAGAGAGAGAAACAATTGATTGTGGTGAGAGAGAAAGATGAAAAAGTACAACTAAAGCGCGTGAGACGGGGTATGTTTTGGTCACACACAATACTTTTGGTTTCATTCTTTATTCTTACGTGGCTTAATCTGAGCGTTCGATTTAGAACCGCACAGAAACCGCACCGATGAGAACTGTATAGAAGCCACTCCCGTGGTTAGAGTACTTAATGTTTCTGTATGAGGTTCCGTATACGAATCCGGTTATATGATGTAATTCTTAAAAAAAGCTGGAAAAAAAAAGTAGAAAATTGTGTGGAAATTTAAACTTTTGCAAAGAAAGAAACGAAAACATAGCACCCCATTTTTCACCCTCTCTTAGACATATATACAGTACTACATATGTTATTTTTTTAATTCTTTTAGTTAATTTTAGGATCACTTTAATTCGATAATTTTGTTAACAAAACGATGCAAAATTTGAAAATATTTTTACGATTATTGTGAATAATGCATTAAGTAGGGATGGCAACGGGTCGGATCCAGATCGAATCAGGCTAGATCCGATCCAGATCCGACTAGGAAAAATGGGATCCAGATCCGTTCGGATCATCACCGGATTCGGATCAGATCGGATCAGGTTTCATCCAGCGGATTCAAATCCGATCCGTAGGTCCATATAATACGTGGTCGGATCGGATCAGACTTGGGTTTGCAATAAAATACAAAAAGAAATTTAAGAAATAAACACAATTTCATACGCTAAGGCATGTTCGCAAGTTATGAAGCATAAAACACAACAGAAATAGTTTTGTAGGTTGGAATTACTATTGTATTTTTCTTGAAAGTGAAAGTGGTGAGGTAATATGAATATATTTGTAAAGCACACATATACACCGGATCAGATCGGGTCGGAACCCAGTTAATCTGCCTTTAGATCCAAATCCAGATCCAAATCCGATCCATTTTCAATTGGATCGAATTCGGATACGATCCATTCAGCCCGGATCACTCGGATCGCAGATCGGATCGGACCATATTGTCATCCCTAAACAAGGAGAAAGAGAGGTAGCACATTGGAAATACGAAGTCTAAGCATTCATGTGGCCCTGACTTCGGGAATAGAGAAACTCATGCGCAAGATTTAATGCATTGATTCTAATCTATTTGATTAAAATTATATTATTTAATTTAATTCCGTTTGTTGCATTTCTTAACAATTCCAATTAAATATTCTAAAAAACACAATTCCAATTAAAATCTGCTTTCGAATTAGTTTTTTTGCATATTATTTAATCTCAAATTTACAGACCAAACCCACCCTCTATTGGTACAAAAAAAAATACAGATTCTATTCTATTTTACAAATTTTAATCTCATACCAAACAGTTTTATAGTTGGATTTCACCTACTATCTTAAATTTTCAACCCGTTTATTTTTTTCAGATTATTTTCAACTGATTATTTAAATTTTCAATTGATAGCAAACATGCATCAATTTATTTTTTTGAGAAGTTCCCGCATTAATATTGAAGCCTGCTGTAATGTATAGAAAATTTGTAGTAAAACCTTTCGCTAAATATCTATTTGTTTTCTAACATTGTCTCATTTCAAAATTGTACATCTACCCTCCGTTTGTGAGATGTAATTTTTTTTTTTTTTTTTTTGAGGAAAGAACTCATTGAATTAATTAAACTGGGTCTGGGCTTGAGAGGCCCATTACATCAATAAACAATGCTTTCGATGCCCAATGGGGCTCAAATAAGAAAACTTCTTCATCAGAAATAGTGAGCCCATATTTGGCGTGCAAATGGGCTACTTGGTTGTTTTTCCTGCTTGTAAAAACGAACCGACGGGAGCTGAGAGTTCTAGAAATGTTGACCGCTTCATTTAACACAAAACCCACTTCCCATTCCGACTTTCCATTTCCTCTCTCTATTCTCTTGAGCTCCTCAATCACTGTGAGTGCGTCGGTTTCGATGACCAGTTTCCGGCAACCTCCATCGATGGCGAACTTCAATCCTTCAAGGATAGCTAGCCCTTCCGATGTTCTGGATCTGGTTCCGAATGGAATCCGTTTGGCGAAACCTCTGACGTATCTCCCCTCCCTGTCCCTGATGACCCCTCCGGCTCCGGCGACGCCTCTGGCTTTGTCCCATGCGCCGTCGACGTTGAGTTTCAGTTCGTCTGAATCCGGCGGACGCCAGGTCTGAGACTGAGGGATGGAGTTGATTGGGGGGTGCTCTAGAGATGCTTCATATTCTTCCAATTTGTTGATTGCAGATCTGACTAGATCTGTTGCTTTTGATACTTTTCCGTTGAAAATACACTGATTTCTGTTACTCCAAAGCTCCGCCAAGCACATGCAGATAAGTTTCAAGTCTTCCTCTTTAAAATTTGATTCCATAATTTCTTTAATCCAAGAACTGAACTCTATGTGTCGGATTTTCAGATCTCTGTCTGGAAAGGCGATTTTCCAGATCTCTTTGTCCACCGGACAACGAAGAAAGATATGGGTTTCATCCTCTTGAAAGAATCCGCACAAAGAGCAATTGGTGGGAATCATTATATTTCGGACAGCCAGATTCATCTTGGTTGGAAGAGCTTTCCTCCACCCTCGCCAGATTGGGTATAAATTTCTTTTGGGAATCTTCAACTTCCACATCTTGGTAAGCCACTTCTCTTCTGGAATTGAACCTTGATTGTTGTCATGTTGACCAAATGAAAGCTTCCTCGCTAATTGATAGCCCGATTGAACACTATAAATCCCTGAATCTGTGAAATTCCACAAAAACTTGTCTTCTTCTTGAGTATTTGCTATTGGGATTTTGATTATGTCTTGTACATCCACCGGCCAAAAGACTGACTGTAATTTCTGCAAATCCCATTTCGCTGTGCCTTGTATAATAAACTCCTGAACCTTTAGCTGATTTGGAGGAGGATGGGTAATCGGGCGATAAGGAAAATCTTTCGGGAGCCACGGGTCATGAAACGCATCTACCCGGGCTCCATTTCCAATTCCCCATCTGAGCCCCTGTTTGATTATGTCTTTGCTAGCAATAATGCTCCGCCATGTGTAAGAACATTGAGATGTAGCATTGGTATTTAACAAACTATTGCGATTGCAATATTTACCAATTAGTACCTTACTGAGAAGGGACTCTGGTTTAGTTAAAATACGCCACATCTGTTTGCCCAGCATCGCCAAATTGAAAGCTTGTATATCTGCAAATCCTATACCTCCTTTGGATTTTGGTTCTTTAAGTTTATCCCAGGCAATCCAAGAAATTTTTTGTGCATCATCCTCATGACCCCAGAAAAACTTTCTGCAGGTGTTCTCGATCTTCTTACAAATGGATTGAGGCAACTTGAAACATGACATGGTATAAATAGGGACAGCTTGAGCCACTGTTTTGATCATAATTTCTCGGCCGACAAAAGATAAGGAATTACGCTTCCAAGTTTTAGCTTTGGCTTCAACTTTTTCGGTAACAAAACTAAAATCCATTGATTTATTTTTCCCCAGGGACGTTGGCAATCCCAAATAACGGTCGTGGGAATCCACAAGCTGTACACCACAACGGCTGCTCAAGAATTTTTGTCTTTGCTGCTGGACATTGCTTGAAAAAACTATAGCGCTTTTTTGTAAATTAATTTTCTGTCCCGAAGCTATCTCATATAGATGTAACATATGTAAAGTGTAATCTATTGCCTCCTCGCTAGCATTAGAAAAGAGCATACTGTCATCGGCGAAAAAGAGATGGTTGATTGAAGGGCTGCCCCTTGCTGCTTTCAGTCCGGTCAAGAGACCATTGCTCGATGCGGCCGTGAGATTTCTAGACAGGACCTCCCCACAAATCAAGAAGAGATACGGTGAAAGAGGGCAGCCTTGACGGAGCCCTCGCTGAGGTATGACTTCTCCTACACTTCTGCCTTCAAAAGAGAAACTATATTTAACCGTACTAATGCATTCCATCACCAACTTGATCCACTTGCTACCAAAACCAAAGCGATCCATACTTGTCTTTAAGAAATCCCACTCGACACGATCATAAGCCTTTGACATATCTAACTTTAACGCAAAACTACCAACTTTATCCTTTTTGCGATATTTCATCGTGTGTAACAACTCATATGCAAGAAGAATATTGTCAGTAATTAGACGGCCAGGAACGAAAGCGCATTGATACTGAGAAATAAAACTAGGGAGAACTTTTTTGAAGCGGTTCGCCATAGTTTTAGTAACCAGTTTATAAATAACTGAACAAAGGCTTATAGGCCTTAAGTCGGCTGGAGTGCGCACCTGTTTAACTTTGGGCAACAAAGCGATGATGGTTTTATTGAAATCCGCGATGCTCTTGTCTCCATTCAGAACACTTAGACATTCTTCAATAACATCTCCACCGAATATGTCCCAATTCTTTTGGAAAAAAGTTGCCGGAAAACCATCGTATCCCGGGGCTTTGATTGGGCCCATTTGATTCAACGCTTCTTTCACTTCAGTGCTTGTATACGGCCATTCGAGCATGTTTCTGAAGTCTTCACCTACTACTGCTGGAATATTTTGGAGCATTGGCTCCATATCTGTCAAAGATGGATTGGTCGATGTGAAAATATTGGTAAAGTACTCAGTAAGGACAGAGATGATCTCTTCCTCATTGGTGCACCAGTTCCCATTGTGGTCCTCTAGACCTTTCAGAGCATTCCTGGCTTTCCTGATAGTAGCTTTGCGATGGAAGAAGTTAGTGTTGCGATCACCTTTGGCTAACCATTGGATTCTACTCCTTTGGAGCCATAACTCTTCTTCTTTATGGAGTAACCCATTAATTTCCGATTTGAGATTAAAAATCTCTATTCGACTGTCGTACCGTTCACTTGACTGATCCAACTGGGACAACTTGCTTCGTAACTCTGTTATACGCCGACTAATATTCCCCACTTCACTTCTTTCCCATTGCTTGAGATTATAAGCAAGATTGTTAAGCTTGTCCTGCAGAGGGAATTGCCTCGGCATGCCTTGCCAACAGTTAGCAATAACTTCTTTACAACGCGGATATTGATGCCAAAAGGCCTCATATTGGAATCTACGAGGCCTCTTTTTCCCGGGACTTGAGCTTTCCCACACTAACTGGATCGGGCAATGGTCCGAGACAGTCGAAGTTAGATGAGTAACCCTACTGCCTTGGAATAATTGCATCCACTCGATATTGGCTACCACCCGATCAATTCTCTCATAAATAATTTCCCCATTCCTGGGATTACTTTCCCAAGTGAAGTCTTTGCCACTATATCCCAAGTCGAAGAGATTGAGGTCTTGGAGAACTTGCCGAAACAAACTCGATCCTTGTTCGTCAAAACTCCTTCCGCCTTTCTTTTCGCTTGAGCTAGTCATGGCGTTGAAATCACCTAGAACACACCACGGCCCGAACTTGTCTCCTCTGATTCTTTTGAGCAATTCCCAAGAGTGATGGCGTTCCCGGTTATCCGGATTGCCATAAAAACAAGTTAACTGCCACGAAAAATTGGATACTTCATCAAGAACCATACAATCCATGTACCACGTTGAGCTAGAACAGACGGAAACTTGCAGATTGTTTCTCCACATTAGTGCGAGACCTCCGCTTCTTCCCCTACTATCAACGCTGGCTCCTGAAAAATTGCAAAACTTACTTCTAACTTTCTCCATCTCCCTACATGATAGCCTAGTTTCTAGCAAGAAAACTAGACTAGGGCCATGACTCTTCACGATATTGCGAAGAGCTAGAACATTACGAGGGTTGCCCAGCCCTCGTATGTTCCAACTGATGATACTCATTTGTTCAAGGCGGACCGAGTCCCGGTCTCCGCCTTGTTATTGTGTAAATCTGAGTTTGGGGCCTGTTCTTGAGCACTTGAATTTAACGAGAAATCCAACTGCCAAGATGTAAATTTTTTTTTAACACTAAATGTTATTTGTAAAATGTAAAGTTGTTTGTCTTTTTCCGGCAACATTAGATTTCGAATTCGGGACCGGGGGTGAGGTCACATGACCAATTGTCGGGGTTTTTGTTCAAATGCCTTTCTGGCAACTTGTCTATAGTTTATACCCTTGGCCAAACTTGCTTTTCCAATCTACCCGGCTGGGTAATCTCATATGTAAAGATATTATTAACAACTATGTGGTCCCTTCTCGTCAGCCAAAAGTACATGTTTGTCAGCCAAGTTTTTTGTTCAATTACTTCTATGCCCTTGCAACCCTAATATTGAATACCCTTCCATTTTTTTCTCTCACTACAACCTTCACTGCTTCTTTTTTTTCTCCCTCACAAACATTCAATATTTTTCATCTACCTCTACCTAACAAAGTACAAGAAGAAATTACTCCAACCGTATCATTTATGATTTCACAGTATTCCAACCTTAATGCTGTGAAACATTTCTCATTTGTCACTCTCAGTTGCTCTTGTTTTATCCAGGGAACTCACATTTTCTCTCATCTGAGTCTCTCATCTCCATTTGTTCTTGAACCTGCTCAGAGTGCAGGTAAACTCTAATTTTGTTGAGATTGTTGTATTTGTTGTGTCTTCTCATCCTAATGTCAGCTTATCACTTAAAATTTCTGGTTTTTATCTTGATTTGTTAAATTTTATGTGTTCATAATCATCTGTTCTTCCTGTGTTTTCTTATGCCAATGTAACACTCGTCGGGGACGATTTGAGTAAGACCACGACGACCACGCAGTGGGCTTGGTCGTCAAGGTCTTCATTCACGAAAACACAGAGACGACCTATGTATTTTTATGGATCGTCGGGGCAAACCACGGAGGGCCGGCCCTGACGACCCTGACGACCCATCATGGCCGTCTCGGTGAGTCTAGGTCGTCGTGTGTGAGTGAACTGGAAAAACACTTAGGTTACACCCGACGACCCTGCTAGGTCGTCTTTGTGATTCCAGATCGTCTCCGACGATCCGCTGTAAACGCTGACGACCGGGTATAAATGCAGACGACCTGGTCCATAACACTTTGACACAAATTTTTTAAATTGTTTAAATAAGAGTTAAAATAAAACTCCCACAATCAAATAGAACATAATTCCAATAATCAAAGTACTGTAAGTAAGAATTACATGTTTATTGTGAAGAACCCCAACATTAATCAAGAATCAACAAATAGATTAATCAACAAATAATTGAGAAATTACATCAAGAAATAGATTACAAAAACTAGAACATGGGTTCAATCAAGATCAAGGTAAATAATATCAACATATTTCAAAAAAAAAGGTAAATAATAAACCAACATTAATCAAGACCCTAACACAAAAATGTGAACATTAAACATTAAAATTTTCATTGAAATTAAACTTCAAATAAATTGCAAAGTACATGGAAATTTAAAAACTTAAAAACACAAACTACATTTTTTTTTTGCTTCTTCTTATCCCTAGGAGGAGATTCTTCTGGGTCCCATTCTTCACCGGAATCTTCACTAGCACTGTCTCTTTTACGTGGAGGAGTCCAGTGAGCCGTGTCTTCTTCGTCTTCATCGGATGAGTGAATGGTTGTTTGTGAACCCCTTTTATAGGAATAAGCAGGTTCGTTCACTGGTGAAGACCTGACGATCAAGGTCGTCAGGTTCGTTCACTGGTGAAGACAGAGACGACCATGGTCGTTGGTTCGTCTGTGTAATTCACCATGGTCATTGGTCGTCTCTGTCTTCCCTACCAACTGGTTGTTCACTGGTGAAGACCCTGACGATCAAGGTCGTCAGGTTCGTTCACTGGTGAAGACATGGACGACCATGGTCGTTGGTTCGTCCGTGTAATTCACCATGGTCATGGGTCGTCTCTGTCTTCCCTACCAACTGGTTGTTATTAAAAAAAAGAACCAAAACCCTAAACCCTAAACCGTAAACCCTAAACCCTAAACCCTAAACCCTTATTATTAAAAAATAACTATTATCACAATATGGTTATTATTAAACCCTAAACTCTAATTAAGAAAAACAAACATTATCTTCTGACATGTGAAGTTTGTTTATATATGACAGAGATGGTGAAGAAATTAGGAGTACTTGTCATCTGGAACGGTGCATGGGATCGTGTCGAAGGTAGATACAAATATTTGGGTGAAAGATTGAAGACCGCGCATTTCAAGATGTGCAAAGGCATTACTGTAGAGTCATTGAAGGAAGATGTCTCCGTTAGAATGGGCGGTGATCATGAGTCCACTAAGAAGATTGTCTTACACTATCATCACTTGATAGACGATGCAGACTTATTCCCCCCTAACGTACTTTCTGTTGACCTACAAATCGATGATTTGTTTGATTGGTGTTCAGCGGGGTATACTGTTAGAATGTACGTTACTTTGGAGGATGAGATTCAAGGAAACGTAGTTTCAGATATTGTTCTTGATGGAGTACATAACGACCCGACTCCAATGGATGACCACAATTTGCAGCCGACTCCGATAGATGACAACAATATGCAGCTGATCCCAGTGGTTGAACACAATAGCCCACATGCATTGATTGAAGAAGAATACTTCCCCGGCGTGCAGATCATCCCCGAGGGCTATGCTGACGACATGGACCCTCAATTGGTCCTCACAGACACAACCACCAATGCGGTCAATGACTGTGATGTGTACGACAGAGAGGAACCAAATGTGCATAACAATCTTGCATTGGAAACTGTGCAGATAGACCGCAATCGTTTTGTTGATGAGGCCGGTGGTAGTGGTTGTAGTAGTGATGGCATTGGTAGGTCGGACGGGCTGGTTCTTAAGATTGGCGATTTGTTCAACGGACCCGACGCGCTATTAATGCCTATTAGGTTAGCTGCTGCTGACAGCGGATGGTCTTTTCACGTCTACAAGCGAGAGGCTGTGCGGATAGTGTTGCGTTGTAGTGATGAGAACTGTAAGTCGATGGTGGGGGCGTACAAGATCAAAGAGGCTGTGAACTATGTCCTTAAGAAACACAATCCCATTCACACATGTACCGCAATTACGATTGACGGTAAGCACCGTAACATCACTAGCATGGTTGTAGCCAAGCAACTGCTGGGACGGTTTAAAGATCTCTCAAAGTCACCCTCAATCGCTGAGGTTCAGGCTATGGCGAAAGATATGGGCACCGAATTCTCGTACCATACGTCGTGGATTGCAATTCAAAAGCGTAAAGGTCTTATTAGCGGCACTAGGGCCCAAAATTATGCAGATCTACCTGCGTTCATGCATTTAACCGCTGAGTTGAACCCCGGTTCGAAGTGGGATATTCATGTGAGCGAAGATAATGTATTCGAGTACTGCTACATGGCCCTCGGTGCATGCATTGCAGGTATACGGTATATGAGACCTGTAATTGTGATTGATATGTCGCACATGAAGAAAGAACCGGTTCAGTTGGTTGTGTGCACAATGGTTGATAGCGAGCAACATTGCTATCCCATTGCGTGGGGATTGGTGGATCGCGAGAATACAGATGCATGGACATGGTTCTTGCTTAAACTACGACAAATTAGGCCTGACAATCATGACCTGACTTTTGTTTCCGATCGGCACCAAGCTATAATTAATTCAGTTAAGGCGGTGTACCCCCTTTCCAACCATGTCCATTGCTATCATCACCTGAAGATGAACGGGCTGTCGCATTACCCCACAAAGAAGTGGGAGAAATATTTTTTTAAAGTTGCATATACCTTCGACCGGGAGATCTGTGATACATCTTTGAAGGACATGGGCATTGTTGTATCGCACGTGCATAGCGTGAAGAAAATGACGGTTGAAGGTTACTTTCGCGATGCCGGATTGGAGAAGTGGGCTAGGTCCTTTTGCAAGACATCCCGGTTCGAACAATTATGTTCCAACCATGCGGAGTCCATTAACTCATGCTTTCTGGATGCACGGAATGGCAAACCTCTTCAATTATTCGCTTTCGCGTGCGACACAGTGGCTCAATGGTTCATATTAAGAAATATGGAATTGGAGAAAATGGGAAGGATGTATCTGACTAAGCTGCGGGAAGAAAAAATGTTGGAGAATTGGGTCAAATCTCGAGGACTGCATGTACGTCCCATCACATGCACAGAGTACGAAGTCAGAGACCGTGACCTGAAATGTCACGTGGTGGATTTTAGCCCTGGAAATGTCGTTGGGAGCTGCACGTGTGGCGAATACCAACAGATGTGGTTCCCATGCGTACATGCTTGTGCATGTGCATCGCAACTTAGGAAGCTGGGCCATTACGACGTGCAACACGACATGGAGGTCATGTACAATCATACTAGCAGGTACTACTCAAGAGAATACTTCAAGGAGGCCTATAGCGGAACGGTTTATACTGCTCCCAACCACACACAGTGGGACAGAGAAGAGTATAAGAGCACTCCGGCCATTGCCTCCGAAGAAATTGGTGACACCAGGGAGGGACCAGGAGACCAGATTCAAGTCCACGACTGAAAAAATATTTAAAAATCGTGGAGGTAAGGGTTCATACCGATGCAGCAAGTGCGGTCGACTAGGACACTCAGTAAGAACTTGCACTTATGAACCTCAATAATCGACAGTCGTTGTTTGTAATCGACAGTCCTTGTTTGTAATCGACAGTCGTTGTTTGTAATCGATAGTCGTTGTTTGTAATCGACAGTCCTTGTTTGTAATCGACAGTCGTTGTTTGTAATCGATAGTCGTTGTTTGTAATCGATAGTCGTTGTTTGTAATCGATAGTCGTTGTTTGTAATCGATAGTCGTTGTTTGTAAAATTAAAGTACAGTAATCTAACTTTAAATTACTAAAATACATATCATTGGAAAAAAACAAAAGTTTCATTAAATTACTAAAATACATATCATTGGAAGCTTGTTTTGTCCACTCTCACACCCTTTCCAGTGACAATAGGGAAGTGAAAAGCGACCATCCATATCAAAGTACAGTAATCTAACTTCTTTCTCAGTACTATGTCTTCCACACATATCCAACCCCTAATCGGATTTGACTGAATTAAGCACTCGATCATTTGAAGTACATACCAGGCTGTCATATACCTTTTTTGGGTCACAAACCTCTTCTCTCTTGTCTTCAACAGATGTCTTTTCTCCAATTTATCCACTTCCAACAATTCAGGCCTCGCTCTACAGCCACCGAAGTCCTTCAGAAGCTTGGGGAAATCCGTGAGAAGACGCTCAAATTCCCATTGCTTGAACCCTGAGTACTGATGCGGATCGTACACTTGCAACACCATGTCTTTCACTTCAATGTAAATGACAATCCAATGCCCTGGACCTTTAGCCGTTCTCTTTGTAAACCATGGCATGAACCACCTACTAGCCTTGGCGAGCTCAGTTCCCCGATAGGGCTGATTTCCTGCAAAATATGGGGCCACTTTGTCCTTCAGCTCGGCATAAGTGAGTGCCGGATTCATGAACGCATGATACCAACCGTAGTCAGTAATGACCGTGTCCGTTCTAGCTTCACGCACTTTCTTGGAATACATGCGCCTAATCACATACGTCAGCTCGTCCATATGAGACCAAAGGATAGTAGAATATTCTGCTTTAAGGTACTTGAAGAATTCTCTCCCAAGTATATTAATTCCATAATATATACCTGCCCACTCCTCTTCAGGATCATATTACCACGCTTCGAAGGCTTTTACTAGAGGTGGTTTTGGTTGCATCATGAGGTTGAACGTTGGCATTCCGGTAGACGCACTGTATAAAAACTTCACAGGGTGAATTCCTTCTTTAGCAAGTGCAGCCGCATACTTGGTTCTCCCCCACTCAATTCTTGCGCGATCACGCCGCCACTTCACTGCCACACCACCTTCTCGAACAATAAACAACTTATCACGAGCATGTATCTTGTCATACAAACCTAGCTTATCATAACTGTACGTTGACTGAGGAGTCCAACACTCTTCTTGGTCTGTATGCTCTGGAGCCTCGAAGTACGGTATCCAATCTTCCGGTACATGTAACTTCAATTTTGGCAACACTACTTCTACATCTTCTTCTACACCTCCTTCTTTGCCTCCTTCTTCTTCTCCTCCTTCTCCTGCAAGGGTTGAGTAATCTTCATCAAACCAACTTTCTAGTTCACGATCACTCAGATCTTCCACTGCTTGCTGGGATGGCCCTGCTGGCTCGGATCCCCCTGCTTGCTGGGATGGCCCTGCTTGCTCGGATCCCCCTGCTTGCTGGGATGGCCCTGCTTGCTCGGATCCCCCTGCTTGCTGGGATGGCCCTGCTTGCTCGGATCCCCCTGCTTGCTGGGATGGCCTTGTTTGCTCGGATCCCCCTGCTTGCTCGGATCTCCCGGCTGGCTCGGATCCCCCTGCTTCTTCGACCCTTGACGGGGCTGAACCCCTAGCTCTTTCAGCTCCCGGTGCAGGCACAATTTGATTGGATTCATCTTCTTGTGGCTCGAATCCCCCTGATCCTGTCTGCTCTGTTGCTGCATGCTCGATTGACTCGGGTTGGCTGGATCTACGGGTAGCTCCGAGCTCTGCATACTAACAAGAATATTACATTAAAATTAGGAACATGTAAAAATTAAAAACGTACTTAATTGACTACAAATCATACTTGTAAGTATACCTGTCCGGGAGTTCCAACATTCTGAGTTCGTGTCTCACCCGGCATTCTTTTTGTTGCCACCTTCCACACTTCCGTCAGCATAGTTCCCGAAACGTTTGCCATTTTCCCAATTTTGTCCAACTTCTCCGTATTGATGGACTGATTGTACGCGGCTGTCTTCAATAATGCGGTCGCTTGCTGGTTAGACAACGATCGCAATTCTCTGATTTCCTGCTCCACACTGTCTAATCGTTCGCCAAACTTGTCGACTTTGTCGTTCACTGTCTTGAACTCCCCCCGGACCAGGGAAAACAAATCTTGCTTGAACGATTCCAAGTCCCCAATCTGAACGGAAGCTCTAGGGACCTCAGGTGCAGGAGTTGCATCATTTTGCTGGTCAGGCACTTCCGCAGGGGGGATAGAGGCTTCTCTAATTTGTTCTGTTCCCCCTTGTTCTTCTTCTGATTCATCGATGAGAAGAGTCTTCGGCTTCTTCCTCGTCGGACTAGCATCACTGGTTTGGGGTACATTCTTCTTCTTCCTTTGTGGGCCAACCGCAGCGACATTCTTGCCCTTCTTCTTCCGCTTCTTACTAGCCTCCACATCAACACCACCTTCTTCCGCTTCAACGTTATCTTCTTCCGCTTCAACATCATCTTCCGTCTGTACCTTACCAAAGTTGTAGGAAGGTTCGAAAGCACGATTCTCATGTTGATCATCCAATATTATAGTCTTTTCTTGAAAGACCGTGCTCCACCGTGGGAAAAGAGGCCTGCCAGGGTTACTACGCTGGTGCTCAATGAAGCTTTGCCAGTAGGGCTCCGTCTTCTCTTCCTCCGTTGGCAAAAGAGTTGGATATACTTTCTTTACAGATTTCCAATAAGCGGAGGCTTCTTCCAAGGTTGCATTGCAATTTCTCCACTCCCAGTTATTCAACCTCGGTCGTATCGGTGCACCTTCCTTCTTCTTGGCCACATTGTCACCGAGCTCCGGTATGGCCTCGCAAATCCATGCCAGAAAGATGTGTGGGAAGCAATGCATGTTATACTTCCTGCGGCGTTCGGGATCAAAATTGCAGTTCCAAACCTCTGTCCTCACTTGTTCAAGGGAATCTTTCCACAAATAGCTCCCCCATGCGAAACTGTTAGCCCAATCGAGATCCGAGAACAACCCAAATGCATCCATGGACATCTCATACTTAGAGCTTTTCGTGTACACCAGCCTACCCATTATGCAAGCCATCGCCAACTTAGCATAATCAGTGAGTTTATCAGGGCTCAAGTCCTTTTCTTCTTGCAGCTTCTTCAGTGCATCTTCAACCTTACTGATTTTGATGTTAGTTCCCATCTTGTGGTTTTTGAGGTACTTCTTAGCCCAACCATATTCAATGATTTTCTCACCTAACCCCTCGATTTTCCCGATTCTCAACCCCGACACCAAGCAAAACTCCTGCAATCCAAAACGAACCGGCATGTTGTTTACGTTGAACCACAACTCAGTGTCTTCTTTGTCCGAGTTGATCTTCGCATGCTGAACAAGATTTACTATCTGCCCCGGATAGTTGAACGGGCCACCATTAAGTTGCAACAAGAACTTCAACTGCGGGAGCCTAGTCTGTATCACTGCCCGTACCTCCGCACTAAGGAATTTCATAGTCTGCTCATAGTATTTCATATGGCACCTCGTAGTGATGTTCCCTCTTTCAATCAACTTCTTACACAAGGGTAGCGGTACGTCTCCTCCCAAATATTGAGCCAAGTCCGAAACCTTAAGTAACTGAACCTACATTATAAAACACAAATCGGTAAAATAACTATCATACATAAGTTAGTGAGTTTTAATATAAGTTATAAACTGTGTAGGTAAGTTATCAATGTTAATGTAAGTTATAAACTTTGTATCTAACTTATTAATCATTTTAAGCTAATGATTTCAATTTATAGCTAATCTAAGTTATAAACTGTCTTGTTAATGTTTTGGTGTCAATCCTAAGAGTTCAGCAGTTCTTGTTAAAAAAAAGTGTTCAGGGTGTGTTCAATCTAGCATGCAGTGTTGAACAAGTCAAAATTTTTTGTCAAAGTGTTCAGTAGTTCTGTATAACACGGACGATATAAGAAAAAATACACAGACGATACGGGAAAGGCACGGACGACCGAGAGGCCATTCACAGAGACGAACTCTGGCAAGGTCGTCTGCGTTTATCTAGGATCGTCGGCGTTTATATAGGATCGTCTGGTGCTACACCGGATCGTCTGGACAAGGTCGTCTCGGTAAAAATAATTTCAACCGAGAAGACCATGCCAGACGATCCGGTCTAACACCAGACGATCCGGTTTAAACGCAGACGATCCGGTTTAAACGCGGACGATCCGGTCCAGACTAGATCGTCTCGTAAAAATGCCATAGGCAGGTGTTTCGTCTCCTATCCACAAAAACTAGATCTAAGATCGTCACAACACATTCAACCCAGATCGTCCAAGTTTTAACAAACAGAAACATGAATCATACTTGATTTATATGAAACAACAAATCAAACACAAACTAAAATTCAAACTAAAATTCTAACCTTATCAACCCCGACAAGAATTGTGGGAATTGGGCGGTTGAGGATGCCGATAGTCCCGGCGGTGGGGTGGATAACAATGGCCTGAGTTTGATCAACACCGGCAGGGAGTGAGCCGGAGACGGTGGCAGCCATGGACGGCGATGATGAAGAGGAGGGAGCAGTTGTGGAGGACGACGCCATGGAGGGAGGAAGAGAGAGCAAGGGTCGGTTTTTCGCAATTGCAGAGAGAGAGAGAGTGCAGAGTGATTGTGATGGGTTGGGAGTTGGAAAAGATAAAAGTAACCGTAGGTTTTTTTTTTTATTAATAAAATCTGTTTAAAGTTCAAAATTGTGTTTATTTTTTTGGTTAAACCCTAATCATAAAGGACCCCACCATCACTTATACTCCACCGGGTAGATTGGAAAGACCAAGTTCGTAGGCGGTTTAAAGACCAATTTTCTCCCAATTGTCCCCTGTATGTACACTTCTAACTGATAGTGGACGACAGCAAATCAATCAATCAGAGAGAGAGAGATAGATCGATGGAGACGATAGAGCACAAGAGTGTGGCTGCCAACGGCATAAACATCCACATAGCAGAGAAGGGTCAAGGCCCATTAGTCCTCCTCCTCCACGGCTTCCCCGAGCTCTGGTACTCCTGGCGACACCAAATCCTCTACTTGGCCGCCCACGGCTACCGCGCCGTCGCCCCAGACCTCCGCGGCTTCGGCGACACCACCGGCGTGGACCTCACAGACGCCTCAAAGTTCACCGTCCTCCATGTCGTCGGCGACCTCATCGCCCTCCTAGACGCCATCGCATCCGATGAAGGCAAGGTGTTTGTCGTTGGTCATGACTGGGGGGCTTACATAGCCTGGCACTTGTGCCTTATGAGGCCGGACAGAGTGAAGGCTTTGGTGAATTTGAGTGTACATTTCCTTCCGAGGAATCCGGAGCTCAAGACTGTGGAGATGTTTCGAACCCTCTTTGGGGATGACCATTACATTGTCAGGTTTCAGGTATTTTCCCCTTCTTAATTAGTTTCCTTCTTCATCATAATCATCTCTCAATTCCATTGATGAAGCCATTGTTTACTTGCTCTATTAATTTGTTGGGTAATTTTCCGAGGACTAGTTGGCACTTTGGCAGTCGGTGAGGTTAGTTAGTTTAGAGCATCTCCAATAGGTTATTTATATGGCAGTTATCTTCAAAATATAAATAAGATGGAAAAAATATTGTTTCCAATAGCCTCTCTACTACGCTCTTTATTTTAGCGGATAGTTATCCTGCTCACTACTTTTAACGAGCCGGATAAATAACTTCATATTTTGTTTACCCATGTTCTTAGCGGTTATGTCATGAATTTCTTAAAATTCTCATACAAAAAATATTGAGAATGTGCCACGTGTTATTTAGCTAATCATTTAACTAACACTGTTGGAGCACTAACTAAAATTTTACAATATTTAAAATAGAAATGTTAAATTTCATCAAATTATAAATAACTTTTAACTATTACTACTGGAGATGGGTATTATTACAAATTTGATACATTTGATTCAAACATAGATTACTCAAATGGGTATCTTGTGTCTGCATATCGCATTGTCTAACATAACATGTTTCATTCAACAACATCATCAAGGTGCCTGGTGAAATAGAAGCTAAATTTGCCCCGCTTGGAGTTAGACAAGTAGTCAAGTATTTCCTCACTTACCGAGATACTGCCCCAATCCGTTTCCCTAAAGGCAAAGGATTGGGCGACGATAATACTCCCCTTATCATGCCTTCTTGGTTGTCAGAAGAAGATCTAGACTACTTTGCAAGCAAATTCGAGAAGAATGGCTTCACTGGAGGAATTAACTATTACCGAGCTTTTGATCTGTAAGCCAACAACCATTCTCATGCCCCAGTTATATGCCATTCTTATTTCCCTAACTTTTCGGAGAAAAAAAAAACCATTTTTTTTCAGGAATTGGGAACTCACGGCTCCGTGGACCGAGTGCCAGGTAAAAGTTCCCGTGAAGTTCATTGTGGGTGATCTGGACTTGGTGTATAATATCCCTGGCGTGAAGGAGTTCATACACGGAGGTGGTTTCCAAAAATATGTGCCCCAGTTGGAGGATATCGTAATCATGGAAGGTGTAGCTCACTTCATCAACCAAGAGAAACCGGATGAGATCAGCAAGCACATTCATGAGTTCATCAACAAGTTCTGAGTTCATAGCCTCTGCTTATGTTGTAATATGAAGCAATCAATAAATTATCACTCTTGTGACACAAACTCGTGGTTTACACCCGCCCAACTAGCTAATTCTCTACCTGAAACGCATGGAGTTTCTCGTCTTCTCAACTTTGCCTTTTGCTGTCTTGGTTCGGTTATATGTATCAGCTCATACATTTACTGCTTGTCATTTGTGTGTTCAAAGGTACAATAATGAAATGTAATTTGTGTCTTTGTGTCACACGGGAGGGATGAGTGGTTGTGATCTTCTTGTGAATTTGGAAGAATTTGGTGTGAATGGAGTTAGGCTCAAGGAGCCTATACCTTTTGTAAGTCACATGCCTTATGGACTTAGGAAATTCTTGCATCCTCAAGTCCTTGTATACGTCATAGGTCTTAGCAGATCAGTGAACCTCATGGTATGTTCAAGAGCATCTCCATTTACATCATCGAACTTGTCCCATTTTGGAGCTTCGTAGCGTGCATGGTTACACATCTGATAGACCTCCATTGGGATGGGAGGAATGCACCATGTGCTTGGCATAATGCTGTTGTTAATGCCCTGGCTGGCCACGAAGCTCTCCAGCCTTTGCCCGACTGCAGTCATAGTAGGTGTGGGTGCTGCAACCGGTGCAGTCCTCGTCTCATCTCCTGCAAGTGACTCAGGGTTTGCCAAAGGGTCAGATAGCGTAGGATTTTGGTCAGGAGTGGGGCTCAAAGTTGCTCCAGGGACATGAATTGCAGAGAATGAATTCCTCCTGATTGCGGCTGGTGAAGTTTGAGAATTACCAGGGACATTCTTAGGTTGTGCAACATGTCTATGAGGTAGTTGAGGTGGAAAATTTGACAAGTTCAAGGCAATCTGAACCGCTGAAATTTCCCTGGCCAGTGCCTTATTTCTCTGTGTGTTTGTGGCAGCCATATTGTGAAGAACTGCTTCATTTGGGTCATTCGGGTTTGCATGGTGGCTGCCAATGCTTGTACAACCACGTTGTAGGATCAACAATAATTGATTGTTGGTGATTCGTAAGTCGAGGGTTGTTAGGCTGGTTAACCAGCAGCGTTGAGGGAGTTTACCTGTTGTTGGGAGAGGTGTTCACAATCTCACCATCAATTATTCGAGACATGATCAAATCACTTGATGATTGTTGATGCTTCACCTCGGGTTCACTAAATGTGACAAGATTTTGATGATTTGGATGATGACATGTGTTCTTGGGTTAAAGCTAATACAATATCAATGATCCAAATGTAGCAACATAAAGAGAAAAATGATGGTGGGGACTGGAAATAAGCAATGCATGTCACAAAAGAAAGAGAGACAACTTGTTGGTCATATGATCGTAATGAATCCGAAGAACCTCTATGAAGAGGATGGCTTCCCTATACATGCAAAACCAATAGTAACATTCATGGGGGGGAAGGGGGGGGGGGTTTATGACGTTAATCGCACCCCCATTAAATGGTCTAAGCGGAGATCTAGGGAGGTCATTACCATTGATGCCGGAAATGCTTATACATGGTTGAACAAGTATTCTCTATGACATACATGGGTCGCAGATGGGACTAAAACCACATGGGACGAGTTTTATTCCAGCCCCAAACCACTTTGGTCATCTAGTTCCCGTGCGAGCCACAATATGTGAAGGGACCCTATCTCCATGTCCCTGCATGTTGACATGGCATGATCTGATTTGTGTGTATAATTGCAAGGTAGCTATATGCGTGCTACTGATATGTAAACATGGTTGCGGACTAGGATTTTGTTTTGGACTATCTACACTCTCTTAATAAAAGAAAGTGTGGAAAAGGCTTCCACATCATATCCTCTGCCTCCTAGGTAGCTTCTTTAGCTGTCTGGTTTTGCCCAAAACAATTTCACTAACTTCACTTTCGTGGTTCTCGTATCCCGTGTCTTGCGATCTAGGTTCTGTATTGGTCTGATCTGAAAGGTCAAATCCAACAATTCCAATTAGTGCCTGTATCTATCATTTTTTCAATTTAATTAGATAAATAGTGTAACACCGCCATCCTAGAGTACAGGAGAGTTACACTTAGATTTCCAAGACTCTACGGAGATGTCATCCGCTACGCACGGAAGTGCTCGGCAAGGAGATTAACCCTAACTGTTACGAGATAGAATTACAAGAAACTAAAATTTAAAAGAAACTTACTATTATCGCTTGTAAATACTTGTGTGATAATCTTCTCAATGATAACCTATCTCCCGAACCCACGCGTACTCACCGACCAAAGTATGGAAGGCAGTATGTCACAACATCAGTTTATAATAACCAAACTAGAATTCATAATGAAATATATATATATATATATATACATATATACATATTTGAAACATATAACATGTGCTTATAAAACGTATGTCCCAGTAACTTAACCCACATCATATAGCAATAAATTGTTGTACCAGTAGTTCAGGTTATCCGTTCAAACCAGTTATGACAATTCCATATTTAGTTCCTCATTGTTCCAGTTATTCTATGTTATAATATTTTTCATAACTTCTGGTATGAAAAACACTTTTTACGCATATAAAATGCGTTTGTTTAATAAACCCTCATGGACTAAGAACATATCTGGATGCTCCGCTTATATCGATGATAAGCGTATAAATAACAAAATTACCAACAAAAAGTATAATGCGTAAATAAGACAAAAAATAAAAATAAGACCACCTCATTAGGAGGTTGATCATGATCAATTTTAGTCATCTCTTATGGAGATTATTATTTTTATATATATATTTTTATAACTTCGGGTTATAAAATTTATAAGTCATAACTGCAGGTTATGAGTGATTGTATGTAATTTGTTACTTCCAGAACAAACTACATGGCTGGACATGAATGTCTATAGCCAATACGAAACCTCTTCCGGAGATTCGTCTTTATCCATAATAATGAAATGCAAAAGATTAAAGTGCATAAAAATAAAATAAATTAAAGAACAAGGAACGCTACCTCTTCAGGAGGCTTCATAATAACAAGTTTTTTTTTAGGTGTTTTAGACATCTCTTCTGGATATCTAGCATGACTTCAGGTCATACAAAAAAAAAATTGATTCCGTAACTTCAGGTTATGATCAATCCTAATAATAAAAATTGTTGTAACTTCCGGTTACGAAACATGACCTCTTCAGGAGGTTCAAATAATTACGATAATTATAAACATCTCTTCTGGAGATGTATAAATAATTTACTACGACTTCAGGTCTTAAAACAGTATTGTCGTAATTCAAATTACGATCCAAACATCTTGTAATTCATAACTTCAGGTGTGAAAAACAATTTTTTTTTATGTATATCAAATGTCTTACCCCAGTTTGTGGCTCAAAATGCAGGTCGCTATCACTGTTAATCAAATTTCAGGTTTGATAATAGCATATGAAATACATAGGTTGTTTGATATGCAAATCGAACAAATGGTCCTAAGCATAAATATTTGGTGTGTTTTACAAAGTCTGGTTATAAAACATGTCCCAACAATTATTACTGCAATCATAAATTCGGGCATGAGAAGCAATTTAATAAGCATATCAAAATCAATGCATCGGCCAGAACCTTCAAAGATCACAAATCCATAGTCTTTGATCACTTTTTGTTAGTACTTGTATAGCTAGCAGAGGGGTTTGAAAAGCTATCACTATGGTCTGATTATATAATTGAAGACCTAAATAAAAAAAAAAAAATCATTAACTTGAGCCTGAAACAAATTGAGTGAACGAACCTTCGATCGACGGTGAACCGCATCTTTTATGTTACAGTGTTGAACCAAGCATGTATAAAACACAAGCTCCTTTTAACTTTAATTTTCTTGCTTTCAGAAAAAGCTCTGACCTCTCACTAGACTAGAGAGAGAAAGAGTCGGTGCGTGTTCATCTTCTCCGGCGGGTAACGCTGTTAGCGTTGCCCGTCGGGAGTTCTCGTCAATCTATCTTTTAGCTTAATGTTTCTCTCGATCTACAACCCGAAACTTTTATCCAAACCCAATTTTATATTTGTTTTTTTGGTTCTTACCGCCAAAGCTGCAGATCTCCTCACCCCTGAGATCTTTACTCTTATCGCGGTAATTGTTTTGGGTTAGTATGCGATGGTCTTTTCTGCAAAGGCACCGTGTAAGTTTAATCTTTCAGCCTCTCCCTCCTACGCCAAGCCTCTTATAGAGGAAGATTCAAGATGGGATTCCATATATGTTCCTGTGGGTTTTTGTGTTCTGTTCTATGCTGGGTGTTGCTCCATTCTCATCTTCCCTCAAGCTTGAAGCTTCAATTTTGAAGCCAAATCAAAACAGGGTCTTGTGTTTCCAAATAAACCTCAAAGCTATAAGCCTCTTTTTTAGGCCAAATCAAAACAGGTATTTTGTTTATGATTTTGATGTTGTTTTCCTAAGTTTTGGAGCTCATGCAATCTCTGGCCCGGCGTTGTTCACCTCTTCGCAAATAACCCACCACCACCGATGTTTAAACAACTCTCCGCCACCACTTCGCATACATCTGCCAGTTGCTGGGCTATTGCAAATTGGGATGCTCTTTTGGGTTGTTAGATCTTTTGGGTTGTCGTTTGAACATGTAGTTTGTGTTTGCTAGAATATTATCTAGGTTGGTTATGTGTGGACTGTTACATGTGCTCCGAGAAGCATCAATGACGGAGCAAACAAGGTGCAAAACAGGGAACTATCTCACCGTTGTTGGCATGGGGAATGACTTCCGCCACATCATCTTTGCTCAAATCGTGTCGTTTCTTGGCGACATCTGACCGGTAATTAAATGGAGGCGACGTCAGCGGATTCTCGCCAGTGTCAGGGTATCGGAAATTTTTGATCGGACCACGTTACGATTTCTTTTCCGGCCATCACAATCACCGCCCAGCCGCCCACCGCCAAGCCGCTCCACGTGTACCTTCGAAAACACAAATATCGCTGCGGCCAGTTGCAGGATATACGTGGATGTGTTGGGTTGTTCCTCCACTTTTGATCTTATCCTCACTTTTGGTCCACTGGTTGTGGGCTCTCATTTTAATGCGTGTTTTATTATTTTCTTTCTTTTGGGTTTTTGTTTTAATAATGTGTTGATTTGGGCTTTAGTCTTCTACAGGGTAGTATTTGCAGTCCTGTTTGTTTTCTTGTTTAGTGTTGTTAAGATCTGGATGTACTATATCTTAATGGTAATATATTTCTTACCTTTCACCAAAAAAAAAAAAAAAGCTCCTTTTAACTTTGTTTTCTCTACTCACATCCAGTCGTCACATAATATGAAGTAGGTCATACCTTTTTTTGTTTAGACAAATCGTTGAACTCTACGGCAACTTTAAACTCTCGCAGATGCGATCATGGATTCTATTTGTCGGTTGATCAGGAAGAGACTGATTAGGAGCACTATCGTGCTGATAACGTGTTGTTAAACGAGAATTGAGAGAGACAAGAAATAAAGAAAGACAATAGTGTAGGAGGGAGAGTATTGAGATGTGCATTATTCTCCAACTCTAAGCCTCCTTAGGCATTAGGTGGGCTTCTAGACCATAATATAATTATACAAAATACACCCAACTATGTGGTGGATATTCACATCAGTCCAAATACATATTTCATAACATTTAGATAGTTTTCCATGATATTGTAGAGTATGACAGAGTGGTATTTGTTGGTATTTGTTTTCAAACATTGTCGCAATTTAAAATTGAACATTTACTCTCCGTTCGTGAGATGCAAAATTATTTGTCTTTTTTTAGATTTTCGGAATTCAGGTGAGGTCAGATGACCTCTATGTACACTTCTAACTGATTGTGGACGACTGCGAATCAATCAATCAGAGAGAGAGATAGATCGATGGAGACGATAGAGCACAAGAGTGTGGCTGCCAACGGCATAAACATCCACATAGCAGAGAAGGGTCAAGGCCCATTAGTCCTCCTCCTCCACGGCTTCCCCGAGCTCTGGTACTCCTGGCGACACCAAATCCTCTACTTGGCCGCCCACGGCTACCGCGCCGTCGCCCCAGACCTCCGCGGCTTCGGCGACACCACCACCGGTGACGCCCTGAACCTCACAGACGCCTCCAAGTTCACCGTCCTCCATGTCGTCGGCGACCTCATCGCCCTCCTCGACGCCATCGCAGCCGATGAAGGCAAGGTGTTTGTCGTTGGTCATGACTGGGGGGCTTACATAGCCTGGCACTTGTGCCTTTTGAGGCCGGACAGAGTGAAGGCTTTGGTGAATTTGAGTGTACATTTCCTCCCGAGGAATCCGGAGGTCAAGACTGTGGAGATGTTTCGAACCCTCTTTGGGGATGACCATTACATTGTCAGGTTTCAGGTATATTCCCCTTCTTAATTAGTTTCTTTCTTCATCATAATCATCTCAATTCCATTGATGAAGCCATTGTTTACTTGATGTATTTGTTGGGTTTCCATTCTCTAATACTGTAGATTCTAAGGCGAATACACAATTTTGTTACACAGATTTTTTTTTTTTAAAAGAACACAATCTGATGAATAAACTTTAGAAGCGTGAGTTATTGTTTAATTTTAATATGGCCTTGCTTTTTAATAGAAGCGGGTTATGTCACCCTACCTACCTGGTAGGTTCTTTCAATTTTTTTAAATATGGGCTAAAAAGAAATTCAGTAGACAAAATCAAGGGTAAAATTACAGTACTTAAAAGTTGAGTGGGGTTACCCCATATCTCGATACTAGGGCTGGCCATCAGCCCAGTGACACGTCCAGCCCGCCCAATCCAACTCGAGATTTTACGGGCTTGGGTTCAACAAATTCCAGCTGTCATGGGCTTGGGCATGAAATTTGAGCCCGCCCAACAAATGGGTTGGGCTCGGGTCATGTAACTTCGTTCCAAGCCTGGCACGGCCTGAACTCACTATTACAGCTATTAGTGATATGTACATATACCTGAATATGCATACCTATGTACTTATCTATATAAGTGTATTCTATAAATTGCATTTTAAATATGATATGTTAAAATAAAAAAATAGAAAACATAGAAAAATTGTTGAAAACTGTCAAAGTCGCCCAATGTTGTGATTGATATATTCTCGTAAAGTAATATTAAATGTCGTATAATTATTTGTTTAAATTATTAATTTTATTTTTAAATTAAATAAAAATAAACTTTTGGCCAGTAAATTTGGTTGGGTTTAGATTTTTCTAGAATGATACAAGTTTGGGCTCGAGTCTCGGCCCGATCAGCAGGCTGTTTTGGGCTTGGGTTCACCCCTTTAGGCACTCAGTCTGGTTCGGCCCAACCCAGCCCAGCCCGGCCTTCGGCCAAGCCTACTCGCTAGTCGCTACCTTGGTCCGTCCATGGGCTCAAAAAAAATTTACATCCATATTGGTGTTTTCAGTTGAAAATCTAAAAAATCACTAGAAATTATCTGAACTTTCTGAAATCCCTGAAAACAGTTTGGTACATGCTGGAAAATTCTGCACAACCGGAGACTAAAAGTCTGCCGCTTTAGTTAAAAACATCACGATCCGAACCCTGGCAGATGCCTAACAAGTGATTGCATCCATCCCACCTTAAGTTTCATCTAATGAATATTCCACTAGAGAATATTTATCCAGCTGAGCAAAGTTTATAACTTAACAGAATTCTGCTTTTGCTAAGACCTGTAAACATAAAATCTCAGTAACTTAAATAGCAGTTACTACTACTATACTTAGCTTAAATATAGGGCATGATTCAAAGTTTATTGTTAAGAGGAACTTAAAAGCGTTTATGTACGCTCCTTGCCCTTGCTGTCATTACCCAAGTAAGTTCTGACAATTTCCAATGACCACGACTGCAGAAGTGTAGTATAATTTGTGTTTATACAGCAAGGATATACTAGTAAACAATTATCCGATGACTAGTTGGCACTTGAAAGTTCGGTGAGGTTAATTAATTTAGTGATTTGATGCATTTGTTTCCCAAACATAGATTACTCAAATGGGTTCCTTCTCTCTACATCTGTGAACTCGCGGATCGCATTGTCTAACATAACATGTTTCATTCAACAACGTCATCAAGGTCCCTGGTGAAATAGAAGCTGAGTTTGCCCCACTTGGAGTTAGACAAGTAGTCAAGTATTTCCTCACTTACCGAGATCCTGCACCAATCCTTTTCCCTAAAGGCAAAGGATTGGGCAACGATTATACTCCCCTTATCATGCCTTCTTGGCTGTCAGAAGAAGATCTTGACTACTTCGCCAGCAAATTCGAGAAGAATGGCTTCACTGGAGGAATTAACTATTACCGAGCTTTTGATCTGTAAGCCAACAACCATTCTCGTGCCCCATCTATATATCATTCATGTTTCACTAACTTCTTTGAAAAGCAACTATTTTTTCTCCAGGAATTGGGAACTCACGGCTCCATGGACGGAGTGCCAGGTAGAAGTTCCTGTGAAATTCGTCGTGGGTGATCTGGACTTGGTGTATAATATCCCTGGCGTGAAGGAGTTCATACATGGTGGTGGTTTCCAAAAATATGTGCCCCAGTTGGAGGAAGTTGTAATCATGGAAGGTGTAGCTCACTTCATCAACCAAGAGAAACCCGATGAGATCAGCAAGCACATTCATGAGTTCATCAACAAGTTCTGAATTCATAGCCTCTGCTTATGTTGTAATATGAAGCAATCTATAAATTATCACTGTTTTGTGACACAAACTTGTGGTTTTCACCCGCCCAACTAGCTAATTCTCTACCTGAAACACATGGAGTTTCTCTGTCTTCTCAACTTTGCCTTTTGCTGTCTTGGTTCGGTTATATGTATCAGCTCATACGTTAAAGTTTTAAAGGTTTAACCGCACATTTTTTTTATAATGTAAAATTTATAATTATAATTTTTACATACATGTTTTTTTTACATGTGTGATAAAATAAATTAAGCTACAACTTGAAAGCTTATTATCAAATTACCCAACAGTAACATTAATTAGCCAACTAACTAAACAATAAAAAAACTAAAGAATAACATTAAAAAAAAAAAAAAAAAAAGCTGAACAATAGCATTAGTTAAATTAGTCTCAATCTTAAAAAATAAATCACTTGTATCTTCAAAGAAATTGCAACCAACAATTTTCTCTTTTTTAGATGATGCTGAAATGCTTATACATGGTTCAACAAGTATTCTCTATAACATACATGGGTCGCAAATGGGACTAAAACCACCTGGGACGAGCCTTATTCCAGCCCCAAACCACTTGATCATCTAGTTCCCGTGCGAGCTATAATATGTGAAGGGACCCTATCTCGATTTCCCTGCATGTTGACATGGCATGATCTGATTTGTGTGTAGAACTGCAAGGTAGCTATATGCGTGCTACTGATAGGTGAACGTGGTTGCGGACTAGGATTTTGTTTTGGACTATCTACACTCACTTAATAAAAGAAAGTGTGGAAAAGGCTTTCGCATCAGATCTTCTGCCTCCCAGGTAGCTTCTTTAGTTGTCTGGTTTTGCCCACAACAATTTCACTAACTCCACTTTCGTGGTTCTCGTATCCCGTGTCTTGTGATCTAGGTTTTGTATTGGTCTCATCTGAAAGGTCAAATCCAACCATTCCAATTAGTGCCTGGATCTATCATTTTTTTTCAATTTAATTAGATAAATAGTGTAACACCACCATCCTAGAGTACAGGAGAATTACACTTAGACTTCCCAGACTCTACGGAGATGTCCTCTGCTACGCACGGAAGTGCTCTGCAAGGAGATTAACCCTAACTACTACAAGATAGAATTACAAGAAACTAAAATTTAAAAGAAACTTACTATTATCGCTTGTAAATACTTGTGTGATAATCCTCTAAATGATAACCTATCTCCCGAAGCCACGCGTACTCACCGGCCAAGTATGGAAGGCAGTATGTCACAACATCAGTTTATGATAACCAAAATAGAATTCATAATGAAATAGATATAAACATATTTGAAACATATAACATGTGCTTCTAAAACGTATGTCCCAGTAAGTTGACCCACATCACATAGCAAGAGATTGCTGTACTAGTAGTTAAGATTATCCATTCAAACCAGTTATGACAATTCCATATTTAGTTCCCCATTGCTGTACTAGCCATGAATCCACCAAGACAAACTCGACCTTAAGTGTGCACCCCCTACTGGATCGTCAGTCGAGAGGTTAGTACTAGTTGCCTACCAGTAGGGAGCTAGCAATGTACCGACTGAGCCCGTAGGCCATGAATATAAAGCCCGAAGAATGGGTCCCATAATTGTGTTAAGCCCGTAGACCAGGTCCCATAAATGTATCAAGCCCGTAATCCGGGTCCCATGATATTTGACCATAAAGAGGTCTAGGGTAAAGGAATCAGCTCTTAAATAAGTATTCTCAAATGATTATGAACAGTACTCATACTTACCCGATTCATGTGCCTACAAATGTATAGATGTTCATGATCAGCCTTTTTGTTATACCACGATTTCTGTATCTCTTACGTGTAGAGACATGCATACATCCATTCTAGTATTCTTCACTAGTAAATAAGCATTCATATGCTTACCTGATAGCATGCCAAGTGCTCCTGACGAGCGACGTTGATTCTCTATCCAGATAATCTCTACATATACAAGTGTATAAATACTTACGAGTATGCTTCCTCACTAGTGAGACAAATGCTTATGTAGTATCGTCCTAGCTGTCTAGCCCAAAATGACTATTTTGCCCCTGAAGTCTCAGTCTTATCAGACTAGTCCCTTACTATTCCGGAACCCCTTAGCTATGCCCGACTGGCCAATCTCAAGAGTTACAAAGTCTCCAAGTTGTCTACTTAAGAGCTTCTCTCAAGTTTTTACTATTTACACTCAAGTCCCAGAAGTTTGTATAAATTACATTTTAGTCCCTGATCAAGCCTGGACTCATCAAATAAGTCAAATTATGCTCAATAGTATGAAATCACAATTTTAACACCCTCAGGTAGTCACAGAGTTAAAAACTATAACTTTTAGTTATTTATACTTAGGCCCCTAAAGTTTAGCAATAATTGCAGAAGTTTACTTGGACATTATAACCCAGAATAGCCTATTAGGACTCCAATTATCCATATAGGACATGTTGATACCTCCAAGACATCATTTTAGTCTTAATGCATTTTTTTGTGAAATTACCATTTTACCCCTATTATACAATTGGGTCAATTCATGGTTTTCTCAGGAGATCAACCTAGTGAAATTTGACAGGTGGATTGAGAAATACATGGTGAGAAAATTTTCTCAAGGATGTGAAGACTAGAAACGCCATCTTGACTGACAAATTGGAAGTCAACACTTGAGACAAATCAGCACATATAGCCAACTTTGAAACCAGATTATGATCAATTGAAGAAGAGTTTGGAAAATGATTTTGTAGCTAGTTGACCAAAGACTCCATAACATATTTAGGATCTAAGAGAATCCAAATATTCAAGGAGATATTACAGATCAAAGTTTGACACATTCAAGCTAGGTTCTATACTTGGCCAATTTTACAGGTTGGGTATTTTTCTACTATTTCACAGCCACTTTGTTTCAAAATTTAAAGCTCCCGAAGATGAAATTGAAAGAAGAGAACAACCTGAACTTGTAAATGTATCTATCAAGAGTACACATGGCCAAGAATCTGTCAAAATTAATTCTTGATGAGAGAGAAACAAAAGCTCAAAGAAGAAGTAATATGTCAGGAGTTAGCTCTTTCAACTGATACCCAAATACAACCACTTTGCAAGGATTTTAAAGTCACGTAGAGAGATGCTTGTGGGAGATAATCACTTATAATTTGTAGAGGGGTACTATGTGAGTCCATAGAGCTCTATTTCAGCTCAATTTGTTAGGTATACAGAGAGAAATAAGACCTGGAACTAAGACATTTAAACCCAACTCAAGAACACATGAACAAGGCTGCTCACATGGCCTAACTTTAGCCCAAATTACAGTCAGCTTAAAGAGGATTTCAGAGGGTGATTTGATGCACAAAATACAGCTGAGAGTTCCAGGAGTTCACAACTACACGATCAAACCGAACCATAATCCAAACATGAAATTAGAGGTCGACTAATAGGAGGTGAAATCTCACTGAAAAATTGCAAAAGCAGTGAATCAAAAACCACTCATTTCGACTTATGGGCATGATTTGATGATTTAGATACATTCACTATCCTCCTAGGATCACATTGCAACAAGAAGTATTGAAATTTTTAATTCAAACCCTTTGTACTAATAAGGTGTAAAAACTTAAGGGGAGTTTTAATATGAAGATGATGAAAGAAAGAAGTTTGTTAGAAGGAGTTGTTCAAATCTCCACAGCTTTGAAGCTTTCAGTTATTACATTCTTGCTAACAATTTTTATTTTGCAGGACTTATACTTGATTGGTTTGAAAGCTTAAGTCTATATTAATATTGTCTAACAAATATTCTTGAACTTTTATAATGTGCTAATATTGCTAGATAAGTTTGCAAGATGATATAGCTTAAGAAATAACTCAGTTGTTGGCGAAGTCTTTGAAAGGCATCCAAAGTTCCAAATCTTTGGAGGTTGCCTTTGGACTTATGGCTGTGACATTTTGGCTAGCAGTTTCTAATTGCAGAGTGTTATATAAAGCTATATGCTTCATCATTGATCTATTCTAGGTTATTTTCTTAATATTGATTAGTATTTTGGCATAGTTATTTATTGATTATACTCAGAATATAGCTATGCATATTGGTTTAAATGGCCGGCCAAACAGGACACTATATTTATGCTATTTTCTCTGGATTGGATTTGATCTTGTGATTGAGTTTTGCAGGGATGTTCGCTGGTCAAACCTGCATAAAAAAATCAAATAAACTATTCAAACATAGCTGTTGGAAGAAGTTGTTATTGAGGATTTGTAGGAAGTTTGTTTCCTAAAATCTCTCAAGTTTGCAAAGAGAGAGATTGATGCATAGAGAAAATGAAGAGTAAACATTCGGGAGAGATCATCAATAAACTCTTCACTTATTCAAGGTGTTGACTCAAAGACTTCTAAGTTTGTTTTGAGAAGTAACTGTTTTGAGTGATGAAAGACAAAGACAAAATATTTATGAGGCTCCAAGACCTTGAGATACTGATCAGAGCTTCATAGCCTTGAGAGTAATTTTATTATGCTGAATGCTCTAACAATCTCGTGTTGCAGGTTGAATATCTGATAATTAAGATCAGAGATTTGCTGCTAATACTTATGTTATATGTTCTTTATATATCTAACACAATTGCAGATATCCTGATCATAGAGAATCAAAGATTTCTGGTCTCAACATTGAAAGACTGTGAAGCATGTTCAGAGCTTCAAGGCCTTGAGATGTGCCTTGAGCTGCTGACAGTTTTACAAAATTAATTTAATTCTTTCTTGAAGGGTTTGATCTTTATTATGATTGTTTAATGACTTCTAAAAGTCTTAAACTAGTTTATCATGAGTTATATGTTTCAGAAGTTAATCTGATTATTGTTTTATTCACTCATCCAGTTTTTATTCAGAAACAGGAAATCCAAACAGACTTAGTGCTGTTATATTTCTGGATTTTGTTGTTGTTGTGTTTTAATGTTGTTGCAGGTTTGTTAAACGTGCAAATACAATCTCAACAAACTCCAACGGATATCTACTCAAAGCTGTTTGAATTGTAGTTGGAAAGAATGAGGATTTGCAGGAACTGAGATCCTAAAATCTCTCATTCAGTTGCAGAGAGTGGATAAAAGAATGGTTTGAATTTTGAAAGAAAAAGAAGCTTGCAGAGAACTGAGAGAGGTTTGGAAAATTCGTGGGAGATCATACATTCAAACACACATTCATTCAAGCTTCAATTACATCTTACAGAAGATCAATCATTCCAGTTTCGTGAAGAACACATCCATGCCTTCACAAGCTTATTCTTCTACTGTGTTCTTCTTCTGTTTTGTAGTCTGCTTATCTTTTGTATATCTAATACCTCACTAAACCTAGTGGTTGGTTGTTCAAGTGAACAACAAGAGGTTCTTGTTAGCTCAACAGTTAGTAGCTGGTACTAGATAGGTTTGGAACCACAAGCTGTATAGGTGTAAGAGAATTCACTTAGGCTTGGAGATCTAGGGCTGTTTCTGTGTGAGTAATAAGAAGTGTTCGCCCAATCCTGGTGGGATTAGATCCCTCAGGCAGAGATTAGGTCCATTGGGACTGAACTCTGTAAATTGCCTTGTGTTCTTTACTTTACAGTTTTGTTATTTTCAGTTGCAAACAACTCAAATCAAACTAGGGTTTATAAACTGTTCAGAACTGGTTGTAGTTCAAGGTCTTGAAGCTTTCTGTTTTGCCTTAGAAAGTTTCTGACTAGTTTTCTAAAATCTCAAGGCCTTGAGATTTGAATTTCTCACATAGTTACTTAGTTAAAATTTGTGTTTAGCAAAAAGTTTCCATACTCTATTCAACCCCCCCCCCCTTCTAGAGTATTTGGTCCTGTATTTAGTCTACATTACAAACTTTCACAAGGATTCATTATTTCAGAAGATCAATCAATCCAGATCTGAAGAACACTTACAAGCTTAACTGCTTATCTGTTTTTTGTGTTCTTCTTTCATGTGCTTTCATTATATAATTCATCATATTTTCATAACCTCACCAACTTTAGCAAGTTAGTTTTTCAAGTGAACAACAAGAGGTTCTTATTGTTTCACTAGATTGTAGCTGGAACAAGATAGGTTTGGAACCACAAGCTGTATAAGTATAAGGTAGTTCACTTAGGCTTGAGATCTAGGGCTAAGTCTGTGATTGATAAGAAGTTGTTCAAATCCTGGAGGGATATGATCCCTGAGGCTGAGAGTAGGCCCATTGGTGGCTGAACTGCGTAAAAAATTCATTGTGTTCATCTCTTTACAAGTTCTGCATTTCATTCTGCACAACACAGGGAAACTCCAAAGCTTTGGGGATTTTTTTTCATCAAATCTTTGAAGCTCCAGACTGTTTTCAACTTGTTTCGAACTACTTTAAACATTTCCAAAGCCTTGAGATTCCATCTTAACTTTGCTTTAAAGTTTCAAAAGGTCATTGTTAGAAAAAGTTTGCATACTCTATTCAACTACCCCCTTATAGAGTTATATATCATGTTATAAACCTGCATTACACACTTTCAATTGGTATCTGAGCTTGAGTCACTGTAAATATCTAACATCTTGTGACAATTAGTAATGTAGGTGATGGAGGATTCTCGCATGGAAGAGCAGCCAAAGACCTCCATTGTTCTGTGGTGACAATTTTGTGCATTGGAAAGCATTGATGAAGATGTTCATCATAGACCAAGACATGGAAATGTGGTCAATCATTCTCAATGGTCCATATGTGTACTACACCACTTCAGATGGGATCATAACTGTCAAAACTGAAGAAGATCTTTCAGTTACTGAATTGGAAAAGGTATCAAAGAATTATAAAGCTATGAACTTGTTACATTTAGTGCAGATGAGTTCAACAGATTATCCAACTGCAAAATTGCCAAAGAAATTTGGGGCAAGGTGGTTATTACTTATGAAGGAACTAGTCAAGTCAATCAGACCAAAATCAAAATCTTTCTGAGAAAATATGAGTTGTTCAATATGAATTCTGATGATCCATCAAGGATATGTTCAAAAGGTTCACATCTATTGTGAATAACTTATAATCCTTGGGGAAACCATTCTCAAATGAATAAATAGTCAGAAAGATTCTAAGGAGTCTACCAAAAGCCAGGTGGGAGCGAAAGGCCACTACATTTGAGGAAGTTTAAGACTTGAGTCTTATGGAGCTAGATGATTTGCAAGGAAAGCTGCTTAGTCATGAGATTTCTATGAAGGAAGTTGATGGTGACATGAGTGACAACATCATGAACCCGGAACTCAAGGCACAAGACAGTGAGAAATCTCAAGGCCTTGAACATGAAGATGATGATGATGAGGAAGCCTTAGCCTTGATCTCCAAAGCCTTGACCGGAATCTGAAAATGAAGAAAAACTTTGGAAACAAGGATTACAACAAGGACAAGTCCAGATCCTCAAGCAACAAGGATCACAGAGGTTAGTCTTCTTTACATTCACATAAATTAAAAGTAATGAATTGCTTTGAATGTGGATATGCAGATCGCATGGTTAGAGATTGCCCACAAAAGAAGAAGAACATGCATTTTCCCAAGAAGGAAAATGACAAAAAATGAAGAAAGCTATGGTTGCATTATGGAGTGATTTTGATTCATCAATTGATTCAGATTCAGATGAAGAACAAGCCAATTTGTGCTAATGGCTGAGCATGAAGAAGAAAACAACTCAGAAAAGCATATTGAAGAAATGGTAAAAAAATCTTCTTGCTAGTCCTTCTGGTGGTTTAACTGAAATCCTTAAAAGCATGTTTTTAAATGAGGAAATTTATAGAAATGAGATTGAATCTTTGAAGGTGAAAGTTCATGAGCAGGCAAGGAAAATTTAAATTTGTTTTTTCTCAATAAAACTAATAAAGCATCTCAGTCAAAAATTGATAGTGACCTCAAAGCCTTGGACATGAGGTTCAAAGCTTTGAAGGCACAAGTCAAATAAGTTGTGGATCAAAACTCTCTTTTTTACTTATAAGTATTTTGACCTAAAACATCATTCAGATGATTTAGAACAACAGAAAACTTCATTGATTGATAAAATTCAAGAATCAAGGAAAGTTTTATCAATTTTTGCAAGCTCAGAACATAACCTCAATCTCAAGCTTGGAGGAAGTCTGCATTCTGTACACAAAAGTGGATTTGGATACAATCCAAATTTTCCAAATAAGAACCAAACTAATTTTGTGAAAGCAGGAAACATACATTCTCCAAAATGTCATTACTGTGGTAAACTTGGTCATGTGAATGTAACTTACCCCTTTAGAAGGATAGAACCTCACATAATGAGGAACACTTATCCTTATTATCTTAAGGTACAAGTAAGGCAAATTTGGGTTCCTAAAGGAATCAGACCACCTTACATGGTTGATTCTGAATATGAATCCAAATTCTACACTTGGTCTAATAGCCTTTTAAGGCATTGATTGAATTTTGTAGGCTGTCACCAAAGCTAAGGATCAGGATTGGATTTTGGACAGTGGTTGCTTCAGACATATGAGTGGAAAGAAATATTTACTCTCAAAACTTAAAGAGCAATCTGGAAGAACTATTACACTTGGTGACAAATCCAAATGCAATATCATTGACATAGGTAGTATTGGTAATGAATTTACTAGTTATATTTCAAATGTTTACTTGGTATAAAGTTTGAAATATAATTTGCTCAGTTTTTATCAATTATGTGATAAATGTAATAAATTTATTTTTGACAAGGAGAAATATGTGGTGCAAGATGAGAAATCTGGCAATTTCATACTCACTGCTCCTAGGTCATACAATGTTTATGCTATGAGTACTAACAAAGTTGCAGGTGAAAGTCTGAAGTGTCTCAAAGCTTTGAAGGAAAACCCAAAGCTTTGGCATAGAAAACTTGGGCATATAAGCATGCACACAATGAACAAAATCATCTCAAATGACTTGGTAAGAGGATTACCAACTATGAAATTCAAAGATGATGAGATTTGAAAGACATGTACCCAAGGTAAACAGACAAGGAGATCATTCAAACCAAAGAATTTTGTAAGTACTACTAAGCCATTAGAATTGATGCATTTGGACTTGTGTGGTCCTATGAGGATTCAAACACCCAAAGATAATAGGTATATGCTGGTTCTGATGGATGATTACTCTAGATTTACTCGGGCTATGTTTATTTGAGAAAAATCTGAAGCATTATGTGAATTATCAAAGCTTTGTAAAGAGCTTCGATCTTTGAAAAACTTACTTGTTGCATATGTTAGAAGTGATAATTGCAGAGAGTTTGATCAACTAGACTTTGATTTATTTTTTGCACATCATGGCATCTCACATAACTTTTCTGCACCTAGAACTCCTTAGAAGAATGGAGTGGTTGAGAGAAAAATTAGGACACTTGAATATATGTATAGAACCATGCTTCTTGAAAGTTATTTGTCAAAATATTTTTGGGCAGAAGCTGTTAACACTGCCAACTATGTGCTAAATAGATGTTTGATTAGACATATTTTGAAGAAAACTCCATATGAACTTTTCAAATGCAGAAAGCCAAGTGTTTCTTATTTTAAGACTTTTGGTTGTACTTGTTATGTGCATTATAATGGTAAGGACAATATTGGTAAATTTGATGCTAGAAGTGATGAATGTGTGTTTATAGGTTATTCTCAATCTAGCAGAGCATATAGAGTTTTCAATAAGAGAACCAAAGTGGTAGAAGAGAGCACTCATGTGATTTTTGATGAAAGAGATGATGGTTCCTTGAGTGAAAGTTTTGCAGATCTCAATCTAAAGAAGTATGAGGCAGATGATGACTTTGAGAAAGGGAAAAGCAGCAAAACTAATTTGCAGGAACAGTCAGAAGAATCACAAAGCTTTGAACATCGTCCTGACTCAAATTCTCAAAGCCTTGATACCGGACTTCACAGAACACAAAGTGCCTCTGCTACTCCATCAAGTTCTCAAAGGATTGAAAAGATTGTTGTAGAACCAGAACCCTGGACATCTAGGAAGAAGTTTAGATATTTGTCAGCTCATCCAACATATAATATTATTTCAGGTCCAACCACTGGTACACAAACCATAGGACAATTGAAGAAATTGTGTGCCTTCAGTGCTTTGGTATCACTGATTGAACCTAAGAATGCAAAGGAGGCATTACAAGATGCATATTGGATCATTGCAATGCAGAGTGAGCTAAATGAATTTGAAAGGAACAAGGTATGGAACCTGGTTTCTAGGCCAAAGACTCAATCAGTTATTGGAACCGGATGGGTGTTCAGAAACAAACTTGATGAAAATGGTAAGGTGGTAAGGAAAAAGCCAGACTTGTGGAACACGGGTATAATCAAGAAGAAGTTATTGATTATGAGAAAACATTTACTCCTTTTGCCAGGTTAGAAGCTATCAGAATACTTGCATCTCATAAACATATAAAACTTTATCAAATGGATGTAAAATGTGCTTTTCTAAATGGTTATTTACAAGAAGAATTACAACCTCCTGGTTTTGAAGATGAAAATTTCCCTGATCATGTTTACAAATTAGGTAAAGCTCTCTATGGCCTCAAACAAGCTCCAAGGGCTTGGTATGACACTTAAAGTACTTACTTGAAAATAATTTTAAGCGAGGCTTAGTAAACAAAACACTTTTCATTAAGACTCATGAAAAATACATCTTAATAGTGCAAATCTATGTGGATGATATATTATTTGGTGCTACTAATGATGCTATATCAAAAGAGTTTTCAAGTCTAATGTGCATGGAATTTGAAATGAGCTTGATGGGAGAGTTAAATTTCTTTCTTGGACTTCATGTACATCAAATGAAGAAAGGAATTTTTGTGCATCAAGGCAAATATACCAAGGACTTGCTAAATAAGTACAATATTTCTCATTCCAAGGTAGATAAAACTCCTATGAGTTCTTGATTATCCTTAGATAAGGATACAAATGGTAAGAGTGTGAATCAAAAGGAATATTGAGGTATGATTGGTTCACTATTTTATTTAACTGCTAGTAGACCAGATATTAGGTTTATTGTCTGTATGGGTGCAAGGTTTCAAGAAGATCTAAGGAATGTCACTTAGATATTGTCAAGAGGATCTTTAGATATCTGAATGGTACCATAGACTTTGGGCTTTGGTATCCAAGAAGGTCTAACTTCTTTTTGAATGGTTATTCAGATACAGACTTTCCATGATACAAAGTTGATAGGAAGAGCACTTCAGGGTGTTGCAATTCCTTGGCTCATCACTGATCAGCTGGCATTCAAAGAAGCAGAATTCAGTAGCCCTATCAACTGTAGAAGTTGAATACATTGTAGCTGGAGCTTGTTGCTCTCAAGTGTTGTGGATTGCTCAACAACTAAGAGACCTTGGCTATGATTTCAGAAAAGTACCTATCTATAGTGACAATACAAGTGCCATTTCAATTACAAAGAACTCTGTGCAACACTCCAGAACTAAGCACATTGATGTAAGACACCATTTCATAAGGGATCGTGCTGATAAAGGTGATGTGTCTTTATATTTTATATCTACTGCTATGCAAGTTGCTGCTATTTTCACTAAACCATTTTCAGATGAGAGGTTTGCATCTCTAAAAGTTAAATTGGGCATGCTAAACAAGGATGCTTTGGTTTAGGAGGAGTATTAGATCATATATGTGCTATGTCTGTGAAATCTCAAAGCCTTAGAACCATGTTTTCCTATACTTGGAAGCATGCTTCAAAGCTTTGAAGTTTTCTGTTAATTCTGCAGAACCCCAAAGCTTTTGGACCACTACTTCAAAGCTTTGGAGAATAATCTGCTAATTTTGTTCAATAATTCGATCATTAAATATTTTGTGTTATCTTGATAGATACTTGCAGAATATTTAGATTGTTCAGTGATTTATTCAAAATATCTTAACATCTCAAAATATCCTCTAGATATGATTTTGCATTTAATTTCAAAAATAGTCTTTTTTAAACTTAATCAGTTCAGAAATTTCCTACTTCTAGGCCACTACTTCATGGCCCTTTCTCTCCATATCTATCTCTATCTCTTCATCTCTATCTCTCTCTCAATTCTCTCAATCTACTCTAAAACCCTAAAACCAAGGAGCGCAAATCTCAGAGACTTCAGCAGAAAGTTCAGGGATCAACAATGGGGAAGAAGAGAAGGGCTAATAGAAAGACTGATATAACAATTTCTGATTCACATTCAGAGAGGACTGCCAGCATGCAAGAAACCTCTCCTCCAGCCAAGAAGATCAGAAAGGAGAAGGGAGTGCAAGAAATAGAGTATGAATCTGAGGAAGAACAGGGAGAAGTTACGAAGGAACAGGGACATAGCAAGAAGTATTAGGGTGATCAAGTTCAAGAGAAAAAGAAAGGAGGAGAAAAGAAGAAAAAGCCAGGGGAGAAGAAGAATGATCATACTCCAAAGAAGAAGCCAGAGGAGAAGAATAATGATCAGGCTCTAAGAAGAAACCAGAGGAGAAGAAGGATGATCAGACTTCAGAAAAGAATACAAAAGTCAAGATAGTGATGTGTAGGCAAAGAAGAAAGTTTTTGGACATGGTATGAATTTACTTCCTGAATCTTGGTTTATAAGTCTAGAAGTTAGGGGTGTATGGATGGATGCTTATGCATCTTCAAAAATTTCTTACTATAGCATGATTTCTAAAGAGTTATTAGATAAACTGGACATTGATTGCATGAGAAATCTTAGAGAATCATCTGTTGGGAAGATGTTAAACCCTACTTCTGAAGCATATCCAAGGTTAACTTATTTGTTCTATCTAAGTCTTGTGCAAGAGGATGAGGATAGTCATATTTTAACCTCTAGGGTAGCTGGTGCGGATATGAGATTGGATCATAAGGTGTTTGCCAAGGTTTTGGAGATTCCTAGAAAGTACAAAATTCATGAACATCTTGACAGGAAGGAGTGTTTAGAGGCAAAGTCTGAATTCTTTTTAGAGGGTACACCAACTAGACCAAAGTAATTAACACTTTCTGTGTTGAATTGTGAAGCTGAAATCTTGTTTTTCATTATCATGAGGTGTGTTGTGCCAAGAGAACACTCAAAGGAACTGGTGACTGATAGGGTATTGATTCTGATGTACCTGATCTGTCAAGACTTTGACATTGATCTGCCTAGTTTGATTATGGAGCATATGGTGTACTGTGGTTCTAGGACAAGGAATCATTCACTTCCCTATGAAATTTATTGCCACTTTTCTTTGAGCATTCTAAGGTGCCTTTTAGGGATGAGGAGAAGATAACCAGTGATTTTGGGTTGTTAGATAAGAGTTCTCTTCAAAGGATTGGAGTTGTGCAGACTGGTAAAGGAAGCTGGAAGTTCCATTCCAAGTTGTCTGCAAGTGAGCTTAACGAGAAGGTTTTCATCAAACCTAAGGGTGCAACAACACCAAGCACTTCAACAAATCTGGATTTTTCTCAGATCATTGACAGAATTGAGAACTTGGAAGATGGACTGGAGGATTTGAGGCAAGGTTAGTTTGACTTATCAAATGAGTTTGAGAAGTTCAAGGCCTTGATGTTAGGGAAACTAGATTTATCAAGGGTTTGAATATGGAAACGGTGCCATCTGATGAGAGTACAAAAAACATCATTGATTCTGACTGTAGGGTTTTGATTCATGGATCGCGCAAACGGAAGCATAATCAAACAAACAACCATGCAAAACCCTCCAAGGATCACAAGTCTAGATGCATAACGATAGTGAAGGTAAGAAATCATAAACACACCTTTGGGTTCTCCTTGATGACTTCAAACGCGAATAGTGTCACGTTCTCTATAGTTGATCCACGCCTAGAGTTGATCCTAGATCTCCAATCTCCTTGGTGCTAGCCCGGAATGAGAGGAGGGTGAAGGAATCACGCAAAACGAGACAAAAAGAAAGGGGCTCGGCCCTCTTTTTGGCCGACGGGGACGAGGGCGGCGGCAAGGGGGGCGTCGGCCTCCTTTGTTGCTTGCTCTCTCTCCTTTGTTCTCTCCCACTCTTGTTATGTTCTCTCTAGAGCATAAGCTATGAGGAAGGAAGGAAGGAGGGTCCTTTATATAGTCCAACAACTCCTTGTTAACTACCTAAAGGACTTATTCTAGTCCAACTAGAATTCAATTTAGTCCCTTCCTTGCAAATTAGTCCCTACTAAGTTTGCAAGGGTTTGCAAAGTGATCCTTCTAATTAATTAATCCAATTAATTAATTCCCAAATCTAGTACAACTCTATATAGCGTGTGACCCCATAGGTTCTATCTAGTTGGTAGCAACTATTTGCTAATATGGAGCGGTTTCTAGCAAAACATCCATTCTAGCCAACTAATAGAATAGTCATCTAGACAACCTTGTACAAGTAATTGTCTCATCCCTTTGCCTCCATATCCGGATTGGACAAGAGACATACAAGTCACACTCGTATATCCAATCCCTAGTTTCTCGATCCATGGAATAGCCTTATTCGTGCAAATAACATCAATATCCCATATTGATTTATTTGAGTCCGGCTAGACATTCTATAAGCACTATCCTTAGAGTGGCCTAGGATATTTGCTCCCGTTATGTGGGAGGGGCAAATCCTCTCTACGTCCACTACGATTTCTAAGCTTGCTTCTCATTGTATCCAGTACACGCCTTTATAACTACCCAGTCACGGTGTAGCGTTTAACGCTACCAAGATCACAATGATCCACAACTAGAATATCTAGTGACTTCAAGTCTAAGGATGACAATACCATTGTACCCGAGAAGCACTTGTGACTCAACATAACATGTATGTAGCCTTCTCGGTGATGGGTCAATCCAGTGCAACATTCCGTAATGCACACTTATGTGTTGGATCGTGATATCTCCATATCAATCCAACCCCATACTAGTCTATAGATGATTGTCCCATTAATCATTATACTTGACTAGGGATATTTAAGATAAACAACACGATTGTAAATCTAAGGACTTCATTATATTAAATATCCAATAAATAATAAATGAATTTTCTAGCCATATACAAATTCATACTAAACTAGATTGCCTCTAGGGAATCTATTCCAACTGTCTCCCACTTGCACTAGAGCCAATCTGGCGCATCTCGTATGCCCATACTCCTAGTGTGCCCTTCATGCTTCCACTGCGTGAGAGGCTTTGTAAGCGGGTCTGACAGATTATCATCTGTAGGAATCTTGCATATCCGAACGTCTCCTCTATCGATAATATCTCGAATCAGATGAAACTTCCTGAGCACATGCTTGGACTTCTGGTGCGATCTGGGTTCCTTTGATTGCGCGATCGCCCCAGTGTTGTCACAGAACAACTCCACTGGATCCGCAATGCTAGGGACCACACCAAGTTCAGAAACAAACTTTCTGATCCAAACAGCCTCCTTTGCTGCGCCATTTGCAGCAATGTACTCAGCCTCTGTTGTAGAATCAGCCACCGTCTCTTGCTTGGAACTCTTCCAGCTCACCGCTGCTCCATTCAGGCAAAACACATATCCCGATTGTGATCTAAAGTCATCTCTGTCGGTTTGGAAGCTTGCATCAGTGTAACCCCTTACACGCAACTCTTCCTCACCGCCAAACATCAAGAAAGCATCCTTAGTTCTTCTCAAGTACTTTAGGATGTTCTTGACAGCAATCCAGTGACTCTCACCCGGATTGGATTGGTATCTGCTTGTCATACTCAAGGCATATGACACATCTGGTCTAGTACATAACATGGCGTACATGATAGATCCTATGGCCGAGGCATAGGGAATCCTACTCATGCGTTCCTTCTCAATCTCATTGGAAGGACAGCCACTCTTCGAAAGAGTGATTCCATGTGACATGGGCAAGAATCCCTTCTTGGAATCTTGCATGTTGAACCGTTTCAACACCTTGTCAATATATGTACTCTGACTTAGGCCTAGCAACCTCTTAGATCTATCTCTATAGATCTTTATACCGAGTATATAGGCTGCTTCCCCTAAGTCCTTCATTGAGAAACACTTTCCTAGCCAATCTTTCACAGATTGCAGCATGGGAATGTCGTTTCCAATGAGTAGTATGTCATCCACATACAAGACCAGAAAAGCTACAGAGCTCCCACTAACCTTCTTGTAGACACAAGACTCATCTTCGTTTCTGATGAAGCCAAACTCTTTGACCACTTCATCAAAACGTCGATTCCAACTCCTAGAAGCTTGCTTCAATCCATAAATGGATCGTTGCAGCTTACAGACTTTGTTGGCTTGCTTTGGATCCTCAAAACCCTCCGGCTGTATCATATACACGTCCTCGAGGAGATTCCCATAAAGGAATGCTGTTTGACATCCATCTGCCAAATCTCATAGTCGTAGTATGCTGCAATTGCAAGTAGGATTCGGATGGATTTGGTCATTGCGACTGGTGAAAAGGTTTCATCATAGTCAATACCATGAATTTGTCTGAATTCTTTAGCCACCAATCGGCCCTTATAGGTAATCACATTACCATCCATGTCGATCTTCTTCTTGAAGACCCACTTGCACCCTATGGGCCGCGCCCCTTCAGGTGGTTCCACCAAAGTCCATACTTTGTTGGTATACATGGATTCCATCTCGGATCTCATGGCTTCAAGCCACTTCTGCGAGTCTGGGCCACTCATGGCCTCCTCATAGGTAGTAGGCTCATCATCTATGAGCATCGTGTCACCGGAATCAGTTACGAGAAGTCCGTACCTCTCGGGTTCCTGGCGCACTCTACTAGATCTACGAAGCTCTTGTGTTACCTGAACAGGTGGATCCACAACTGCTTGTGATTCCTGTTCATGTTCCATAATCGGTTCAGTGATTTGTGGTTCTTGAACTTCTTCAAGTTCTACATTCCTCCCACTTGCTTCTTTAGAGACAAACTCTCTTTCTAGAAACACGCCGGTCCGAGCAACAAACACTTTGTTCTCGGTTGGATTGTAGAAGTAGTATCCCTTAGTTTCCTTAGGGTACCCCACAAATTTACACTTATCCGATTTAGGCCCTAGCTTGTCTGATTGTAAACGTTTTACATAGACATCGCAGCCCCAAATCCTCATGAACGACAGTGTGGGACGCCTCCCACTCCACATCTCATATGGTGTCTTCATGACTGATTTAGATGGAACACGGTTAATGGTGAAATCTGCACTTAATAGAGCGTAGCCCCAAAATGATAATGGAAGATCGGTTTGACACATCATAGACCGAACCATATCCAATAGTGTTCGATTTCTCCTCTCGGACACGCCATTCCATTGTGGCGTTCCGGGTGGAGTGAGTTGGGACACGATCCCACACTCTCTAAGATAGTCGTCAAACTCTTGGCTCAAGTATTCTCCTCCACGATCCGATCGTAGAGCCTTGATACTTTTGCCAAGTTGCTTCTCTACTTCATTCTTGAATTCTTTGAACACTTCAAAGGATTCGGATTTTGCCCTCATAAGGTACACAAATCCATATCTACTGTAATCATCAGTAAATGTAATGAAGTAGACATAACCACCCCTGGCTGGCGTGGCAAATGGCACACACACATCGGTATGTATGAGCGCCAATTGCTCACTAGTCCTCTCACCTTTCTTATTGAAAGGGGACTTTGTCATTTTTTCCAATAAACAAGCCTCACATGTCTCATATGATTCAAAATCAAATGAGTCTAGTAATCCATCCTTATGGAGTCTAGATACACGTTTCTCATTTATGTGGCCTAAACGATAATGCCATAAATAAGCAGGATTTAAATCATTTATTTTAATCCGCTTGGTATTAATGTTGTAGACAGGATTGCTTAGATCAAGGACATAAAGTCCATTAAATAATTGCGCACTAAAATAGTGAATATTATTCAAATAAAAGGAACAACAATTGTTCTTTATTGAAATAATAAAACCTTCCTTGTCCAAACAAGAAATAGAAATAATGTTTCTGCTCATAGCAGGCACAAAATAGCAATTATTTAATTCTAAAACTAATCCTGAAGGCAGAGATAGCTCGCACACGCCTATGGCCAACGCAGCAACCTTTGCTCCATTCCCAACGCGTAGATCTACCTCCCCTTTAGCCAATCTTTTACTTCTCTTTAGATCCTGCATATTTCGACAAATATGAGATCCACATCCAGTATCTAATACCCATGATGTAGAGACAGTTAAATTGACATCTACAACAAAAATACCTGGTGGTGGTGGAATCACTATTCCAAGCCTCTTGTCCTCCAGATATTTTGGGCAGTTCCTCCTCCAGTGTCCAGGTTGACTACAGTAGTGACATTCACCCTTAGTCACGACCTTGGCAATGCCACCAACAGGCTTAAGGGCTTGTTCCTTGGACTTTGCAACTGACTTGCCTTTGCCATTGGAGGAAGATGCAAACTTTTTGCCCTTTCCTTTATGCACCATCATAATGGCCTTGCCCTTACCCTTGTTGATGCTCTGTTCAGCCGTCCTCAACATGTTGAGCAAATCTGGCAGTGGTTTAACGATCTCGTTCATGTTATAGTTCATAATGAACTGTCCATAACTCTCGGGCAACGATTGCAACACGAGATCGGTTGCCAACTCTTGGCCGACCGGGAACCCAAGCCGGGCGAGATTCTCCAAGTACCCGATCATTCGGAGTACATGGGGTCCCACCGGGTTCCCTTCTGCCAGATGACATTTGAACAGTGCCTTTGAGACCTCATACCTCTCTACCCTCGCCTGCTCTTGGAAGAGCTGCTTTAGATGTTCGATCATACCGACAGCATTCATGTTCTCATGTTGCTTCTGAAGCTCAGAGGTCATGGTGCAAAGCATTAGGCAGGCCGCATCATTAGCGTCATCAACATGCTTTTGATACGCCTTTAAGGCAACAGGTGTCTGGTTCTCTGGACCTTCTGGAACATGCTCCTCTATTGCGTACAGTTTCTTCTCTTGCTTGAGAACAATTCTCAAGTTTCTGTACCAATCAAGAAAGTTGGTTCCAGAGAGCTTGTCCTTCTCAAGGACAGATCGTAGGGAATGTTGTGAACTCGATGAGTTGTTTGCCATTTGGAATTCTACAAAAGGAAAATACGCAAGTTTTAGTATTTGTGATTTTTTTTACTATATTTAATAATGGCTAGTTTATTAAATATAGCTCCCACTATTTTTCTACGGATTAATAACCCTCAAGATATTAATGCTGAAAATATCATTATATTTTCTAGTGGGCCAAGATCCATCTTTTCATCTCCTTATGAGCTTGCTTTGGCAAGTCACCCATAATTTGACTACTTCTAGGTAGGAACAATTCCAATTGCATCCCATATGCAACTCTTGGTTCAATCGGGCAAATAACTCCTTATTTATCCATCCATATGGATAATCCCAATTGAGTGCCTCTAGGTTTCTTAATCAAATTAATAGCCTAGTTGTGTTCAACCTCTTACCTAAACAATTGTACATTGTTACGTGCCATCGCATTCCATCATTATGAACCAAGTCGCCATGCTTTGGCACGCACGAACTTGATAAATAATGATGATAATGAGTGTTTAAATAACGAGAAGGCAAGAACACAATATTTAAAATTTGAGGGATTTTTTAATTTTTAATTATTTTGTTGATCAATATCAACTACTCTATCTATTTGAGTTTGGGCACAACTCCAAATAATAGATCCGGGTTGTCTAATTATCTTATTATCCTAATTGCATGCATCATCCATACACCAACCACACAAATAATAAGACAATAAATAAACAACCACAAAACAGAAATTAAACGTGATGTGGATATGGCCTTTTCTAGACTAAGATAATTCCAAGCCAATGGAATTATCTATGAACCCTAAGCAAACACATCTCCATGCGTCATGATCTTTTGGTCCATCCTTCATAGTCATGCTCCATGCTCCATGCTCCATGCTCCATCTTTTGTGGCTTCTTTGGCTTTGGGCTTCTTTTCTTCAATCTTGGCTAACAATCTACTTTTATCTAGCACTAGCTAACTTCTATACTAAATAAAATAAATCTCACAAGTTGAGAAAAAAAAAAAATGGCACGCAGGCCATAAAACCCTAATTAATTATTACAATTAATTGATCAGCTCGCAGGCCGTAAAACCAAACCACAAAATTAAACATCCACATCAAACCACATCCTAAGGCCATATCCAATCACCATGCGATTTGCACATAAACAGTTAAAATCCAAATTTAACGCGCTTGGTCAATTTTAATTGATTTTAGGATTTCTAGGGTTAAAACGGTCCATGGGCCCAACAATCCAATTGCCCGGGCCCAAACAAAGTGAACCATAAGGCCCTAGGGCCGGCCCGGCCCAAAACCCGCAAGCTTGGCCCGCGGGTTAGGGCCGCCCGGCCCCTTAGTGCGCCAATCTTGGGCGGCAAGCAAGGGGGGGGGGCGGTCTCCTAGGGGGCCGAACCTCCTTATGGAGGTTGTTTCCAAAACAACCTCCTTGCTTGGAGCCCAAGTTTGGTTGTTTCCTTGTTTTGGGAGAACTCCTTCTTCCCCAAGGATGCCCAAACCCTAGATCTAAGATCCTAAAATTTCTCAAACTCACCAATTCATGCATCCAATGCAAAATTGGGTCTTGTTATGATCTAATTATTGACAAATTGCATCCCATGCTTGATTTGTCTTGTTTTACGCGATAAACAACAATTTAAGGTGTAAAACAACAAGAATGTAACACATAAACTACGTTTATGCTCTATGACCTGTGGCTCTGATACCACTGTAGGGTTTTGATTCATGGATCGCGCAAACGGAAGCATAATCAAACAAAACAACCATGCAAAACCCTCCAAGGATCACAAGTCTAGATGCATAACGATAGTGAAGGTAAGAAATCATAAACACACATTTGGGTTCTCCTTGATGACTTCAAACGCGAATAGTGTCACGTTCTCTATAGTTGATCCACGCCTAGAGTTGATCCTAGATCTCCAATCTCCTTGGTGCTAGCCCGGAATGAGAGGAGGGTTAAGGAATCACGCAAAACGAGACAAAAAGAAAGGGGCTCGGCCCTCTTTTTGGCCGACGGGGACGAGGGCGGCGGCAAGGGGGGCGGCGGCCTCCTTTGTTGCTTGCTCTCTCTCCTTTGTTCTCTCCCACTCTTGTTATGTTCTCTCTAGAGCATAAGTTATGAGGAAAGAAGGAAGTAGGGTCCTTTATATAGTCCAACAACTCCTTTTTAACTACCTAAAGGACTTATTCTAGTCCAACTAGAATTCAATTTAGTCCCTTCCTTGCAAATTAGTCCCTACTAAGTTTGCAAGGGTTTGCAAAGTGATCCTTCTAATTAATTAATCCAATTAATTAATTCCCAAATCTAGTACAACTCTATATAGCGTGTGACCCCATAGGTTCTATCTAGTTGGTAGCAACTATTTGCTAATATGGAGCGGTTTCTAGCAAAACATCCATTCTAGCCAACTAATAGAATAGTCATCTAGACAACCTTGTACAAGTAATTGTGTCATCCTTTTCCTCCATATCCGGATTGGACACGAGACATACAAGTCACACTCGTATATCCAATCCCTAGTTTCTCGATCCATGGAATAGCCTTATTCTTGGAAATAACATCAATATCCCATATTGATTTATTTGAGTCTGGCCAGACATTCTATAAGCACTATCCTTCGAGTGGCCTAGGATATTTGCTCCCGTTATGTGGGAGGGGCAAATCCTCTCTACGTCCACTACGATTTCTAAGCTTGCTTCTCATTGTATCCAGTACACGCCTTTATAACTACCCAGTCACGGTGTAGCGTTTAACGCTACCAAGATCACAATGATCCACAACTAGAATATCTAGTGACTTCAAGTCTAAGGATGACAATACCATTGTACCCGAGAAGCACTTGTGACTCAACATAAAATGTATGTAGCCTTCTCGGTGATGGGTCAATCCAGTGCAACATTCCGTAATGCACACTTATGTGTTGGATCGTGATATCTCCATATCAATCCAACCCCATACTAGTCTATAGATGATTGTCCCATTAATCATTATACTTGACTAGGGATATTTAAGATAAACAACACGATTGTAAATCTAAGGACTTCATTATATTAAATATCCAATAAATAATAAATGAATTTTCTAGCCATATACAAATTCATACTAAACTAGATTGCCTCTAGGGCATCTATTCCAACACTGACATGGTCAATGGGGAAGCTTTGAAGAAGATAAAGAAGAAGAAAGTGCCAATTGTTCTTACTTCAAAATATTTGTTTGAGAAAAGTGATGATGAGGCTGATGGTGAAGGAGTTGGTGTGAAAGTTGATGAGAAAGTTAATGAGGAAGTTTCTAAAGAAGTTTGTGAAGAACCTGCTGCTAAAGAAGTTGTTGGTGATGTGAATGCTGAAGATGAGCCTGCAGATGCTGAAGAGCAGTCTAGTGATGATGAAGCATCTGGAGATGAGGAATCAACACGGAAGGAACAAGAGGAAACAAAGTCTTTTAAGTGTAAAGGCAAGGAGAAGAGCAAGGCAAAGGAAGGAAAGAAGACAGCCAAGAACGATGCTGATGTAGAAGACTGAGCTTCAAAGCCTTGAACATTTCTGTCTTCTTTCTGTCTATTTCTTTCTTCCTCAAAGATAAGTTTTTTTTTGTTTCATTTCCAAAACTCTGAGCAAGATCATACATTTATCATACTCTTTTGATGAAAGTCAAAAAGGGGAGAGATTCTGTGTGCTAGGTGGATTCTGTGTAATAATTTTGGATGCTATATGATGTTTTTTGATTTATCTATGACAATTTAGTTTTGGTTTATATTGTTTTTGAATTTGTGTTATTGATATAAGCTATGTGCTATGATTTCATTTTTTTGCTCCTGTCTATATCTACTGTTTTGTTTTAATTGCTATATAGTTGCAGGACAAATGGGAAAGCAAGAATATTTATTTTGTCTTTCATCAAGGGGGGAGATTGTTAATTCAAACCCTTTGTACTATTAAGGTGTACAAACTCATGGGAGTTTTATTATGAAGATAATGAAATACAGAAGCTTGTTAGAAGGACTTGTTCAAAGCTCCAAAGTTTTGAAGCTTTCAGTTATTACATTCTTGCTGACAGTGTTTGTTTTGCAAGACTTATACTGGATTGGTTTGAAAGCTTAATCTGTGTAAATATTTTCTAACAAATATTCTTGAAATTTTATATTGTTATAATATTGCTAGATAAGGTTGCAAGGTGATATAGCTTAAGAAATAACTCAGTTGTTGGCCAAAGCTTTGAAAGACATCCAAAGCTCCAAAGCTTTGGAGGTTGCCTTTGGACTTATGTCTGTGACATTTTGGCTAACAGTTTCTTATTGAAGAGTGTTATATCAAGCTATATGCTTGATCATTGATCTATTCTAATTTATTTATTAATATTGATTATTATTTTGGTATAGTTATTTATTGATTATATAAATGGCCTACCAAACATGACACTATATTTATGCTATTTTCTCTGGATTGGATTTTATCTTGTGATTGAGTTTTGCAGGGATGTTCATTGGTCAAACCTGCATAACAAAATCAAATGAGCTATTCAAACATAGTTGTTGAAAGAAGCTGTTAGGGGTTGAGGATTTGTAGGAAGTTTGTTTCCTAAAACCCCTCAAGTTGTTGCTGAAGTTTGTTATATAATGAATTTGAATTTCAAGCAAGGAGAGAGACTGATCCACAGAGAAACGGAAGAGAAAACATTCGTGGGAGATCTTATTCAATGATTCATCATTGCAGAAGATCAATCAATCCAGATTTGAAGAACATTTCAAGCTTAACCGCTTATTTGTTTTCTGTGTTCTTCTTTCTTGTGCTTTCATTGTATAATTCATTACATTTTTATAACCTCACCAACTTTAGCAAGTTAGTTGTTAAAGTGAACAACAAGAGGTTCTTATTGTTTCACTAGATTGTAGCTGGAACTAAATAGGTTTGGAACCACAAGCTGTATAAGTGTAAGGTAGTTCACTTAGGCTTGAGATTTAGGGCTAAGTATGTGATTAATAAGAAGTTGTTCAAATCCTGGAGGGATAGTATCCCTCAGGCGGAGAGTAGGCCCATTGGTGGCTGAACTTCGTAAAAAATCATTGTGTTCATCTCTTTACAAGTTCTGCATTTCAGTCTGCACAACACAGATAAGCTCCAAAGCTTTGAGGAAATTTTTGCTTCAAAGCTTTGAAGCTCCATACAGTTTTCAACTTGTTTCAAACTACTTTAAACCTTTCCAAAGCCTTGAGATTCCATCTTAACTTTCAAAGTTTCAGAAGGTCATTGTTAGCAAAAGTTTGCTTACTCTATTCACCCCCCCTCTAGAGTATATAGATCCTGTTATAAACCTACATTACACACTTTCAGAAGAAAAAAAAAAGCAAGCACGCATGATTACCGCAACTTCAACGTTGAGTTCCAGAATCCGCCGAGGCTTCTGTAGATTCCGGCCACTTCCACGGCGACGGTCGAGTTAGGAGTTGAAATATACATCTCTGGGTTCGTCTGGTCACAAGGAACAAGACTACGGTAACCAATTTCAGCGATACTTCGCAAAGGGAGATAATTTGGCATAAAACAATGTTAGGGTTCATGACTATACATGCGATTTTCGAACCTCAAAACCCGATGAAATCCAAATTTGATGTAGGCATTTTGATTAGAGAGAAGGGATGATGCTGTGGTAGCAGCAGTTTCTCTTGAGGTGGAGAAGTGGTGGTTGCTGGTTGCTTGGTAGTTTCAGTGGTTTTGGCAAAAGGAAATGAAGGTGACTCATGTCGGTGATAGGTTATTGTCACATTTCAGAGATTTCAAGAGAAGAGGAGGGAATTCCACCTCAACAGATGAGGTGGCAGGGTGTGAGAATCACAAATGGCTATAAGAAACAAAAGAGGGTGAAAATGTATTTTTCTAAACCTTTTGGGTAAAAGTATGATTATATGAAAACATATATTTTCTGAAATTTGCATTCATGCTCCAATATCTAGAACTATTCTCTAACTATTCGCACAACTTCCAGTATTCTCTAACTAGCCAGCTTCAGTCAAAAGTTCAATTCGTAAGAAATTACATTGGAGTCTCCAAATTCTCAATAATTCCATATTGGCCCCCATGTCAAATTCTCGTTCTAAGGATTTCCGGCGATCAATTGTCAGCGACACTGCTGGAAGAAATTATCACAACTAACTCAAACTTTCAATTAATTGCAGTTTGACCCCTTTGTAAATTACAAGGCGTTACAAATAGGGTATAATAATATATAGTAAAATGGAATCGGGCCCTTACCAAGCCGGACTGAAATCGAATAACCGACTAAAAATCGGACATGACAGAGACTTTTACGTGTATTCAAATTGTATGATTTTTTTTATTGTAATGTGCATGGATTTACTAATTCATTATCAATACGAGTGTTGCCTGCTAACACACGTTGTCTATTTATTGTTAATCTACAAAGTTAGTAGAAATCTTGATATACTATCATAATTAGTACTATTATGAACATTCTAATTTTATTCTATATTTCATACAATTTGGTGTGTATATTTAAATACGACATGAAATGCAAATGTAGTAACCTAAGTTTCCTCAAAATAAAAAAGTAACATAAGGAGAATAATAATTATTTTTCATCGAATTGAGAATCGAAAAACCGGCCCTTTGAAATTTAGTTTTTCTTAATTTGTGATGCCACACATCATGATACTAAGAACCGTAGGTATTAACCGAACCGAATTGGTATTTATCATTGCAGTTTTATTTGTTCAGACATTTTTTTTTTAAATCGGGAGTATTTCGATTTGAAGTATAGCAAAATTGATCATTTCGGTTTAGATGTTTTGTTAGTGGCCGAAAACCGACCGAACCAGACCGTGAACACCCCTACGAATAATAACTTTGACAATTTTGCAAGTCAAGACTCTATCTTCCGCGTAACAATTACAAACTTCACCAAAATATAGTGAACAATTTTTAAAAGCTATATTTTAATGAAGTATGCCGAGTAGGAGTCAAATTACAGTCTTTGTCATGATGTACCCGGTAGAAGCATGAACAATTGAATGTCGTGCTTCGGTAGGAAATTTGGAATTTTATCAAATAGAAATTGCTACAAGAACCATCGGTTGGCATGTGGCTGGCGGATTTCATTCAATTGGGTTTTGGCAGGCACGAGAGGCAGCAGAGGAAAAAATATCTAGTCATTTAAAGTTTGAGGCAAGTCATATGTACATTTGGCTAGATTAAGAATCATTGGCGGCGATGTTCGAATAAATATTTTTACCATTGGCCCGGGGCCTTGGTGATACGGGTAACCAAATTCCTCATTTCATAATTGGAACTTTTTGAAGATAGCTGTGATTAAGGCAAGAGCATCTCCAAGAGATGGTGTATAAACTGTCTTTGGCACAAATATAGGTCAAATTTGTCCAAAAACCAACTCCAACAGATGGTGTAAAATCTGACCTATATTTTCACCTGGCCTATTTTTGTTCCAAGTCTGGCCTAAACTAAAGACAATTGGACACTGGTGTAAAAATTAAAAAAATCAGTTTTAATGCTCTCGTCCTCCTTTGCTCCTCATCTCTTCTCCTACAAATCTAACGTTCGGATTTGTGCGTTAAACAACGATAATTTAAGAAAGTGTATAAAAACAAATCAACTATTAAATGGAAAATACAATAAATAAATAACTAAATAAATAATAATGAATTACTTCAACAAATTAATTAATTCTTTACTTTTTGCAAAAAATTATTTCGTTATTAAATATATATTGTTATGAAATATGTAATTGGACTGATGTGAATATCCACCACATAGTTGGGTGTATTTTGTATAATTATTTTCTGGTCCACAAGCCCACCTAATGCCTATATAAGGAGGCCTAGGGTTGGAGAATAATATTCATCTCATCACTATTCTCCCTACATCTTTGTCTCTCATACTTCTCCCTTTATTCTAGTCTCTCTAAAATTATCGTTTCACAACACGTTATCAGCACGATAGTGCTTTATTGTTTTGTTGTTGTTGAGAGGACTATTACATTAATCCATCACATGGAGGTGATGTGTGGCTGATAGTTTATGGTGGCCCATCAAAGCAAACAAACAAAAAAAAATGATGTCGTTGGGTGTGAACTGTGAACCCTAGCCGCGGCACCGAGTAATTCAGAGATAGAGACCCCATATCACGAATGTACCAATACTTTGCACTATTAAGTATCACAAATAATTTTATCTTACTGTATTGATTGGCTCATGATTGTGGCAATTGGCTTTCAGTTGAATCTTTGCCGACTAATTAAATCAAATCAAACAATTTTTGCTATTGAAAAAAAAAAATCATGTATTGGTGTTTATGTGTGTGGGTAAGTTCTGGTTCTACAATTATTAACATGAGAGAATTCTTTTTAAATGATGTTCAGAGTCTATTGTTCCATACTATGTACACATCATTTTTTGTAATTTAACATCATATTAGTTTATTTATTACTTTAATGCTTGAACATGTCAATCAAATTACTTTTATATGAGATTCATCCTATATAATTGAAGAACCCTCTTTGGTCGTACACAATATTACTGATAAGTTTGTGGGTTCAATCTCAATGTGTGTGTATGTCTACTTGTTCTGAGTATTATTTACTTTGGTTTAGAAAGTTTATGTTGTATATCGTATTATTGAGAAGAACAAACAAGTCTCCAGAAGAGGCATGTATTTTGAGCCATGAACCGGCCTAAGACAATCGATATACATAAAAGTAGTATTTTTCACACCTGAAGTTGTGAATTTTTAATTGTAACTTAAAAGTTACATCAATATTTTTCTATGACCCGAAGTCATAGTGTATGGTTTTTCTATAACCTCCTGAAGAGGTCTTAGTGAATAACCGTTGTACTGGGTTATTAAGCTTTACGCTTACGAAAAATCACGTGTTCACACCCGGAGTTGTGAACAACATAAATGTTTGGATCGTAACCTGAAGTTACGACAATATTTCTTTTATGACCTGAAGTCATAGAAAATATTATTAAAATCTCCGGAAGAGATGTCTGAAACGCTTGTTATTATAAGCCTCCAGAAGAGGTCTGTAAATTACAAATTGAACTAACTTTTACCATGCCTGAAGTTATGGAACAAGAAAATTTTATCGTAACATGAAGTTGCGACAGTTCTTTATATGACCTGAAGTCATAATTTTAGGTTACATCTCCTGAAGAGATGTCCTACAATTTTCTTCTAAACCTCCCGAAGAGGTCCGTTTTTGTTACCTCGCTTTATCTAATTTTTATAATTTTATTTTTTGTTACTTTTTCTTCTGTTCTCTCATTATGGATCAAAATCGAACCTCCTGAAGAGCATTCGTAATCGCCATCGATGTTAAATCTGGCCAAGTCATATGCACTCGAAGTGACATATTACATGATTTCATAACCCGCAGTTATGAATATTAGAACCTGAAGTTCTATAATATTTTGATTAATAAATCTCCTGAAGAGATTGCTACAATTTAAATAACGATCAACTCTCCTGAAGAGGTTGTATAATGTTTTTGCATTTTTTTTGGGTTACTTGTTTTACTACTATGGTTGTTTATACATTGATTCAAGCTAAGCATCCAGAAGATGTCTTTTTTTTAGTCCGTGATGGTTTATTGGACAAACGCATTTTATATGCGTAAAAAATGATTTTCATACCAGAAGTTATGAAAAATAATATTATAACGTGGAGTTATAAAATAACATCAAAAGATCTCCCTGAAGAGAGAATCTACAACCACTCACTTTTAAATAAAAGTATTTGACATTTACGTCTCTTTTTGGGTTGCTTGGAAGAAACTTTGATTAGAGAACTACGGCGTCCAAGAGATTGCTTATTGTCAATATTTTTGTTTAAATTTGAGGATTGGTTTATACAAAGTACATATGAGACAAATTGATGCCTGAAGCATCAATAAAGTATCATTATGGTTATGATCATATTGCTCACGTCATGAGGGGGAGAATGGGTCCTATTGCATGACTTGAGTCAAAATATTATTGTCTCTACGGGTATGTACTAATGCAAAATCCCAATAAAATGGATAGCTTCTCGACGAATGGGTGTCGATTTGGGTATACACTTTAAGCATAAAAGGGTTGCTTGTGTACATATGTTGATCCTCCAGAAGAGGAACATAAATCAAAGCATCCAAAATAATTTGGGATATGGTTAAAATGCTCTAAATTAAGAACACAAGATTCTGGAGAAATCTTGGGGGTTCATATATACATCATCATAATGGATCAAAACCAACGTTGGTAATTGAATAGCCCTGGGAGAGTCTCATAGCTCTGGAAGTAGCTAAAGGTACCTTAATACGATAGTATGATCCTACTACGAATGATGATGTTTATCTTGAGAAAGCACTTGTAAAATCACGTGATTTATCATATGGGAAAGAGTGTTGACTAAAAATTACTGGCCAATACAAAGTCAACACACACATAGACAATTGCTCGGGTTACATAATTATTTAAACATGTAGAGCATAATGTATAGTACTCAAAGTACTAACAACCCGAAGCGTGAACTACAGTCTATGAAGATACTACATATCCGATGTTAAGCGTATGATCTATGTAGGTATTATATATCCGCTGTTAAGCGTGGGAATTGAGACTACATATCCGCTGGTATGCGTGGTATTTGTCTTGAGATTTATGTCCGGTTTCAAGCGTGGGACTCATAAAATGAGAAACATGATATGGTATGGGTCATGACAAATTCTCATTAGTATAATCATCTCGTGGTGAGAATGATGTAATGTTGTATTAGTCTCGAGGACTAAGGAACAACAAAATATGGGTTGAAAAGTAACTAGTTACAATACGATCGTATGAATCACAAATTTGTGAAATTCCATGGAGGTTGGTTCCCATGAGAAATATTATTTGCCTGAAGCAAATCAAAAAGTGTACACTCGCGCGTAGTTTAGGTGCATATGCATTATATTGATTGTGATTGTTAATCGGCTATTTTCAGATTATTGTTTTTGCAATGAGTTTTGTTTGTCAGGTACAAGGATATTCCAATGAGGGGGAGATCAAATGAAATGCTAAAAGCGCGGCACTCTTTTTCCTTCGCTACGGTTTTTTGTCCCACACGGTTTTTCCTAGCAAGGTTTTAACGAGGCTTGCGAAGATTATCCAGATGCGTTCCAGAAGAATGTCATCACCAACTGAGCAAATAGGATTCACCGATGTACTCTTTTTCCTTAGTCATTAATTTTTCCCACTGGGTTTTTCATGACAAGGTTTTAATGAGGCATCGTAGTGGTGAATATTCAAGGGGGAGTGTTATGAAATATGTAATTGGACTGATGTGAATATCCACCACATAGTTGGGTGTATTTTGTATAATTATTTTCTGGTCCACAAGCCCACCTAATGCCTATATAAGGAGGCCTAGGGTTGGAGAATAATATTCATCTCATCACTATTCTCCCTACATCTTTGTCTCTCATACTTCTCCCTATATTCTCGTCTCTCTGAAATTATCGTTTCACAACATATATATATATATATATATATATATATATATACACACACACATTTATAGTAACATGATTGTTTGATAATGAAAACTATGAAATAATAAAATAATACAGGTGGCCTATATTTAGGTCATCTGCTGGAGCAACAATTCAAAAAGTGCTGGTGTAAAATTTATGACATGTACAAATTTAGTCCAAGGATAGTTTTGCTGTTGGAGATGCTCTAATTATGGTTTATGCCTATTTCGGCCATTTCAGCCTTGGTATGTTATTAATATGGATGTTGAGCCGAGCTTAATTGAGAATCTGAGTAATTTTTTGTTATTTTGCGTCTATTTTGATATGATCTTGGGTATGTTTCATGATGTCTGCGCAGGAACATGACCATAAAACGTTTGGAGTAGCACAGAAGAGGCTCTGAAAGGACGTTGACCGAGGCTGGAGTCGAAGAATAAAGGAACGGTGTAAAGTTGGAGAAGCTATAATGACCAGCCTACACTCCTTTAATAATATCTTGAGATCTACTCTGAATTAAAAGGGAGTGAATTACAACAAGATCATCAAAGTTGGCAAAATAATCAGAGACATATAGGTCTTGATTAGAGGTCCTTGAGCTCCCGAAAACTCAAAATAGTACAATATATGTTCTATGCTCAATTTGAATGCACAATAATGCCCTGCATGGAGTGTGATGAATCAACAATAATGAAATTTGGACAAGTACTAAGAGATTTACCAGCTCATATTCAATTATGAGTTTTCCGATGCCAAACAATTTATACTAATTGGGGATTTCTTATCATTGATGATTCCACGAAAGACATTTCTCCTCGGGGTTCGTATCAAATGCAAAAAGAGATTGGTAATGGCCAATTATATCAATTATCAACACCGAATAGTAGTTGAAGGACGTACATATTGCAGGAACTCAATAGTGACTTAACCAAATTCCTCATCATGCAAAATTTTGGTTTCCAAATTCCTTCTAGGGGTTGATTACGAAGTTACTGCGGCAATAGGTCAGAGAGAGTGAGTGTAGAGATATTTGCAATTTTTTTAGCATGAACGTGAGGGAGAACTCTTGATTTTTGGCCAAGTTGATCCAACTGACAAAGGTGAGCCATTACCATGTGCTTAGGAGCCAACACTTACGATTAGTAAGAATAAGACGAGGGAATTCAGTCTAGGTACGGGTGTTCCGAACCGAAAAAATCGGAGGGCACCAACCGTCGGTTATTTTCACTTTTCATTCTTCAACGGTTCTTAATTTTTTAAAACGGAAGCGTGCTTCCACCGAACCGTACCAAAACAAATAAATCGAACAAAAACCGCACTGGAGTTGTCATTACTAGAATTATGCATCACATTTGGAAATAAGAAAGTGTCACATAGGTAAAAGCTTGCGAAGTTACTGCGCAGTGAAGCCAAAAAGTATTTCACAAACATAGCATTCACACCACAAAACACTATTATTTTAATTTGTTAATGCTTTTTATGGAAATGTTAAATTTTATGTCTAAATTTTTTAATTTACTAATCATTTGTTGATGTTTAACATTAAAGTAATGAACACCGAATGTGAAAACCAACCCGAACCGAGATAAGTTGTGCAATTTTATATTTTATATTTTTGCATATTGAACATATTTCTGTTTTCAATACACTTAAACCGTTTCTTTCGATTTAGGTGTTCTTGGTGACCTAAAAATGACCGAACCGAACACCCCTAAGTCTAGGTTCATTGGGGGAGGGGGGGGGGGTTAGGGTGTAGTTTAAGAAACCTTAAGACTAGTTTGGAGCATGAGAGGTTATTCTGTTTTAATAATTATAATCTAACTCCTACAACTTCTAGCCATTCCCTAGACACCCTAAAACTATTAGAAGTTACACAGAGACCCAAAGTCGAGCTTATCTCCAAAAGAAAATTTATTGACATAAAAGCCCCACCATTCCTTGAAATTACAACTTTGCTCTTGCTGAAAGGGAGGGGGTGGGGTATTACATCCTCCCCTAAAAGAATCTTCATTCCTGAAGATCTTACAAACCTTTACCAAATGAATGAGATGCAAGTGCAATGCAAACAAAGCACATCCAATCTTATTGTGGCAAGGGATTGTTGATTTGGATGATGGAAATGTGTTCTTAGGGTAAAGTAAATACAATATCAGTAATCCTCTGTCTCCCATGTAGCTGCCTGATTTTGCCCACAACACTTTCACTAACATCAATGAGCTCTCCCAGCAATGTGCGCACATTTGGATGATGGAAATGTGCGCTATTGTCGATCTCAATCACAAATGTGTCCAACTAGTGCTTTTCGATGACATCAATGAGCTCTCCCAGCAAGGTGAAACAATTAATTGTCTCACCATGGCAGACCAAAAAAACATTCAAACAAGTGGGTACATCACCTAGTCATATCTGGAATGCCTCAAAGCAAGTCGGAAGCAATTTCGATTGATTTCGACTGACGAATTTCGCCGCCTCTGCCGCTAGATGAAGAACATCCACCACAGACGTTGCCGGTACAAACCCAACAAGACCAGCCTGCACCGCCGCCGCTACAACCGACGTTCGAAGAATTCAAACCACCCCACCTCTGTAATTGAAGCTGGCAACAACACCACCACAGCTCCAGATCTCGATTCAACCGAAGCAGCAACCGATGCAATGACAGTCAACTGCCACCGCCGCGGATTGAGAAACCACCGCCACCGCTGCTCCGGTCGTCATCCCGGACGGCGGCGAACTAGCAGATCCAGGTCCAGATCGGACCACCACCACAACAAATTGGCAACCCTCCTCCTCAGCCGCCACCGAAGCCTTTCCCGTCGTCCCCGACACCGGCCAACCCCTCCAAACACCCCGACGACCCCAATCCAAGCAACGACGGCCTCCAACTTCTCCCATCGACGGCGAAACCACCACCTGATCCACCGCCATCATGACCTTTTACCACCAATACTCGGCGGTGCAACCTCTAGGCCTCCGTCGGCACTGCGCCAACCTTGCCTCCACCGTCGGAACCCAGACGAGATCCTCCTTGGCTCAGATTAGCCATCGTAGGGAATGTGGCTAAGTGCCGACTCAAATTAGCCGAGGAGATGAAATCGGCTCCAAATCGGCTCGGTCTAGCGGATGGCTCAGTTGGCTCCTTGTCGGCTCAGTTGGCTCGTGGCTTCCTTCCGGCTAGGCTTGAGCCGCCCATTCCCAATGATCTTGGCTTCCTTCCTATTAGTTTTGGCCTTCCATTTGAGTTGAAACCCATAATTGGGCTCAACTACTTTATTGGGCCTAACTTTTCATGTGGCTTTAGTATTTTTCTTTGGACAACCCAATGTATGGCCTTGGCCCAATGCAAGCCTAATGGTGATGTAGGACTACAACGCAATGTTCGGAGCATCTTCCTCCATCCATTTGATCCAGGCAAGAATTTTGAGGATCTTTTCAACATCCACCTTGAGGGCAATGTGGCTTTCAAGCGTGGGGGAGTTGATACGGGTATTCTTATCCATTAATTATCATTTATTTATTTAAAGTAGTTATTTAATTATTAATACGGGTTGGGCCGTGGAATAAGCCCATAGGTCTAGGGTTAGGTTATTAGTCTATTTAAGTATTCCTAATCCCCCTCTATTGATGAATCAATAAGAATATCAGTCTCTCCTTTTATCTCATTTACTTTGCGTGTTTGTGTGGGCGTGTGTGCCCGATCGTTACCTAGGTAACAATTGGGCACACACACGAGAGTTTTTTAACCCCAACACACACACACGGACAGTAAAAGAGATAAAAATGTGAGACTTATTTGTTTATTGACCGAATAAGATGTGGGATTACAAATACTTAAATAGGCCAACACCTAACCCTTGACCTACCCTACGGGCCTACTCTACGACGGCCAAGCTCTATTAATAATTAAATAAATAACTACATAAATAATTGATATTATTGATACGCCTACCCGTATCACTTGGCACGTTGATAATGCAACATATTAACGATCTATCTATATAATAAATCAACTAGGTGTTTACCTCCAAAAAATGTCAATGAGAAGATCCTAGCCATCCATTCTCTAAAAATGTCTTGAGACATTTTGGTGCGTTGATTTGATTAATCATTTCTCTTTCTTAGACAAGTTTAAAAAATCAAGTTAGTTAAAATAAATCTGAGATGAGATATTATCTCTATTTCAAAAAATCTCTATCACATCTCATTATTATTTTCTTTTTGAGAAAATCTCATTAAATTTTGGATGTAATATTTAATTATCTAGCGACACGAAACTAAATAGATTCGAATTCATTTATCATCTCAAGAATAAATTTAATAAGTCAAATAATATCTATTGTGAGTGCCCTACGGGCACGGGTCATTTTCTAGTATTTAAAAGAAAGAGAAGAAAAGAAAGAAAGAAACACGCCTATCAATTTAAAAGAGAATGTTTGTCTTATCTGATAAGGAGAGGAGCAATGACCAAGGGTATATGAATTTGGGAAACCGAGAAGGGAATAAGAATGAAAAGCATTGGTTGTCTCTGTTGTTAGCGAAGTGAAGAATGAGAGTAAGGTTTGGAAGTGAAGCGGCGAAGGCTCCAATCACGATGACTACTACGTAATATTGTGTTTGTGTTGAGGAGAAAGGAATAACGGGACACATCGGTCTTTAGCCAAAAAGGCCGAGAAAATAATAGTATGTTTGGTTGTTGCTGCATTAGAGATCAGAGAGATACTCATTCATTCCTACTGTGTAGTATGAGTGGGAGGGGGAAGACATGAGACGGCGATCAGCCAGCTTTTAGCTTAATCTCTGGTGGGTGGGAGGAAGTAAGAAGAGGAGGATTCATCCAAGACAAAAAGGATATATATCAGCAGCAGTGGTAGTAGGCATTGGGTGCTGGTGTGAAGGGAATGCAACGAAGGGTGGCAAATGTTCCCACATCAGTAGAGTTGAATAAACATAAGAAAAACGAGGGAGGATAAAAACGGCAGCCCAAGGGTGGGAAGAGCATACCTTTCTCGGCCTTTTGGCTAAGATCAAGTGTAGTATCTGTTCTTATCAGTTTAATATCTGATATGTGGGCCATCGGCTCACACGATATTAAATTTATTTTTTGAGGGGGAGGGGCTCACTACAGTAGCTTGCTACTGGGGCTCCTCGAGTGTCGCCCATGCGTTGCACTACTGCTAGGGCCAGGCGCACCCCACCCAATACATAGTTCAATGTTTGGTTCTCCGAGTCTGGGGTCATTGGCTGATGCTGCTGCTTAATTCTTGCTGTAGTCCCAAGGAATAGGACCTCGTCCTACATGGAGGAATTCCATAGTGTCGGTGGAAACACAAGTGTGCTGGGGTTGTAACTTACAGTAATTCATTGGTCTGGGTCATTTGCTGGAAGCAAGTCGTCATGAAGAAAACTAAACTTCCACGGGGTACTCGTGACGCCACCAAATCCTCCTTCTCTACATGGCGGCAGCTCAAGGCTACCAGTTGCAGTTGCTGCAGACCTCAATGGTGACACACCACTAAATATAGGAGATGCCACTAATAATAAGACGGTGTATATATAGAACCATCATCATCATCCACAGAATAATCTGATTTAGCTAGTCATCTCATCTTCCAAGATAGAAAGAAGATGCTCTCATCATTTGGCTCTTGATCTGTGTGCAAGTCACAAAACTTTTGTTTCTTTTGAAAATGTTGCCGACACTTTTTTTGCAGCAGAGAATGGAAGCTTCCCTGATTATTGATTGCAGGAATTGGCAACTCACGGCTCCCCGACCGATGGCCAGGTGAAAGTGCCTCATGTGAAATTCATAGTAGGGTGGGTGGGTGTAGCCAAATAGAAGATCTATATTGGATACTACTCATCTCAACGGACCACACCCTCTCTTTGCTAGCATTAATTCTTGTTAATAATTGCATCATTAGTGCTTAACAAACGCCGAGCCTTGTAACGTGGGCTTGTAACTTGAGTGAGGGCATTATTGTGGGTGGATAGTGGGTCGACTTAGCCATACAGGCTCAGTGGGCCTGCTTCATCTGGCCTGCCCGTTCCAAGCTGGGAGTTGGGTCTTGTGGCTTGCGCGAAGGCGTGGGCTGCATTTCCCCTAGAGTGGAGGGCACTGCGTGAGGCTGGTTTCACAGAGCAACGATCACCTCCCTCTCTTGGCAGTGGAAGGATAACGGGCCGGTGCACTCCTGGGCCGCATTGTCTGGCTAGTTGGCCCAATTAAACACCCACTTTTTTATTTATTATTATTTTTTTTTACTATTTTCGCAAATAAATAACGTGCTAGACTGACTATATCCAACCAAGGACTAGAAAACTGATGGGGTTTCGCGAGACACACCGGACACAGTTTGAGAATCAAGAAATGTTCATGCAAGGAAGCACAACCACCAGGTCGTTGCATGAAATACTGTATCACAAACGAGATGTCATGTTCGTTCGTGCATGTTGGTATCTCGGTGACATTTTGAGCATGGAGACTTCTCTTGTTTGTCTGTATGATCAAATTTTACTACCACGGGTGTAAGAAAACATGATATGTATACCGGAGTATTTGTATTCTCTCTTCTTTCACTGCACTGGTTAAACCTGTGCAGTAGTAGTTGATTTAGGCTCTGCAGTCACTAATCCCACACCGACGACGCGGGGAAATGCCTTTGCTATAGCAGTATAAAATGAGCTCATCTTGCAAGTTGATTCCTCACGCAGCCACGCAGTGAGCACAAAGCGAACTATTCTTTCGCCTTTTACTAAAGAATACCGTGTGCTCGCTGCAAATAGTGGCATACGCCTATTTTTGGAAGGACTTTCCCTCAAAGGGTTGGTCCTTACAGTCGTTAGGTCAAATTTTCTTCTGCAGTGGTGGTGGTTGCCGGTGTTTGACTACGATTTGGAAGAGCTGAGCTAGAGAGCACTGAGATTAATGCGTATTGCTGGTATATTAACTCCTTGATGGTAGTTAAGTCGTTTCGTTTCTTTATCATTATGTTTCTGCACCCAACAACAAACGCGAGGGAGTGGCTGGTATTGTATTTCAGCGGGTATTGACTGTTCTACAGAAAAGGGATAGTTGGTCTTTGAGGCGCAGCAGCAGAGGGAGAAGCCTCGAAGTTGATTAAAACTAGTAGTACAAAACAATAGTCGCGACGGATGAGAGCCTAAAACCTGTCAGAGAGGCTAACTATAAAATGGCAGATACTGGCAAGAACATTTGCAGAGGGTTATCTTTGCGCTTGGGGCAATGACGCAGCTAGTGAGGTAATAACCGAGGCGAGTCAATTGCTGGTTGAAAACTATTTCCAATTCCCCTCCTCGGCCTTGGTTCTGCCTTGGCCGTCGAGAATTTCTGGAAGGGCTCCCTCTAACCAAGGGTAAAGCCCTACAACTCTCTAGTCCAATTTTATTTTGGTTTTCTCGAAACCAATCCTAGAAACATGTCTAGTCGCTGTCCTTTTCTTGCGACCGTGTGGCGGCTCGTCTAAAATGTGGCTGGACATCCTAGAGTTGTAGGTGGCCGTATGCCGAAGCAGGAGAGACTGTTGTGGTGGTTCAACATTGGTGGGGTGACTGGTGTTTGTAAGAGTTAATTGGCTGAAGATGCTACTGCATTTAACTACACAGATGAGTATCAGAACTGTATTATATATAGCCATAAACAAACAAAGTACCATCTTCTAATTATGTAATTTATTAAACAAAAGTCAGCACAACTAAACCAGTCGCAGAATTTAGTACCCACCACATATATAGATCAAACAAATCTAGAACCTGTACTATATCCAGATCTTAATATCAACCTCCAATTGATAAAATCTTAACTAGAAACTGATAGGGACCTCAACCTCCATCATTAAAATCTTAACTAGAAACTGATAGGGGCCGCGCGAACGCTGGCCCCCTCTGCCACAAATTATGACGTAGACTCCACCACTTGGGTAGATCTTAGGCTAGTGCCCCTCCTGAGTGCAATGGAGGTCACCAAACTAGGCCATGAGCCTTCTTGATCACTCATTGACCCAGTCCAGGTAAGTATGTTCCTCATTCGTCTATGCTTTCCTTATGTACTCCTTTCTCTTTCTTCTTCAGTCCAATATTTCGATGTGGGACTAACTACAACCTCATCCCTTCCATATTTATATATACACTTGTTGTTCAATGATTATGACGGAATCACTGACGATACTTGGACAATCTACATACATGGGGTATCGCTTCATGGCGGAGAGCTTAGTTTGCTTTACTTCAAAGGCAAGTAGATCATTAATTAGAATGATTATGTTAGCTTCTCTTAGAGTGACTAACTGCCCATCTGTGTAACTGTTAGCTACTCTTGATAATTTACATCCGCATGACCTAAACCAACAAAAAGTGAATACTACACCTACAATATAACTACACTGCTAACACTTAGTACACAACTTGAACCATGAAGCGACTTAACATCGTCTATACTCTTAACAATCTCTTTCAACCTCAACTGCAGGTAGAGGCATGAATATACTGCAACTTTAGCTTGCTACACAGTGCTTGGTGTTGCTAAGAAGATAAAGCTTCAGTGAAAGTATCTGCACTTTGTCATGCGTTAAGAACTTTGTACATATTCAGCTACTTGGACACTATCATCGCCCCGACAAAGTCATAATCAATCTCTATGTGCTTCGTACTGGCATTTGTAAGGTTTTGATTCATGGATTGCACAACGGAAGCATAATCAAACATAAAACCATGCAAAACTCTCCAAGGATCACAAGTCAAGAGACATAACGATGGTAAGGGTTAGAAATCATAAACACACCTTTGGGTTCTCCTTGATGACTTCAAACGCGAATAGTGTCACGTCTCTACGGTTGATCCACGCCTAGAGGTGAGATCTAGACCCTCCAAATCCATGTGCTAGCTAGGAAGAATGGAAGAGGAAGAAGAAATCGCCAACAATGGAGTGCCAAAGGTGGGGCGGCACCCTTTAGGCCGACGGGTAGGGGGCGGCGGTCCCAAGGGGGTTCGGCCCTTGCTTGGGATTTGCACTCTCCTTGCTTTATTCTCTCCTTTCTTCTATCAAATAGATGGATGTGTGTGTAGAGAGAAACATAAGCTAGGAGTGTTCTTTATATAGTCCAACAACTCCTTGTCCTACTACATAAAGAACCCCTCATAATCCTACTCAAGTTCGGATTAGTCCCTTTTTGCAAAAATAGTCCTTATCATGTCAATACATGGATTAGTTCTATTTTGCAAATTAATCCTAATCATGTCTCTACATGAATTAGGCCACCTTGGCAAATCCTAATCATGTCCATACATTGATTAGTCCAACTTGCATATTAGTCCTACTAAGTTAGCAAGTTGTTGCGATTTGATCCTTTTAATTAATTAATCATATTAATTAATTATTTCCCATGTCTAGTTCACCCCTATATGGCGTGTGACCCCATAGGTTCTATTTAGTTGGTAGTAACTATTTACTAATATGGAGCGGTCTCTAGCAAGACATTCATTCTAGCCAACAAATAGAATAGTCATCATGACAAACCTTGTGCAAGTAATTGTCTCATCCCTTTGTCTCAATATCCGGATTGGACACGAGACATACAAGTCACACTCGTATATCCAATCCATAGTTTCTCGATCCTGGGAATAGCCTTATTCGTGCAAATAACATCAATATCCCATATTGATTTATTTGAGTCTGGCCAGACATTTTATAAGCACTATCCCTCGAGTGGCCTAGGATATTTATTCCCGTTATGTGGGAGGGACAAATTCTATCTACGTCCACTACGATCTCTAAGCTTGCTTCTTATTGTATCCAGTACACGCCTTTATAACTACCCAGTTACGGTGTAGCGTTTAAAGCTACCAAAATCACAATAATCCACAACTAGAAGATCTAGTGACTTCAAGTCTAAGGATGACAATACCATTGCACCGCGAGAAGCGCTTGTGACTCAACATAACGTGTATGTAGCCTTCTCGGAGATGGGTCAATCCAGTATGCCATTACTCCTAATGCATACCCATGTGTTGGATCATGATATCTCCATATCAATTCAACCCCATACTAGTCTATAGATGATTGTCCTATTAATCATTATAATCGACTAGGGATATTTAAGAATATAACACTTATATTCTAAGGACTTCATTCATGTTATAATATCTCTATATTGATAACATAATGAATCATAAATCCATAAATGTCACAATTAATTGATTGCCTCTAGGGCACAATTCCAACAGTCTCCCACTTGCACTAGAGTCAATCTCCTGCATCATATGCCTATTGATCTAGCGCGGCCCTCTACGCTTACACTGCGTAGGGACGAGACATATGCTGGCACCTTTGCAAATATTCACATCTCCTCCATCAACAATTTGATTGAGATTGAATATTCTGAATAAATGCATCTTATGCCCTAATTTACTCAGTCCTTTATGTTAAAATCAGTGACTGAATCTTGCCTGGAACCTTTCCAGCTCACAGTCGCTCCCACTAAGGCAAAACTCAAAACTTGACTTATAATCTGTATCTTCTTCATCAGATTTGAAGTTCGCATCACTGTAACCCCTTACAGCAAACTCTTCATATTATCTATTTATCAATAATTCATCCTTAGTGCTTCTCAAGTACTAAAGGATAATCTTGATATTTTATCCAGTGACTCTCACCCGGATATGACTGGTATCTTTGTGTCATGCTTTATGACACGTCTGGCCTAGTACATCTCATGGCGTATCTCGTGAATCTTATTCATACGGTCCCTTCCCAATCTAATTGGAAAAACAATTAGCATTCCTAATACTAATTCCATGTGACATGGGTAAGAATCAATATTCTTTTCACGTTGAACCATTTCAACACCTTTGTCAATTTATGTACTATGACCTAAGCTATACAACCATCTTGATCTACCTCAATAGATCTTCACAAGTTGCTTCGCTTAAGTCTACCATTAGAAAGTCAACTCCCTAGTCAATCTACGTAAGACTGCCAAGTAGGGGCAACATTCCCAATGATTAAGTATGTCTCCACATACAAGACCAGAAAAATAACTATGCTCCCACTAACCTTCTTGTAAACACAAGTCTCATCTTCAATTTTGATGGAACCAAACTCCTTTGATTACATCATCAATTCGAACAGTCCAACTCCTAGAAGCTTGATTCAATCTATAAACAGATTGCTACAAGCAAGATACTAATGGATTTAAGCATCACAAATGGGAAAGATTTCGTCATAGTCTATACTATGAACTCACAAGAAATCCTTACCCAACCAATTGTCCCTTAAAGGTAATCATATTACCATCCATGTTGGTTTCCTCATAACCCACTTGCACCTTTCAGGTGGTTCCACCAAAGTCCATACTTTGTTGGTATGCATGGATTCCATATCGTATCTCATGGCTCCAAGCCATTTCTGAGAGTATGGCCACACGTGGCCATTTCATAGGTTGTAGGCTCATCTTAATGAGCAATATATCATGGGTAATGAGAAATCCCTATTTCTCTAGTCCCTCGATACATCCTACCTGACCTACGAGGTTCTTGTGTTTTTCTGAGTAGGTTGCTCCACAACACCTTGTGATCCTGCTCATGTTCCATCAAAATGATCAATGTTCTGTTGTGGTTCTTGAACTTTTCAAGTTCTACTGTCCTCCCACTGTTTCTTTTAGAGACAATCTCTACCTAGAAACAATGTGGTTCGAGAAACAAACAGTTTTGTTCTCGATTAGGTTGTAGAAATAATATCTTTTTCAGAATATTCCACAAAACATTTATCCGACTTGGGTCCAAGTTTATTTGTAAACTCCTTCACATAAACTTCATAACCCCAAGTCCTTATGAATGACATACTAGGGCACTTCCTAGTCCATATCTCATATGGTGTTTTGATGGAACAAGGTTAAGGGCGAAATTTGTTGTAATTAGAACCATAGCCCCAAAAGCAAACTGGAAGTTTTTGTTTTGACTCATCATGGATCGAACTGTGTCCTACAAGGTTCGAACTCTCCTCTTAGACATGCCAAGCCCATGTGGCGTTTCTAGGAGGAGCGAGTTTTGGATCATATCCAACGCTCCCATAGATTCTTGTCAAACTCTTGGCTCAAGTACTCACCTCTATGATCCAATCGTAGAGCCCTAATACTTTTGTCAAGCTGGTTCTCTACTTCATTCCTGAATACCTTGAACAATTCAAAGGATTCTGATTTGTTTCTTCATAAGATACACAAATCCATATTTCTCTGATCCCATCAGTAAATATGATGAAGTACTGAAAACCATCTTTAGTATTTGTGCTTAGCGGCCTTCATACATCAATATGTATGATTCCCAAAAGATCATATCTTTGCCTAATAAGTCTTACACGTCTCAAATGATTCAATAATCAAAAGAGTTCCAGAAATCCATCCACATGGAGTTCTAGATATGTATATCTTATTTATGAGGCCTAAACGATAATGCTAAAGATAAGTGAAGTTCATATCGTTATATGCAAACCTGTAGGTATCAATGTTATAGATGAAATTATCATGATCGTGGATATAGAATCCACTTAGACAAAATTGCATTACAATAATGCATATCATAATAAATGGAACAATATTTGTCCTTTATTATGATAAGGAGCTTTCTTGTCCAAACAAGAAACTATGATAATGGTCCTACTCATAGCTAGGAAATGATCGTTTTTGTCTAATTCATGAACAATTTCTTAAAGGTAGAAATAATTCCCTACGGCTTATTTAGCAACCCTTTGCTTTATAGCCCCACGTGTAGGATTATTTCTTCCTTATCCAATTGTCTTCGTCTCTTGAGATCCTCCACATTTCCATAAATATGATATCCTCATCTAGTATCATATACTTATGATGATGAGATAGACACATTGATTTCTATAACAAAATACCTATATTGGAATTCATAATTCCTTTATTATTTACTTCCAGGTACTTTGGGTAGCCTCTCTTCCTCTACACCACCTATGGGACTCCAAGGCAACTTGGTCTTAGCAACAAGCTTGCTTTTATACCCATGGGGTTGGCGCATTTTGCCCTTACCCATGTTGTTATCCATTAACAACTTTGCCCATCCCCATTATTAGTGTTTTGTTTAGTGATTTTTCAATCATATTGAGTAAATCAACTTTAAAACAAAACTATAATTGCATCCAATGCAATTCTTGGTCCACTTGGGTAAATAACCGTTTATTCTTTATCTATCTCATAGATAATTCCCATTCACTAATGTTTCAATCATATTGAATTAGCTTATTTGCATAACGCAAAGTGGAGCAACACTTCAAACCTTTCATGTCTAGCTTGCTCTTTTGAAAGAGCTTCTTTCAATGTATGATCATATCATACTTCTCCATGTTTCTCTTCTTGCCTCTAGAGCTCAGAGTTTATGGCAGCTAACATGAGGCAAGTCACATCCAAAGAACCATTCTTTGATGTCCCTTCCATTAGGTTTTAGTGTGTTTTGGTAGTTGGTAGGAAGAGAACTTTATGTTCTACGATGTACAACAATTTCTCTTTTATTTGAGAACAATTCTCAATTTTGTACCAGTCTAGGAAATAGATAGAGTCGCGTTTTTATTTTTTTAATGTCATGGGTATTCAACACAATAGGATTATGCAAAGTTTGTGACGTTTTAACTATATTTAACAAGGACTTAAATTGTTAAACATAGCTCCCACTATTTTACTACGGATTAATAACCCTCAAGATATTACTGCGGAAAATATCCTTATATTTTCTAGTGGGCCAAGATCCATGTTTCATCTCCTTATGAGCATGCTTTGGCATGTCACCCATAATTTGACTACTTTAGGTAGGAACAATTCCAATTGCATCCCATATGCAACTCTAGGTTCAATTGGCGCAAATAACTCCTTATTTATCCATCCATATGGATAATCCCAATTGATTGCCTCTAGGTTTCTTAATCATATTAATAGCCCAGTTGTGTTCAACCTCTTATTTAAACAATTGCACATTGTTACGTGCCATCGCATTCCATCATTATGAACCAAGTCGCCATGCTTTGGCACGCACGATCTTGATAAATAATGATGATAATGAGTGTTTAAATAACGAGAAGGCAAGAAACAATATTTGAATTTTGAGGGATTTTAAATTCAATTTTTTTAATTGTTTTGTTGATCAATATCAACTAATCTATCTATTTGAGTTTGGGCACAACTCCAAATAATAGATCCGGGTTGTCTAATTATCTTATTATCCTAATTGCATGCATCATCCATACACCAACCACACAATAATAAGACAATAAAATAAACAACCACAAAACAGAAATTAAACGTGATGTGGATATGGCTTTTTCTAGACTAAGATAATTCCAAGCCAATGGAATTATCTATGAACCCTAAAGCAAACACATCTCCATGCGTCTTGATCTTTTGGTCCATCCTTCATAGTCTCGTGGAATGCTCCATGCTCCATGCTCCATCTTTTGTGGCTTCTTTGGCTTTGGGCTTCTTTTCTTCAATCTTGGCTAACAATCTACTTTTATCTAGCACTAGCTAACTTCTATACTAAATAAAATAAATCTCACAAGTTGAGAAAAAAAAATGGCACGCAGGCCATAAAACCCTAATTAATTATTACAATTAATTGATCAGCTCGCAGGCCGTAAAACCAAACCACAAAATTAAACATCCACATCAAACCACATCCTAAGGCCATATCCAATCACCATGCGATTTGCACATAAACAGTTAAAATCCAATTTTAACGTGCTTGGTCAATTTTAATTGATTTTAGGATTTCTAGGGTTAAAACGGTCCATGGGCCCAACAGTCTAATTGCCCGGGCCCAATAAAGTGAACCACAAGGCCCTAGGGCCGGGCCGGCCCAAAACCCGCAAGCTAGGCCCGCGGGTTAGGGCCGCCCGGCCCCTTAGGGCGGCCAAGCTTGGGCGGCAAGCAAGGGGGCGGTCCCTAGGGGGGTCGAACCTCCTTATGGGAGTTGTTTCCAAAACGACTCCCTTGCTTGGTGCCCAAGTTTGGTTGTTTCCTTGTTTTGGAAGAACTCCTTCTTCCCCAAGGATGCCCAAACCCTAGATCTAAGATCCTAAAATTTCTCAAACTCACAAATTCATGCATCCAATGCAAAAATTAGATCTTGTTATGATAGATTATTGACAAATTGCATCCCATGCTTGATTTGTCTTGTTTTACGCGATAAACAATCAATTTAAGGTGTAAAACAACTAAAACGTAACACATAAACCACGTTTATGCTCTAAAACCTGGCTCTGATACCACTGTAGGGTTTTGATTCATGGATTGCACAACGGAAGCATAATCAAACATAAAACCATGCAAAACTCTCCAAGGATCACAAGTCAAGAGACATAACGATGGTAAGGGTTAGAAATCATAAACACACCTTTGGGTTCTCCTTGATGACTTCAAACGCGAATAGTGTCACGTCTCTACGGTTGATCCACGCCTAGAGGTGAGATCTAGACCCTCCAAATCCATGTGCTAGCTAGGAAGAATGGAAGAGGAAGAAGAAATCGCCAACAATGGAGTGCCAAAGGTGGGGCGGAACCCTTTAGGCCGACGGGTAGGGGGCGGCGGTCCCAAGGGGGTTCGGCCCTTGCTTGGGATTTGCACTCTCCTTGCTTTATTCTCTCCTTTCTTCTATCAAATAGATGGGTGTGTGTGTAGAGAGAAACATAAGCTAGGAGTGTTCTTTATATAGTCCAACAACTCCTTGTCCTACTACATAAAGAACCCCTCATAATCCTACTCAAGTTCGGATTAGTCCCTTTTTGCAAAAATAGTCCTTATCATGTCAATACATGGATTAGTTCTATTTTGCAAATTAATCCTAATCATGTCTCTACATGAATTAGGCCACCTTGGCAAATCCTAATCATGTCCATACATTGATTAGTCCAACTTGCATATTAGTCCTACTAAGTTAGCAAGTTGTTGCGATTTGATCCTTTTAATTAATTAATCATATTAATTAATTATTTCCCATGTCTAGTTCACCCCTATATGGCGTGTGACCCCATAGGTTCTATTTAGTTGGTAGTAACTATTTACTAATATGGAGCGGTCTCTAGCAAGACATTCATTCTAGCCAACAAATAGAATAGTCATCATGACAAACCTTGTGCAAGTAATTGTCTCATCCCTTTGTCCCAATATCCGGATTGGACACGAGACATACAAGTCACACTCGTATATCCAATCCATAGTTTCTCGATCCTGGGAATAGCCTTATTCGTGCAAATAACATCAATATCCCATATTGATTTATTTGAGTCTGGCCAGACATTTTATAAGCACTATCCCTCGAGTGGCCTAGGATATTTATTCCCGTTATGTGGGAGGGACAAATTCTATCTACGTCCACTACGATCTCTAAGCTTGCTTCTTATTGTATCCAGTACACGCCTTTATAACTACCCAGTTACGGTGTAGCGTTTAACGCTACCAAAATCACAATAATCCACAACTAGAAGATCTAGTGACTTCAAGTCTAAGGATGACAATACCATTGCACCGCGAGAAGCGCTTGTGACTCAACATAACGTGTATGTAGCCTTCTCGGAGATGGGTCAATCCAGTATGCCATTACTCCTAATGCATACCCATGTGTTGGATCATGATATCTCCATATCAATTCAACCCCATACTAGTCTATAGATGATTGTCCTATTAATCATTATAATCGACTAGGGATATTTAAGAATATAACACTTATATTCTAAGGACTTCATTCATGTTATAATATCTCTATATTGATAACATAATGAATCGTAAATCCATAAATGTCACAATTAATTGATTGCCTCTAGGGCACAATTCCAACAGCATTTAATACATGATTAGCGGCTAAAGCCATGGCAAAAAAGTTGTCACCATAAAGTTGGAGGATCTGATACAATCTGAAATCATGAACCAGGAGGTTTCATCCACTTTGTTCTAGAAGTTGTGACTGCTAGGGTTCTTCATTCAATTTCCATACTATACCTGGCCACCGCGTTTTGTTTCTTAGGGCACCATAAAATGAGATTTTCATCCCAATTGTTAGAAATTTTGATATAAAAAACGGCGTTCTTCACTAATCCGTTGTTGCATTACTTAAGAGGAAAGTAGATGAATAATCAAAATGATTATGCTAGCTTGTGTTAGAGTGACTAACTGTCCCTTTTTAAGAAACTTAGGTACTCTTGATTATTTACATTAGTATTAGTACTTGCTTTGAACTGCGATGCACAGAAGCATGACTTCAAAGGAGACCAACTTATTGTTAGTGTACAACTCTATGGGCTGATAAGAGGAATCATACGCAAACTGATACAAGAATTACTTTACGTTTATCTATAAATTTTATTAGTTTGCTTATTTTTTTAAATAATTTCAAATGATATTGAGACAAACATTTGTATCTTTTAAGAACACTGTTAGTTACTAAGTAATGTAATAAAAACATGTATTGTAATTTTTTGATAGGTATAATATTTTGCCGTTCTTAACTTGATTTTTTAAATAATCAATTAATTTCCTTTTCACATAGAAAAAATTATAAGATTTGAATATCACATATTTATCTATTTTTATGAATGCGGAGTTTATGTGTTTGATTCTCTCATAAAATAGGCCATGCTAGAGCATAATTAAGGCTTATATTCTATATTTGAAAATCTTATATTTCACTCATTACATATGCAAATACAATTTCAATTTCCAAACTTTTTCTAAGTAACAAGTTAAAAAAAAATTATTTTATAATAAAGTAACTCAAGGAGATCTTGCTACCGTGTCTATTTTTTTCCTCAACAATGTATGAGATTGGTACCTAAATGGACCACAAAGCCAATATTAACTCTTATGCCTGATGAGTTACCAGCGCAATCTGCACCAGTACATGATTTACAATCTAAAGAACTAGATGGATAACGTACACCATGATTATAAGTTCCTTGTAAGTATCTAAGTATTATTTTTGCGCCAATCATATGTGAAGTAGTAGGTCAGTGCATGATTTGACACATTAAGTTACTCAAAATGAGATATTGGAACTGGTGAATGTAAGAGACTACAATGCGCCCAACAATTTCCTAAATGGATTTGTCTAAGATAAGGGAGTCTATCACTCGTATGATACTTGATGCCAGTTGCAATAAGAGATTCATCATCACCTGAGCTAAGCTTTGGGGGCTGGGGTGGGGTGGGGTGAAACTAATTTGGCTTCATGTGTCTAATGCTCGGGTCGGTCACCATGGCCGGGAGCCGAAATGGATGCTTTAGGCCCCAGGCCGGCACAACCCCCCCCCCCCCCACCCCCCTATTTTATAATTGGAACTTTTTGAAGATAGCTATTATTAAGGTAATTATGGTTTATGCCTATTTCGGCCATTTCAGCCTTGGTATGTTATTAATATGGATGTTGAGTCGAGCTTAGTTGAGAATCTGAGTAATTTTGTGTTATTTTGCATCTATTTTGATATGATCTTGGGTATGTTTCATGATGTTTGCGCAGGAATCGGACCAGAAAACGTTTGGTGTAGCACAGAAGAGGCTCCGAAAAGACGTTGACCGAGGCTGGAGTCGAAGAATGAAGAAACGGTGCAAAGTTGGAGAAGCTAGAATGATCAGCGTACACTCCTTTGATAATATCTTGAGATCTACTTTGAATTAATAGAGAGTGAATTACAACAAGATCATCAAAGTTGGCAAAATAATCAGAGACATATAGGTCTTGATTAGAGGCCGTTGAGCTCCCGAAAACTCAGTAACAGGAAGATCAAAATAGTACAATATATGTTCTATGCTCAATTTGAATGCACAATAATGCCCTGCATTGAGTGTGATGAATCAACAATAATGAAATTGGACAAGTACTAAGAGATTTACCAGCTATTATTCAATTATGAGTTTTCTGATGACAAAAAGATTATACCAATTGGGGATTTCTTATCCTTGATGATTCCACGAAAGGCATTTCTCCTTAGGGTTCGTATGAAGTGCAAAAATAGATTGGTAATGGACAATTATATCAATTATCAACACCGAATAGTAGTTGAAGGATGTACATATTGCGGGAACTCAATAGTGACTTAACGAAATTCCTCATCATGCAAAATTTTGGTATCCAAATTCCTTCTAGGGGTTGATTACGAAGTTACTGTGGCAATAGGTCTGAGAGAGAGTGTGTGTAGAGAGATTTGCAATTTTTTAGCATCAACGTGAGGAAGAGCTCTTGATTTTTGGCTAAGTTGATCCAACTGAGAGAGGCGAGCCATTACCATGTGCTTAAGAGCCAACACTTACGATTAGTAAGAATAAGATGAGGGAATTCAGTCTAGGTAAGAGAGTTCCGAACCGAAGAAACCGGAGGGCACCAACCGTCGGGCTTTTCATCCTTAACGGTTCTTAATTTTTTTTAAACCGGAAGCGTGCTTCCACCGAACCGTACCAAAACCAAAAAACCGAACAAAAACGGCACTGGAGTTGTCATTACTAGAGTTATGCATCACATCTGGCTATAAGAAAGTGTCACATAGGTAAAAGCTTGTGAAGTTACTGCGTAGTGAAGCCAAAAAGTATTTTACAAACATAGCATTCACACCACAAAACACTATATTAATTTAATTTGTGAATGCTTTTTATGGAAATGTAAAATTTTATGTCTAATTTTTAAAATATTAATCATTTGTTGATGTTTAACATTAAAGTAACGGACACCGAATGTGAAAAGTGAAAACCAACCCGGACCGAGGTAAGTTGTGCAATTTTATATTTTATATTTTTGCATATTGAACATATTTCTGTTTTCATAACAGAAATATGATAAGTGTCTAATTTTTAATTTATTAATCATTTGTTGATGTTTAACATTAAAGTAACGGACACCTAAATCGTTTCTTTCGATTTAGGTGTTCTTGGTGACCTAAAACTGACCGAACCGAACACCCCTAAGTCTAGGTTCGTTGGGGAGGGGGGGGGGGGGTTAGGGTGTAGTTTAAGAAAACCTTAAGACTAGTTTGGAGCATGAGAGGTTATTCTGGTTTTAATAATTATAATCTAACTCCTTCAACTTCTAGCCATTCCCTAGACACCCCAAAACTATTAGAAGTTACACAGAGACCCAAACTCTAGCTTATCTCCAAAAGAAAATTTACTGACATAAAAGTCTCACCATTCTTTGAAATTACCACTTTGCTCTTTTCTGAAAGGGGGGGGGGGGGGTATTACATCCTCCCCTAAAAGAATCTTCATTCCTGAAGATCTTACAAACCATTACCCAATGAATGAGATGCAAGTGCAATGCAAACAAAGCACATCCAATCTTATTGTGGCAAGGGATTGTTGATGTGGATGATGGAAGCGTGTTCTTGGGGTAAAGTAAATACAATATCAGTGATCCTCTGTCTCCCATGTAGCTGTCTGATTTTGCCCCCAACACTCTCACTAACTTCACTTTCATGATTCTCTTATCCCATGTCTTGCGCTTTAGGATTTGTACTAGGGCTGTAAGCGGTTTGGTTTGGTGCGGTTTGTGCTAAAATCATAAACCAAACCGAAAACATCAGTTTACAAATTTTGTAATCAAACCAAACCGTTCAAATGTATGAACCTAACCAAACCAAACCGAAAAACTTCGGTTTGGTTCGGTGGGTTTTCCTTAAACATTCTTGTATGAATGTTATAATACTAACATGTCAACAAATTTCAAATTTTAAAAAAGACAGAAATTAAGTAGGCGTAAAAGCCTTGCACAATTATCCGTTTAGATAAACTATGGTGGAATATGAGAGAAATGAAGAAGATTAAGATCAGAAAGATCATCTTAATTGAATTTATCTACTTGTGTTTATCATTTGATAGATTATTTTTCTATACTTTACACAATATATATTTCATAAAAGTACATTAGACACATATCGGTTCGGTTTGGTTTGGTGCAGTGTGATTTTTTTACAAACCGAAACCGAACCGATTAGACCGGTTTGTAAAAAAATTGAACCGTTTGTAAACCGAACATCCATAAAAAACGTCCAAATCCACGACATTCGGTGGTTCGGTCGGTTTGACCGATTTTTTCAGTTTTCCTTACAGCCCTTATTTGTACTAGTCTGATCTAAAAGGTCAAATTCAACCATTCCGATCAGTGCCTAGAACTATCATTTTTTTCAAGAGAATATAATTAATTATATGTGTGCACAAAAAAATATTGTGCTTTATAACTGTTATTTATAATTTAAAACTATGACGCAAATCTCCGGAACGTTTTTTTTACAAGACAAACTACTCCTCAGATTCTTCTCGGGAACTTGGATTCGATTGAATCATTTTGGCCGGTCAACTCTTTTTTGTTCGTGATATACTTTGACCGACACAGGTGCCGATGGTTCTTTTACTTTACTTTGTCTTGTCCATGTAAACAAACAAAATGACTTTTTACTATAATTTCAGTTAAGCCTGTCAAGTTTGCCAAACTTAAAGTAAGCCACTGCAAAATTGTATGTTTGGCAGGCAATTATGCAAGTCAAGACTCTATCTTCCCGCGTGACAATTTTGTAAGCCAAGACTCTATATTTTAATGAAGTATGCCGAGTAGGAGTCAAATTGCAGTCTTTGTCATGATGTACTTGGTAGAAGCATGAACAATTGAATGTCGTGCTTCGGTAGGAAATTTGGAATTTTATCAAATAGAAATTGCTATAAGAACCATTGGTTGACATGTGGATGGTGGATTTCATTCAGTTGGGTGGTTTGCTTGTAAGTTTGGCAAGCCCGAGAGACAGCAGAGGAAAAAATATATAGTCATTTAAAGTTGGAGGTAAGTCATAGGTACATTTAGCTAGATTAAGAACCACTGCGGCGATGTTCGAATAAAATATTTTTACGATTGGCCCGGGGCCTTGGTGATACGGGTATCGTATCCATTAAGTATTGTTTATTTAATTAAGTTAGTTATTTAATTATTAATACGGGTGGGCTGTAGAATAAGCCCGTAGGTTCAGGGTTAGGTTATTAGTCTATTTAAGTATTTGTAATCCCCCACTATTAATCAATCAATAAGAATAGCAGTCTCTCCTTTTATCTCCTTTACTTTTCGTGTTTTTGTGCGTGTGTGTACCCGATAGTTACCTAGGGGGTAACAATTGGTGCTTTCATTGAGAGCGTCGGTCGAACTTTCGTTCGAGGCGCTCGTTGTCGGACTCCATGGATCTCCCGTTCGCTATTGTCGATCTCAATCACAAATGTGTCCAACTATTGCTTTTCGATGACATCGATGAGCTATCCCAGGAAGGTGAAACAATTAATTGTCTCACCATAGCAGGCCTGAAGACATTCAAACAAGTGGGTACATCACCTAGTCAGATCTGGAATGACTCAAAGCAAGTCGGAAGCAATTTCGATTTATTTCGACTGACGAATTTTGCCGCCTCCAGCACATAATCAGAGCCGGTGAACTGCCGCCGCTAGATGAAGAACATCCGCCACAGCCGTGTCCGGTACAAACCTAACAAGACCACCGCCGCCGCTACAACCGACGTTCGAAGAAGTCAAGCCAACCCACCTTTGTAATTGAAGTCGGCAACAACACCACCACAGCTCCAGATCCCGATTCAATCGAAGCAGCAGCCGCTGCAATGGCAGTCACCACAGCTGCCGCCGCTGCGGATTGAGAAACCACCGCCACCGCTGCTCCGGTCGTCATCCAGGACGGCGGCGAAGTAGCAGATCCATGTCCAGATCGGACCACCACCACAACAAATTGGCGACCCACCTCCTCAGCCGCCACCGAAGCCTTTCCCGTCGTCCCCGACACCGGCCAAACCCTCCAAACACCCCCGACGACCCCAATCCAAGCAACGACTGCCTCCAACTTCTCCCATCGACGGCGAAACCACCACCAGATCCACCGCCATCACGACCTTTTACCACCAATACTCGACGGTGCAACCTCCAGGCCTCCGTCGGCACTGCGCCAACCTCGCCTCCACCGTCGGAACCCAGAGGAGATCCTCCTTGACTCAGATTAGCCATCGCAGAAGTGCCGACTCAAATTAGCCGAGGAGATGAAATCGGCTCCCAATCGGCTCGGTCTAGCCGATGGCTCAGTTGGCTCCTTGTCGGCTAAGTTGGCTCGTGGCTTCCTTCCGGCTGGGCTTGAGCCGCCCATTCCCAATGAGCTTGGCTTCCTTCCTATTAGTTTTGGGCTGTCATTTGAGTTGAAACCCATAATTTGGCTCAACAACTTTATTGGGCCTAACTTTTCATGTGGCTTTAGTATTTTTCTTTGGACAACTCAACGTATGCTGTTGGCCCAATGCAAGCCTAATGGTGATGTAGGACTACAACGCAATGTTTTGAGCATCGTCCTCCATCCATTTGATCCATGCAAGAATTTGACGGATTTTTCAACATCCACCTCGAGGGCAAGGTGGCTTTCAAGCGTGGGAGAGTTGATACGGGTATTCGTATCCATTAATTATCATTTATTTATTTAAGATAGTTATTTAATTATTAATACGGGTTGGGCCGTAGAATAAGCCCATAGGTCTAGGGTTAGGTTATTAGTCTATTTAAGTATTTCTAATCCCCCTCTATTAATCAATCAATAAGAATATCAGTCTCTCCTTTTATCTCCTTTACTTTTCGAGTTTGTGTGCGCGCGTGTGCCCGATCGTTACCTAGGGGGTAACAATTTTGTTACCCCTGGTAACAATTGGGCAAACCCACGAGGGCTTTTTAACCCCAACACACACACACGAACAGTAAAAGAGATAAAAGGGAGAGACTTATTTGTTTATTGACCGAATAAGCTGGGGGATTACAAATACTTAAATAGACCAATAACTTAATCCTAGACCTACCCTACGGGCCTACTCTACGACGGCCAAGCCCTATTAATAATTAAATTAACAACTACATAAGTAATTGATATTATTGATACGGCTACCCGTATCACTTGGCATGTTGATAATGCAACAGATTAACGATATTTAAAAGAAAGAGAAGAAAAGAAAGAAAGAAACACGCCTATCAATTTAAAAGAGAATGTTTGTCTTATCTGATAAGGAGAGGAGCAATGACCAAGGGTATATGAATTTGGGAAACCGAGAAGGGAATAAGAATGAAAAGCATTGGTTGTCTCTGTTGTTAGCGAAGTGAAGAATGAGAGTAAGGTTTGGAAGTGAAGCGGCGAAGGCTCCAATCACGATGACTACTACGTAATATTGTGTTTGTGTTGAGGAGAAAGGAATAACGGGACACATCGGTCTTTAGCCAAAAAGGCCGAGAAAATAATAGTATGTTTGGTTGTTGCTGCATTAGAGATCAGAGAGATACTCATTCATTCCTACTGTGTAGTATGAGTGGGAGGGGGAAGACATGAGACGGCGATCAGCCAGCTTTTAGCTTAATCTCTGGTGGGTGGGAGGAAGTAAGAAGAGGAGGATTCATCCAAGACAAAAAGGATATATATCAGCAGCAGTGGTAGTAGGCATTGGGTGCTGGTGTGAAGGGAATGCAACGAAGGGTGGCAAATGTTCCCACATCAGTAGAGTTGAATAAACATAAGAAAAACGAGGGAGGATAAAAACGGCAGCCCAAGGGTGGGAAGAGCATACCTTTCTCGGCCTTTTGGCTAAGATCAAGTGTAGTATCTGTTCTTATCAGTTTAATATCTGATATGTGGGCCATCGGCTCACACGATATTAAATTTATTTTTTGAGGGGGAGGGGCTCACTACAGTAGCTTGCTACTGGGGCTCCTCGAGTGTCGCCCATGCGTTGCACTACTGCTAGGGCCAGGCGCACCCCACCCAATACATAGTTCAATGTTTGGTTCTCCGAGTCTGGGGTCATTGGCTGATGCTGCTGCTTAATTCTTGCTGTAGTCCCAAGGAATAGGACCTCGTCCTACATGGAGGAATTCCATAGTGTCGGTGGAAACACAAGTGTGCTGGGGTTGTAACTTACAGTAATTCATTGGTCTGGGTCATTTGCTGGAAGCAAGTCGTCATGAAGAAAACTAAACTTCCACGGGGTACTCGTGACGCCACCAAATCCTCCTTCTCTACATGGCGGCAGCTCAAGGCTACCAGTTGCAGTTGCTGCAGACCTCAATGGTGACACACCACTAAATATAGGAGATGCCACTAATAATAAGACGGTGTATATATAGAACCATCATCATCATCCACAGAATAATCTGATTTAGCTAGTCATCTCATCTTCCAAGATAGAAAGAAGATGCTCTCATCATTTGGCTCTTGATCTGTGTGCAAGTCACAAAACTTTTGTTTCTTTTGAAAATGTTGCCGACACTTTTTTTGCAGCAGAGAATGGAAGCTTCCCTGATTATTGATTGCAGGAATTGGCAACTCACGGCTCCCCGACCGATGGCCAGGTGAAAGTGCCTCATGTGAAATTCATAGTAGGGTGGGTGGGTGTAGCCAAATAGAAGATCTATATTGGATACTACTCATCTCAACGGACCACACCCTCTCTTTGCTAGCATTAATTCTTGTTAATAATTGCATCATTAGTGCTTAACAAACGCCGAGCCTTGTAACGTGGGCTTGTAACTTGAGTGAGGGCATTATTGTGGGTGGATAGTGGGTCGACTTAGCCATACAGGCTCAGTGGGCCTGCTTCATCTGGCCTGCCCGTTCCAAGCTGGGAGTTGGGTCTTGTGGCTTGCGCGAAGGCGTGGGCTGCATTTCCCCTAGAGTGGAGGGCACTGCGTGAGGCTGGTTTCACAGAGCAACGATCACCTCCCTCTCTTGGCAGTGGAAGGATAACGGGCCGGTGCACTCCTGGGCCGCATTGTCTGGCTAGTTGGCCCAATTAAACACCCACTTTTTTATTTATTATTATTTTTTTTTACTATTTTCGCAAATAAATAACGTGCTAGACTGACTATATCCAACCAAGGACTAGAAAACTGATGGGGTTTCGCGAGACACACCGGACACAGTTTGAGAATCAAGAAATGTTCATGCAAGGAAGCACAACCACCAGGTCGTTGCATGAAATACTGTATCACAAACGAGATGTCATGTTCGTTCGTGCATGTTGGTATCTCGGTGACATTTTGAGCATGGAGACTTCTCTTGTTTGTCTGTATGATCAAATTTTACTACCACGGGTGTAAGAAAACATGATATGTATACCGGAGTATTTGTATTCTCTCTTCTTTCACTGCACTGGTTAAACCTGTGCAGTAGTAGTTGATTTAGGCTCTGCAGTCACTAATCCCACACCGACGACGCGGGGAAATGCCTTTGCTATAGCAGTATAAAATGAGCTCATCTTGCAAGTTGATTCCTCACGCAGCCACGCAGTGAGCACAAAGCGAACTATTCTTTCGCCTTTTACTAAAGAATACCGTGTGCTCGCTGCAAATAGTGGCATACGCCTATTTTTGGAAGGACTTTCCCTCAAAGGGTTGGTCCTTACAGTCGTTAGGTCAATTTTTTTTCCGCAGTGGTGGTGGTTGCCGGTGTTTGACTACGATTTGGAAGAGCTCAGCTAGAGAGCACTGAGATTAATGCGTATTGCTGGTATATTAACTCCTTGATGGTAGTTAAGTCGTTTCGTTTCTTTATCATTATGTTTCTGCACCCAACAACAAACGCGAGGGAGTGGCTGGTATTGTATTTCAGCGGGTATTGACTGTTCTACAGAAAAGGGATAGTTGGTCTTTGAGGCGCAGCAGCAGAGGGAGAAGCCTCGAAGTTGATTAAAACTAGTAGTACAAAACAATAGTCGCGACGGATGAGAGCCTAAAACCTGTCAGAGAGGCTAACTATAAAATGGCAGATACTGGCAAGAACATTTGCAGAGGGTTATCTTTGCGCTTGGGGCAATGACGCAGCTAGTGAGGTAATAACCGAGGCGAGTCAATTGCTGGTTGAAAACTATTTCCAATTCCCCTCCTCGGCCTTGGTTCTGCCTTGGCCGTCGAGAATTTCTGGAAGGGCTCCCTCTAACCAAGGGTAAAGCCCTACAACTCTCTAGTCCAATTTTATTTTGGTTTTCTCGAAACCAATCCTAGAAACATGTCTAGTCGCTGTCCTTTTCTTGCGACCGTGTGGCGGCTCGTCTAAAATGTGGCTGGACATCCTAGAGTTGTAGGTGGCCGTATGCCGAAGCAGGAGAGACTGTTGTGGTGGTTCAACATTGGTGGGGTGACTGGTGTTTGTAAGAGTTAATTGGCTGAAGATGCTACTGCATTTAACTACTCAGAACTGTATTATATATAGCCATAAACAAACAAAGTACCATCTTCTAATTATGTAATTTATTAAACAAAAGTCAGCACAACTAAACCAGTCGCAGAATTTAGTACCCACCACATATATAGATCAAACAAATCTAGAACCTGTACTATATCCAGATCTTAATATCAACCTCCAATTGATAAAATCTTAACTAGAAACTGATAGGGACCTCAACCTCCATCATTAAAATCTTAACTAGAAACTGATAGGGGCCGCGCGAACGCTGGCCCCCTCTGCCACAAATTATGACGTAGACTCCACCACTTGGGTAGATCTTAGGCTAGTGCCCCTCCTGAGTGCAATGGAGGTCACCAAACTAGGCCATGAGCCTTCTTGATCACTCATTGACCCAGTCCAGGTAAGTATGTTCCTCATTCGTCTATGCTTTCCTTATGTACTCCTTTCTCTTTCTTCTTCAGTCCAATATTTCGATGTGGGACTAACTACAACCTCATCCCTTCCATATTTATATATACACTTGTTGTTCAATGATTATGACGGAATCACTGACGATACTTGGACAATCTACATACATGGGGTATCGCTTCATGGCGGAGAGCTTAGTTTGCTTTACTTCAAAGGCAAGTAGATCATTAATTAGAATGATTATGTTAGCTTCTCTTAGAGTGACTAACTGCCCATCTGTGTAACTGTTAGCTACTCTTGATAATTTACATCCGCATGACCTAAACCAACAAAAAGTGAATACTACACCTACAATATAACTACACTGCTAACACTTAGTACACAACTTGAACCATGAAGCGACTTAACATCGTCTATACTCTTAACAATCTCTTTCAACCTCAACTGCAGGTAGAGGCATGAATATACTGCAACTTTAGCTTGCTACACAGTGCTTGGTGTTGCTAAGAAGATAAAGCTTCAGTGAAAGTATCTGCACTTTGTCATGCGTTAAGAACTTTGTACATATTCAGCTACTTGGACACTATCATCGCCCCGACAAAGTCATAATCAATCTCTATGTGCTTTGTACTGGCATTTGTAGGGTTTTGATTCATGGATTGCACAACGGAAGCATAATCAAACATAAAACCATGCAAAACTCTCCAAGGATCACAAGTCAAGAGACATAACGATGGTAAGGGTTAGAAATCATAAACACACCTTTGGGTTCTCCTTGATGACTTCAAACGCGAATAGTGTCACGTCTCTACGGTTGATCCACGCCTAGAGGTGAGATCTAGACCCTCCAAATCCATGTGCTAGCTAGGAAGAATGGAAGAGGAAGAAGAAATCGCCAACAATGGAGTGCCAAAGGTGGGGCGGCACCCTTTAGGCCGACGGGTAGGGGGCGGCGGTCCCAAGGGGGTTCGGCCCTTGCTTGGGATTTGCACTCTCCTTGCGTTATTCTCTCCTTTCTTCTATCAAATAGATGGGTGTGTGTGTAGAGAGAAACATAAGCTAGGAGTGTTCTTTATATAGTCCAACAACTCCTTGTCCTACTACATAAAGAACCCCTCATAATCCTACTCAAGTTCGGATTAGTCCCTTTTTGCAAAAATAGTCCTTATCATGTCAATACATGGATTAGTTCTATTTTGCAAATTAATCCTAATCATGTCTCTACATGAATTAGGCCACCTTGGCAAATCCTAATCATGTCCATACATTGATTAGTCCAACTTGCATATTAGTCCTACTAAGTTAGCAAGTTGTTGCGATTTGATCCTTTTAATTAATTAATCATATTAATTAATTATTTCCCATGTCTAGTTCACCCCTATATGGCGTGTGACCCCATAGGTTCTATTTAGTTGGTAGTAACTATTTACTAATATGGAGCGGTCTCTAGCAAGACATTCATTCTAGCCAACAAATAGAATAGTCATCATGACAAACCTTGTGCAAGTAATTGTCTCATCCCTTTGTCTCAATATCCGGATTGGACACGAGACATACAAGTCACACTCGTATATCCAATCCATAGTTTCTCGATCCTGGGAATAGCCTTATTCGTGCAAATAACATCAATATCCCATATTGATTTATTTGAGTCTGGCCAGACATTTTATAAGCACTATCCCTCGAGTGGCCTAGGATATTTATTCCCGTTATGTGGGAGGGACAAATTCTATCTACGTCCACTACGATCTCTAAGCTTGCTTCTTATTGTATCCAGTACACGCCTTTATAACTACCCAGTTACGGTGTAGCGTTTAAAGCTACCAAAATCACAATAATCCACAACTAGAAGATCTAGTGACTTCAAGTCTAAGGATGACAATACCATTGCACCGCGAGAAGCGCTTGTGACTCAACATAACGTGTATGTAGCCTTCTCGGAGATGGGTCAATCCAGTATGCCATTACTCCTAATGCATACCCATGTGTTGGATCATGATATCTCCATATCAATTCAACCCCATACTAGTCTATAGATGATTGTCCTATTAATCATTATAATCGACTAGGGATATTTAAGAATATAACACTTATATTCTAAGGACTTCATTCATGTTATAATATCTCTATATTGATAACATAATGAATCATAAATCCATAAATGTCACAATTAATTGATTGCCTCTAGGGCACAATTCCAACAGTCTCCCACTTGCACTAGAGTCAATATCCTGCATCATATGCCTATTGATCTAGCGCGGCCCTCTACGCTTACACTGCGTAGGGACGAGACATATGCTGGCACCTTTGCAAATATTCACATCTCCTCCATCAACAATTTGATTGAGATTGAATATTCTGAATAAATGCATCTTATGCCCTAATTTACTCAGTCCTTTATGTTAAAATCAGTGACTGAATCTTGCCTGGAACCTTTCCAGCTCACAGTCGCTCCCACTAAGGCAAAACTCAAAACTTGACTTATAATTTGTATCTTCTTCATCAGATTTGAAGTTCGCATCACTGTAACCCCTTACAACAAACTCTTCATATTATCTATTTATCAATAATTCATCCTTAGTGCTTCTCAAGTACTAAAGGATAATCTTGATATTTTATCCAGTGACTCTCACCCGGATATGACTGGTATCTTTGTGTCATGCTTTATGACACGTCTGGCCTAGTACATCTCATGGCGTATCTCGTGAATCTTATTCATACGGTCCCTTCCCAATCTAATTGGAAAAACAATTAGCATTCCTAATACTAATTCCATGTGACATGGGTAAGAATCAATATTCTTTTCACGTTGAACCATTTCAACACCTTTGTCAATTTATGTACTATGACCTAAGCTATACAACCATCTTGATCTACCTCAATAGATCTTCACAAGTTGCTTCGCTTAAGTCTACCATTAGAAAGTCAACTCCCTAGTCAATCTACGTAAGACTGCCAAGTAGGGGCAACATTCCCAATGATTAAGTATGTCTCCACATACAAGACCAGAAAAATAACTATGCTCCCACTAACCTTCTTGTAAACACAAGTCTCATCTTCAATTTTGATGGAACCAAACTCCTTTGATTACATCATCAATTCGAACAGTCCAACTCCTAGAAGCTTGATTCAATCTATAAACAGATTGCTACAAGCAAGATACTAATGGATTTAAGCATCACAACTGGGAAAGATTTCGTCATAGTCTATACTATGAACTCACAAGAAATCCTTACCCAACCAATTGTCCCTTAAAGGTAATCATATTACCATCCATGTTGGTTTCCTCATAACCCACTTGCACCTTTCAGGTGGTTCCACCAAAGTCCATACTTTGTTGGTATGCATGGATTCCATATCGTATCTCATGGCTCCAAGCCATTTCTGAGAGTATGGCCACACGTGGCCATTTCATAGGTTGTAGGCTCATCTTAATGAGCAATATATCATGGGTAATGAGAAATCCCTATTTCTCTAGTCCCTCGATACATCCTACCTGACCTACGAGGTTCTTGTGTTTTTCTGAGTAGGTTGCTCCACAACACCTTGTGATCCTGCTCATGTTCCATCAAAATGATCAATGTTCTGTTGTGGTTCTTGAACTTTTCAAGTTCTACTGTCCTCCCACTGTTTCTTTTAGAGACAATCTCTACCTAGAAACAATGTGGTTCGAGAAACAAACAGTTTTGTTCTCGATTAGGTTGTAGAAATAATATCTTTTTCAGAATATTCCACAAAACATTTATCCGACTTGGGTCCAAGTTTATTTGTAAACTCCTTCACATAAACTTCATAACCCCAAGTCCTTATGAATGACATACTAGGGCACTTCCTAGTCCATATCTCATATGGTGTTTTGATGGAACAAGGTTAAGGGCGAAATTTGTTGTAATTAGAACCATAGCCCCAAAAGCAAACTGGAAGTTTTTGTTTTGACTCATCATGGATCGAACTGTGTCCTACAAGGTTCGAACTGTCCTCTTAGACATGCCAAGCCCATGTGGCGTTTCTAGGAGGAGCGAGTTTTGGATCATATCCAACGCTCCCATAGATTCTTGTCAAACTCTTGGCTCAAGTACTCACCTCTATGATCCAATCGTAGAGCCCTAATACTTTTGTCAAGCTGGTTCTCTACTTCATTCCTGAATACCTTGAACAATTCAAAGGATTCTGATTTGTTTCTTCATAAGATACACAAATCCATATTTCTCTGATCCCATCAGTAAATATGATGAAGTACTGAAAACCATCTTTAGTATTTGTGCTTAGCGGCCTTCATACATCAATATGTATGATTCCCAAAAGATCATATCTTTGCCTAATAAGTCTTACACGTCTCAAATGATTCAATAATCAAAAGAGTTCCAGAAATCCATCCACATGGAGTTCTAGATATGTATATCTTATTTATGAGGCCTAAACGATAATGCTAAAGATAAGTGAAGTTCATATCGTTATATGCAAACCTCTAGGTATCAATGTTATAGATGAAATTATCATGATCGTGGATATAGAATCCACTTAGACAAAATTGCATTACAATAATGCATATCATAATAAATGGAACAATATTTGTCCTTTATTATGATAAGGAGCTTTCTTGTCCAAACAAGAAACTATGATAATGGTCCTACTCATAGCTAGGAAATGATCGTTTTTGTCTAATTCATGAACAATTTCTTAAAGGTAGAAATAATTCCCTACGGCTTATTTAGCAACCCTTTGCTTTATAGCCCCACGTGTAGGATTATTTCTTCCTTATCCAATTGTCTTCGTCTCTTGAGATCCTCCACATTTCCATAAATATGATATCCTCATCTAGTATCATATACTTATGATGATGAGATAGACACATTGATTTCTATAACAAAATACCTATATTGGAATTCATAATTCCTTTATTATTTACTTCCAGGTACTTTGGGTAGCCTCTCTTCCTCTACACCACCTATGGGACTCCAAGGCAACTTGGTTTTAGCAACAAGCTTGCTTTTATAACCATGGGGTTGGCGCATTTTGCCCTTACCCATGTTGTTATCCATTAACAACTTTGCCCATCCCCATTATTAGTGTTTTGTTTAGTGATTTTTCAATCATATTGAGTAAATCAACTTTAAAACAAAACTATAATTGCATCCAATGCAATTCTTGGTCCACTTGGGCAAATAACCGTTTATTCTTTATCTATCTCATAGATAATTCCCATTCACTAATGTTTCAATCATATTGAATTAGCTTATTTGCATAACGCAAAGTGGAGCAACACTTCAAACCTTTCATGTCTAGCTTGCTCTTTTGAAAGAGCTTCTTTCAATGTATGATCATATCATACTTCTCCATGTTTCTCTTCTTGCCTCTAGAGCTCAGAGTTTATGGCAGCTAACATGAGGCAAGTCACATCCAAAGAACCATTCTTTGATGTCCCTTCCATTAGGTTTTAGTGTGTTTTGGTAGTTGGTAGGAAGAGAACTTTATGTTCTACGATGTACAACAATTTCTCTTTTATTTGAGAACAATTCTCAATTTTGTACCAGTCTAGGAAATAGATAGAGTCGCGTTTTTATTTTTTTAATGTCATGGGTATTCAACACAATAGGATTATGCAAAGTTTGTGACGTTTTAACTATATTTAACAAGGACTTAAATTGTTAAACATAGCTCCCACTATTTTACTACGGATTAATAACCCTCAAGATATTACTGCGGAAAATATCCTTATATTTTCTAGTGGGCCAAGATCCATGTTTCATCTCCTTATGAGCTTGCTTTGGCATGTCACCCATAATTTGACTACTTTAGGTAGGAACAATTCCAATTGCATCCCATATGCAACTCTAGGTTCAATTGGCGCAAATAACTCCTTATTTATCCATCCATATGGATAATCCCAATTGATTGCCTCTAGGTTTCTTAATCATATTAATAGCCCAGTTGTGTTCAACCTCTTATTTAAACAATTGCACATTGTTACGTGCCATCGCATTCCATCATTATGAACCAAGTCGCCATGCTTTGGCACGCACGATCTTGATAAATAATGATGATAATGAGTGTTTAAATAACGAGAAGGCAAGAAACAATATTTGAATTTTGAGGGATTTTAAATTCAATTTTTTTAATTGTTTTTGTTGATCAATATCAACTAATCTATCTATTTGAGTTTGGGCACAACTCCAAATAATAGATCCGGGTTGTCTAATTATCTTATTATCCTAATTGCATGCATCATCCATACACCAACCACACAATAATAAGACAATAAAATAAACAACCACAAAACAGAAATTAAACGTGATGTGGATATGGCCTTTTCTAGACTAAGATAATTCCAAACCAATGGAATTATCTATGAACCCTAAAGCAAACACATCTCCATGCGTCTTGATCTTTTGGTCCATCCTTCATAGTCTCGTGGAATGCTCCATGCTCCATGCTCCATCTTTTGTGGCTTCTTTGGCTTTGGGCTTCTTTTCTTCAATCTTGGCTAACAATCTACTTTTATCTAGCACTAGCTAACTTCTATACTAAATAAAATAAATCTCACAAGTTGAGAAAAAAAAAATGGCACGCAGGCCATAAAACCCTAATTAATTATTACAATTAATTGATCAGCTCGCAGGCCGTAAAACCAAACCACAAAATTAAACATCCACATCAAACCACATCCTAAGGCCATATCCAATCACCATGCGATTTGCACATAAACAGTTAAAATCCAATTTTAACGTGCTTGGTCAATTTTAATTGATTTTAGGATTTCTAGGGTTAAAACGGTCCATGGGCCCAACAGTCTAATTGCCCGGGCCCAATAAAGTGAACCACAAGGCCCTAGGGCCGGGCCGGCCCAAAACCCGCAAGCTAGGCCCGCGGGTTAGGGCCGCCCGGCCCCTTAGGGCGGCCAAGCTTGGGCGGCAAGCAAGGGGGCGGTCCCTAGGGGGGCCGAACCTCCTTATGGGAGTTGTTTCCAAAACGACTCCCTTGCTTGGTGCCCAAGTTTGGTTGTTTCCTTGTTTTGGAAGAACTCCTTCTTCCCCAAGGATGCCCAAACCCTAGATCTAAGATCCTAAAATTTCTCAAACTCACAAATTCATGCATCCAATGCAAAAATTAGATCTTGTTATGATAGATTATTGACAAATTGCATCCCATGCTTGATTTGTCTTGTTTTACGCGATAAACAATCAATTTAAGGTGTAAAACAACTAAAACGTAACACATAAACCACGTTTATGCTCTAAAACCTGGCTCTGATACCACTGTAGGGTTTTGATTCATGGATTGCACAACGGAAGCATAATCAAACATAAAACCATGCAAAACTCTCCAAGGATCACAAGTCAAGAGACATAACGATGGTAAGGGTTAGAAATCATAAACACACCTTTGGGTTCTCCTTGATGACTTCAAACGCGAATAGTGTCACGTCTCTACGGTTGATCCACGCCTAGAGGTGAGATCTAGACCCTCCAAATCCATGTGCTAGCTAGGAAGAATGGAAGAGGAAGAAGAAATCGCCAACAATGGAGTGCCAAAGGTGGGGCGGCACCCTTTAGGCCGACGGGTAGGGGGCGGCGGTCCCAAGGGGGTTCGGCCCTTGCTTGGGATTTGCACTCTCCTTGCTTTATTCTCTCCTTTCTTCTATCAAATAGATGGGTGTGTGTGTAGAGAGAAACATAAGCTAGGAGTGTTCTTTATATAGTCCAACAACTCCTTGTCCTACTACATAAAGAACCCCTCATAATCCTACTCAAGTTCGGATTAGTCCCTTTTTGCAAAAATAGTCCTTATCATGTCAATACATGGATTAGTTCTATTTTGCAAATTAATCCTAATCATGTCTCTACATGAATTAGGCCACCTTGGCAAATCCTAATCATGTCCATACATTGATTAGTCCAACTTGCATATTAGTCCTACTAAGTTAGCAAGTTGTTGCGATTTGATCCTTTTAATTAATTAATCATATTAATTAATTATTTCCCATGTCTAGTTCACCCCTATATGGCGTGTGACCCCATAGGTTCTATTTAGTTGGTAGTAACTATTTACTAATATGGAGCGGTCTCTAGCAAGACATTCATTCTAGCCAACAAATAGAATAGTCATCATGACAAACCTTGTGCAAGTAATTGTCTCATCCCTTTGTCCCAATATCCGGATTGGACACGAGAAATACAAGTCACACTCGTATATCCAATCCATAGTTTCTCGATCCTGGGAATAGCCTTATTCGTGCAAATAACATCAATATCCCATATTGATTTATTTGAGTCTGGCCAGACATTTTATAAGCACTATCCCTCGAGTGGCCTAGGATATTTATTCCCGTTATGTGGGAGGGACAAATTCTATCTACGTCCACTACGATCTCTAAGCTTGCTTCTTATTGTATCCAGTACACGCCTTTATAACTACCCAGTTACGGTGTAGCGTTTAACGCTACCAAAATCACAATAATCCACAACTAGAAGATCTAGTGACTTCAAGTCTAAGGATGACAATACCATTGCACCGCGAGAAGCGCTTGTGACTCAACATAACGTGTATGTAGCCTTCTCGGAGATGGGTCAATCCAGTATGCCGTTACTCCTAATGCATACCCATGTGTTGGATCATGATATCTCCATATCAATTCAACCCCATACTAGTCTATAGATGATTGTCCTATTAATCATTATAATCGACTAGGGATATTTAAGAATATAACACTTATATTCTAAGGACTTCATTCATGTTATAATATCTCTATATTGATAACATAATGAATCGTAAATCCATAAATGTCACAATTAATTGATTGCCTCTAGGGCACAATTCCAACAGCATTTAATACATGATTAGCGGCTAAAGCCATGGCAAAAAAGTTGTCACCATAAAGTTGGAGGATCTGATACAATCTGAAATCATGAACCAGGAGGTTTCATCCACTTTGTTCTAGAAGTTGTGACTGCTAGGGTTCTTCATTCAATTTCCATACTATACCTGGCCACCGCGTTTTGTTTCTTAGGGCACCATAAAATGAGATTTTCATCCCAATTGTTAGAAATTTTGATATAAAAAACGGCGTTCTTCACTAATCCGTTGTTGCATTACTTAAGAGGAAAGTAGATGAATAATCAAAATGATTATGCTAGCTTGTGTTAGAGTGACTAACTGTCCCTTTTTAAGAAACTTAGGTACTCTTGATTATTTACATTAGTATTAGTACTTGCTTTGAACTGCGATGCACAGAAGCATGACTTCAAAGGAGACCAACTTATTGTTAGTGTACAACTCTATGGGCTGATAAGAGGAATCATACGCAAACTGATACAAGAATTACTTTACGTTTATCTATAAATTTTATTAGTTTGCTTATTTTTTTAAATAATTTCAAATGATATTGAGACAAACATTTGTATCTTTTAAGAACACTGTTAGTTACTAAGTAATGTAATAAAAACATGTATTGTAATTTTTTGATAGGTATAATATTTTGCCGTTCTTAACTTGATTTTTTAAATAATCAATTAATTTCCTTTTCTCATAGAAAAAATTATAAGATTTGAATATCACATATTTATCTATTTTTATGAATGCGGAGTTTATGTGTTTGATTCTCTCATAAAATAGGCCATGCTAGAGCATAATTAAGGCTTATATTCTATATTTGAAAATCTTATATTTCACTCATTACATATGCAAATACAATTTCAATTTCCAAACTTTTTCTAAGTAACAAGTTAAAAAAAAATTATTTTATAATAAAGTAACTCAAGGAGATCTTGCTACCGTGTCTATTTTTTTCCTCAACAATGTATGAGATTGGTACCTAAATGGACCACAAAGCCAATATTAACTCTTATGCCTGATGAGTTACCAGCGCAAGCTGCACCAGTACATGATTTACAATCTAAAGAACTAGATGGATAACGTACACCATGATTATAAGTTCCTTGTAAGTATCTAAGTATTATTTTTGCGCCAATCATATGTGAAGTAGTAGGTCAGTGCATGATTTGACACATTAAGTTACTCAAAATGAGATATTGGAACTGGTGAATGTAAGAGACTACAATGCGCCCAACAATTTCCTAAATGGATTTGTCTAAGATAAGGGAGTCTATCACTCGTATGATACTTGATGCCAGTTGCAATAAGAGATTCATCATCACCTGAGCTAAGCTTTGGGGGGTGGGGTGGGGTGGGGTGAAACTAATTTGGCTTCATGTGTCTAATGCTCGGGTCGGTCACCATGGCCGGGAGCCGAAATGGATGCTTTAGGCCCCAGGCCGGCACAACCCCCCCCCCCCCCCACCCCCCTATTTTATAATTGGAACTTTTTGAAGATAGCTATTATTAAGGTAATTATGGTTTATGCCTATTTCGGCCATTTCAGCCTTGGTATGTTATTAATATGGATGTTGAGTCGAGCTTAGTTGAGAATCTGAGTAATTTTGTGTTATTTTGCATCTATTTTGATATGATCTTGGGTATGTTTCATGATGTTTGCGCAGGAATCGGACCAGAAAACGTTTGGTGTAGCACAGAAGAGGCTCCGAAAAGACGTTGACCGAGGCTGGAGTCGAAGAATGAAGAAACGGTGCAAAGTTGGAGAAGCTAGAATGATCAGCGTACACTCCTTTGATAATATCTTGAGATCTACTTTGAATTAATAGAGAGTGAATTACAACAAGATCATCAAAGTTGGCAAAATAATCAGAGACATATAGGTCTTGATTAGAGGCCGTTGAGCTCCCGAAAACTCAGTAACAGGAAGATCAAAATAGTACAATATATGTTCTATGCTCAATTTGAATGCACAATAATGCCCTGCATTGAGTGTGATGAATCAACAATAATGAAATTGGACAAGTACTAAGAGATTTACCAGCTGATATTCAATTATGAGTTTTCCGATGACAAAAAGATTATACCAATTGGGGATTTCTTATCCTTGATGATTCCACGAAAGGCATTTCTCCTTAGGGTTCGTATGAAGTGCAAAAATAGATTGGTAATGGACAATTATATCAATTATCAACACCGAATAGTAGTTGAAGGATGTACATATTGCGGGAACTCAATAGTGACTTAACGAAATTCCTCATCATGCAAAATTTTGGTATCCAAATTCCTTCTAGGGGTTGATTACGAAGTTACTGTGGCAATAGGTCTGAGAGAGAGTGTGTGTAGAGAGATTTGCAATTTTTTAGCATCAACGTGAGGAAGAGCTCTTGATTTTTGGCTAAGTTGATCCAACTGAGAGAGGCGAGCCATTACCATGTGCTTAAGAGCCAACACTTACGATTAGTAAGAATAAGATGAGGGAATTCAGTCTAGGTAAGGGAGTTCCGAACCGAAGAAACCGGAGGGCACCAACCGTCGGGCTTTTCATCCTTCAACGGTTCTTAATTTTTTTTAAACCGGAAGCGTGCTTCCACCGAACCGTACCAAAACCAAAAAACCGAACAAAAACGGCACTGGAGTTGTCATTACTAGAGTTATGCATCACATCTGGCTATAAGAAAGTGTCACATAGGTAAAAGCTTGTGAAGTTACTGCGTAGTGAAGCCAAAAAGTATTTTACAAACATAGCATTCACACCACAAAACACTATATTAATTTAATTTGTGAATGCTTTTTATGGAAATGTAAAATTTTATGTCTAATTTTTAAAATATTAATCATTTGTTGATGTTTAACATTAAAGTAACGGACACCGAATGTGAAAAGTGAAAACCAACCCGGACCGAGGTAAGTTGTGCAATTTTATATTTTATATTTTTGCATATTGAACATATTTCTGTTTTCATAACAGAAATATGATAAGTGTCTAATTTTTAATTTATTAATCATTTGTTGATGTTTAAAATTAAAGTAACGGACACCTAAATCGTTTCTTTCGATTTAGGTGTTCTTAGTGACCTAAAACTGACCGAACCGAACACCCCTAAGTCTAGGTTCGTTGGGGGAGGGGGGGGGGGGTTAGGGTGTAGTTTAAGAAACCTTAAGACTAGTTTGGAGCATGAGAGGTTATTCTGGTTTTAATAATTATAATCTAACTCCTTCAACTTCTAGCCATTCCCTAGACACCCCAAAACTATTAGAAGTTACACAGAGACCCAAACTCTAGCTTATCTCCAAAAGAAAATTTATTGACATAAAAGTCTCACCATTCTTTGAAATTACCACTTTGCTCTTTTCTGGAAAGGGGGGGGGGGGGTATTACATCCTCCCCTAAAAGTATCTTCATTCCTGAAGATCTTACAAACCATTACCCAATGAATGAGATGCAAGTGCAATGCAAACAAAGCACATCCAATCTTATTGTGGCAAGGGATTGTTGATGTGGATGATGGAAGCGTGTTCTTGGGGTAAAGTAAATACAATATCAGTGATCCTCTGTCTCCCATGTAGCTGCCTGATTTTGCCCCCAACACTCTCACTAACTTCACTTTCATGATTCTCTTATCCCATGTCTTGCGCTTTAGGATTTGTACTAGGGCTGTAAGCGGTTTGGTTTGGTGCGGTTTGTGCTAAAATCATAAACCAAACCGAAAACATCAGTTTACTAATTTGTAATCAAACCAAACCGTTCAAATGTATGAACCTAACCAAACCAAACCGAAAAACTTCGGTTTGGTTCGGTGGGTTTTCCTTAAACATTCTTGCATGAATGTTATAATACTAACATGTCAACAAATTTCAAATTTTAAAAAAGACAGAAATTAAGTAGGCGTAAAAGCCTTGCACAATTATCCGTTTAGATAAACTATGGTGGAATATGAGAGAAATGAAGAAGATTAAGATCAGAAAGATCATCTTAATTGAATTTATCTACTTGTGTTTATCATTTGATAGATTATTTTTCTATACTTTACACAATATATATTTCATAAAAGTACATTAGACACATATCGGTTCGGTTTGGTTTGGTGCAGTGTGATTTTTTTACAAACCGAAACCGAACCGATTAGACCGGTTTGTAAAAAAATTGAACCGTTTGTAAACCGAACATCCATAAAAAACGTCCAAATCCACGACATTCGGTGGTTCGGTCGGTTTGACCGATTTTTTCAGTTTTCCTTACAGCCCTTATTTGTACTAGTCTGATCTAAAAGGTCAAATTCAACCATTCCGATCAGTGCCTAGAACTATCATTTTTTTCAAGAGAATATAATTAATTATATGTGTGCACAAAAAAAAATTGTGCTTTATAACTGTTATTTATAATTTAAAACTATGACGCAAATCTCCGGAACGTTTTTTTTACAAGACAAACTACTCCTCAGATTCTTCTCGGGAACTTGGATTCGATTGAATCATTTTGGCCGGTCAACTCTTTTTTGTTCGTGATATACTTTGACCGACACAGGTGCCGATGGTTCTTTTACTTTACTTTGTCTTGTCCATGTAAACAAACAAAATGACTTTTTACTATAATTTCAGTTAAGCCTGTCAAGTTTGCCAAACTTAAAGTAAGCCACTGCAAAATTGTATGTTTGGCAGGCAATTATGCAAGTCAAGACTCTATCTTCCCGCGTGACAATTTTGTAAGCCAAGACTCTATATTTTAATGAAGTATGCCGAGTAGGAGTCAAATTGCAGTCTTTGTCATGATGTACTTGGTAGAAGCATGAACAATTGAATGTCGTGCTTCGGTAGGAAATTTGGAATTTTATCAAATAGAAATTGCTATAAGAACCATTGGTTGACATGTGGATGGTGGATTTCATTCAGTTGGGTGGTTTGCTTGTAAGTTTGGCAAGCCCGAGAGACAGCAGAGGAAAAAATATATAGTCATTTAAAGTTGGAGGTAAGTCATAGGTACATTTAGCTAGATTAAGAACCACTGCGGCGATGTTCGAATAAAATATTTTTACGATTGGCCCGGGGCCTTGGTGATACGGGTATCGTATCCATTAAGTATTGTTTATTTAATTAAGTTAGTTATTTAATTATTAATACGGGTGGGCTGTAGAATAAGCCCGTAGGTTCAGGGTTAGGTTATTAGTCTATTTAAGTATTTGTAATCCCCCACTATTAATCAATCAATAAGAATAGCAGTCTCTCCTTTTATCTCCTTTACTTTTCGTGTTTTTGTGCGTGTGTGTACCCGATAGTTACCTAGGGGGTAACAATTGGTGCTTTCATTGAGAGCGTCGGTCGAACTTTCGTTCGAGGCGCTCGTTGTCGGACTCCATGGATCTCCCGTTCGCTATTGTCGATCTCAATCACAAATGTGTCCAACTATTGCTTTTCGATGACATCGATGAGCTATCCCAGGAAGGTGAAACAATTAATTGTCTCACCATAGCAGGCCTGAAGACATTCAAACAAGTGGGTACATCACCTAGTCAGATCTGGAATGACTCAAAGCAAGTCGGAAGCAATTTCGATTTATTTCGACTGACGAATTTTGCCGCCTCCAGCACGTAATCAGAGCCGGTGAACTGCCGCCGCTAGATGAAGAACATCCGCCACAGCCGTGTCCGGTACAAACCTAACAAGACCACCGCCGCCGCTACAACCGACGTTCGAAGAAGTCAAGCCAACCCACCTTTGTAATTGAAGTTGGCAACAACACCACCACAGCTCCAGATCCCGATTCAATCGAAGCAGCAGCCGCTGCAATGGCAGTCACCACAGCTGCCGCCGCTGCGGATTGAGAAACCACCGCCACCGCTGCTCCGGTCGTCATCCAGGACGGCGGCGAAGTAGCAGATCCATGTCCAGATCGGACCACCACCACAACAAATTGGCGACCCACCTCCTCAGCCGCCACCGAAGCCTTTCCCGTCGTCCCCGACACCGGCCAAACCCTCCAAACACCCCCGACGACCCCAATCCAAGCAACGACTGCCTCCAACTTCTCCCATCGACGGCGAAACCACCACCAGATCCACCGCCATCACGACCTTTTACCACCAATACTCGACGGTGCAACCTCCAGGCCTCCGTCGGCACTGCGCCAACCTCGCCTCCACCGTCGGAACCCAGAGGAGATCCTCCTTGACTCAGATTAGCCATCGCAGAAGTGCCGACTCAAATTAGCCGAGGAGATGAAATCGGCTCCCAATCGGCTCGGTCTAGCCGATGGCTCAGTTGGCTCCTTGTCGGCTAAGTTGGCTCGTGGCTTCCTTCCGGCTGGGCTTGAGCCGCCCATTCCCAATGAGCTTGGCTTCCTTCCTATTAGTTTTGGGCTGTCATTTGAGTTGAAACCCATAATTTGGCTCAACAACTTTATTGGGCCTAACTTTTCATGTGGCTTTAGTATTTTTCTTTGGACAACTCAACGTATGCTGTTGGCCCAATGCAAGCCTAATGGTGATGTAGGACTACAACGCAATGTTTTGAGCATCGTCCTCCATCCATTTGATCCATGCAAGAATTTGACGGATTTTTCAACATCCACCTCGAGGGCAAGGTGGCTTTCAAGCGTGGGAGAGTTGATACGGGTATTCGTATCCATTAATTATCATTTATTTATTTAAGATAGTTATTTAATTATTAATACGGGTTGGGCCGTAGAATAAGCCCATAGGTCTAGGGTTAGGTTATTAGTCTATTTAAGTATTTCTAATCCCCCTCTATTAATCAATCAATAAGAATATCAGTCTCTCCTTTTATCTCCTTTACTTTTCGAGTTTGTGTGCGCGCGTGTGCCCGATCGTTACCTAGGGGGTAACAATTTTGTTACCCCTGGTAACAATTGGGCAAACCCACGAGGGCTTTTTAACCCCAACACACACACACGAACAGTAAAAGAGATAAAAGGGAGAGACTTATTTGTTTATTGACCGAATAAGCTGGGGGATTACAAATACTTAAATAGACCAATAACTTAATCCTAGACCTACCCTACGGGCCTACTCTACGACGGCCAAGCCCTATTAATAATTAAATTAACAACTACATAAGTAATTGATATTATTGATACGGCTACCCGTATCACTTGGCATGTTGATAATGCAACAGATTAACGATATTTAAAAGAAAGAGAAGAAAAGAAAGAAAGAAACACGCCTATCAATTTAAAAGAGAATGTTTGTCTTATCTGATAAGGAGAGGAGCAATGACCAAGGGTATATGAATTTGGGAAACCGAGAAGGGAATAAGAATGAAAAGCATTGGTTGTCTCTGTTGTTAGCGAAGTGAAGAATGAGAGTAAGGTTTGGAAGTGAAGCGGCGAAGGCTCCAATCACGATGACTACTACGTAATATTGTGTTTGTGTTGAGGAGAAAGGAATAACGGGACACATCGGTCTTTAGCCAAAAAGGCCGAGAAAATAATAGTATGTTTGGTTGTTGCTGCATTAGAGATCAGAGAGATACTCATTCATTCCTACTGTGTAGTATGAGTGGGAGGGGGAAGACATGAGACGGCGATCAGCCAGCTTTTAGCTTAATCTCTGGTGGGTGGGAGGAAGTAAGAAGAGGAGGATTCATCCAAGACAAAAAGGATATATATCAGCAGCAGTGGTAGTAGGCATTGGGTGCTGGTGTGAAGGGAATGCAACGAAGGGTGGCAAATGTTCCCACATCAGTAGAGTTGAATAAACATAAGAAAAACGAGGGAGGATAAAAACGGCAGCCCAAGGGTGGGAAGAGCATACCTTTCTCGGCCTTTTGGCTAAGATCAAGTGTAGTATCTGTTCTTATCAGTTTAATATCTGATATGTGGGCCATCGGCTCACACGATATTAAATTTATTTTTTGAGGGGGAGGGGCTCACTACAGTAGCTTGCTACTGGGGCTCCTCGAGTGTCGCCCATGCGTTGCACTACTGCTAGGGCCAGGCGCACCCCACCCAATACATAGTTCAATGTTTGGTTCTCCGAGTCTGGGGTCATTGGCTGATGCTGCTGCTTAATTCTTGCTGTAGTCCCAAGGAATAGGACCTCGTCCTACATGGAGGAATTCCATAGTGTCGGTGGAAACACAAGTGTGCTGGGGTTGTAACTTACAGTAATTCATTGGTCTGGGTCATTTGCTGGAAGCAAGTCGTCATGAAGAAAACTAAACTTCCACGGGGTACTCGTGACGCCACCAAATCCTCCTTCTCTACATGGCGGCAGCTCAAGGCTACCAGTTGCAGTTGCTGCAGACCTCAATGGTGACACACCACTAAATATAGGAGATGCCACTAATAATAAGACGGTGTATATATAGAACCATCATCATCATCCACAGAATAATCTGATTTAGCTAGTCATCTCATCTTCCAAGATAGAAAGAAGATGCTCTCATCATTTGGCTCTTGATCTGTGTGCAAGTCACAAAACTTTTGTTTCTTTTGAAAATGTTGCCGACACTTTTTTTGCAGCAGAGAATGGAAGCTTCCCTGATTATTGATTGCAGGAATTGGCAACTCACGGCTCCCCGACCGATGGCCAGGTGAAAGTGCCTCATGTGAAATTCATAGTAGGGTGGGTGGGTGTAGCCAAATAGAAGATCTATATTGGATACTACTCATCTCAACGGACCACACCCTCTCTTTGCTAGCATTAATTCTTGTTAATAATTGCATCATTAGTGCTTAACAAACGCCGAGCCTTGTAACGTGGGCTTGTAACTTGAGTGAGGGCATTATTGTGGGTGGATAGTGGGTCGACTTAGCCATACAGGCTCAGTGGGCCTGCTTCATCTGGCCTGCCCGTTCCAAGCTGGGAGTTGGGTCTTGTGGCTTGCGCGAAGGCGTGGGCTGCATTTCCCCTAGAGTGGAGGGCACTGCGTGAGGCTGGTTTCACAGAGCAACGATCACCTCCCTCTCTTGGCAGTGGAAGGATAACGGGCCGGTGCACTCCTGGGCCGCATTGTCTGGCTAGTTGGCCCAATTAAACACCCACTTTTTTATTTATTATTATTTTTTTTTTTACTATTTTCGCAAATAAATAACGTGCTAGACTGACTATATCCAACCAAGGACTAGAAAACTGATGGGGTTTCGCGAGACACACCGGACACAGTTTGAGAATCAAGAAATGTTCATGCAAGGAAGCACAACCACCAGGTCGTTGCATGAAATACTGTATCACAAACGAGATGTCATGTTCGTTCGTGCATGTTGGTATCTCGGTGACATTTTGAGCATGGAGACTTCTCTTGTTTGTCTGTATGATCAAATTTTACTACCACGGGTGTAAGAAAACATGATATGTATACCGGAGTATTTGTATTCTCTCTTCTTTCGCTGCACTGGTTAAACCTGTGCAGTAGTAGTTGATTTAGGCTCTGCAGTCACTAATCCCACACCGACGACGCGGGGAAATGCCTTTGCTATAGCAGTATAAAATGAGCTCATCTTGCAAGTTGATTCCTCACGCAGCCACGCAGTGAGCACAAAGCGAACTATTCTTTCGCCTTTTACTAAAGAATACCGTGTGCTCGCTGCAAATAGTGGCATACGCTTATTTTTGGAAGGACTTTCCCTCAAAGGGTTGGTCCTTACAGTCGTTAGGTCAAATTTTTTTCTGCAGTGGTGGTGGTTGCCGGTGTTTGACTACGATTTGGAAGAGCTCAGCTAGAGAGCACTGAGATTAATGCGTATTGCTGGTATATTAACTCCTTGATGGTAGTTAAGTCGTTTCGTTTCTTTATCATTATGTTTCTGCACCCAACAACAAACGCGAGGGAGTGGCTGGTATTGTATTTCAGCGGGTATTGACTGTTCTACAGAAAAGGGATAGTTGGTCTTTGAGGCGCAGCAGCAGAGGGAGAAGCCTCGAAGTTGATTAAAACTAGTAGTACAAAACAATAGTCGCGACGGATGAGAGCCTAAAACCTGTCAGAGAGGCTAACTATAAAATGGCAGATACTGGCAAGAACATTTGCAGAGGGTTATCTTTGCGCTTGGGGCAATGACGCAGCTAGTGAGGTAATAACCGAGGCGAGTCAATTGCTGGTTGAAAACTATTTCCAATTCCCCTCCTCGGCCTTGGTTCTGCCTTGGCCGTCGAGAATTTCTGGAAGGGCTCCCTCTAACCAAGGGTAAAGCCCTACAACTCTCTAGTCCAATTTTATTTTGGTTTTCTCGAAACCAATCCTAGAAACATGTCTAGTCGCTGTCCTTTTCTTGCGACCGTGTGGCGGCTCGTCTAAAATGTGGCTGGACATCCTAGAGTTGTAGGTGGCCGTATGCCGAAGCAGGAGAGACTGTTGTGGTGGTTCAACATTGGTGGGGTGACTGGTGTTTGTAAGAGTTAATTGGCTGAAGATGCTACTGCATTTAACTACACAGATGAGTATCAGAACTGTATTATATATAGCCATAAACAAACAAAGTACCATCTTCTAATTATGTAATTTATTAAACAAAAGAAACACTCAGCACAACTAAACCAGTCGCAGAATTTAGTACCCACCACATATATAGATCAAACAAATCTAGAACCTGTACTATATCCAGATCTTAATATCAACCTCCAATTGATAAAATCTTAACTAGAAACTGATAGGGACCTCAACCTCCATCATTAAAATCTTAACTAGAAACTGATAGGGGCCGCGCGAACGCTGGCCCCCTCTGCCACAAATTATGACGTAGACTCCACCACTTGGGTAGATCTTAGGCTAGTGCCCCTCCTGAGTGCAATGGAGGTCACCAACCTAGGCCATGAGCCTTCTTGATCACTCATTGACCCCGTCCAGGTAAGTATGTTCCTCATTCGTCTATGCTTTCCTTATGTACTCCTTTCTCTTTCTTCTTCAGTCCAATATTTCGATGTGGGACTAACTACAACCTCATCCCTTCCATATTTATATATACACTTGTTGTTCAATGATTATGACGGAATCACTGACGATACTTGGACAATCTACATACATGGGGTATCGCTTCATGGCGGAGAGCTTAGTTTGCTTTACTTCAAAGGCAAGTAGATCATTAATTAGAATGATTATGTTAGCTTCTCTTAGAGTGACTAACTGCCCATCTGTGTAACTGTTAGCTACTCTTGATAATTTACATCCGCATGACCTAAACCAACAAAAAGTGAATACTACACCTACAATATAACTACACTGCTAACACTTAGTACACAACTTGAACCATGAAGCGACTTAACATCGTCTATACTCTTAACAATCTCTTTCAACCTCAACTGCAGGTAGAGGCATGAATATACTGCAACTTTAGCTTGCTACACAGTGCTTGGTGTTGCTAAGAAGATAAAGCTTCAGTGAAAGTATCTGCAATTTGTCATGCGTTAAGAACTTTGTACATATTCAGCTACTTGGACACTATCATCGCCCCGACAAAGTCATAAACAATCTCTATGTGCTTTGTACTGGCATTTAATACATGATTAGCGGCTAAAGCCATGGCAAAAAAGTTGTCACCATAAAGTTGGAGGATCTGATACAATCCGAAATCATGAACCAGGAGGTTTCACCCACTTTGTTCTAGAAGTTGTGACTGCTAGGGTTCTTCATTCAATTTCCATACTATACCTGGCCACCGTGTTTTGTTTCTTAGGGCATCATAAAATGAGATTTTCATCCCAATTGTTAGAAATTTTGATATAAAAAACGGCGTTCTTCACTAATCCGTTGTTGGATTACTTAAGAGGAAAGTAGATGAATAATCAAGATGATTATGCTAGCTTCTGTTAGAGTGACTAACTGTCCCTTTTTAAGAAACTTAGGTACTCTTGATTATTTACATTAGTATTAGTACTTGCTTTGAACTGCGATGCACAGAAGCATGACTTCAAAGGAGACCAACTTATTGTTAGTGTACAACTCTATGGGCTGATAAGAGGAATCATACGCAAACTGATACAAGAATTACTTTACGTATATCTATAAATTTTATTAGTTTGCTTATTTTTTTAAATAATTTCAAATGATATTGAGACAAACATTTGTATCTTTTAAGAACACTGTTAGTTACTAAGTAATGTAATAAAAACATGAATTGTAATTTTTTGATAGGTATAATATTTTGCCGTTCTTAACTTGATTTTTTAAATAATCAATTAATTTCCTTTTCTCATAGAAAAAATTATAAGATTTGAATATCACATATTTATCTATTTTTATGAATGCGGAGTTTATGTGTTTGATTCTCTCATAAAATAGGCCATGCTAGAGCATAATTAAGGCTTATATTCTATATTTGAAAATCTTATATTTCACTCATTACATATGCAAATACAATTTCAATTTCCAAACTTTTTCTAAGTAACAAGTTAAAAAAAATATATTTTATAATAAAGTAACTCAAGGAGATCTTGCTACGGTGTCTATTTTTTTCCTCAACAATGTATGATATTGGTACCTAAATGGACCACAAAGCCAATATTAACTCTTATGCCTGATGAGTTACCAGCGCAATCTGCACCAGTACATGATTTACAATCTAAAGAACTAGATGGATAACGTACACCATGATTATTTTTTTTGATGAAAATACACCATGATTATAAGTTCCTTGTAAGTATCTACCCATCTAAGTATTATTTTTGCGCCAATCATATGTGAAGTAGTAGGTCAGTGCATGATTTGACACATTAAGTTAGTCAAAATGAGATATTGGAACTGGTGAATGTAAAAGACTACAATGCGCCCAACAATTTCCTAAATGGATTTGTCTAAGATAAGGGAGTCTATCACTCGTATGATACTTGATGCCAGTTGCAATAAGAGTTTCATCATCACCTGAGCTAAGCTTTGGGGGGTGGGGTGGGGTGGGGTAAAACTAATTTGGCTTCATGTGTCTAATGCTCGGGTCGGTCACCATGGCCGGGAGCCGAAATGGATGCTTTAGGCCCCAGGCCGGCACAACCCCCCCCCCCCCCCACCCCCCTATTTTATAATTGGAACTTTTTGAAGATAGCTATTATTAAGGTAATTATGGTTTATGCCTATTTCGGCCATTTCAGCCTTGGTATGTTATTAATATGGATGTTGAGTCGAGCTTAATTGAGAATCTGAGTAATTTTGTGTTATTTTGCATCTATTTTGATATGATCTTGGGTATGTTTCATGATGTTTGCGCAGGAATCGGACCAGAAAACGTTTGGTGTAGCACAGAAGAGGCTCCGAAAAGACGTTGACCGAGGCTGGAGTCGAAGAATGAAGAAACGGTGCAAAGTTGGAGAAGCTAGAATGATCAGCGTACACTCCTTTGATAATATCTTGAGATTTACTTTGAATTAATAGAGAGTGAATTACAACAAGATCATCAAAGTTGGCAAAATAATCAGAGACATATAGGTCTTGATTAGAGGCCGTTGAGCTCCCGAAAACTCAGTAACAGGAAGATCAAAATAGTACAATATATGTTCTATGCTCAATTTGAATGCACAATAATGCCCTGCATTGAGTGTGATGAATCAACAATAATGAAATTGGACAAGTACTAAGAGCTTTACCAGCTGATATTCAATTATGAGTTTTCCGATGCCAAAAAGATTATACCAATTGGGGATTTCTTATCCTTGATGATTCCACGAAAGGCATTTCTCCTTAGGGTTCGTATGAAGTGCAAAAATAGATTGGTAATGGACAATTATATCAATTATCAACACCGAATAGTAGTTGAAGGATGTACATATTGCGGGAACTCAATAGTGACTTAACGAAATTCCTCATCATGCAAAATTTTGGTATCCAAATTCCTTCTAGGGGTTGATTACGAAGTTACTGTGGCAATAGGTCTGAGAGAGAGTGTGTGTAGAGAGATTTGCAATTTTTTAGCATCAACGTGAGGAAGAGCTCTTGATTTTTGGCTAAGTTGATCCAACTGAGAGAGGCGAGCCATTACCATGTGCTTAGGAGCCAACACTTACGATTAGTAAGAATAAGATGAGGGAATTCAGTCTAGGTAAGGGAGTTCCGAACCGAAGAAACCGGAGGGCACCAACCGTCGGGCTTTTCATCCTTCAACGGTTCTTAATTTTTTTTAAACCGGAAGCGTGCTTCCACCGAACCGTACCAAAACCAAAAAACCGAACAAAAATGGCACTAGAGTTGTCATTACTAGAGTTATGCATCACATCTGGCTATAAGAAAGTGTCACATAGGTAAAAGCTTGTGAAGTTACTGCGTAGTGAAGCCAAAAAGTATTTTACAAACATAGCATTCACACCACAAAACACTATATTAATTTAATTTGTGAATGCTTTTTATGGAAATGTAAAATTTTATGTCTAATTTTTAAAATATTAATCATTTGTTGATGCTTAACATTAAAGTAACGGACACCGAATGTGAAAAGTGAAAACCAACCCGGACCGAGATAAGTTGTGCAATTTTATATTTTATATTTTTGCATATTGAACATATTTCTGTTTTCATAACAGAAATATGATAAGTGTCTAATTTTTAATTTATTAATCATTTGTTGATGTTTAACATTAAAGTAACGGACACCTAAATCGTTTCTTTCGATTTAGGTGTTCTTGGTGACCTAAAACTGACCGAACCGAACACCCCTAAGTCTAGGTTCGTTGGGGGGGGGGTTAGGGTGTAGTTTAAGAAAACCTTAAGACTAGTTTGGAGCATGAGAGGTTATTCTGGTTTTAATAATTATAATCTAACTCCTTCAACTTCTAGCCATTCCCTAGACACCCCAAAACTATTAGAAGTTACACAGAGACCCAAACTCTAGCTTATCTCCAAAAGAAAATTTATTGACATAAAAGTCTCACCATTCTTTGAAATTACCACTTTGCTCTTTTCTGAAAGGGGGGGGGTATTACATCCTCCCCTAAAAGAATCTTCATTCCTGAAGATATTACAAACCATTACCCAATGAATGAGATGCAAGTGCAATGCAAACAAAGCACATCCAATCTTATTGTGGCAAGGGAGTAAAGTAAATACAATATCAGTGATCCTCTGTCTCCCATGTAGCTGCTTGATTTTGCCCCCAACACTTTCACTAACTTCACTTTCATGATTCTCTTATCCCATGTCTTGCGCTTTAGGATTTGTACTAGGGCTGTAAGCGGTTTGGTTTGGTGCGGTTGGTGCAGTTTACTAATTTTGTAATCAAACCAAACCGTTCAAATGTATGAACCTAACCAAACCAAACCGAAAAACTTCGGTTTAGTTCGGTTTGGTTCGGTCGGTTTTCCTTAAACATTCTTGTATGAATGTTATAATACTAACATGTCAACAAATTTCAAATTTTAAAAAAGACAGAAATTAAGTAGGCGTAAAAGCCTTGCACAATTATCCGTTTAGATAAACTATGGTGGAATATGAGAGAAATGAAGAAGATTAAGATCAGAAAGATCATCTTAATTGAATTTATCTACTTGTGTTTATCATTTGATAGATTATTTTCTATACTTTACACAATATATATTTCATAAAAGTACATTAGACACATATCGGTTCGGTTTGGTGCAGTGTGATTTTTTACAAACCGAAACCGAACCGATTAGACCGGTTTGTAAAAAAATTGAACCGTTTGTAAACCGAACATCCATAAAAAACGTCCAAATCCACGACATTCGGTGGTTCGGTCGGTTTGACCGATTTTTTCAGTTTTCCTTACAGCCCTTATTTGTACTAGTCTGATCTAAAAGGTCAAATTCAACCGTTCCGATCAGTGCCTAGAACTATCATTTTTTTCAAGAGAATATAATTAATTATGTGTGTGCACAAAAAAATATTGTGCTTTATAACTGTTATTTATAATTTAAAACTATGACGCAAATCTCCGGAACGTTTTTTTTACAAGACAAACTACTCCTCAGATTCTTCTCGGGAACTTGGATTCGATTGAATCATTTTGGCCGGTCAACTCTTTTTTGTTCGTGATATACTTTGACCGACACTGGTGCCGATGGTTCTTTTACTTTACTTTGTCTTGTCCATGTAAACAAACAAAATGACTTTTTACTATAATTTCAGTTAAGCCTGTCAAGTTTGCCAAACTTAAAGTAAGCCACTGCAAAATTGTATGTTTGGCAGGCAATTATGCAAGTCAAGACTCTATCTTCCCGCGTGACAATTTTGTAAGCCAAGACTCTATATTTTAATGAAGTATGCCGAGTCGGAGTCAAATTGCAGTCTTTGTCATGATGTACTTGGTAGAAGCATGAACAATTGAATGTCGTGCTTCGGTAGGAAATTTGGAATTTTATCAAATAGAAATTGCTATAAGAACCATTGGTTGACATGTGGATGGTGGATTTCATTCAGTTGGGTGGTTTGCTTGTAAGTTTGGCAGGCCCGAGAGACAGCAGAGGAAAAAATATATAGTCATTTAAAGCTGGAGGTAAGTCATAGGTACATTTAGCTAGATTAAGAACCACTGCGGCGATGTTCGAATAAAATATTTTTACGATTGGCCCAGGGCCTTGGTGATACGGGTATCGTATCCATTAAGTATTGTTTATTTAATTAAGTTAGTTATTTAATTATTAATACGGGTGGGCTGTAGAATAAGCCCGTAGGTTCAGGGTTGGGTTATTAGTCTATTTAAGTATTTGTAATCCCCCACTATTAATCAATCAATAAGAATAGCAGTCTCTCCTTTTATCTCCTTTACTTTTCGTGTTTTTGTGCGTGTGTGTACTCGATAGTTACCTAGGGGGTAACAATTGGTGCTTTCATTGAGAGCGTCGGTCGAACTTTCGTTCGAGGCGCTCGCTGTCGGACTCCATGGATCTCCCGTTCGCTATTGTCGATCTCAATCACAAATGTGTCCAACTATTGCTTTTCGATGACATCGATGAGCTCTCCTAGGAAGGTGAAACAATTAATTGTCTCACCATAGCAGGCCTGAAGACATTCAAACAAGTGGGTACATCACCTAGTCAGATCTGGAATGACTCAAAGCAAGTCGGAAGCAATTTCGATTTATTTCGACTGACGAATTTTGCCGCCTCCAGCACATAATCATAGCCGGTGAACTGCCGCCGCTAGATGAAGAACATCCGCCACAGCCGTTGCCGGTACAAACCCAACAAGACCACCGCCGCCGCTACAACCGACGTTCGAAGAAGTCAAGCCAACCCACCTTTGTAATTGAAGTCGGCAACAACAGCACCACAGCTCCAGATCCCGATTCAATCGAAGCAGCAGCCGCTGCAATGGCAGTCACCACAGCTGCCGCCGCTGCGGATTGAGAAACCACCGCCACCGCTGCTCCGGTCGTCATCGCGGACGGCGGCGAACTAGCAGATCCATGTCCAGATCGGACCACCACCACAACAAATTGGCGACCCACCTCCTCAGCCGCCACCGAAGCCTTTCCCGTCATCCCCGACACCGGCCAAACCCTCCAAACACCCCGACGACCCCAATCCAAGCAACGACGGCCTCCAACTTCTCCCATCGACGGCGAAACCACCACCAGATCCACCGCCATCACGACCTTTTACCACCAATACTCGACGGTGCAACCTCCAGGCCTCCGTCGGCACTGCGCCAACCTCGCCTCCACCGTCGGAACCCAGAGGAGATCCTCTTGACTCAGATTAGCCATCGCAGAAGTGCCGACTCAAATTAGCCGAGGAGATGAAATCGGCTCCAAATCGGCTCGGTCTAGCCGATGGCTCAGTTGGCTCCTTGTCGGCTAAGTTGGCTCGTGGCTTCCTTCCGGCTGGGCTTGAGCCGCCCATTCCCAATGAGCTTGGCTTCCTTCCTATTAGTTTTGGGCTGTCATTTGAGTTGAAACCCATAATTTGGCTCAACAACTTTATTGGGCCTAACTTTTCATGTGGCTTTAGTATTTTTCTTTGGACAACTCAACGTATGCTGTTGGCCCAATGCAAGCCTAATGGTGATGTAGGACTACAACGCAATGTTTTGAGCATCGTCCTCCATCCATTTGATCCATGCAAGAATTTGACGGATTTTTCAACATCCACCTCGAGGGCAAGGTGGCTTTCAAGCGTGGGAGAGTTGATACGGGTATTCGTATCCATTAATTATCATTTATTTATTTAAGATAGTTATTTAATTATTAATACGGGTTGGGCCGTAGAATAAGCCCATAGGTCTAGGGTTAGGTTATTAGTCTATTTAAGTATTTCTAATCCCCCTCTATTAATCAATCAATAAGAATATCAGTCTCTCCTTTTATCTCCTTTACTTTTCGAGTTTGTGTGCGCGCGTGTGCCCGATCGTTACCTAGGGGGTAACAATTTTGTTACCCCTGGTAACAATTGGGCAAACCCACGAGGGCTTTTTAACCCCAACACACACACACGAACAGTAAAAGAGATAAAAGGGAGAGACTTATTTGTTTATTGACCGAATAAGCTGGGGGATTACAAATACTTAAATAGACCAATAACTTAATCCTAGACCTACCCTACGGGCCTACTCTACGACGGCCAAGCCCTATTAATAATTAAATTAACAACTACATAAGTAATTGATATTATTGATACGGCTACCCGTATCACTTGGCATGTTGATAATGCAACAGATTAACGATATTTAAAAGAAAGAGAAGAAAAGAAAGAAAGAAACACGCCTATCAATTTAAAAGAGAATGTTTGTCTTATCTGATAAGGAGAGGAGCAATGACCAAGGGTATATGAATTTGGGAAACCGAGAAGGGAATAAGAATGAAAAGCATTGGTTGTCTCTGTTGTTAGCGAAGTGAAGAATGAGAGTAAGGTTTGGAAGTGAAGCGGCGAAGGCTCCAATCACGATGACTACTACGTAATATTGTGTTTGTGTTGAGGAGAAAGGAATAACGGGACACATCGGTCTTTAGCCAAAAAGGCCGAGAAAATAATAGTATGTTTGGTTGTTGCTGCATTAGAGATCAGAGAGATACTCATTCATTCCTACTGTGTAGTATGAGTGGGAGGGGGAAGACATGAGACGGCGATCAGCCAGCTTTTAGCTTAATCTCTGGTGGGTGGGAGGAAGTAAGAAGAGGAGGATTCATCCAAGACAAAAAGGATATATATCAGCAGCAGTGGTAGTAGGCATTGGGTGCTGGTGTGAAGGGAATGCAACGAAGGGTGGCAAATGTTCCCACATCAGTAGAGTTGAATAAACATAAGAAAAACGAGGGAGGATAAAAACGGCAGCCCAAGGGTGGGAAGAGCATACCTTTCTCGGCCTTTTGGCTAAGATCAAGTGTAGTATCTGTTCTTATCAGTTTAATATCTGATATGTGGGCCATCGGCTCACACGATATTAAATTTATTTTTTGAGGGGGAGGGGCTCACTACAGTAGCTTGCTACTGGGGCTCCTCGAGTGTCGCCCATGCGTTGCACTACTGCTAGGGCCAGGCGCACCCCACCCAATACATAGTTCAATGTTTGGTTCTCCGAGTCTGGGGTCATTGGCTGATGCTGCTGCTTAATTCTTGCTGTAGTCCCAAGGAATAGGACCTCGTCCTACATGGAGGAATTCCATAGTGTCGGTGGAAACACAAGTGTGCTGGGGTTGTAACTTACAGTAATTCATTGGTCTGGGTCATTTGCTGGAAGCAAGTCGTCATGAAGAAAACTAAACTTCCACGGGGTACTCGTGACGCCACCAAATCCTCCTTCTCTACATGGCGGCAGCTCAAGGCTACCAGTTGCAGTTGCTGCAGACCTCAATGGTGACACACCACTAAATATAGGAGATGCCACTAATAATAAGACGGTGTATATATAGAACCATCATCATCATCCACAGAATAATCTGATTTAGCTAGTCATCTCATCTTCCAAGATAGAAAGAAGATGCTCTCATCATTTGGCTCTTGATCTGTGTGCAAGTCACAAAACTTTTGTTTCTTTTGAAAATGTTGCCGACACTTTTTTTGCAGCAGAGAATGGAAGCTTCCCTGATTATTGATTGCAGGAATTGGCAACTCACGGCTCCCCGACCGATGGCCAGGTGAAAGTGCCTCATGTGAAATTCATAGTAGGGTGGGTGGGTGTAGCCAAATAGAAGATCTATATTGGATACTACTCATCTCAACGGACCACACCCTCTCTTTGCTAGCATTAATTCTTGTTAATAATTGCATCATTAGTGCTTAACAAACGCCGAGCCTTGTAACGTGGGCTTGTAACTTGAGTGAGGGCATTATTGTGGGTGGATAGTGGGTCGACTTAGCCATACAGGCTCAGTGGGCCTGCTTCATCTGGCCTGCCCGTTCCAAGCTGGGAGTTGGGTCTTGTGGCTTGCGCGAAGGCGTGGGCTGCATTTCCCCTAGAGTGGAGGGCACTGCGTGAGGCTGGTTTCACAGAGCAACGATCACCTCCCTCTCTTGGCAGTGGAAGGATAACGGGCCGGTGCACTCCTGGGCCGCATTGTCTGGCTAGTTGGCCCAATTAAACACCCACTTTTTTATTTATTATTATTTTTTTTTTTACTATTTTCGCAAATAAATAACGTGCTAGACTGACTATATCCAACCAAGGACTAGAAAACTGATGGGGTTTCGCGAGACACACCGGACACAGTTTGAGAATCAAGAAATGTTCATGCAAGGAAGCACAACCACCAGGTCGTTGCATGAAATACTGTATCACAAACGAGATGTCATGTTCGTTCGTGCATGTTGGTATCTCGGTGACATTTTGAGCATGGAGACTTCTCTTGTTTGTCTGTATGATCAAATTTTACTACCACGGGTGTAAGAAAACATGATATGTATACCGGAGTATTTGTATTCTCTCTTCTTTCGCTGCACTGGTTAAACCTGTGCAGTAGTAGTTGATTTAGGCTCTGCAGTCACTAATCCCACACCGACGACGCGGGGAAATGCCTTTGCTATAGCAGTATAAAATGAGCTCATCTTGCAAGTTGATTCCTCACGCAGCCACGCAGTGAGCACAAAGCGAACTATTCTTTCGCCTTTTACTAAAGAATACCGTGTGCTCGCTGCAAATAGTGGCATACGCTTATTTTTGGAAGGACTTTCCCTCAAAGGGTTGGTCCTTACAGTCGTTAGGTCAAATTTTTTTCTGCAGTGGTGGTGGTTGCCGGTGTTTGACTACGATTTGGAAGAGCTGAGCTAGAGAGCACTGAGATTAATGCGTATTGCTGGTATATTAACTCCTTGATGGTAGTTAAGTCGTTTCGTTTCTTTATCATTATGTTTCTGCACCCAACAACAAACGCGAGGGAGTGGCTGGTATTGTATTTCAGCGGGTATTGACTGTTCTACAGAAAAGGGATAGTTGGTCTTTGAGGCGCAGCAGCAGAGGGAGAAGCCTCGAAGTTGATTAAAACTAGTAGTACAAAACAATAGTCGCGACGGATGAGAGCCTAAAACCTGTCAGAGAGGCTAACTATAAAATGGCAGATACTGGCAAGAACATTTGCAGAGGGTTATCTTTGCGCTTGGGGCAATGACGCAGCTAGTGAGGTAATAACCGAGGCGAGTCAATTGCTGGTTGAAAACTATTTCCAATTCCCCTCCTCGGCCTTGGTTCTGCCTTGGCCGTCGAGAATTTCTGGAAGGGCTCCCTCTAACCAAGGGTAAAGCCCTACAACTCTCTAGTCCAATTTTATTTTGGTTTTCTCGAAACCAATCCTAGAAACATGTCTAGTCGCTGTCCTTTTCTTGCGACCGTGTGGCGGCTCGTCTAAAATGTGGCTGGACATCCTAGAGTTGTAGGTGGCCGTATGCCGAAGCAGGAGAGACTGTTGTGGTGGTTCAACATTGGTGGGGTGACTGGTGTTTGTAAGAGTTAATTGGCTGAAGATGCTACTGCATTTAACTACTCAGAACTGTATTATATATAGCCATAAACAAACAAAGTACCATCTTCTAATTATGTAATTTATTAAACAAAAGAAACACTCAGCACAACTAAACCAGTCGCAGAATTTAGTACCCACCACATATATAGATCAAACAAATCTAGAACCTGTACTATATCCAGATCTTAATATCAACCTCCAATTGATAAAATCTTAACTAGAAACTGATAGGGACCTCAACCTCCATCATTAAAATCTTAACTAGAAACTGATAGGGGCCGCGCGAACGCTGGCCCCCTCTGCCACAAATTATGACGTAGACTCCACCACTTGGGTAGATCTTAGGCTAGTGCCCCTCCTGAGTGCAATGGAGGTCACCAACCTAGGCCATGAGCCTTCTTGATCACTCATTGACCCCGTCCAGGTAAGTATGTTCCTCATTCGTCTATGCTTTCCTTATGTACTCCTTTCTCTTTCTTCTTCAGTCCAATATTTCGATGTGGGACTAACTACAACCTCATCCCTTCCATATTTATATATACACTTGTTGTTCAATGATTATGACGGAATCACTGACGATACTTGGACAATCTACATACATGGGGTATCGCTTCATGGCGGAGAGCTTAGTTTGCTTTACTTCAAAGGCAAGTAGATCATTAATTAGAATGATTATGTTAGCTTCTCTTAGAGTGACTAACTGCCCATCTGTGTAACTGTTAGCTACTCTTGATAATTTACATCCGCATGACCTAAACCAACAAAAAGTGAATACTACACCTACAATATAACTACACTGCTAACACTTAGTACACAACTTGAACCATGAAGCGACTTAACATCGTCTATACTCTTAACAATCTCTTTCAACCTCAACTGCAGGTAGAGGCATGAATATACTGCAACTTTAGCTTGCTACACAGTGCTTGGTGTGGCTAAGAAGATAAAGCTTCAGTGAAAGTATCTGCACTTTGTCATGCGTTAAGAACTTTGTACATATTCAGCTACTTGGACACTATCATCGCCCCGACAAAGTCATAATCAATCTCTATGTGCTTTGTACTGGCATTTGTAGGGTTTTGATTCATGGATTGCACAACGGAAGCATAATCAAACATAAAACCATGCAAAACTCTCCAAGGATCACAAGTCAAGAGACATAACGATGGTAAGGGTTAGAAATCATAAACACACCTTTGGGTTCTCCTTGATGACTTCAAACGCGAATAGTGTCACGTCTCTACGGTTGATCCACGCCTAGAGGTGAGATCTAGACCCTCCAAATCCATGTGCTAGCTAGGAAGAATGGAAGAGGAAGAAGAAATCGCCAACAATGGAGTGCCAAAGGTGGGGCGGCACCCTTTAGGCCGACGGGTAGGGGGCGGCGGTCCCAAGGGGGTTCGGCCCTTGCTTGGGATTTGCACTCTCCTTGCGTTATTCTCTCCTTTCTTCTATCAAATAGATGGATGTGTGTGTAGAGAGAAACATAAGCTAGGAGTGTTCTTTATATAGTCCAACAACTCCTTGTCCTACTACATAAAGAACCCCTCATAATCCTACTCAAGTTCGGATTAGTCCCTTTTTGCAAAAATAGTCCTTATCATGTCAATACATGGATTAGTTCTATTTTGCAAATTAATCCTAATCATGTCTCTACATGAATTAGGCCACCTTGGCAAATCCTAATCATGTCCATACATTGATTAGTCCAATTTGCATATTAGTCCTACTAAGTTAGCAAGTTGTTGCGATTTGATCCTTTTAATTAATTAATCATATTAATTAATTATTTCCCATGTCTAGTTCACCCCTATATGGCGTGTGACCCCATAGGTTCTATTTAGTTGGTAGTAACTATTTACTAATATGGAGCGGTCTCTAGCAAGACATTCATTCTAGCCAACAAATAGAATAGTCATCATGACAAACCTTGTGCAAGTAATTGTCTCATCCCTTTGTCTCAATATCCGGATTGGACACGAGACATACAAGTCACACTCGTATATCCAATCCATAGTTTCTCGATCCTGGGAATAGCCTTATTCGTGCAAATAACATCAATATCCCATATTGATTTATTTGAGTCTGGCCAGACATTTATAAGCACTATCCCTCGAGTGGCCTAGGATATTTATTCCCGTTATGTGGGAGGGACAAATTCTATCTACGTCCACTACGATCTCTAAGCTTGCTTCTTATTGTATCCAGTACACGCCTTTATAACTACCCAGTTACGGTGTAGCGTTTAAAGCTACCAAAATCACAATAATCCACAACTAGAAGATCTAGTGACTTCAAGTCTAAGGATGACAATACCATTGCACCGCGAGAAGCGCTTGTGACTCAACATAACGTGTATGTAGCCTTCTCGGAGATGGGTCAATCCAGTATGCCATTACTCCTAATGCATACCCATGTGTTGGATCATGATATCTCCATATCAATTCAACCCCATACTAGTCTATAGATGATTGTCCTATTAATCATTATAATCGACTAGGGCTATTTAAGAATATAACACTTATATTCTAAGGACTTCATTCATGTTATAATATCTCTATATTGATAACATAATGAATCATAAATCCATAAATGTCACAATTAATTGATTGCCTCTAGGGCACAATTCCAACAGTCTCCCACTTGCACTAGAGTCAATCTCCTGCATCATATGCCTATTGATCTAGCGCGGCCCTCTACGCTTACACTGCGTAGGGACGAGACATATGTTGGCACCTTTGCAAATATTCACATCTCCTCCATCAACAATTTGATTGAGATTGAATATTCTGAATAAATGCATCTTATGCCCTAATTTACTCAGTCCTTTATGTTAAAATCAGTGACTGAATCTTGCCTGGAACCTTTCCAGCTCACAGTCGCTCCCACTAAGGCAAAACTCAAAACTTGACTTATAATTTGTATCTTCTTCATCAGATTTGAAGTTCGCATCACTGTAACCCCTTACAGCAAACTCTTCATATTATCTATTTATCAATAATTCATCCTTAGTGCTTCTCAAGTACTAAAGGATAATCTTGATATTTTATCCAGTGACTCTCACCCGGATATGACTGGTATCTTTGTGTCATGCTTTATGACACGTCTGGCCTAGTACATCTCATGGCGTATCTCGTGAATCTTATTCATACGGTCCCTTCCCAATCTAATTGGAAAAACAATTAGCATTCCTAATACTAATTCCATGTGACATGGGTAAGAATCAATATTCTTTTCACGTTGAACCATTTCAACACCTTTGTCAATTTATGTACTATGACCTAAGCTATACAACCATCTTGATCTACCTCAATAGATCTTCACAAGTTGCTTCGCTTAAGTCTACCATTAGAAAGTCAACTCCCTAGTCAATCTACGTAAGACTGCCAAGTAGGGGCAACATTCCCAATGATTAAGTATGTCTCCACATACAAGACCAGAAAAATAACTATGCTCCCACTAACCTTCTTGTAAACACAAGTCTCATCTTCAATTTTGATGGAACCAAACTCCTTTGATTACATCATCAATTCGAACAGTCCAACTCCTAGAAGCTTGATTCAATCTATAAACAGATTGCTACAAGCAAGATACTAATGGATTTAAGCATCACAACTGGGAAAGATTTCGTCATAGTCTATACTATGAACTCACAAGAAATCCTTACCCAACCAATTGTCCCTTAAAGGTAATCATATTACCATCCATGTTGGTTTCCTCATAACCCACTTGCACCTTTCAGGTGGTTCCACCAAAGTCCATACTTTGTTGGTATGCATGGATTCCATATCGTATCTCATGGCTCCAAGCCATTTCTGAGAGTATGGCCACACGTGGCCATTTCATAGGTTGTAGGCTCATCTTAATGAGCAATATATCATGGGTAATGAGAAATCCCTATTTCTCTAGTCCCTCGATACATCCTACCTGACCTACGAGGTTCTTGTGTTTTTCTGAGTAGGTTGCTCCACAACACCTTGTGATCCTGCTCATGTTCCATCAAAATGATCAATGTTCTGTTGTGGTTCTTGAACTTTTCAAGTTCTACTGTCCTCCCACTGTTTCTTTTAGAGACAATCTCTACCTAGAAACAATGTGGTTCGAGAAACAAACAGTTTTGTTCTCGATTAGGTTGTAGAAATAATATCTTTTTCAGAATATTCCACAAAACATTTATCCGACTTGGGTCCAAGTTTATTTGTAAACTCCTTCACATAAACTTCATAACCCCAAGTCCTTATGAATGACATACTAGGGCACTTCCTAGTCCATATCTCATATGGTGTTTTGATGGAACAAGGTTAAGGGCGAAATTTGTTGTAATTAGAACCATAGCCCCAAAAGCAAACTGGAAGTTTTTGTTTTGACTCATCATGGATCGAACTGTGTCCTACAAGGTTCGAACTCTCCTCTTAGACATGCCAAGCCCATGTGGCGTTTCTAGGAGGAGCGAGTTTTGGATCATATCCAACGCTCCCATAGATTCTTGTCAAACTCTTGGCTCAAGTACTCACCTCTATGATCCAATCGTAGAGCCCTAATACTTTTGTCAAGCTGGTTCTCTACTTCATTCCTGAATACCTTGAACAATTCAAAGGATTCTGATTTGTTTCTTCATAAGATACACAAATCCATATTTCTCTGATCCCATCAGTAAATATGATGAAGTACTGAAAACCATCTTTAGTATTTGTGCTTAGCGGCCTTCATACATCAATATGTATGATTCCCAAAAGATCATATCTTTGCCTAATAAGTCTTACACGTCTCAAATGATTCAATAATCAAAAGAGTTCCAGAAATCCATCCACATGGAGTTCTAGATATGTATATCTTATTTATGAGGCCTAAACGATAATGCTAAAGATAAGTGAAGTTCATATCGTTATATGCAAACCTCTAGGTATCAATGTTATAGATGAAATTATCATGATCGTGGATATAGAATCCACTTAGACAAAATTGCATTACAATAATGCATATCATAATAAATGGAACAATATTTGTCCTTTATTATGATAAGGAGCTTTCTTGTCCAAACAAGAAACTATGATAATGGTCCTACTCATAGCTAGGAAATGATCGTTTTTGTCTAATTCATGAACAATTTCTTAAAGGTAGAAATAATTCCCTACGGCTTATTTAGCAACCCTTTGCTTTATAGCCCCACGTGTAGGATTATTTCTTCCTTATCCAATTGTCTTCGTCTCTTGAGATCCTCCACATTTCCATAAATATGATATCCTCATCTAGTATCATATACTTATGATGATGAGATAGACACATTGATTTCTATAACAAAATACCTATATTGGAATTCATAATTCCTTTATTATTTACTTCCAGGTACTTTGGGTAGCCTCTCTTCCTCTACACCACCTATGGGACTCCAAGGCAACTTGGTTTTAGCAACAAGCTTGCTTTTATAACCATGGGGTTGGCGCATTTTGCCCTTACCCATGTTGTTATCCATTAACAACTTTGCCCATCCCCATTATTAGTGTTTTGTTTAGTGATTTTTCAATCATATTGAGTAAATCAACTTTAAAACAAAACTATAATTGCATCCAATGCAATTCTTGGTCCACTTGGGCAAATAACCGTTTATTCTTTATCTATCTCATAGATAATTCCCATTCACTAATGTTTCAATCATATTGAATTAGCTTATTTGCATAACGCAAAGTGGAGCAACACTTCAAACCTTTCATGTCTAGCTTGCTCTTTTGAAAGAGCTTCTTTCAATGTATGATCATATCATACTTCTCCATGTTTCTCTTCTTGCCTCTAGAGCTCAGAGTTTATGGCAGCTAACATGAGGCAAGTCACATCCAAAGAACCATTCTTTGATGTCCCTTCCATTAGGTTTTAGTGTGTTTTGGTAGTTGGTAGGAAGAGAACTTTATGTTCTACGATGTACAACAATTTCTCTTTTATTTGAGAACAATTCTCAATTTTGTACCAGTCTAGGAAATAGATAGAGTCGCGTTTTTATTTTTTTAATGTCATGGGTATTCAACACAATAGGATTATGCAAAGTTTGTGACGTTTTAACTATATTTAACAAGGACTTAAATTGTTAAACATAGCTCCCACTATTTTACTACGGATTAATAACCCTCAAGATATTACTGCGGAAAATATCCTTATATTTTCTAGTGGGCCAAGATCCATGTTTCATCTCCTTATGAGCTTGCTTTGGCATGTCACCCATAATTTGACTACTTTAGGTAGGAACAATTCCAATTGCATCCCATATGCAACTCTAGGTTCAATTGGCGCAAATAACTCCTTATTTATCCATCCATATGGATAATCCCAATTGATTGCCTCTAGGTTTCTTAATCATATTAATAGCCCAGTTGTGTTCAACCTCTTATTTAAACAATTGCACATTGTTACGTGCCATCGCATTCCATCATTATGAACCAAGTCGCCATGCTTTGGCACGCACGATCTTGATAAATAATGATGATAATGAGTGTTTAAATAACGAGAAGGCAAGAAACAATATTTGAATTTTGAGGGATTTTAAATTCAATTTTTTTAATTGTTTTTGTTGATCAATATCAACTAATCTATCTATTTGAGTTTGGGCACAACTCCAAATAATAGATCCGGGTTGTCTAATTATCTTATTATCCTAATTGCATGCATCATCCATACACCAACCACACAATAATAAGACAATAAAATAAACAACCACAAAACAGAAATTAAACGTGATGTGGATATGGCCTTTTCTAGACTAAGATAATTCCAAACCAATGGAATTATCTATGAACCCTAAAGCAAACACATCTCCATGCGTCTTGATCTTTTGGTCCATCCTTCATAGTCTCGTGGAATGCTCCATGCTCCATGCTCCATCTTTTGTGGCTTCTTTGGCTTTGGGCTTCTTTTCTTCAATCTTGGCTAACAATCTACTTTTATCTAGCACTAGCTAAATTCTATACTAAATAAAATAAATCTCACAAGTTGAGAAAAAAAAAATGGCACGCAGGCCATAAAACCCTAATTAATTATTACAATTAATTGATCAGCTCGCAGGCCGTAAAACCAAACCACAAAATTAAACATCCACATCAAACCACATCCTAAGGCCATATCCAATCACCATGCGATTTGCACATAAACAGTTAAAATCCAATTTTAACGTGCTTGGTCAATTTTAATTGATTTTAGGATTTCTAGGGTTAAAACGGTCCATGGGCCCAACAGTCTAATTGCCCGGGCCCAATAAAGTGAACCACAAGGCCCTAGGGCCGGGCCGGCCCAAAACCCGCAAGCTAGGCCCGCGGGTTAGGGCCGCCCGGCCCCTTAGGGCGGCCAAGCTTGGGCGGCAAGCAAGGGGGCGGTCCCTAGGGGGGCCGAACCTCCTTATGGGAGTTGTTTCCAAAACGACTCCCTTGCTTGGTGCCCAAGTTTGGTTGTTTCCTTGTTTTGGAAGAACTCCTTCTTCCCCAAGGATGCCCAAACCCTAGATCTAAGATCCTAAAATTTCTCAAACTCACAAATTCATGCATCCAATGCAAAAATTAGATCTTGTTATGATAGATTATTGACAAATTGCATCCCATGCTTGATTTGTCTTGTTTTACGCGATAAACAATCAATTTAAGGTGTAAAACAACTAAAACGTAACACATAAACCACGTTTATGCTCTAAAACCTGGCTCTGATACCACTGTAGGGTTTTGATTCATGGATTGCACAACGGAAGCATAATCAAACATAAAACCATGCAAAACTCTCCAAGGATCACAAGTCAAGAGACATAACGATGGTAAGGGTTAGAAATCATAAACACACCTTTGGGTTCTCCTTGATGACTTCAAACGCGAATAGTGTCACGTCTCTACGGTTGATCCACGCCTAGAGGTGAGATCTAGACCCTCCAAATCCATGTGCTAGCTAGGAAGAATGGAAGAGGAAGAAGAAATCGCCAACAATGGAGTGCCAAAGGTGGGGCGGCACCCTTTAGGCCGACGGGTAGGGGGCGGCGGTCCCAAGGGGGTTCGGCCCTTGCTTGGGATTTGCACTCTCCTTGCTTTATTCTCTCCTTTCTTCTATCAAATAGATGGGTGTGTGTGTAGAGAGAAACATAAGCTAGGAGTGTTCTTTATATAGTCCAACAACTCCTTGTCCTACTACATAAAGAACCCCTCATAATCCTACTCAAGTTCGGATTAGTCCCTTTTTGCAAAAATAGTCCTTATCATGTCAATACATGGATTAGTTCTATTTTGCAAATTAATCCTAATCATGTCTCTACATGAATTAGGCCACCTTGGCAAATCCTAATCATGTCCATACATTGATTAGTCCAACTTGCATATTAGTCCTACTAAGTTAGCAAGTTGTTGCGATTTGATCCTTTTAATTAATTAATCATATTAATTAATTATTTCCCATGTCTAGTTCACCCCTATATGGCGTGTGACCCCATAGGTTCTATTTAGTTGGTAGTAACTATTTACTAATATGGAGCGGTCTCTAGCAAGACATTCATTCTAGCCAACAAATAGAATAGTCATCATGACAAACCTTGTGCAAGTAATTGTCTCATCCCTTTGTCCCAATATCCGGATTGGACACGAGAAATACAAGTCACACTCGTATATCCAATCCATAGTTTCTCGATCCTGGGAATAGCCTTATTCGTGCAAATAACATCAATATCCCATATTGATTTATTTGAGTCTGGCCAGACATTTTATAAGCACTATCCCTCGAGTGGCCTAGGATATTTATTCCCGTTATGTGGGAGGGACAAATTCTATCTACGTCCACTACGATCTCTAAGCTTGCTTCTTATTGTATCCAGTACACGCCTTTATAACTACCCAGTTACGGTGTAGCGTTTAACGCTACCAAAATCACAATAATCCACAACTAGAAGATCTAGTGACTTCAAGTCTAAGGATGACAATACCATTGCACCGCGAGAAGCGCTTGTGACTCAACATAACGTGTATGTAGCCTTCTCGGAGATGGGTCAATCCAGTATGCCGTTACTCCTAATGCATACCCATGTGTTGGATCATGATATCTCCATATCAATTCAACCCCATACTAGTCTATAGATGATTGTCCTATTAATCATTATAATCGACTAGGGATATTTAAGAATATAACACTTATATTCTAAGGACTTCATTCATGTTATAATATCTCTATATTGATAACATAATGAATCGTAAATCCATAAATGTCACAATTAATTGATTGCCTCTAGGGCACAATTCCAACAGCATTTAATACATGATTAGCGGCTAAAGCCATGGCAAAAAAGTTGTCACCATAAAGTTGGAGGATCTGATACAATCTGAAATCATGAACCAGGAGGTTTCATCCACTTTGTTCTAGAAGTTGTGACTGCTAGGGTTCTTCATTCAATTTCCATACTATACCTGGCCACCGCGTTTTGTTTCTTAGGGCACCATAAAATGAGATTTTCATCCCAATTGTTAGAAATTTTGATATAAAAAACGGCGTTCTTCACTAATCCGTTGTTGCATTACTTAAGAGGAAAGTAGATGAATAATCAAAATGATTATGCTAGCTTGTGTTAGAGTGACTAACTGTCCCTTTTTAAGAAACTTAGGTACTCTTGATTATTTACATTAGTATTAGTACTTGCTTTGAACTGCGATGCACAGAAGCATGACTTCAAAGGAGACCAACTTATTGTTAGTGTACAACTCTATGGGCTGATAAGAGGAATCATACGCAAACTGATACAAGAATTACTTTACGTTTATCTATAAATTTTATTAGTTTGCTTATTTTTTTAAATAATTTCAAATGATATTGAGACAAACATTTGTATCTTTTAAGAACACTGTTAGTTACTAAGTAATGTAATAAAAACATGTATTGTAATTTTTTGATAGGTATAATATTTTGCCGTTCTTAACTTGATTTTTTAAATAATCAATTAATTTCCTTTTCTCATAGAAAAAATTATAAGATTTGAATATCACATATTTATCTATTTTTATGAATGCGGAGTTTATGTGTTTGATTCTCTCATAAAATAGGCCATGCTAGAGCATAATTAAGGCTTATATTCTATATTTGAAAATCTTATATTTCACTCATTACATATGCAAATACAATTTCAATTTCCAAACTTTTTCTAAGTAACAAGTTAAAAAAAAATTATTTTATAATAAAGTAACTCAAGGAGATCTTGCTACCGTGTCTATTTTTTTCCTCAACAATGTATGAGATTGGTACCTAAATGGACCACAAAGCCAATATTAACTCTTATGCCTGATGAGTTACCAGCGCAAGCTGCACCAGTACATGATTTACAATCTAAAGAACTAGATGGATAACGTACACCATGATTATAAGTTCCTTGTAAGTATCTAAGTATTATTTTTGCGCCAATCATATGTAAAGTAGTAGGTCAGTGCATGATTTGACACATTAAGTTACTCAAAATGAGATATTGGAACTGGTGAATGTAAGAGACTACAATGCGCCCAACAATTTCCTAAATGGATTTGTCTAAGATAAGGGAGTCTATCACTCGTATGATACTTGATGCCAGTTGCAATAAGAGATTCATCATCACCTGAGCTAAGCTTTGGGGGGTGGGGTGGGGTGGGGTGAAACTAATTTGGCTTCATGTGTCTAATGCTCGGGTCGGTCACCATGGCCGGGAGCCGAAATGGATGCTTTAGGCCCCAGGCCGGCACAACCCCCCCCCCCCCCCACCCCCCTATTTTATAATTGGAACTTTTTGAAGATAGCTATTATTAAGGTAATTATGGTTTATGCCTATTTCGGCCATTTCAGCCTTGGTATGTTATTAATATGGATGTTGAGTCGAGCTTAGTTGAGAATCTGAGTAATTTTGTGTTATTTTGCATCTATTTTGATATGATCTTGGGTATGTTTCATGATGTTTGCGCAGGAATCGGACCAGAAAACGTTTGGTGTAGCACAGAAGAGGCTCCGAAAAGACGTTGACCGAGGCTGGAGTCGAAGAATGAAGAAACGGTGCAAAGTTGGAGAAGCTAGAATGATCAGCGTACACTCCTTTGATAATATCTTGAGATCTACTTTGAATTAATAGAGAGTGAATTACAACAAGATCATCAAAGTTGGCAAAATAATCAGAGACATATAGGTCTTGATTAGAGGCCGTTGAGCTCCCGAAAACTCAGTAACAGGAAGATCAAAATAGTACAATATATGTTCTATGCTCAATTTGAATGCACAATAATGCCCTGCATTGAGTGTGATGAATCAACAATAATGAAATTGGACAAGTACTAAGAGCTTTACCAGCTGATATTCAATTATGAGTTTTCCGATGCCAAAAAGATTATACCAATTGGGGATTTCTTATCCTTGATGATTCCACGAAAGGCATTTCTCCTTAGGGTTCGTATGAAGTGCAAAAATAGATTGGTAATGGACAATTATATCAATTATCAACACCGAATAGTAGTTGAAGGATGTACATATTGCGGGAACTCAATAGTGACTTAACGAAATTCCTCATCATGCAAAATTTTGGTATCCAAATTCCTTCTAGGGGTTGATTACGAAGTTACTGTGGCAATAGGTCTGAGAGAGAGTGTGTGTAGAGAGATTTGCAATTTTTTAGCATCAACGTGAGGAAGAGCTCTTGATTTTTGGCTAAGTTGATCCAACTGAGAGAGGCGAGCCATTACCATGTGCTTAGGAGCCAACACTTACGATTAGTAAGAATAAGATGAGGGAATTCAGTCTAGGTAAGGGAGTTCCGAACCGAAGAAACCGGAGGGCACCAACCGTCGGGCTTTTCATCCTTCAACGGTTCTTAATTTTTTTTAAACCGGAAGCGTGCTTCCACCGAACCGTACCAAAACCAAAAAACCGAACAAAAACGGCACTGGAGTTGTCATTACTAGAGTTATGCATCACATCTGGCTATAAGAAAGTGTCACATAGGTAAAAGCTTGTGAAGTTACTGCGTAGTGAAGCCAAAAAGTATTTTACAAACATAGCATTCACACCACAAAACACTATATTAATTTAATTTGTGAATGCTTTTTATGGAAATGTAAAATTTTATGTCTAATTTTTAAAATATTAATCATTTGTTGATGTTTAACATTAAAGTAACGGACACCGAATGTGAAAAGTGAAAACCAACCCGGACCGAGGTAAGTTGTGCAATTTTATATTTTATATTTTTGCATATTGAACATATTTCTGTTTTCATAACAGAAATATGATAAGTGTCTAATTTTTAATTTATTAATCATTTGTTGATGTTTAACATTAAAGTAACGGACACCTAAATCGTTTCTTTCGATTTAGGTGTTCTTGGTGACCTAAAACTGACCGAACCGAACACCCCTAAGTCTAGGTTCGTTGGGGGAGGGGGGGGGGGTTAGGGTGTAGTTTAAGAAACCTTAAGACTAGTTTGGAGCATGAGAGGTTATTCTGGTTTTAATAATTATAATCTAACTCCTTAAACTTCTAGCCATTCCCTAGACACCCCAAAACTATTAGAAGTTACACAGAGACCCAAACTCTAGCTTATCTCCAAAAGAAAATTTATTGACATAAAAGTCTCACCATTCTTTGAAATTACCACTTTGCTCTTTTCTGGAAAGGGGGGGGGGGGTATTACATCCTCCCCTAAAAGTATCTTCATTCCTGAAGATCTTACAAACCATTACCCAATGAATGAGATGCAAGTGCAATGCAAACAAAGCACATCCAATCTTATTGTGGCAAGGGATTGTTGATGTGGATGATGGAAGCGTGTTCTTGGGGTAAAGTAAATACAATATCAGTGATCCTCTGTCTCCCATGTAGCTGCCTGATTTTGCCCCCAACACTCTCACTAACTTCACTTTCATGATTCTCTTATCCCATGTCTTGCGCTTTAGGATTTGTACTAGGGCTGTAAGCGGTTTGGTTTGGTGCGGTTTGTGCTAAAATCATAAACCAAACCGAAAACATCAGTTTACTAATTTGTAATCAAACCAAACCGTTCAAATGTATGAACCTAACCAAACCAAACCGAAAAACTTCGGTTTGGTTCGGTGGGTTTTCCTTAAACATTCTTGTATGAATGTTATAATACTAACATGTCAACAAATTTCAAATTTTAAAAAAGACAGAAATTAAGTAGGCGTAAAAGCCTTGCACAATTATCCGTTTAGATAAACTATGGTGGAATATGAGAGAAATGAAGAAGATTAAGATCAGAAAGATCATCTTAATTGAATTTATCTACTTGTGTTTATCATTTGATAGATTATTTTTCTATACTTTACACAATATATATTTCATAAAAGTACATTAGACACATATCGGTTCGGTTTGGTTTGGTGCAGTGTGATTTTTTTACAAACCGAAACCGAACCGATTAGACCGGTTTGTAAAAAAATTGAACCGTTTGTAAACCGAACATCCATAAAAAACGTCCAAATCCACGACATTCGGTGGTTCGGTCGGTTTGACCGATTTTTTCAGTTTTCCTTACAGCCCTTATTTGTACTAGTCTGATCTAAAAGGTCAAATTCAACCATTCCGATCAGTGCCTAGAACTATCATTTTTTTCAAGAGAATATAATTAATTATATGTGTGCACAAAAAAATATTGTGCTTTATAACTGTTATTTATAATTTAAAACTATGACGCAAATCTCCGGAACGTTTTTTTTACAAGACAAACTACTCCTCAGATTCTTCTCGGGAACTTGGATTCGATTGAATCATTTTGGCCGGTCAACTCTTTTTTGTTCGTGATATACTTTGACCGACACAGGTGCCGATGGTTCTTTTACTTTACTTTGTCTTGTCCATGTAAACAAACAAAATGACTTTTTACTATAATTTCAGTTAAGCCTGTCAAGTTTGCCAAACTTAAAGTAAGCCACTGCAAAATTGTATGTTTGGCAGGCAATTATGCAAGTCAAGACTCTATCTTCCCGCGTGACAATTTTGTAAGCCAAGACTCTATATTTTAATGAAGTATGCCGAGTAGGAGTCAAATTGCAGTCTTTGTCATGATGTACTTGGTAGAAGCATGAACAATTGAATGTCGTGCTTCGGTAGGAAATTTGGAATTTTATCAAATAGAAATTGCTATAAGAACCATTGGTTGACATGTGGATGGTGGATTTCATTCAGTTGGGTGGTTTGCTTGTAAGTTTGGCAAGCCCGAGAGACAGCAGAGGAAAAAATATATAGTCATTTAAAGTTGGAGGTAAGTCATAGGTACATTTAGCTAGATTAAGAACCACTGCGGCGATGTTCGAATAAAATATTTTTACGATTGGCCCGGGGCCTTGGTGATACGGGTATCGTATCCATTAAGTATTGTTTATTTAATTAAGTTAGTTATTTAATTATTAATACGGGTGGGCTGTAGAATAAGCCCGTAGGTTCAGGGTTAGGTTATTAGTCTATTTAAGTATTTGTAATCCCCCACTATTAATCAATCAATAAGAATAGCAGTCTCTTCTTTTATCTCCTTTACTTTTCGTGTTTTTGTGCGTGTGTGTACCCGATAGTTACCTAGGGGGTAACAATTGGTGCTTTCATTGAGAGCGTCGGTCGAACTTTCGTTCGAGGCGCTCGTTGTCGGACTCCATGGATCTCCCGTTCGCTATTGTCGATCTCAATCACAAATGTGTCCAACTATTGCTTTTCGATGACATCGATGAGCTATCCCAGGAAGGTGAAACAATTAATTGTCTCACCATAGCAGGCCTGAAGACATTCAAACAAGTGGGTACATCACCTAGTCAGATCTGGAATGACTCAAAGCAAGTCGGAAGCAATTTCGATTTATTTCGACTGACGAATTTTGCCGCCTCCAGCACATAATCAGAGCCGGTGAACTGCCGCCGCTAGATGAAGAACATCCGCCACAGCCGTGTCCGGTACAAACCTAACAAGACCACCGCCGCCGCTACAACCGACGTTCGAAGAAGTCAAGCCAACCCACCTTTGTAATTGAAGTTGGCAACAACACCACCACAGCTCCAGATCCCGATTCAATCGAAGCAGCAGCCGCTGCAATGGCAGTCACCACAGCTGCCGCCGCTGCGGATTGAGAAACCACCGCCACCGCTGCTCCGGTCGTCATCCAGGACGGCGGCGAAGTAGCAGATCCATGTCCAGATCGGACCACCACCACAACAAATTGGCGACCCACCTCCTCAGCCGCCACCGAAGCCTTTCCCGTCGTCCCCGACACCGGCCAAACCCTCCAAACACCCCCGACGACCCCAATCCAAGCAACGACTGCCTCCAACTTCTCCCATCGACGGCGAAACCACCACCAGATCCACCGCCATCACGACCTTTTACCACCAATACTCGACGGTGCAACCTCCAGGCCTCCGTCGGCACTGCGCCAACCTCGCCTCCACCGTCGGAACCCAGAGGAGATCCTCCTTGACTCAGATTAGCCATCGCAGAAGTGCCGACTCAAATTAGCCGAGGAGATGAAATCGGCTCCCAATCGGCTCGGTCTAGCCGATGGCTCAGTTGGCTCCTTGTCGGCTAAGTTGGCTCGTGGCTTCCTTCCGGCTGGGCTTGAGCCGCCCATTCCCAATGAGCTTGGCTTCCTTCCTATTAGTTTTGGGCTGTCATTTGAGTTGAAACCCATAATTTGGCTCAACAACTTTATTGGGCCTAACTTTTCATGTGGCTTTAGTATTTTTCTTTGGACAACTCAACGTATGCTGTTGGCCCAATGCAAGCCTAATGGTGATGTAGGACTACAACGCAATGTTTTGAGCATCGTCCTCCATCCATTTGATCCATGCAAGAATTTGACGGATTTTTCAACATCCACCTCGAGGGCAAGGTGGCTTTCAAGCGTGGGAGAGTTGATACGGGTATTCGTATCCATTAATTATCATTTATTTATTTAAGATAGTTATTTAATTATTAATACGGGTTGGGCCGTAGAATAAGCCCATAGGTCTAGGGTTAGGTTATTAGTCTATTTAAGTATTTCTAATCCCCCTCTATTAATCAATCAATAAGAATATCAGTCTCTCCTTTTATCTCCTTTACTTTTCGAGTTTGTGTGCGCGCGTGTGCCCGATCGTTACCTAGGGGGTAACAATTTTGTTACCCCTGGTAACAATTGGGCAAACCCACGAGGGCTTTTTAACCCCAACACACACACACGAACAGTAAAAGAGATAAAAGGGAGAGACTTATTTGTTTATTGACCGAATAAGCTGGGGGATTACAAATACTTAAATAGACCAATAACTTAATCCTAGACCTACCCTACGGGCCTACTCTACGACGGCCAAGCCCTATTAATAATTAAATTAACAACTACATAAGTAATTGATATTATTGATACGGCTACCCGTATCACTTGGCATGTTGATAATGCAACAGATTAACGATATTTAAAAGAAAGAGAAGAAAAGAAAGAAAGAAACACGCCTATCAATTTAAAAGAGAATGTTTGTCTTATCTGATAAGGAGAGGAGCAATGACCAAGGGTATATGAATTTGGGAAACCGAGAAGGGAATAAGAATGAAAAGCATTGGTTGTCTCTGTTGTTAGCGAAGTGAAGAATGAGAGTAAGGTTTGGAAGTGAAGCGGCGAAGGCTCCAATCACGATGACTACTACGTAATATTGTGTTTGTGTTGAGGAGAAAGGAATAACGGGACACATCGGTCTTTAGCCAAAAAGGCCGAGAAAATAATAGTATGTTTGGTTGTTGCTGCATTAGAGATCAGAGAGATACTCATTCATTCCTACTGTGTAGTATGAGTGGGAGGGGGAAGACATGAGACGGCGATCAGCCAGCTTTTAGCTTAATCTCTGGTGGGTGGGAGGAAGTAAGAAGAGGAGGATTCATCCAAGACAAAAAGGATATATATCAGCAGCAGTGGTAGTAGGCATTGGGTGCTGGTGTGAAGGGAATGCAACGAAGGGTGGCAAATGTTCCCACATCAGTAGAGTTGAATAAACATAAGAAAAACGAGGGAGGATAAAAACGGCAGCCCAAGGGTGGGAAGAGCATACCTTTCTCGGCCTTTTGGCTAAGATCAAGTGTAGTATCTGTTCTTATCAGTTTAATATCTGATATGTGGGCCATCGGCTCACACGATATTAAATTTATTTTTTGAGGGGGAGGGGCTCACTACAGTAGCTTGCTACTGGGGCTCCTCGAGTGTCGCCCATGCGTTGCACTACTGCTAGGGCCAGGCGCACCCCACCCAATACATAGTTCAATGTTTGGTTCTCCGAGTCTGGGGTCATTGGCTGATGCTGCTGCTTAATTCTTGCTGTAGTCCCAAGGAATAGGACCTCGTCCTACATGGAGGAATTCCATAGTGTCGGTGGAAACACAAGTGTGCTGGGGTTGTAACTTACAGTAATTCATTGGTCTGGGTCATTTGCTGGAAGCAAGTCGTCATGAAGAAAACTAAACTTCCACGGGGTACTCGTGACGCCACCAAATCCTCCTTCTCTACATGGCGGCAGCTCAAGGCTACCAGTTGCAGTTGCTGCAGACCTCAATGGTGACACACCACTAAATATAGGAGATGCCACTAATAATAAGACGGTGTATATATAGAACCATCATCATCATCCACAGAATAATCTGATTTAGCTAGTCATCTCATCTTCCAAGATAGAAAGAAGATGCTCTCATCATTTGGCTCTTGATCTGTGTGCAAGTCACAAAACTTTTGTTTCTTTTGAAAATGTTGCCGACACTTTTTTTGCAGCAGAGAATGGAAGCTTCCCTGATTATTGATTGCAGGAATTGGCAACTCACGGCTCCCCGACCGATGGCCAGGTGAAAGTGCCTCATGTGAAATTCATAGTAGGGTGGGTGGGTGTAGCCAAATAGAAGATCTATATTGGATACTACTCATCTCAACGGACCACACCCTCTCTTTGCTAGCATTAATTCTTGTTAATAATTGCATCATTAGTGCTTAACAAACGCCGAGCCTTGTAACGTGGGCTTGTAACTTGAGTGAGGGCATTATTGTGGGTGGATAGTGGGTCGACTTAGCCATACAGGCTCAGTGGGCCTGCTTCATCTGGCCTGCCCGTTCCAAGCTGGGAGTTGGGTCTTGTGGCTTGCGCGAAGGCGTGGGCTGCATTTCCCCTAGAGTGGAGGGCACTGCGTGAGGCTGGTTTCACAGAGCAACGATCACCTCCCTCTCTTGGCAGTGGAAGGATAACGGGCCGGTGCACTCCTGGGCCGCATTGTCTGGCTAGTTGGCCCAATTAAACACCCACTTTTTTATTTATTATTATTTTTTTTTACTATTTTCGCAAATAAATAACGTGCTAGACTGACTATATCCAACCAAGGACTAGAAAACTGATGGGGTTTCGCGAGACACACCGGACACAGTTTGAGAATCAAGAAATGTTCATGCAAGGAAGCACAACCACCAGGTCGTTGCATGAAATACTGTATCACAAACGAGATGTCATGTTCGTTCGTGCATGTTGGTATCTCGGTGACATTTTGAGCATGGAGACTTCTCTTGTTTGTCTGTATGATCAAATTTTACTACCACGGGTGTAAGAAAACATGATATGTATACCGGAGTATTTGTATTCTCTCTTCTTTCACTGCACTGGTTAAACCTGTGCAGTAGTAGTTGATTTAGGCTCTGCAGTCACTAATCCCACACCGACGACGCGGGGAAATGCCTTTGCTATAGCAGTATAAAATGAGCTCATCTTGCAAGTTGATTCCTCACGCAGCCACGCAGTGAGCACAAAGCGAACTATTCTTTCGCCTTTTACTAAAGAATACCGTGTGCTCGCTGCAAATAGTGGCATACGCCTATTTTTGGAAGGACTTTCCCTCAAAGGGTTGGTCCTTACAGTCGTTAGGTCAAATTTTTTTCTGCAGTGGTGGTGGTTGCCGGTGTTTGACTACGATTTGGAAGAGCTCAGCTAGAGAGCACTGAGATTAATGCGTATTGCTGGTATATTAACTCCTTGATGGTAGTTAAGTCGTTTCGTTTCTTTATCATTATGTTTCTGCACCCAACAACAAACGCGAGGGAGTGGCTGGTATTGTATTTCAGCGGGTATTGACTGTTCTACAGAAAAGGGATAGTTGGTCTTTGAGGCGCAGCAGCAGAGGGAGAAGCCTCGAAGTTGATTAAAACTAGTAGTACAAAACAATAGTCGCGACGGATGAGAGCCTAAAACCTGTCAGAGAGGCTAACTATAAAATGGCAGATACTGGCAAGAACATTTGCAGAGGGTTATCTTTGCGCTTGGGGCAATGACGCAGCTAGTGAGGTAATAACCGAGGCGAGTCAATTGCTGGTTGAAAACTATTTCCAATTCCCCTCCTCGGCCTTGGTTCTGCCTTGGCCGTCGAGAATTTCTGGAAGGGCTCCCTCTAACCAAGGGTAAAGCCCTACAACTCTCTAGTCCAATTTTATTTTGGTTTTCTCGAAACCAATCCTAGAAACATGTCTAGTCGCTGTCCTTTTCTTGCGACCGTGTGGCGGCTCGTCTAAAATGTGGCTGGACATCCTAGAGTTGTAGGTGGCCGTATGCCGAAGCAGGAGAGACTGTTGTGGTGGTTCAACATTGGTGGGGTGACTGGTGTTTGTAAGAGTTAATTGGCTGAAGATGCTACTGCATTTAACTACTCAGAACTGTATTATATATAGCCATAAACAAACAAAGTACCATCTTCTAATTATGTAATTTATTAAACAAAAGAAACACTCAGCACAACTAAACCAGTCGCAGAATTTAGTACCCACCACATATATAGATCAAACAAATCTAGAACCTGTACTATATCCAGATCTTAATATCAACCTCCAATTGATAAAATCTTAACTAGAAACTGATAGGGACCTCAACCTCCATCATTAAAATCTTAACTAGAAACTGATAGGGGCCGCGCGAACGCTGGCCCCCTCTGCCACAAATTATGACGTAGACTCCACCACTTGGGTAGATCTTAGGCTAGTGCCCCTCCTGAGTGCAATGGAGGTCACCAACCTAGGCCATGAGCCTTCTTGATCACTCATTGACCCCGTCCAGGTAAGTATGTTCTTCATTCGTCTATGCTTTCCTTATGTACTCCTTTCTCTTTCTTCTTCAGTCCAATATTTCGATGTGGGACTAACTACAACCTCATCCCTTCCATATTTATATATACACTTGTTGTTCAATGATTATGACGGAATCACTGACGATACTTGGACAATCTACATACATGGGGTATCGCTTCATGGCGGAGAGCTTAGTTTGCTTTACTTCAAAGGCAAGTAGATCATTAATTAGAATGATTATGTTAGCTTCTCTTAGAGTGACTAACTGCCCATCTGTGTAACTGTTAGCTACTCTTGATAATTTACATCCGCATGACCTAAACCAACAAAAAGTGAATACTACACCTACAATATAACTACACTGCTAACACTTAGTACACAACTTGAACCATGAAGCGACTTAACATCGTCTATACTCTTAACAATCTCTTTCAACCTCAACTGCAGGTAGAGGCATGAATATACTGCAACTTTAGCTTGCTACACAGTGCTTGGTGTTGCTAAGAAGATAAAGCTTCAGTGAAAGTATCTGCAATTTGTCATGCGTTAAGAACTTTGTACATATTCAGCTACTTGGACACTATCATCGCCCCGACAAAGTCATAAACAATCTCTATGTGCTTTGTACTGGCATTTAATACATGATTAGCGGCTAAAGCCATGGCAAAAAAGTTGTCACCATAAAGTTGGAGGATCTGATACAATCCGAAATCATGAACCAGGAGGTTTCACCCACTTTGTTCTAGAAGTTGTGACTGCTAGGGTTCTTCATTCAATTTCCATACTATACCTGGCCACCGTGTTTTGTTTCTTAGGGCATCATAAAATGAGATTTTCATCCCAATTGTTAGAAATTTTGATATAAAAAACGGCGTTCTTCACTAATCCGTTGTTGGATTACTTAAGAGGAAAGTAGATGAATAATCAAGATGATTATGCTAGCTTCTGTTAGAGTGACTAACTGTCCCTTTTTAAGAAACTTAGGTACTCTTGATTATTTACATTAGTATTAGTACTTGCTTTGAACTGCGATGCACAGAAGCATGACTTCAAAGGAGACCAACTTATTGTTAGTGTACAACTCTATGGGCTGATAAGAGGAATCATACGCAAACTGATACAAGAATTACTTTACGTATATCTATAAATTTTATTAGTTTGCTTATTTTTTTAAATAATTTCAAATGATATTGAGACAAACATTTGTATCTTTTAAGAACACTGTTAGTTACTAAGTAATGTAATAAAAACATGAATTGTAATTTTTTGATAGGTATAATATTTTGCCGTTCTTAACTTGATTTTTTAAATAATCAATTAATTTCCTTTTCTCATAGAAAAAATTATAAGATTTGAATATCACATATTTATCTATTTTTATGAATGCGGAGTTTATGTGTTTGATTCTCTCATAAAATAGGCCATGCTAGAGCATAATTAAGGCTTATATTCTATATTTGAAAATCTTATATTTCACTCATTACATATGCAAATACAATTTCAATTTCCAAACTTTTTCTAAGTAACAAGTTAAAAAAAATATATTTTATAATAAAGTAACTCAAGGAGATCTTGCTACGGTGTCTATTTTTTTCCTCAACAATGTATGATATTGGTACCTAAATGGACCACAAAGCCAATATTAACTCTTATGCCTGATGAGTTACCAGCGCAATCTGCACCAGTACATGATTTACAATCTAAAGAACTAGATGGATAACGTACACCATGATTATTTTTTTTGATGAAAATACACCATGATTATAAGTTCCTTGTAAGTATCTACCCATCTAAGTATTATTTTTGCGCCAATCATATGTGAAGTAGTAGGTCAGTGCATGATTTGACACATTAAGTTAGTCAAAATGAGATATTGGAACTGGTGAATGTAAAAGACTACAATGCGCCCAACAATTTCCTAAATGGATTTGTCTAAGATAAGGGAGTCTATCACTCGTATGATACTTGATGCCAGTTGCAATAAGAGTTTCATCATCACCTGAGCTAAGCTTTGGGGGGTGGGGTGGGGTGGGGTAAAACTAATTTGGCTTCATGTGTCTAATGCTCGGGTCGGTCACCATGGCCGGGAGCCGAAATGGATGCTTTAGGCCCCAGGCCGGCACAACCCCCCCCCCCCCCACCCCCCTATTTTATAATTGGAACTTTTTGAAGATAGCTATTATTAAGGTAATTATGGTTTATGCCTATTTCGGCCATTTCAGCCTTGGTATGTTATTAATATGGATGTTGAGTCGAGCTTAATTGAGAATCTGAGTAATTTTGTGTTATTTTGCATCTATTTTGATATGATCTTGGGTATGTTTCATGATGTTTGCGCAGGAATCGGACCAGAAAACGTTTGGTGTAGCACAGAAGAGGCTCCGAAAAGACGTTGACCGAGGCTGGAGTCGAAGAATGAAGAAACGGTGCAAAGTTGGAGAAGCTAGAATGATCAGCGTACACTCCTTTGATAATATCTTGAGATTTACTTTGAATTAATAGAGAGTGAATTACAACAAGATCATCAAAGTTGGCAAAATAATCAGAGACATATAGGTCTTGATTAGAGGCCGTTGAGCTCCCGAAAACTCAGTAACAGGAAGATCAAAATAGTACAATATATGTTCTATGCTCAATTTGAATGCACAATAATGCCCTGCATTGAGTGTGATGAATCAACAATAATGAAATTGGACAAGTACTAAGAGCTTTACCAGCTGATATTCAATTATGAGTTTTCCGATGCCAAAAAGATTATACCAATTGGGGATTTCTTATCCTTGATGATTCCACGAAAGGCATTTCTCCTTAGGGTTCGTATGAAGTGCAAAAATAGATTGGTAATGGACAATTATATCAATTATCAACACCGAATAGTAGTTGAAGGATGTACATATTGCGGGAACTCAATAGTGACTTAACGAAATTCCTCATCATGCAAAATTTTGGTATCCAAATTCCTTCTAGGGGTTGATTACGAAGTTACTGTGGCAATAGGTCTGAGAGAGAGTGTGTGTAGAGAGATTTGCAATTTTTTAGCATCAACGTGAGGAAGAGCTCTTGATTTTTGGCTAAGTTGATCCAACTGAGAGAGGCGAGCCATTACCATGTGCTTAGGAGCCAACACTTACGATTAGTAAGAATAAGATGAGGGAATTCAGTCTAGGTAAGGGAGTTCCGAACCGAAGAAACCGGAGGGCACCAACCGTCGGGCTTTTCATCCTTCAACGGTTCTTAATTTTTTTTAAACCGGAAGCGTGCTTCCACCGAACCGTACCAAAACCAAAAAACCGAACAAAAATGGCACTAGAGTTGTCATTACTAGAGTTATGCATCACATCTGGCTATAAGAAAGTGTCACATAGGTAAAAGCTTGTGAAGTTACTGCGTAGTGAAGCCAAAAAGTATTTTACAAACATAGCATTCACACCACAAAACACTATATTAATTTAATTTGTGAATGCTTTTTATGGAAATGTAAAATTTTATGTCTAATTTTTAAAATATTAATCATTTGTTGATGCTTAACATTAAAGTAACGGACACCGAATGTGAAAAGTGAAAACCAACCCGGACCGAGATAAGTTGTGCAATTTTATATTTTATATTTTTGCATATTGAACATATTTCTGTTTTCATAACAGAAATATGATAAGTGTCTAATTTTTAATTTATTAATCATTTGTTGATGTTTAACATTAAAGTAACGGACACCTAAATCGTTTCTTTCGATTTAGGTGTTCTTGGTGACCTAAAACTGACCGAACCGAACACCCCTAAGTCTAGGTTCGTTGGGGGGGGGGGTTAGGGTGTAGTTTAAGAAAACCTTAAGACTAGTTTGGAGCATGAGAGGTTATTCTGGTTTTAATAATTATAATCTAACTCCTTCAACTTCTAGCCATTCCCTAGACACCCCAAAACTATTAGAAGTTACACAGAGACCCAAACTCTAGCTTATCTCCAAAAGAAAATTTATTGACATAAAAGTCTCACCATTCTTTGAAATTACCACTTTGCTCTTTTCTGAAAGGGGGGGGGGTATTACATCCTCCCCTAAAAGAATCTTCATTCCTGAAGATATTACAAACCATTACCCAATGAATGAGATGCAAGTGCAATGCAAACAAAGCACATCCAATCTTATTGTGGCAAGGGAGTAAAGTAAATACAATATCAGTGATCCTCTGTCTCCCATGTAGCTGCCTGATTTTGCCCCCAACACTTTCACTAACTTCACTTTCATGATTCTCTTATCCCATGTCTTGCGCTTTAGGATTTGTACTAGGGCTGTAAGCGGTTTGGTTTGGTGCGGTTGGTGCAGTTTACTAATTTTGTAATCAAACCAAACCGTTCAAATGTATGAACCTAACCAAACCAAACCGAAAAACTTCGGTTTAGTTCGGTTTGGTTCGGTCGGTTTTCCTTAAACATTCTTGTATGAATGTTATAATACTAACATGTCAACAAATTTCAAATTTTAAAAAAGACAGAAATTAAGTAGGCGTAAAAGCCTTGCACAATTATCCGTTTAGATAAACTATGGTGGAATATGAGAGAAATGAAGAAGATTAAGATCAGAAAGATCATCTTAATTGAATTTATCTACTTGTGTTTATCATTTGATAGATTATTTTCTATACTTTACACAATATATATTTCATAAAAGTACATTAGACACATATCGGTTCGGTTTGGTGCAGTGTGATTTTTTACAAACCGAAACCGAACCGATTAGACCGGTTTGTAAAAAAATTGAACCGTTTGTAAACCGAACATCCATAAAAAACGTCCAAATCCACGACATTCGGTGGTTCGGTCGGTTTGACCGATTTTTTCAGTTTTCCTTACAGCCCTTATTTGTACTAGTCTGATCTAAAAGGTCAAATTCAACCGTTCCGATCAGTTCCTAGAACTATCATTTTTTTCAAGAGAATATAATTAATTATGTGTGTGCACAAAAAAATATTGTGCTTTATAACTGTTATTTATAATTTAAAACTATGACGCAAATCTCCGGAACGTTTTTTTTACAAGACAAACTACTCCTCAGATTCTTCTCGGGAACTTGGATTCGATTGAATCATTTTGGCCGGTCAACTCTTTTTTGTTCGTGATATACTTTGACCGACACTGGTGCCGATGGTTCTTTTACTTTACTTTGTCTTGTCCATGTAAACAAACAAAATGACTTTTTACTATAATTTCAGTTAAGCCTGTCAAGTTTGCCAAACTTAAAGTAAGCCACTGCAAAATTGTATGTTTGGCAGGCAATTATGCAAGTCAAGACTCTATCTTCCCGCGTGACAATTTTGTAAGCCAAGACTCTATATTTTAATGAAGTATGCCGAGTCGGAGTCAAATTGCAGTCTTTGTCATGATGTACTTGGTAGAAGCATGAACAATTGAATGTCGTGCTTCGGTAGGAAATTTGGAATTTTATCAAATAGAAATTGCTATAAGAACCATTGGTTGACATGTGGATGGTGGATTTCATTCAGTTGGGTGGTTTGCTTGTAAGTTTGGCAGGCCCGAGAGACAGCAGAGGAAAAAATATATAGTCATTTAAAGTTGGAGGTAAGTCATAGGTACATTTAGCTAGATTAAGAACCACTGCGGCGATGTTCGAATAAAATATTTTTACGATTGGCCCAGGGCCTTGGTGATACGGGTATCGTATCCATTAAGTATTGTTTATTTAATTAAGTTAGTTATTTAATTATTAATACGGGTGGGCTGTAGAATAAGCCCGTAGGTTCAGGGTTGGGTTATTAGTCTATTTAAGTATTTGTAATCCCCCACTATTAATCAATCAATAAGAATAGCAGTCTCTCCTTTTATCTCCTTTACTTTTCGTGTTTTTGTGCGTGTGTGTACTCGATAGTTACCTAGGGGGTAACAATTGGTGCTTTCATTGAGAGCGTCGGTCGAACTTTCGTTCGAGGCGCTCGCTGTCGGACTCCATGGATCTCCCGTTCGCTATTGTCGATCTCAATCACAAATGTGTCCAACTATTGCTTTTCGATGACATCGATGAGCTCTCCTAGGAAGGTGAAACAATTAATTGTCTCACCATAGCAGGCCTGAAGACATTCAAACAAGTGGGTACATCACCTAGTCAGATCTGGAATGACTCAAAGCAAGTCGGAAGCAATTTCGATTTATTTCGACTGACGAATTTTGCCGCCTCCAGCACATAATCATAGCCGGTGAACTGCCGCCGCTAGATGAAGAACATCCGCCACAGCCGTTGCCGGTACAAACCCAACAAGACCACCGCCGCCGCTACAACCGACGTTCGAAGAAGTCAAGCCAACCCACCTTTGTAATTGAAGTCGGCAACAACAGCACCACAGCTCCAGATCCCGATTCAATCGAAGCAGCAGCCGCTGCAATGGCAGTCACCACAGCTGCCGCCGCTGCGGATTGAGAAACCACCGCCACCGCTGCTCCGGTCGTCATCGCGGACGGCGGCGAACTAGCAGATCCATGTCCAGATCGGACCACCACCACAACAAATTGGCGACCCACCTCCTCAGCCGCCACCGAAGCCTTTCCCGTCATCCCCGACACCGGCCAAACCCTCCAAACACCCCGACGACCCCAATCCAAGCAACGACGGCCTCCAACTTCTCCCATCGACGGCGAAACCACCACCAGATCCACCGCCATCACGACCTTTTACCACCAATACTCGACGGTGCAACCTCCAGGCCTCCGTCGGCACTGCGCCAACCTCGCCTCCACCGTCGGAACCCAGAGGAGATCCTCTTGACTCAGATTAGCCATCGCAGAAGTGCCGACTCAAATTAGCCGAGGAGATGAAATCGGCTCCAAATCGGCTCGGTCTAGCCGATGGCTCAGTTGGCTCCTTGTCGGCTAAGTTGGCTCGTGGCTTCCTTCCGGCTGGGCTTGAGCCGCCCATTCCCAATGAGCTTGGCTTCCTTCCTATTAGTTTTGGGCTGTCATTTGAGTTGAAACCCATAATTTGGCTCAACAACTTTATTGGGCCTAACTTTTCATGTGGCTTTAGTATTTTTCTTTGGACAACTCAACGTATGCTGTTGGCCCAATGCAAGCCTAATGGTGATGTAGGACTACAACGCAATGTTTTGAGCATCGTCCTCCATCCATTTGATCCATGCAAGAATTTGACGGATTTTTCAACATCCACCTTGAGGGCAAGGTGGCTTTCAAGCGTGGGAGAGTTGATACGGGTATTCGTATCCATTAATTATCATTTATTTATTTAAGATAGTTATTTAATTATTAATACGGGTTGGGCCGTAGAATAAGCCCATAGGTCTAGGGTTAGGTTATTAGTCTATTTAAGTATTTCTAATCCCCCTCTATTAATCAATCAATAAGAATATCAGTCTCTCCTTTTATCTCCTTTACTTTTCGAGTTTGTGTGCGCGCGTGTGCCCGATCGTTACCTAGGGGGTAACAATTTTGTTACCCCTGGTAACAATTGGGCAAACCCACGAGGGCTTTTTAACCCCAACACACACACACGAACAGTAAAAGAGATAAAAGGGAGAGACTTATTTGTTTATTGACCGAATAAGCTGGGGGATTACAAATACTTAAATAGACCAATAACTTAATCCTAGACCTACCCTACGGGCCTACTCTACGACGGCCAAGCCCTATTAATAATTAAATTAACAACTACATAAGTAATTGATATTATTGATACGGCTACCCGTATCACTTGGCATGTTGATAATGCAACAGATTAACGATATTTAAAAGAAAGAGAAGAAAAGAAAGAAAGAAACACGCCTATCAATTTAAAAGAGAATGTTTGTCTTATCTGATAAGGAGAGGAGCAATGACCAAGGGTATATGAATTTGGGAAACCGAGAAGGGAATAAGAATGAAAAGCATTGGTTGTCTCTGTTGTTAGCGAAGTGAAGAATGAGAGTAAGGTTTGGAAGTGAAGCGGCGAAGGCTCCAATCACGATGACTACTACGTAATATTGTGTTTGTGTTGAGGAGAAAGGAATAACGGGACACATCGGTCTTTAGCCAAAAAGGCCGAGAAAATAATAGTATGTTTGGTTGTTGCTGCATTAGAGATCAGAGAGATACTCATTCATTCCTACTGTGTAGTATGAGTGGGAGGGGGAAGACATGAGACGGCGATCAGCCAGCTTTTAGCTTAATCTCTGGTGGGTGGGAGGAAGTAAGAAGAGGAGGATTCATCCAAGACAAAAAGGATATATATCAGCAGCAGTGGTAGTAGGCATTGGGTGCTGGTGTGAAGGGAATGCAACGAAGGGTGGCAAATGTTCCCACATCAGTAGAGTTGAATAAACATAAGAAAAACGAGGGAGGATAAAAACGGCAGCCCAAGGGTGGGAAGAGCATACCTTTCTCGGCCTTTTGGCTAAGATCAAGTGTAGTATCTGTTCTTATCAGTTTAATATCTGATATGTGGGCCATCGGCTCACACGATATTAAATTTATTTTTTGAGGGGGAGGGGCTCACTACAGTAGCTTGCTACTGGGGCTCCTCGAGTGTCGCCCATGCGTTGCACTACTGCTAGGGCCAGGCGCACCCCACCCAATACATAGTTCAATGTTTGGTTCTCCGAGTCTGGGGTCATTGGCTGATGCTGCTGCTTAATTCTTGCTGTAGTCCCAAGGAATAGGACCTCGTCCTACATGGAGGAATTCCATAGTGTCGGTGGAAACACAAGTGTGCTGGGGTTGTAACTTACAGTAATTCATTGGTCTGGGTCATTTGCTGGAAGCAAGTCGTCATGAAGAAAACTAAACTTCCACGGGGTACTCGTGACGCCACCAAATCCTCCTTCTCTACATGGCGGCAGCTCAAGGCTACCAGTTGCAGTTGCTGCAGACCTCAATGGTGACACACCACTAAATATAGGAGATGCCACTAATAATAAGACGGTGTATATATAGAACCATCATCATCATCCACAGAATAATCTGATTTAGCTAGTCATCTCATCTTCCAAGATAGAAAGAAGATGCTCTCATCATTTGGCTCTTGATCTGTGTGCAAGTCACAAAACTTTTGTTTCTTTTGAAAATGTTGCCGACACTTTTTTTGCAGCAGAGAATGGAAGCTTCCCTGATTATTGATTGCAGGAATTGGCAACTCACGGCTCCCCGACCGATGGCCAGGTGAAAGTGCCTCATGTGAAATTCATAGTAGGGTGGGTGGGTGTAGCCAAATAGAAGATCTATATTGGATACTACTCATCTCAACGGACCACACCCTCTCTTTGCTAGCATTAATTCTTGTTAATAATTGCATCATTAGTGCTTAACAAACGCCGAGCCTTGTAACGTGGGCTTGTAACTTGAGTGAGGGCATTATGGTGGGTGGATAGTGGACTGACATAGCCCAGACAGGCTCAGTGGGCTGCTTCATCTGGCCTGCCCGTTCCAAGCTGGGAGTTGGGCCTTGTGGCTTTCGCGAAGGCGTGGGCTGCAATTCCCCTAGAGCGGAGGGCAACGCGTGAGGCTGGTTTCACAGAGCAACGATCACCTCCCTCTCTTGGCAGTGGAAGGATAACGGGCCGGTGCACTCCTGGGCCGCATTGTCTGGCTAGTTGGCCCAATTAAACACCCACTTTTTTATTTATTATTATTTTTTTTTACTATTTTCGCAAATAAATAACGTGCTAGACTGACTATATCCAACCAAGGACTAGAAAACTGATGGGGTTTCGCGAGACACACCGGACACAGTTTGAGAATCAAGAAATGTTCATGCAAGGAAGCACAACCACCAGGTCGTTGCATGAAATACTGTATCACAAACGAGATGTCATGTTCGTTCGTGCATGTTGGTATCTCGGTGACATTTTGAGCATGGAGACTTCTCTTGTTTGTCTGTATGATCAAATTTTACTACCACGGGTGTAAGAAAACATGATATGTATACCGGAGTATTTGTATTCTCTCTTCTTTCACTGCACTGGTTAAACCTGTGCAGTAGTAGTTGATTTAGGCTCTGCAGTCACTAATCCCACACCGACGACGCGGGGAAATGCCTTTGCTATAGCAGTATAAAATGAGCTCATCTTGCAAGTTGATTCCTCACGCAGCCACGCAGTGAGCACAAAGCGAACTATTCTTTCGCCTTTTACTAAAGAATACCGTGTGCTCGCTGCAAATAGTGGCATACGCCTATTTTTGGAAGGACTTTCCCTCAAAGGGTTGGTCCTTACAGTCGTTAGGTCAAATTTTTTTCTGCAGTGGTGGTGGTTGCCGGTGTTTGACTACGATTTGGAAGAGCTCAGCTAGAGAGCACTGAGATTAATGCGTATTGCTGGTATATTAACTCCTTGATGGTAGTTAAGTCGTTTCGTTTCTTTATCATTATGTTTCTGCACCCAACAACAAACGCGAGGGAGTGGCTGGTATTGTATTTCAGCGGGTATTGACTGTTCTACAGAAAAGGGATAGTTGGTCTTTGAGGCGCAGCAGCAGAGGGAGAAGCCTCGAAGTTGATTAAAACTAGTAGTACAAAACAATAGTCGCGACGGATGAGAGCCTAAAACCTGTCAGAGAGGCTAACTATAAAATGGCAGATACTGGCAAGAACATTTGCAGAGGGTTATCTTTGCGCTTGGGGCAATGACGCAGCTAGTGAGGTAATAACCGAGGCGAGTCAATTGCTGGTTGAAAACTATTTCCAATTCCCCTCCTCGGCCTTGGTTCTGCCTTGGCCGTCGAGAATTTCTGGAAGGGCTCCCTCTAACCAAGGGTAAAGCCCTACAACTCTCTAGTCCAATTTTATTTTGGTTTTCTCGAAACCAATCCTAGAAACATGTCTAGTCGCTGTCCTTTTCTTGCGACCGTGTGGCGGCTCGTCTAAAATGTGGCTGGACATCCTAGAGTTGTAGGTGGCCGTATGCCGAAGCAGGAGAGACTGTTGTGGTGGTTCAACATTGGTGGGGTGACTGGTGTTTGTAAGAGTTAATTGGCTGAAGATGCTACTGCATTTAACTACTCAGAACTGTATTATATATAGCCATAAACAAACAAAGTACCATCTTCTAATTATGTAATTTATTAAACAAAAGAAACACTCAGCACAACTAAACCAGTCGCAGAATTTAGTACCCACCACATATATAGATCAAACAAATCTAGAACCTGTACTATATCCAGATCTTAATATCAACCTCCAATTGATAAAATCTTAACTAGAAACTGATAGGGACCTCAACCTCCATCATTAAAATCTTAACTAGAAACTGATAGGGGCCGCGCGAACGCTGGCCCCCTCTGCCACAAATTATGACGTAGACTCCACCACTTGGGTAGATCTTAGGCTAGTGCCCCTCCTGAGTGCAATGGAGGTCACCAACCTAGGCCATGAGCCTTCTTGATCACTCATTGACCCCGTCCAGGTAAGTATGTTCCTCATTCGTCTATGCTTTCCTTATGTACTCCTTTCTCTTTCTTCTTCAGTCCAATATTTCGATGTGGGACTAACTACAACCTCATCCCTTCCATATTTATATATACACTTGTTGTTCAATGATTATGACGGAATCACTGACGATACTTGGACAATCTACATACATGGGGTATCGCTTCATGGCGGAGAGCTTAGTTTGCTTTACTTCAAAGGCAAGTAGATCATTAATTAGAATGATTATGTTAGCTTCTCTTAGAGTGACTAACTGCCCATCTGTGTAACTGTTAGCTACTCTTGATAATTTACATCCGCATGACCTAAACCAACAAAAAGTGAATACTACACCTACAATATAACTACACTGCTAACACTTAGTACACAACTTGAACCATGAAGCGACTTAACATCGTCTATACTCTTAACAATCTCTTTCAACCTCAACTGCAGGTAGAGGCATGAATATACTGCAACTTTAGCTTGCTACACAGTGCTTGGTGTTGCTAAGAAGATAAAGCTTCAGTGAAAGTATCTGCAATTTGTCATGCGTTAAGAACTTTGTACATATTCAGCTACTTGGACACTATCATCGCCCCGACAAAGTCATAAACAATCTCTATGTGCTTTGTACTGGCATTTAATACATGATTAGCGGCTAAAGCCATGGCAAAAAAGTTGTCACCATAAAGTTGGAGGATCTGATACAATCCGAAATCATGAACCAGGAGGTTTCACCCACTTTGTTCTAGAAGTTGTGACTGCTAGGGTTCTTCATTCAATTTCCATACTATACCTGGCCACCGTGTTTTGTTTCTTAGGGCATCATAAAATGAGATTTTCATCCCAATTGTTAGAAATTTTGATATAAAAAACGGCGTTCTTCACTAATCCGTTGTTGGATTACTTAAGAGGAAAGTAGATGAATAATCAAGATGATTATGCTAGCTTCTGTTAGAGTGACTAACTGTCCCTTTTTAAGAAACTTAGGTACTCTTGATTATTTACATTAGTATTAGTACTTGCTTTGAACTGCGATGCACAGAAGCATGACTTCAAAGGAGACCAACTTATTGTTAGTGTACAACTCTATGGGCTGATAAGAGGAATCATACGCAAACTGATACAAGAATTACTTTACGTATATCTATAAATTTTATTAGTTTGCTTATTTTTTTAAATAATTTCAAATGATATTGAGACAAACATTTGTATCTTTTAAGAACACTGTTAGTTACTAAGTAATGTAATAAAAACATGAATTGTAATTTTTTGATAGGTATAATATTTTGCCGTTCTTAACTTGATTTTTTAAATAATCAATTAATTTCCTTTTCTCATAGAAAAAATTATAAGATTTGAATATCACATATTTATCTATTTTTATGAATGCGGAGTTTATGTGTTTGATTCTCTCATAAAATAGGCCATGCTAGAGCATAATTAAGGCTTATATTCTATATTTGAAAATCTTATATTTCACTCATTACATATGCAAATACAATTTCAATTTCCAAACTTTTTCTAAGTAACAAGTTAAAAAAAATATATTTTATAATAAAGTAACTCAAGGAGATCTTGCTACGGTGTCTATTTTTTTCCTCAACAATGTATGATATTGGTACCTAAATGGACCACAAAGCCAATATTAACTCTTATGCCTGATGAGTTACCAGCGCAATCTGCACCAGTACATGATTTACAATCTAAAGAACTAGATGGATAACGTACACCATGATTATTTTTTTTTGATGAAAATACACCATGATTATAAGTTCCTTGTAAGTATCTACCCATCTAAGTATTATTTTTGCGCCAATCATATGTGAAGTAGTAGGTCAGTGCATGATTTGACACATTAAGTTAGTCAAAATGAGATATTGGAACTGGTGAATGTAAAAGACTACAATGCGCCCAACAATTTCCTAAATGGATTTGTCTAAGATAAGGGAGTCTATCACTCGTATGATACTTGATGCCAGTTGCAATAAGAGTTTCATCATCACCTGAGCTAAGCTTTGGGGGGTGGGGTGGGGTGGGGTAAAACTAATTTGGCTTCATGTGTCTAATGCTCGGGTCGGTCACCATGGCCGGGAGCCGAAATGGATGCTTTAGGCCCCAGGCCGGCACAACCCCCCCCCCCCCCACCCCCCTATTTTATAATTGGAACTTTTTGAAGATAGCTATTATTAAGGTAATTATGGTTTATGCCTATTTCGGCCATTTCAGCCTTGGTATGTTATTAATATGGATGTTGAGTCGAGCTTAATTGAGAATCTGAGTAATTTTGTGTTATTTTGCATCTATTTTGATATGATCTTGGGTATGTTTCATGATGTTTGCGCAGGAATCGGACCAGAAAACGTTTGGTGTAGCACAGAAGAGGCTCCGAAAAGACGTTGACCGAGGCTGGAGTCGAAGAATGAAGAAACGGTGCAAAGTTGGAGAAGCTAGAATGATCAGCGTACACTCCTTTGATAATATCTTGAGATCTACTTTGAATTAATAGAGAGTGAATTACAACAAGATCATCAAAGTTGGCAAAATAATCAGAGACATATAGGTCTTGATTAGAGGCCGTTGAGCTCCCGAAAACTCAGTAACAGGAAGATCAAAATAGTACAATATATGTTCTATGCTCAATTTGAATGCACAATAATGCCCTGCATTGAGTGTGATGAATCAACAATAATGAAATTGGACAAGTACTAAGAGCTTTACCAGCTGATATTCAATTATGAGTTTTCCGATGCCAAAAAGATTATACCAATTGGGGATTTCTTATCCTTGATGATTCCACGAAAGGCATTTCTCCTTAGGGTTCGTATGAAGTGCAAAAATAGATTGGTAATGGACAATTATATCAATTATCAACACCGAATAGTAGTTGAAGGATGTACATATTGCGGGAACTCAATAGTGACTTAACGAAATTCCTCATCATGCAAAATTTTGGTATCCAAATTCCTTCTAGGGGTTGATTACGAAGTTACTGTGGCAATAGGTCTGAGAGAGAGTGTGTGTAGAGAGATTTGCAATTTTTTAGCATCAACGTGAGGAAGAGCTCTTGATTTTTGGCTAAGTTGATCCAACTGAGAGAGGCGAGCCATTACCATGTGCTTAGGAGCCAACACTTACGATTAGTAAGAATAAGATGAGGGAATTCAGTCTAGGTAAGGGAGTTCCGAACCGAAGAAACCGGAGGGCACCAACCGTCGGGCTTTTCATCCTTCAACGGTTCTTAATTTTTTTTAAACCGGAAGCGTGCTTCCACCGAACCGTACCAAAACCAAAAAACCGAACAAAAATGGCACTAGAGTTGTCATTACTAGAGTTATGCATCACATCTGGCTATAAGAAAGTGTCACATAGGTAAAAGCTTGTGAAGTTACTGCGTAGTGAAGCCAAAAAGTATTTTACAAACATAGCATTCACACCACAAAACACTATATTAATTTAATTTGTGAATGCTTTTTATGGAAATGTAAAATTTTATGTCTAATTTTTAAAATATTAATCATTTGTTGATGCTTAACATTAAAGTAACGGACACCGAATGTGAAAAGTGAAAACCAACCCGGACCGAGATAAGTTGTGCAATTTTATATTTTATATTTTTGCATATTGAACATATTTCTGTTTTCATAACAGAAATATGATAAGTGTCTAATTTTTAATTTATTAATCATTTGTTGATGTTTAACATTAAAGTAACGGACACCTAAATCGTTTCTTTCGATTTAGGTGTTCTTGGTGACCTAAAACTGACCGAACCGAACACCCCTAAGTCTAGGTTCGTTGGGGGGGGGGGGGGGGTTAGGGTGTAGTTTAAGAAAACCTTAAGACTAGTTTGGAGCATGAGAGGTTATTCTGGTTTTAATAATTATAATCTAACTCCTTCAACTTCTAGCCATTCCCTAGACACCCCAAAACTATTAGAAGTTACACAGAGACCCAAACTCTAGCTTATCTCCAAAAGAAAATTTATTGACATAAAAGTCTCACCATTCTTTGAAATTACCACTTTGCTCTTTTCTGAAAGGGGGGGGGGGGGTATTACATCCTCCCCTAAAAGAATCTTCATTCCTGAAGATATTACAAACCATTACCCAATGAATGAGATGCAAGTGCAATGCAAACAAAGCACATCCAATCTTATTGTGGCAAGGGAGTAAAGTAAATACAATATCAGTGATCCTCTGTCTCCCATGTAGCTGCCTGATTTTGCCCCCAACACTTTCACTAACTTCACTTTCATGATTCTCTTATCCCATGTCTTGCGCTTTAGGATTTGTACTAGGGCTGTAAGCGGTTTGGTTTGGTGCGGTTGGTGCAGTTTACTAATTTTGTAATCAAACCAAACCGTTCAAATGTATGAACCTAACCAAACCAAACCGAAAAACTTCGGTTTAGTTCGGTTTGGTTCGGTCGGTTTTCCTTAAACATTCTTGTATGAATGTTATAATACTAACATGTCAACAAATTTCAAATTTTAAAAAAGACAGAAATTAAGTAGGCGTAAAAGCCTTGCACAATTATCCGTTTAGATAAACTATGGTGGAATATGAGAGAAATGAAGAAGATTAAGATCAGAAAGATCATCTTAATTGAATTTATCTACTTGTGTTTATCATTTGATAGATTATTTTCTATACTTTACACAATATATATTTCATAAAAGTACATTAGACACATATCGGTTCGGTTTGGTGCAGTGTGATTTTTTACAAACCGAAACCGAACCGATTAGACCGGTTTGTAAAAAAATTGAACCGTTTGTAAACCGAACATCCATAAAAAACGTCCAAATCCACGACATTCGGTGGTTCGGTCGGTTTGACCGATTTTTTCAGTTTTCCTTACAGCCCTTATTTGTACTAGTCTGATCTAAAAGGTCAAATTCAACCGTTCCGATCAGTGCCTAGAACTATCATTTTTTTCAAGAGAATATAATTAATTATGTGTGTGCACAAAAAAATATTGTGCTTTATAACTGTTATTTATAATTTAAAACTATGACGCAAATCTCCGGAACGTTTTTTTTACAAGACAAACTACTCCTCAGATTCTTCTCGGGAACTTGGATTCGATTGAATCATTTTGGCCGGTCAACTCTTTTTTGTTCGTGATATACTTTGACCGACACTGGTGCCGATGGTTCTTTTACTTTACTTTGTCTTGTCCATGTAAACAAACAAAATGACTTTTTACTATAATTTCAGTTAAGCCTGTCAAGTTTGCCAAACTTAAAGTAAGCCACTGCAAAATTGTATGTTTGGCAGGCAATTATGCAAGTCAAGACTCTATCTTCCCGCGTGACAATTTTGTAAGCCAAGACTCTATATTTTAATGAAGTATGCCGAGTCGGAGTCAAATTGCAGTCTTTGTCATGATGTACTTGGTAGAAGCATGAACAATTGAATGTCGTGCTTCGGTAGGAAATTTGGAATTTTATCAAATAGAAATTGCTATAAGAACCATTGGTTGACATGTGGATGGTGGATTTCATTCAGTTGGGTGGTTTGCTTGTAAGTTTGGCAGGCCCGAGAGACAGCAGAGGAAAAAATATATAGTCATTTAAAGTTGGAGGTAAGTCATAGGTACATTTAGCTAGATTAAGAACCACTGCGGCGATGTTCGAATAAAATATTTTTACGATTGGCCCGGGGCCTTGGTGATACGGGTATCGTATCCATTAAGTATTGTTTATTTAATTAAGTTAGTTATTTAATTATTAATACGGGTGGGCTGTAGAATAAGCCCGTAGGTTCAGGGTTGGGTTATTAGTCTATTTAAGTATTTGTAATCCCCCACTATTAATCAATCAATAAGAATAGCAGTCTCTCCTTTTATCTCCTTTACTTTTCGTGTTTTTGTGCGTGTGTGTACTCGATAGTTACCTAGGGGGTAACAATTGGTGCTTTCATTGAGAGCGTCGGTCGAACTTTCGTTCGAGGCGCTCGCTGTCGGACTCCATGGATCTCCCGTTCGCTATTGTCGATCTCAATCACAAATGTGTCCAACTATTGCTTTTCGATGACATCGATGAGCTCTCCTAGGAAGGTGAAACAATTAATTGTCTCACCATAGCAGGCCTGAAGACATTCAAACAAGTGGGTACATCACCTAGTCAGATCTGGAATGACTCAAAGCAAGTCGGAAGCAATTTCGATTTATTTCGACTGACGAATTTTGCCGCCTCCAGCACATAATCATAGCCGGTGAACTGCCGCCGCTAGATGAAGAACATCCGCCACAGCCGTTGCCGGTACAAACCCAACAAGACCACCGCCGCCGCTACAACCGACGTTCGAAGAAGTCAAGCCAACCCACCTTTGTAATTGAAGTCGGCAACAACAGCACCACAGCTCCAGATCCCGATTCAATCGAAGCAGCAGCCGCTGCAATGGCAGTCACCACAGCTGCCGCCGCTGCGGATTGAGAAACCACCGCCACCGCTGCTCCGGTCGTCATCGCGGACGGCGGCGAACTAGCAGATCCATGTCCAGATCGGACCACCACCACAACAAATTGGCGACCCACCTCCTCAGCCGCCACCGAAGCCTTTCCCGTCATCCCCGACACCGGCCAAACCCTCCAAACACCCCGACGACCCCAATCCAAGCAACGACGGCCTCCAACTTCTCCCATCGACGGCGAAACCACCACCAGATCCACCGCCATCACGACCTTTTACCACCAATACTCGACGGTGCAACCTCCAGGCCTCCGTCGGCACTGCGCCAACCTCGCCTCCACCGTCGGAACCCAGAGGAGATCCTCTTGACTCAGATTAGCCATCGCAGAAGTGCCGACTCAAATTAGCCGAGGAGATGAAATCGGCTCCAAATCGGCTCGGTCTAGCCGATGGCTCAGTTGGCTCCTTGTCGGCTAAGTTGGCTCGTGGCTTCCTTCCGGCTGGGCTTGAGCCGCCCATTCCCAATGAGCTTGGCTTCCTTCCTATTAGTTTTGGGCTGTCATTTGAGTTGAAACCCATAATTTGGCTCAACAACTTTATTGGGCCTAACTTTTCATGTGGCTTTAGTATTTTTCTTTGGACAACTCAACGTATGCTGTTGGCCCAATGCAAGCCTAATGGTGATGTAGGACTACAACGCAATGTTTTGAGCATCGTCCTCCATCCATTTGATCCATGCAAGAATTTGACGGATTTTTCAACATCCACCTTGAGGGCAAGGTGGCTTTCAAGCGTGGGAGAGTTGATACGGGTATTCGTATCCATTAATTATCATTTATTTATTTAAGATAGTTATTTAATTATTAATACGGGTTGGGCCGTAGAATAAGCCCTTAGGTCTAGGGTTAGGTTATTAGTCTATTTAAGTATTTCTAATCCCCCTCTATTAATCAATCAATAAGAATATCAGTCTCTCCTTTTATCTCCTTTACTTTTCGAGTTTGTGTGCGCGCGTGTGCCCGATCGTTACCTAGGGGGTAACAATTTTGTTACCCCTGGTAACAATTGGGCAAACCCACGAGGGCTTTTTAACCCCAACACACACACACGAACAGTAAAAGAGATAAAAGGGAGAGACTTATTTGTTTATTGACCGAATAAGCTGGGGGATTACAAATACTTAAATAGACCAACAACTTAATCCTAGACCTACCCTACGGGCCTACTCTACGACGGCCAAGCCCTATTAATAATTAAATTAACAACTACATAAGTAATTGATATTATTGATACGGCTACCCGTATCACTTGGCATGTTGATAATGCAACAGATTAACGATATTTAAAAGAAAGAGAAGAAAAGAAAGAAAGAAACACGCCTATCAATTTAAAAGAGAATGTTTGTCTTATCTGATAAGGAGAGGAGCAATGACCAAGGGTATATGAATTTGGGAAACCGAGAAGGGAATAAGAATGAAAAGCATTGGTTGTCTCTGTTGTTAGCGAAGTGAAGAATGAGAGTAAGGTTTGGAAGTGAAGCGGCGAAGGCTCCAATCACGATGACTACTACGTAATATTGTGTTTGTGTTGAGGAGAAAGGAATAACGGGACACATCGGTCTTTAGCCAAAAAGGCCGAGAAAATAATAGTATGTTTGGTTGTTGCTGCATTAGAGATCAGAGAGATACTCATTCATTCCTACTGTGTAGTATGAGTGGGAGGGGGAAGACATGAGACGGCGATCAGCCAGCTTTTAGCTTAATCTCTGGTGGGTGGGAGGAAGTAAGAAGAGGAGGATTCATCCAAGACAAAAAGGATATATATCAGCAGCAGTGGTAGTAGGCATTGGGTGCTGGTGTGAAGGGAATGCAACGAAGGGTGGCAAATGTTCCCACATCAGTAGAGTTGAATAAACATAAGAAAAACGAGGGAGGATAAAAACGGCAGCCCAAGGGTGGGAAGAGCATACCTTTCTCGGCCTTTTGGCTAAGATCAAGTGTAGTATCTGTTCTTATCAGTTTAATATCTGATATGTGGGCCATCGGCTCACACGATATTAAATTTATTTTTTGAGGGGGAGGGGCTCACTACAGTAGCTTGCTACTGGGGCTCCTCGAGTGTCGCCCAAGCGTTGCACTACTGCTAGGGCCAGGCGCACCCCACCCAATACATAGTTCAATGTTTGGTTCTCCGAGTCTGGGGTCATTGGCTGATGCTGCTGCTTAATTCTTGCTGTAGTCCCAAGGAATAGGACCTCGTCCTACATGGAGGAATTCCATAGTGTCGGTGGAAACACAAGTGTGCTGGGGTTGTAACTTACAGTAATTCATTGGTCTGGGTCATTTGCTGGAAGCAAGTCGTCATGAAGAAAACTAAACTTCCACGGGGTACTCGTGACGCCACCAAATCCTCCTTCTCTACATGGCGGCAGCTCAAGGCTACCAGTTGCAGTTGCTGCAGACCTCAATGGTGACACACCACTAAATATAGGAGATGCCACTAATAATAAGACGGTGTATATATAGAACCATCATCATCATCCACAGAATAATCTGATTTAGCTAGTCATCTCATCTTCCAAGATAGAAAGAAGATGCTCTCATCATTTGGCTCTTGATCTGTGTGCAAGTCACAAAACTTTTGTTTCTTTTGAAAATGTTGCCGACACTTTTTTTGCAGCAGAGAATGGAAGCTTCCCTGATTATTGATTGCAGGAATTGGCAACTCACGGCTCCCCGACCGATGGCCAGGTGAAAGTGCCTCATGTGAAATTCATAGTAGGGTGGGTGGGTGTAGCCAAATAGAAGATCTATATTGGATACTACTCATCTCAACGGACCACACCCTCTCTTTGCTAGCATTAATTCTTGTTAATAATTGCATCATTAGTGCTTAACAAACGCCGAGCCTTGTAACGTGGGCTTGTAACTTGAGTGAGGGCATTATTGTGGGTGGATAGTGGGTCGACTTAGCCATACAGGCTCAGTGGGCCTGCTTCATCTGGCCTGCCCGTTCCAAGCTGGGAGTTGGGTCTTGTGGCTTGCGCGAAGGCGTGGGCTGCATTTCCCCTAGAGTGGAGGGCACTGCGTGAGGCTGGTTTCACAGAGCAACGATCACCTCCCTCTCTTGGCAGTGGAAGGATAACGGGCCGGTGCACTCCTGGGCCGCATTGTCTGGCTAGTTGGCCCAATTAAACACCCACTTTTTTATTTATTATTATTTTTTTTTACTATTTTCGCAAATAAATAACGTGCTAGACTGACTATATCCAACCAAGGACTAGAAAACTGATGGGGTTTCGCGAGACACACCGGACACAGTTTGAGAATCAAGAAATGTTCATGCAAGGAAGCACAACCACCAGGTCGTTGCATGAAATACTGTATCACAAACGAGATGTCATGTTCGTTCGTGCATGTTGGTATCTCGGTGACATTTTGAGCATGGAGACTTCTCTTGTTTGTCTGTATGATCAAATTTTACTACCACGGGTGTAAGAAAACATGATATGTATACCGGAGTATTTGTATTCTCTCTTCTTTCACTGCACTGGTTAAACCTGTGCAGTAGTAGTTGATTTAGGCTCTGCAGTCACTAATCCCACACCGACGACGCGGGGAAATGCCTTTGCTATAGCAGTATAAAATGAGCTCATCTTGCAAGTTGATTCCTCACGCAGCCACGCAGTGAGCACAAAGCGAACTATTCTTTCGCCTTTTACTAAAGAATACCGTGTGCTCGCTGCAAATAGTGGCATACGCCTATTTTTGGAAGGACTTTCCCTCAAAGGGTTGGTCCTTACAGTCGTTAGGTCAATTTTTTTTCCGCAGTGGTGGTGGTTGCCGGTGTTTGACTACGATTTGGAAGAGCTCAGCTAGAGAGCACTGAGATTAATGCGTATTGCTGGTATATTAACTCCTTGATGGTAGTTAAGTCGTTTCGTTTCTTTATCATTATGTTTCTGCACCCAACAACGCGAGGGAGTGGCTGGTATTGTATTTCAGCGGGTATTGACTGTTCTACAGAAAAGGGATAGTTGGTCTTTGAGGCGCAGCAGCAGAGGGAGAAGCCTCGAAGTTGATTAAAACTAGTAGTACAAAACAATAGTCGCGACGGATGAGAGCCTAAAACCTGTCAGAGAGGCTAACTATAAAATGGCAGATACTGGCAAGAACATTTGCAGAGGGTTATCTTTGCGCTTGGGGCAATGACGCAGCTAGTGAGGTAATAACCGAGGCGAGTCAATTGCTGGTTGAAAACTATTTCCAATTCCCCTCCTCGGCCTTGGTTCTGCCTTGGCCGTCGAGAATTTCTGGAAGGGCTCCCTCTAACCAAGGGTAAAGCCCTACAACTCTCTAGTCCAATTTTATTTTGGTTTTCTCGAAACCAATCCTAGAAACATGTCTAGTCGCTGTCCTTTTCTTGCGACCGTGTGGCGGCTCGTCTAAAATGTGGCTGGACATCCTAGAGTTGTAGGTGGCCGTATGCCGAAGCAGGAGAGACTGTTGTGGTGGTTCAACATTGGTGGGGTGACTGGTGTTTGTAAGAGTTAATTGGCTGAAGATGCTACTGCATTTAACTACTCAGAACTGTATTATATATAGCCATAAACAAACAAAGTACCATCTTCTAATTATGTAATTTATTAAACAAAAGAAACACTCAGCACAACTAAACCAGTCGCAGAATTTAGTACCCACCACATATATAGATCAAACAAATCTAGAACCTGTACTATATCCAGATCTTAATATCAACCTCCAATTGATAAAATCTTAACTAGAAACTGATAGGGACCTCAACCTCCATCATTAAAATCTTAACTAGAAACTGATAGGGGCCGCGCGAACGCTGGCCCCCTCTGCCACAAATTATGACGTAGACTCCACCACTTGGGTAGATCTTAGGCTAGTGCCCCTCCTGAGTGCAATGGAGGTCACCAACCTAGGCCATGAGCCTTCTTGATCACTCATTGACCCCGTCCAGGTAAGTATGTTCCTCATTCGTCTATGCTTTCCTTATGTACTCCTTTCTCTTTCTTCTTCAGTCCAATATTTCGATGTGGGACTAACTACAACCTCATCCCTTCCATATTTATATATACACTTGTTGTTCAATGATTATGACGGAATCACTGACGATACTTGGACAATCTACATACATGGGGTATCGCTTCATGGCGGAGAGCTTAGTTTGCTTTACTTCAAAGGCAAGTAGATCATTAATTAGAATGATTATGTTAGCTTCTCTTAGAGTGACTAACTGCCCATCTGTGTAACTGTTAGCTACTCTTGATAATTTACATCCGCATGACCTAAACCAACAAAAAGTGAATACTACACCTACAATATAACTACACTGCTAACACTTAGTACACAACTTGAACCATGAAGCGACTTAACATCGTCTATACTCTTAACAATCTCTTTCAACCTCAACTGCAGGTAGAGGCATGAATATACTGCAACTTTAGCTTGCTACACAGTGCTTGGTGTTGCTAAGAAGATAAAGCTTCAGTGAAAGTATCTGCAATTTGTCATGCGTTAAGAACTTTGTACATATTCAGCTACTTGGACACTATCATCGCCCCGACAAAGTCATAAACAATCTCTATGTGCTTTGTACTGGCATTTAATACATGATTAGCGGCTAAAGCCATGGCAAAAAAGTTGTCACCATAAAGTTGGAGGATCTGATACAATCCGAAATCATGAACCAGGAGGTTTCACCCACTTTGTTCTAGAAGTTGTGACTGCTAGGGTTCTTCATTCAATTTCCATACTATACCTGGCCACCGTGTTTTGTTTCTTAGGGCATCATAAAATGAGATTTTCATCCCAATTGTTAGAAATTTTGATATAAAAAACGGCGTTCTTCACTAATCCGTTGTTGGATTACTTAAGAGGAAAGTAGATGAATAATCAAGATGATTATGCTAGCTTCTGTTAGAGTGACTAACTGTCCCTTTTTAAGAAACTTAGGTACTCTTGATTATTTACATTAGTATTAGTACTTGCTTTGAACTGCGATGCACAGAAGCATGACTTCAAAGGAGACCAACTTATTGTTAGTGTACAACTCTATGGGCTGATAAGAGGAATCATACGCAAACTGATACAAGAATTACTTTACGTATATCTATAAATTTTATTAGTTTGCTTATTTTTTTAAATAATTTCAAATGATATTGAGACAAACATTTGTATCTTTTAAGAACACTGTTAGTTACTAAGTAATGTAATAAAAACATGAATTGTAATTTTTTGATAGGTATAATATTTTGCCGTTCTTAACTTGATTTTTTAAATAATCAATTAATTTCCTTTTCTCATAGAAAAAATTATAAGATTTGAATATCACATATTTATCTATTTTTATGAATGCGGAGTTTATGTGTTTGATTCTCTCATAAAATAGGCCATGCTAGAGCATAATTAAGGCTTATATTCTATATCTGAAAATCTTATATTTCACTCATTACATATGCAAATACAATTTCAATTTCCAAACTTTTTCTAAGTAACAAGTTAAAAAAAATATATTTTATAATAAAGTAACTCAAGGAGATCTTGCTACGGTGTCTATTTTTTTCCTCAACAATGTATGATATTGGTACCTAAATGGACCACAAAGCCAATATTAACTCTTATGCCTGATGAGTTACCAGCGCAATCTGCACCAGTACATGATTTACAATCTAAAGAACTAGATGGATAACGTACACCATGATTATTTTTTTTTGATGAAAATACACCATGATTATAAGTTCCTTGTAAGTATCTACCCATCTAAGTATTATTTTTGCGCCAATCATATGTGAAGTAGTAGGTCAGTGCATGATTTGACACATTAAGTTAGTCAAAATGAGATATTGGAACTGGTGAATGTAAAAGACTACAATGCGCCCAACAATTTCCTAAATGGATTTGTCTAAGATAAGGGAGTCTATCACTCGTATGATACTTGATGCCAGTTGCAATAAGAGTTTCATCATCACCTGAGCTAAGCTTTGGGGGGTGGGGTGGGGTGGGGTAAAACTAATTTGGCTTCATGTGTCTAATGCTCGGGTCGGTCACCATGGCCGGGAGCCGAAATGGATGCTTTAGGCCCCAGGCCGGCACAACCCCCCCCCCCCCCACCCCCCTATTTTATAATTGGAACTTTTTGAAGATAGCTATTATTAAGGTAATTATGGTTTATGCCTATTTCGGCCATTTCAGCCTTGGTATGTTATTAATATGGATGTTGAGTCGAGCTTAATTGAGAATCTGAGTAATTTTGTGTTATTTTGCATCTATTTTGATATGATCTTGGGTATGTTTCATGATGTTTGCGCAGGAATCGGACCAGAAAACGTTTGGTGTAGCACAGAAGAGGCTCCGAAAAGACGTTGACCGAGGCTGGAGTCGAAGAATGAAGAAACGGTGCAAAGTTGGAGAAGCTAGAATGATCAGCGTACACTCCTTTGATAATATCTTGAGATTTACTTTGAATTAATAGAGAGTGAATTACAACAAGATCATCAAAGTTGGCAAAATAATCAGAGACATATAGGTCTTGATTAGAGGCCGTTGAGCTCCCGAAAACTCAGTAACAGGAAGATCAAAATAGTACAATATATGTTCTATGCTCAATTTGAATGCACAATAATGCCCTGCATTGAGTGTGATGAATCAACAATAATGAAATTGGACAAGTACTAAGAGCTTTACCAGCTGATATTCAATTATGAGTTTTCCGATGCCAAAAAGATTATACCAATTGGGGATTTCTTATCCTTGATGATTCCACGAAAGGCATTTCTCCTTAGGGTTCGTATGAAGTGCAAAAATAGATTGGTAATGGACAATTATATCAATTATCAACACCGAATAGTAGTTGAAGGATGTACATATTGCGGGAACTCAATAGTGACTTAACGAAATTCCTCATCATGCAAAATTTTGGTATCCAAATTCCTTCTAGGGGTTGATTACGAAGTTACTGTGGCAATAGGTCTGAGAGAGAGTGTGTGTAGAGAGATTTGCAATTTTTTAGCATCAACGTGAGGAAGAGCTCTTGATTTTTGGCTAAGTTGATCCAACTGAGAGAGGCGAGCCATTACCATGTGCTTAGGAGCCAACACTTACGATTAGTAAGAATAAGATGAGGGAATTCAGTCTAGGTAAGGGAGTTCCGAACCGAAGAAACCGGAGGGCACCAACCGTCGGGCTTTTCATCCTTCAACGGTTCTTAATTTTTTTTAAACCGGAAGCGTGCTTCCACCGAACCGTACCAAAACCAAAAAACCGAACAAAAATGGCACTAGAGTTGTCATTACTAGAGTTATGCATCACATCTGGCTATAAGAAAGTGTCACATAGGTAAAAGCTTGTGAAGTTACTGCGTAGTGAAGCCAAAAGTATTTTACAAACATAGCATTCACACCACAAAACACTATATTAATTTAATTTGTGAATGCTTTTTATGGAAATGTAAAATTTTATGTCTAATTTTTAAAATATTAATCATTTGTTGATGCTTAACATTAAAGTAACGGACACCGAATGTGAAAAGTGAAAACCAACCCGGACCGAGATAAGTTGTGCAATTTTATATTTTATATTTTTGCATATTGAACATATTTCTGTTTTCATAACAGAAATATGATAAGTGTCTAATTTTTAATTTATTAATCATTTGTTGATGTTTAACATTAAAGTAACGGACACCTAAATCGTTTCTTTCGATTTAGGTGTTCTTGGTGACCTAAAACTGACCGAACCGAACACCCCTAAGTCTAGGTTCGTTGGGGGGGGGGGGGTTAGGGTGTAGTTTAAGAAAACCTTAAGACTAGTTTGGAGCATGAGAGGTTATTCTGGTTTTAATAATTATAATCTAACTCCTTCAACTTCTAGCCATTCCCTAGACACCCCAAAACTATTAGAAGTTACACAGAGACCCAAACTCTAGCTTATCTCCAAAAGAAAATTTATTGACATAAAAGTCTCACCATTCTTTGAAATTACCACTTTGCTCTTTTCTGAAAGGGGGGGGGGGGGGGGGGTATTACATCCTCCCCTAAAAGAATCTTCATTCCTGAAGATATTACAAACCATTACCCAATGAATGAGATGCAAGTGCAATGCAAACAAAGCACATCCAATCTTATTGTGGCAAGGGAGTAAAGTAAATACAATATCAGTGATCCTCTGTCTCCCATGTAGCTGCCTGATTTTGCCCCCAACACTTTCACTGACTTCACTTTCATGATTCTCTTATCCCATGTCTTGCGCTTTAGGATTTGTACTAGGGCTTTAAGCGGTTTGGTTTGGTGCGGTTGGTGCAGTTTACTAATTTTGTAATCAAACCAAACCGTTCAAATGTATGAACCTAACCAAACCAAACCGAAAAACTTCGGTTTAGTTCGGTTTGGTTCGGTCGGTTTTCCTTAAACATTCTTGTATGAATGTTATAATACTAACATGTCAACAAATTTCAAATTTTAAAAAAGACAGAAATTAAGTAGGCGTAAAAGCCTTGCACAATTATCCGTTTAGATAAACTATGGTGGAATATGAGAGAAATGAAGAAGATTAAGATCAGAAAGATCATCTTAATTGAATTTATCTACTTGTGTTTATCATTTGATAGATTATTTTCTATACTTTACACAATATATATTTCATAAAAGTACATTAGACACATATCGGTTCGGTTTGGTGCAGTGTGATTTTTTTACAAACCGAAACCGAACCGATTAGACCGGTTTGTAAAAAAATTGAACCGTTTGTAAACCGAACATCCATAAAAAACGTCCAAATCCACGACATTCGGTGGTTCGGTCGGTTTGACCGATTTTTTCAGTTTTCCTTACAGCCCTTATTTGTACTAGTCTGATCTAAAAGGTCAAATTCAACCGTTCCGATCAGTGCCTAGAACTATCATTTTTTTCAAGAGAATATAATTAATTATGTGTGTGCACAAAAAAATATTGTGCTTTATAACTGTTATTTATAATTTAAAACTATGACGCAAATCTCCGGAACGTTTTTTTTACAAGACAAACTACTCCTCAGATTCTTCTCGGGAACTTGGATTCGATTGAATCATTTTGGCCGGTCAACTCTTTTTTGTTCGTGATATACTTTGACCGACACTGGTGCCGATGGTTCTTTTACTTTACTTTGTCTTGTCCATGTAAACAAACAAAATGACTTTTTACTATAATTTCAGTTAAGCCTGTCAAGTTTGCCAAACTTAAAGTAAGCCACTGCAAAATTGTATGTTTGGCAGGCAATTATGCAAGTCAAGACTCTATCTTCCCGCGTGACAATTTTGTAAGCCAAGACTCTATATTTTAATGAAGTATGCCGAGTCGGAGTCAAATTGCAGTCTTTGTCATGATGTACTTGGTAGAAGCATGAACAATTGAATGTCGTGCTTCGGTAGGAAATTTGGAATTTTATCAAATAGAAATTGCTATAAGAACCATTGGTTGACATGTGGATGGTGGATTTCATTCAGTTGGGTGGTTTGCTTGTAAGTTTGGCAGGCCCGAGAGACAGCAGAGGAAAAAATATATAGTCATTTAAAGTTGGAGGTAAGTCATAGGTACATTTAGCTAGATTAAGAACCACTGCGGCGATGTTCGAATAAAATATTTTTACGATTGGCCCGGGGCCTTGGTGATACGGGTATCGTATCCATTAAGTATTGTTTATTTAATTAAGTTAGTTATTTAATTATTAATACGGGTGGGCTGTAGAATAAGCCCGTAGGTTCAGGGTTGGGTTATTAGTCTATTTAAGTATTTGTAATCCCCCACTATTAATCAATCAATAAGAATAGCAGTCTCTCCTTTTATCTCCTTTACTTTTCGTGTTTTTGTGCGTGTGTGTACTCGATAGTTACCTAGGGGGTAACAATTGGTGCTTTCATTGAGAGCGTCGGTCGAACTTTCGTTCGAGGCGCTCGCTGTCGGACTCCATGGATCTCCCGTTCGCTATTGTCGATCTCAATCACAAATGTGTCCAACTATTGCTTTTCGATGACATCGATGAGCTCTCCTAGGAAGGTGAAACAATTAATTGTCTCACCATAGCAGGCCTGAAGACATTCAAACAAGTGGGTACATCACCTAGTCAGATCTGGAATGACTCAAAGCAAGTCGGAAGCAATTTCGATTTATTTCGACTGACGAATTTTGCCGCCTCCAGCACATAATCATAGCCGGTGAACTGCCGCCGCTAGATGAAGAACATCCGCCACAGCCGTTGCCGGTACAAACCCAACAAGACCACCGCCGCCGCTACAACCGACGTTCGAAGAAGTCAAGCCAACCCACCTTTGTAATTGAAGTCGGCAACAACACCACCACAGCTCCAGATCCCGATTCAATCGAAGCAGCAGCCGCTGCAATGGCAGTCACCACAGCTGCCGCCGCTGCGGATTGAGAAACCACCGCCACCGCTGCTCCGGTCGTCATCGCGGACGGCGGCGAACTAGCAGATCCATGTCCAGATCGGACCACCACCACAACAAATTGGCGACCCACCTCCTCAGCCGCCACCGAAGCCTTTCCCGTCATCCCTGACACCGGCCAAACCCTCCAAACACCCCGACGACCCCAATCCAAGCAACGACGGCCTCCAACTTCTCCCATCGACGGCGAAACCACCACCAGATCCACCGCCATCACGACCTTTTACCACCAATACTCGACGGTGCAACCTCCAGGCCTCCGTCGGCACTGCGCCAACCTCGCCTCCACCGTCGGAACCCAGAGGAGATCCTCTTGACTCAGATTAGCCATCGCAGAAGTGCCGACTCAAATTAGCCGAGGAGATGAAATCGGCTCCAAATCGGCTCGGTCTAGCCGATGGCTCAGTTGGCTCCTTGTCGGCTAAGTTGGCTCGTGGCTTCCTTCCGGCTGGGCTTGAGCCGCCCATTCCCAATGAGCTTGGCTTCCTTCCTATTAGTTTTGGGCTGTCATTTGAGTTGAAACCCATAATTTGGCTCAACAACTTTATTGGGCCTAACTTTTCATGTGGCTTTAGTATTTTTCTTTGGACAACTCAACGTATGTTGTTGGCCCAATGCAAGCCTAATGGTGATGTAGGACTACAACGCAATGTTTTGAGCATCGTCCTCCATCCATTTGATCCATGCAAGAATTTGACGGATTTTTCAACATCCACCTTGAGGGCAAGGTGGCTTTCAAGCGTGGGAGAGTTGATACGGGTATTCGTATCCATTAATTATCATTTATTTATTTAAGATAGTTATTTAATTATTAATACGGGTTGGGCCGTAGAATAAGCCCATAGGTCTAGGGTTAGGTTATTAGTCTATTTAAGTATTTCTAATCCCCCTCTATTAATCAATCAATAAGAATATCAGTCTCTCCTTTTATCTCCTTTACTTTTCGAGTTTGTGTGCGCGCGTGTGCCCGATCGTTACCTAGGGGGTAACAATTTTGTTACCCCTGGTAACAATTGGGCAAACCCACGAGGGCTTTTTAACCCCAACACACACACACGAACAGTAAAAGAGATAAAAGGGAGAGACTTATTTGTTTATTGACCGAATAAGCTGGGGGATTACAAATACTTAAATAGACCAATAACTTAATCCTAGACCTACCCTACGGGCCTACTCTACGACGGCCAAGCCCTATTAATAATTAAATTAACAACTACATAAGTAATTGATATTATTGATACGGCTACCCGTATCACTTGGCATGTTGATAATGCAACAGATTAACGATATTTAAAAGAAAGAGAAGAAAAGAAAGAAAGAAACACGCCTATCAATTTAAAAGAGAATGTTTGTCTTATCTGATAAGGAGAGGAGCAATGACCAAGGGTATATGAATTTGGGAAACCGAGAAGGGAATAAGAATGAAAAGCATTGGTTGTCTCTGTTGTTAGCGAAGTGAAGAATGAGAGTAAGGTTTGGAAGTGAAGCGGCGAAGGCTCCAATCACGATGACTACTACGTAATATTGTGTTTGTGTTGAGGAGAAAGGAATAACGGGACACATCGGTCTTTAGCCAAAAAGGCCGAGAAAATAATAGTATGTTTGGTTGTTGCTGCATTAGAGATCAGAGAGATACTCATTCATTCCTACTGTGTAGTATGAGTGGGAGGGGGAAGACATGAGACGGCGATCAGCCAGCTTTTAGCTTAATCTCTGGTGGGTGGGAGGAAGTAAGAAGAGGAGGATTCATCCAAGACAAAAAGGATATATATCAGCAGCAGTGGTAGTAGGCATTGGGTGCTGGTGTGAAGGGAATGCAACGAAGGGTGGCAAATGTTCCCACATCAGTAGAGTTGAATAAACATAAGAAAAACGAGGGAGGATAAAAACGGCAGCCCAAGGGTGGGAAGAGCATACCTTTCTCGGCCTTTTGGCTAAGATCAAGTGTAGTATCTGTTCTTATCAGTTTAATATCTGATATGTGGGCCATCGGCTCACACGATATTAAATTTATTTTTTGAGGGGGAGGGGCTCACTACAGTAGCTTGCTACTGGGGCTCCTCGAGTGTCGCCCATGCGTTGCACTACTGCTAGGGCCAGGCGCACCCCACCCAATACATAGTTCAATGTTTGGTTCTCCGAGTCTGGGGTCATTGGCTGATGCTGCTGCTTAATTCTTGCTGTAGTCCCAAGGAATAGGACCTCGTCCTACATGGAGGAATTCCATAGTGTCGGTGGAAACACAAGTGTGCTGGGGTTGTAACTTACAGTAATTCATTGGTCTGGGTCATTTGCTGGAAGCAAGTCGTCATGAAGAAAACTAAACTTCCACGGGGTACTCGTGACGCCACCAAATCCTCCTTCTCTACATGGCGGCAGCTCAAGGCTACCAGTTGCAGTTGCTGCAGACCTCAATGGTGACACACCACTAAATATAGGAGATGCCACTAATAATAAGACGGTGTATATATAGAACCATCATCATCATCCACAGAATAATCTGATTTAGCTAGTCATCTCATCTTCCAAGATAGAAAGAAGATGCTCTCATCATTTGGCTCTTGATCTGTGTGCAAGTCACAAAACTTTTGTTTCTTTTGAAAATGTTGCCGACACTTTTTTTGCAGCAGAGAATGGAAGCTTCCCTGATTATTGATTGCAGGAATTGGCAACTCACGGCTCCCCGACCGATGGCCAGGTGAAAGTGCCTCATGTGAAATTCATAGTAGGGTGGGTGGGTGTAGCCAAATAGAAGATCTATATTGGATACTACTCATCTCAACGGACCACACCCTCTCTTTGCTAGCATTAATTCTTGTTAATAATTGCATCATTAGTGCTTAACAAACGCCGAGCCTTGTAACGTGGGCTTGTAACTTGAGTGAGGGCATTATTGTGGGTGGATAGTGGGTCGACTTAGCCATACAGGCTCAGTGGGCCTGCTTCATCTGGCCTGCCCGTTCCAAGCTGGGAGTTGGGTCTTGTGGCTTGCGCGAAGGCGTGGGCTGCATTTCCCCTAGAGTGGAGGGCACTGCGTGAGGCTGGTTTCACAGAGCAACGATCACCTCCCTCTCTTGGCAGTGGAAGGATAACGGGCCGGTGCACTCCTGGGCCGCATTGTCTGGCTAGTTGGCCCAATTAAACACCCACTTTTTTATTTATTATTATTTTTTTTTACTATTTTCGCAAATAAATAACGTGCTAGACTGACTATATCCAACCAAGGACTAGAAAACTGATGGGGTTTCGCGAGACACACCGGACACAGTTTGAGAATCAAGAAATGTTCATGCAAGGAAGCACAACCACCAGGTCGTTGCATGAAATACTGTATCACAAACGAGATGTCATGTTCGTTCGTGCATGTTGGTATCTCGGTGACATTTTGAGCATGGAGACTTCTCTTGTTTGTCTGTATGATCAAATTTTACTACCACGGGTGTAAGAAAACATGATATGTATATCGGAGTATTTGTATTCTCTCTTCTTTCACTGCACTGTTGAAACCTGTGCAGTAGTAGTTGATTTAGGCTCTGCAGTCACTAATCCCACACCGACGACGCGGGGAAATGCCTTTGCTATAGCAGTATAAAATGAGCTCATCTTGCAAGTTGATTCCTCACGCAGCCACGCAGTGAGCACAAAGCGAACTATTCTTTCGCCTTTTACTAAAGAATACCGTGTGCTCGCTGCAAATAGTGGCATACGCCTATTTTTGGAAGGACTTTCCCTCAAAGGGTTGGTCCTTACAGTCGTTAGTTCAAATTTTTTTCCGCAGTGGTGGTGGTTGCCGGTGTTTGACTACGATTTGGAAGAGCTGAGCTAGAGAGCACTGAGATTAATGCGTATTGCTGGTATATTAACTCCTTGATGGTAGTTAAGTCGTTTCTTTATCATTATGTTTCTGCACCCAACAACAAACGCGAGGGAGTGGCTGGTATTGTATTTCAGCGGGTATTGACTGTTCTACGGGTGGGGTGTACAAGAAAAGGGATAGTTGGTCTTTGAGGCGCAGCAGCCTCGAAGTTGATTAAAACTAGTAGTACAAGACAATAGTCGCGACGGATGAGAGACTAAAACCTGTCAGAGAGGCTAACTAGAAAATGCCAGACACTGGCAAGAACATTTGCAGAGGGTTATCTTTGCGCTTGGGGCAATGACGCAGCTAGTGAGGTAATAACCGAGGCGAGTCAATTGCTGGTTGAAAACTATTTCCAATTCCCCTCCTCGGCCTTGGTTCTGCCTTGGCCGTCGAGAATTTCTGGAAGGGCTCCCTCTAACCTAGGGTAAAGCCCTACAACTCTCTAGTCCAAATTTATTTTGGTTTTCTCGAAACCAATCCTAGAAACATCTCTAGTCGCTGTCCTTTTCTTGCGACCGTGTGGCGGCTCGTCTAAAATGCAGCATATGCTAGAGAAGTGATTAAGATTAGAGAAGAGCAAGGGGTAAAAGGTACTGATTATTCATATAGATTGTACAAAGGAACAGATGATGGAGTTGCTGAGGTGCGATTAATTGAACAAAAAGGCAATAACGAAGAGCTAGATGAGCCTCTTAGTGAAGTCCCAGTGGCTAGAAGGGTTCTTTACAAAAAGCTGAGGCAAGAACATGAAGGAAAAGAACAACACTGGCTCTGAACAGAGGTAACAAAAGTAATGAAATTCTAATTTCTCCACAGAACTCAACAACTGCTTGCTTCTTCATCATGAAGCTGGTTGATTCTTAAAGCTCTTCATAGGAACAACTAGAAGTGATTCAACTAGTTACTTTTAACTGCTCATTTCTTTTATTCAAATTAGTTACTCCCAAGAAAGAAAACCCATGAATTGACTTCCCAAAGTGATCGATTGTTACTGTTTTTCATGATTGGGGTGATCCTATTTCTATTTCAAGATTGCCTTTGTTCATCTCGGCTTCAGATCCGAGGCAGTAGAACAAGAAGAAGAAGAAGGTCGCCACCTCTTCTCTCGGCGGCGACCTCGTGGCTCCCTGCAAGCTCTTCTCTCCGTCCGGTGGCTCCCCGCAAGCTCTTCGACGGCTGAAGGGGCGATTTCGCCCAGATCCGCACCACACACAGCCCTGGCGAAGGGGAGATAGATGGTGCTGGTTTGTGGCACCAGGTACGGCGGCGTCGGTGGTGGACGGCGTTTCGGGGCGGCGGCGGCGGTGGAGGACGGCGATTCAACCGTGAGAGAGAGAAAGACATGAGAGAGAGAATGAGGGAGGGGCGATTCAACTGTGGTGTTGTGAAGTCATTTCTAGGGTTTTTCTCCATCTCTCAGATTCACAGACTCGTTTACGTTCCTTTCGGAGGGAGAGTGGTGGTTTGATTCGGTGTTGGATCTCGAGAGAGAGAAGCGTTTTGAGGGTTCAGCTGATGAGGAAACAATGGAGTCGGAGTCGCGGTGGCGGAAAATGGTGGCGGTGAAGATGGAGGCGGCGGATGAATCGTCGGAGGACGAGCGGCGGATGAATCGTCAGAGGACGAGCGGCGTGGCTCTTCCTTCAGCAAGCGGTCTAGGCTCTCCTCCTTTCCTCTCTCGGCAGCTAGGTTTAGGAAATGAGGATAGAAGGGAAGGGAGTGGGATTTATAGCGAGGTCATTTCCTCAAATGTAAGGGGTATTTTTATCTTTTCACCCATTCGTTAGTGTGGTGTTAGTTTTTAACTCTGACAGGGGTGCAAAATATATTTTCCCCATAAATCAGGGGGCAAAATATTTTTTCACCATAAATAGAGGGTGATTTTTGTCTTTTACCCTAAAATGTAATTATAAAATGTTATTAGTTGTGATTAATATATCCCAAAATTAGATTAATTAGCCACCATTGACACGGGAGGGGGATGTTAAGGGGGTAAATGCACCCTAACCATCCCCACCCATGCCTCCTCCCCCACGGTTGGAGATACTCTAACCATATTTTTTATACGTGGACCATATTTTTAACAAGTACACACTTCACATAAACATGCACTTTCACATGTCTCTGAAGCTCACACACAATTTTCTCTCTCTAACTTTTGCATAGCTTGCCAATCTTATCAATTTTGGGAGTTCTTTCGACCAGCCACTTAGTTGAGCACGACCATTGGAGAACCCTAATCGAGAACAGATCATACTCAAACAATATACATGTCAATGTTCCACAATTTCAGAGTTTTATGGTGAACAGGCAAGGTCAGGCAACTAAAATTTCAGTTTCACAAGGTGGATCAACAACCTTTTATTGAGGTGCTTCCTGAAGTGCACCGCTAACAGAAACAATACAAAGAACATGTCCGAATTTGAATAGTTTTTGTTAGAGACGCTCAATGATGGGAAGATGTGGACCTTGTAGCTCAACTTTGTTGAGGTCTTTGTCGTTTTCGAACATCAAAGTGGATATCGATAAGATCTGTGATGCCAGCAGTAATCTTCTGCCCTGCTTTTACTGGTCCAACGCCTTGAGGAGTGCCTGTACAGATAAAAATAGACCATGCTAGGTAAGGAAAGAATAACATCACATTTACTAGTTTCAAACTACAGGGGTTTATATAAGATCACAGTTACTAGTTTCAAGTTGAAGGGGGTTTATATTGTACTCATTGTGCTCTGTTTGAAGCTGTTGCACTGGGTCTAGGACGACCAAAGTGCATTCCAGGAGTTCGTAAGCAAATATACAGATAAAAATTCACATGTATATGCAACAGCTGCTGTCGTTTATTGTTTACTGAGAAGTTGCTTAATAAATTCAGCAGGCAAGAAAAGTGGAAAAGCAAACTACGGGGAAGGTGAATCGAGGGACGAGGAAGATTTGTGTGGTGATTCCAGATAAAATTCAAACAATCTTTGAAGTTGATCTAATGCTTGACAGAAAAGGGTGAGGCATTTCTGAGATGAAACTCAGAATATATTTCTTAACTACTATTGAGAAGTAGTAAGCCTTCAGAGCCATCTCTTTAAAATGGGACATATAATTATTGGGTAATTTTCACATCACAGCATCGTGAATTATTGTTCAGTCGCACTTAAGCCTCCTTTATGGTCAGAAAATAGGACCTTCAGCCACTATGCCAGCCGAAGTCAATGAGTGCTCTAGCTGACATGAAACTCCTAACAGATACTAGTCTTTGCATTGAAGAACTAACTTTTTTTATCGGCCTTGGCATCTGGAAGTGCTCACAATAGCATTAACAGGAGTTCAGGTTATGAAAATAAAGTATCCATCAAAATTTCCACGTTGTGTGTTACTCATTGCTTTCAACTTGCACACTGACTTGTGTAGCAATGTCCAATACATGTAACGAACACTATTATAAACTTTGCATACAACTATAATACGGTTCTTTTATCTTGTCTAACGGGAAGGAAATTCAATTTGTGGCTTCCAAAGCAGAAGACAAGAGCTCACTGTCAGATGAGAACTACAATGTGCCGGATCTTATGAAAGGAAATGGCGTACCATGACGCTCCAAAATAAATATATATAAATATAGTTTACCTGTCAGAATAACATCTCCTTCAAGAAGTGTCATCATAGAGCTTATGTGGCTAATCAAATAAGGAATCCTGAATATCATATCCTTGGTAGAGCCTTTCTGTCGAATTTCTCCATCAACCTCAAGAAAAGAACAAGTTTCATCAATATAGCACAAAGGATAAAGCTCCAGTAAAGAATAAAAAGTGCATAATATGGCACAGAGAACGTACCTTTAACCACAATTCTAGCTCGTGTGGATCAGGTACAGTTGATAGAGGTAGCTGCACAAAGAAAAGTTTGCCTTCAGTAACAGTCTGAGCTATAATCTACTATACTAATATAATATGTGAAGATCTCACTTTAGTGCAACATATAATTGAAGGCCCTATAAAAAAAATCCAGAAAAGCATATACTTCTCCCATGCCTTCACTCTTTTGTTCATTCATAGTGGGTATATGCATAACCAGGTTCAACACTTCAAAACCTCCATCAGCTATCTTTGATCCTCACCACGTTCAAAAATATAAAACCCATTTCTTATGAAACTTTACTATCAATTGGGTTATTTCCATGGTACCCTACAATTTTTATTTTGTTGAGTTTATATTAAGGGTATTAGGTCATTAGCGTAGGAAGTTTTAACCCACATTCCATTAGGACACTAACTTCTCAGCAGATAACTTTAAAAGATTTGAATAGGTTAACCTTATTTGTGTTTTTCTAAATATTTCTCTTCTGCTTTGGGAGGGTTTTTCTGCTTCAAAACTGATCAAGGCATTGGATACCCTAAGAATGGATAAGGTAAAAAAAGTTCAGCCCTTTGCATATTCTACCCTTGACTTCTGTTTTCATTTTTAATAGTTTGTAATTTTGTATGGTGGTTCCAATTATCTCAGCCAAAGGTTTATCAACAAAGAGTTAGGCAAGCGCCGTGTGTGCACCATCGCTAGTACTAAATAAAAGTAACACGCCAATCGGAAGCAAAGATAAGTGAAATGAAGATCAGCAATATCCCTGTATCCTTTTATATTGACTATAGATGTGATCATACATATCGAAGTTGACCTCATGGTGCATCTATCTACAACTTAAAGGGTAGATACCTGACATGAAAGCACATAGCATTTGCAAGGTGAGATAATAGTAAAATAGATGAATACATGCAATGTTACTAAAGTAAATAAACCGATGCAATATCGGCCTTGTTACTTGTTCCAGCCCAACAAGGAAAATCACAAGACTAGAAGAGCTCAGTCAGCTTCTTACAACTTTACTAATTGGTGTGAATGTGTCCTGTCCTTTGGCTTTAGTCCACGGAAGACCAGCAGCCTGGTAAAAGGGACAGAGAAGGAGACAAAACCGTCAGTAAAGAAAAGAAGAACATTAATCACAATGTTTGGTAAGACATAGCTTCTAAGAGTTAAATGTGGGGAGAAGATGTACAAGACCACATTTGTATAGGCATCTAAGAAGATTCCTAAAGGTTTTTGAAGTTCTCATGCATTGTGCAAGCGCTATGAAAGTTTTAAAAGGTTACATACGTGGAGTTTAAGTTCAGAAAACATGGAATATGTGTTAAGCAATGTGAGTTGAGATTGACAGAAAAAGGAACCTAGGAGGAATCAAAGTTTATAGCTTTGGCCTACCAGGCTACATTGACGGTGGGATCCAAAAATGTTTGTATCATAGATCCACATTACTGAATAGATCTGTATCATTAATGTTGTAAGCTTCATGGGGATTATGGCTGAGGTGTAGAAGACAACAAACAATGAGAAAATCAAATTACCCAAAATTAGAAATTGAGATGGATGAGTGGTGAAATAGAAAATTAGATGGCAAAACAAGACATGGAGATTGAAGAGCATAGAAGACGTAATAATGAGATGTTAGCAGAGGTGTTAATTTCATAACCAACACTCTTGATATGTTCTCCATGAAGAGCAAATTGACCAACATCAAAGTCATGACAGGAGACATACGGAGGCACCATAGAAAAACCAGAAGAAGGTATACCTAGTGACATGGTTGGAAAGAAAAACAAAACTATGCAGCCATACAAACAATCCCAAGATAATTAGCAACAAAGATCATTCGAGGTAAGAGTGATTCTAGTGAATTTCATCCACAACAGAGAAAGCATTCAAGATTATTGAGAGAAATGTCATAATCTTTGATCAGTTCTCACATTAAGCAATTCAATAGCCGAAAAGAAAGAAACGACGATCCTGATTTGGTTAGTTGGACCAGGGGCACCATAAAAAAGGGAAAGGGAGGAGCATATGTGGGAATCACGGTAGAGAGAGTAAGAGAGCATCTGAGAAATTCAAAACAAAACACAAGAGCACAGGTAAATTGTCACCTTTGCAGAAGCTTGAATCTCCCTAGCAGTCATATCCAATGCAAGCGCATAACCTGTAACACAAAGGGACTATCTTTAAGCTCTTAGAGCATCTCCAACAGATGGAGAAAAGCGTTCCTTGGACTATATTTACGCTAGTTTTGTAAAAAATAAGCTCCACAGCTGGTGCAAAAGCTGGCCTAAATTTCGACCAGGCCTATTTTCTGGACAAAATTTAAGACTACTATTCATGGTGGAAAACATTAAAAAAATCCAAGTATAATATGGAGTCATCGATTGTTTGATGATGAAAACTAAAAAAGTAATAAAAATAATGATGGTGGCTTATGTTTAGTCCTACTGCTGGAGCAACAACTCAAAAACTGTAGTAGTAAAATTTAGGGCAAAAACAAATTTAGCCCAAAGAACGTTTTGTTTACATCATAAAATCTACAATTTTGAGGCATCTGATAGTGGCTAAAAAATCATGTGTACATAATTATGAAACCCCCAAATAGGAGTTTGCTCATTTCAATCAATCAATCAATCAATTTGAGAGTAAAAAAGAAGAAGACTAAACCTCCAACATAATCCATAGCAGTGGCCTCAGAAACATCGCGAGCTTTCTGGCCGATCACAACAGCAAGCTCCACTTCATGATCCAGCGACTCCCAGGGATGGGGAATCTCGATCGTACCCCCATTTTCCAGGTAAGACGATGTTGGCTTCATAAACAACACCGGCTCCTGAACACAATCTTACACAATTAATTTCTGTATCAATCGAAGGTTCGAGATCTGAAGTGAGGGGGTTTCAAACCTTGGGGACGGCGTTTCCGAGTTCTTTGGCGTGGGCGGCGTAGTTGCGGCCGACGGCGACGATCTTGGTGCCGACGGAGATGAGCTTGTGATAGGTAGAGGAAGATGTCGCCATGGGGGTCTTTTTCTTTGAGGGTAGGGGATTTGCAGTGGCTAGTCCGATCAGTGGACTTGTTGTATAAGCAGACATGTACGCGGACAGTCTCGGTCAAAGGCAGAGCTCAGGAGGAAGACGAGTAATTTTTTTACCTGTACTTACCAACTTTGGCTGTATTGCATTTTTCACCCCACTTATCCTAGTTCTCTCTCTCTCTTTTGAGGGAAGCCTTGTTCATTTTTGAGTTGGTCTTCGGCTTATATAATAATCAAAAATTATTATTATTATTATTATTATTATTATTATTATTATTATTATTATTATTATTATTATTATTATTATTATTATTATTATTGAGACGATTTTAAATAAAAATTTGATATAAATGGTAGAGAATATTGATTGAAGTCAGTAGAAATGAAATGAGATATTGTGCAACCTTTGGAGTCGTTATTCTACTTTCTTACTCTTAACACTCTTGACAAATCATACGTACTCTACATATTTGACTATGAATGATTTATCACTTGTCATCCTTAAACAAAATATTTTTCATCACCATCTTTAATTATTTATCTTTTAATTGTTTATCTATTATCTTTTTTGTACATTGTATTTATCTTTATCTTTGAGTTGTCTCATGTCTGAGGAGTACTTTCCCATCACAACTTGAATGTTTATCTCGAATCGTTTATTTATAATCCTCTTTATGCAAGGGCGGAGTCAGGTATTTTCGAAACATCTAGGGCACTCTTGCAAGATATTCAATTTACCTAAGACACTATTGTAATTTTAGCAAGGATACTATTTAAGTTTTTTATAAATCAAAAAGTACAATTGCAGTTTTTCAAAGTTTGGGTAGGGCACATGCCTACCCGGGCCGCGGGCTGTCTCCGCCCGTGTCTTTATGCAGTGTATTTTTCCATCACCATTTCATCTTAATATTTTAATTATTATTTCTTGTTCTCTATGTCTTCCCATTATCACTTGATCTTTGTCTTCAAATTATTTGCCTCTTCTCTTCTTTATGCTGTGTATTTTCACATTACTACTTGCATCTTTATCTTTGAATATTTTATCTTGTATCTTCCTAATGCAGAGTATTTTTCCATCACCACTTGCATGAAGTTGGACACCGCAGTGCTGAGAACAAATTAATCAAAACAATGTTGAAAAAAATGGTCAATAAGCAAGAACATGCCTCCTGTTTCCCCATTCCACAAATTATTATATCCATCCAGTGCTGTTGAGAAGCACAAAAACAAAACAACAACAAAAGCATAAAGTAATTTCATAAGATATTGTTCAGAACCAAACATTTCAGTTCACTAATTCTTCCCAGAGCCAAGTGGCATACGACTACGTGGTGGCGTCTCAGGATGGTAATCACTGGAAGATTTGGAAGGATAGATTGTATCCTCGCTAGATTCTCTGATTTCTGCACGTTGAAATGACCTGAAAGTTAAACAAGCATCCATTCATTAGAAATATAATTCAAAGAATGTAACTTGATTAAAACGAGATTTTACGTGTAAAAAAAAAAAAATCCAGTTTGATGGTCCGTTAAATCCCTTGATCTAAGTAAATACCCTTTATTATGTTCTATTAATTTCAATGTTCAAGAGTAAACCAGACACTGTGGTTGCTAGATGCTATGTAGTTATGAACTTCTGGTCATGGTTTAACTGGGATAGATTTCTCATTGTGCCATGTGCCAATGAACTACCACAAACTCTGGAGTATCCCCCTCAATCTAAAGCTACATGCAATCAGCCACCATAAACCTTCAAATTTCCACGACAGAACACCACAACATACATGATTTTGGTGGAAAATTTTATACAAGGGGCCTAGAACATACCTTTACCAATAGGGTTTCCTCTTCACTTTCAGACTCAAGTTGAGGATGAAAGTGTAATTATGAGAAATCGTAAGAATTTCCCAGTAAATTATATTTTGATTACTAATTGCAGAAATGGTAGTTTATGGAGATTACTGTGAAATACACATTTTGGATGTAGTGGATGCAAGTAAAAATACACTTGCTAGATAGTTGTGGAATATATGAAAATAAAACTTCAAAACACTGGTTCCTAGGAGTCTTTCTTTACGTGAAAATTGATTCTTTGCTGATAATCGATTTAACGAATTCCCATAGAAGATTGATGCAAACCTCTTCCTGAAGTTTGATCCCTGGTTTGTGAACAAAGGGGTTCCACACCACCCAGTAAAGTGTGTCGCATTCACAGGTAAAACATCAGTACCCTGCAGACATAAATCAAGACAACGAATCATCACAAGGGTTACACGAGGTCAATGCTTCCGTTTCTGTGTTTGGTGCACTTACAGCGTTCCTACTGGAACTTTGTACTTGAGAGAGCTCAACTTCTGGTGCTGGGCGAGTCCTTTTCTCTTTCTTCAGAAGAATTGCGCATTTGCATGTAAAATACAGCAGTAGTATACCAAGGGAAAACACCAAAATGGCCTCAATAACAATAGCTGAACCGAGAGCTGTAGCACACAAAAAGATAAATGTGAGTGGATTGATACTGTTCAGTGTTCATCTCTCTGCCAATGCATTTCAAGTCCGTTCCAGCTGTATGAGCACATGCAATAAAAGAGAAACTGTGTTCCAACTTACAATGAGCTAGTGATGAAGTAAATGGTCTTCTTCTCATCAGATTTACTTTAGAATAGGCCATAAGAGGCACTGATTTATTCTCTGCACAATCTCGATAACACCCATAGTTTCCCATATCACTTATTCTGACAATTAAAGATGCTCCATCTTCTTCACCCTGTTCATGAAATCTAATTAATTTACAGATACTGTAATTGCAAAGCTCATTGACACTTACAAAGAACCGCATTCCAAGAAATTGTACATCCAACAAATCAGAAAAGCTGCACCATAACATGAATGCATTGCCATAATATATTTACCAAGGACCAGTTATTACTAACATCACAAATCATGTCTTTGTTGAATAGCTCAGTATACAATGCCATCCCACTCATAGTACAAACTTTTTGGGTTAGATGGTGATCTAATCAACTGGTTTACAGCCTCCTGTTCCAGACCACCTCAGTTTGAAGCTCTGTTTGTTCACCAATAACTAAATGTTTGTAGGTACACCTTGTTCATTTTATCTTTTATGTTGATAAATGAGGACAGGATTGCACATATGAGCATTAGATAACATGGTACACGTTTCTGACTCACTTCATAATATTTTGAGCTTTAGCTGAGGACATGTTCGGGTAATAGTACGAGCATGAGAAGGGAGTGAGGAATTCGAGATATTCGGAGAGAAAACACATATGCAACACCATGAGTACGTAGTGGCAAATCACTTACATGATAGAGAAGATGCTGCATTATACTATTGCAATCACTTATTGTTCCTTGGAACCTTAATCCTTTTGCGTTGACCATGAAATGTTTTGAGATAGTAACATATGTCTGTAGGGGCTGCCACTGATAGCTATTCTTCAACTTCAGCTCAGTTGTACTGATAAGCTCAGCTGGTAGTTTGGTTGTCAAAAACCCAGAACTGACTTCCACCGAGAACATGAACAGAAACTGAGATTCGTTGCCTGACAAAAAAATAAATAAATAAATGAATAAGTAATGTCTGCTGAACTAAGGTGCTAAACATCTCTTATTACAGTTCAAATCTGCGCAGCATTCTCCACCAGAGGAATGATCATCACCCATAAAAACAAGGCATTATAATTTAAGAAGCGCTTATGAGAAAGCACAATGCAGAGGATATTTTCGCTTACAGAAAACTGTGAATACATAACTACTTCAAACTGTAAAAGGTTTTAAAGGGTGCAGCCAAAGTCAATCTGGCTCCTATTATCACAGGTCCTTATGTGGTCACAAACAATACATGAACATTCATAATCCTGGATCACATGTCATTCATATGGAGATGGGAGGAAATGCCTGTCTATGTGAAACTTTGAAAATGAAGTTACGTTCAACATACCCTCCAGTTAAAAAATACAAATACTATACTACTCAAGGAATGGATCTTCAACTTTTATGGTTCTACCTGATCATAATCTGCTAGATTAAGTAACAGAAAGACACAATTTCATATTGTGCACAGCTGACCGAAATTCTAACAAGATGCCTATTTGTAAAATCTGTACACCCCGCTTCTCTAATGTCACAACATTTTATCTATTCACTCTACTACACTATATTACAAAAATTCTTTTTACTGCTTATGTCAGCACATGTTCTAATATGTATCTTCTAAGTAATCTGAATAAAAAGAAAATACCAGGAAAGTTGACAAGATCTGGATCACCAACAAAGAACTTGAACTTGTCTCTTTGTCCATCAAAGATCAGAAGTCCCTCATCGCGATTTTTCTGCTCCAAAACAATGAAAGCTGGGGCATCGATAAACGGAGGATCATTCATTGGTTCCACGAGAACTGGAATGTCCAAATCATTTACACCATTTTTGTTCAGAGTGGAGACATGGAGTGCATCATTACCATAGAAGTTTTCATTTCTGAAAGGAGGGAAACAAAAGAAGTCAGTGAAACTAGTTGAAGCACATGGTGATGGAGACTTCGTAATGCACATTTGATATGCAGCTCATCATTTCATTCCCTATACATGATGTTCAGCTCTACTTATGTTACATTTCTCATTTTGAGAATCATAATCTTCGTAAATGCTTAACGAGAAATAACTCTTTCTTAGATTCTCGAGTAACAACAGCTTAACACTCTACAAACACTCATCAAAAAATCATGCTTTCTCAGCAGAAGCCTAGTCTACACAAACCTCTATTAATCATACTACGTGAGTCTACACACTGAACTATCACCAAACACTACAACCAGATTTCATGCTATTAAACAGAACTTCCGACAGTTAACTATATTGCAGTTTGGGTTGGCTGACACTGTGATACATGCAGATGAAAATTGAATATGTATGACTGTAGGAAATACATAACTCTTGTATTTATGATACTGCCGTTAGGTTAAGTATTAAGTTGTAATTTCTATAAAAACCCACTTAGGTTATGTGTAAACTTAATCAACCGTTGACCATCAATATACTGCTGCTCTTCAATAACCCAAAGCATATAGACACAATACTTTAAACTGAATGAACAATTCATTGGCATTGACACAACATATCAAACCAAATTAAGAGCAAGAAGGTTAAGCATTTAACGAGTGATACCCAATATATTGGATCGACTGAAGGGCAAAATTGATAACTTCTAAAGGGCCCTCCAAAATTAGATCTTTACCCTTTCCATCTTCTTTTCTCACTGTGAGTTCACTCCACATTGGCTCCCAAAACTGCATCAACATAGGAGAAAGAAAGACTGTCCCGGAGCGAGCAGCTAGAACAACAGAAATATTTTCCATCAAATCTGAGTACGTAACCTCAATGCCAGAGAAACCACTGCCAAGAGAAAGAGGGGAGTTAGAGAGAAAGTACACAAAATGGAACACAACTTACGGGAAATGTAACCTGAAAATATGCCACAATCACATTTTTAAAATTTTAAATAAACTGAAAGCATAAGGATACCTTACCCAAATCTGGGGCTAATCACATCTTCAACTGCTTGCAATTGGCTTGGAATGGAAACAAACTGTGGTGGAATACTGAGGACAGATAAGATTACAGAAGCAGAGGCAAGATTTGAGTTTACATCAGATATGGAGTATGAGAAACAATCATTTCCCACAAATCCTCTATATGGGGTATATCTGAGTAGTTGCCCGTACTGTAGTAGTGAACCATGACTAGGCTGCAAGAAAACTATGTAATCAGAACAAATATAGCCACCACTAAACCAAATAAGAAAGCTATTAAATTTACCACAGGGTGTTAACAAACTTTAACTGGGTTTACAGCTTATAATCAAATAGTAAAACCGATTACTTGGTTGAAACTGATTGAAGGTGTTAACAAACTTTAACTGGGTTTACAGCTTATAATCAAATAGTAAAACCGATTACTTGGTTGAAACTAATTGAACTTTTGTTTGTGAAGGACAGGCAATTAATCCAAGAATAATGTATCCTTTTCCCTGGCTGATGTGTGAGGATAAGAGCATGAGAGCAAGGATGAATAGTGGCTAGCTAGCAAAAGGATGCACAACAGAAGCCATGTACTACTATCAAAAGCCTATTATCCTCCAACACAGTGTTGCCACGCCTATGCCAGACCACGGTTGCGTACCTTCAGTACCATTCGCAGCAATCGAAATGGCATACCAGGGCATATATGCCTCTTCATAGACTCTACTCTGAATCACAGGTAACAATAACCTCGGGCGAATAATGTCCCTCCCCAAACAAGTAGTTTTGGTTCTCTTAGAGCATGGAAGATGCCTCATGCCATTCCTGATTCACTAAAAAAACAAGATATAGTCTGATTCACTAACTCAAGTCCAGCTGCTAGTTTTAATCCAAAAGTGCCTTAATAGATAGAAGGCCAAGTTCCAATTAAATAACACCTCACATCATTTCACCAGTTCACAAGGATTGGCAATCAGAGTTTGGCCAATTTTCCAGTAGGCACGAGCCTGCCTTCATCACATCTGCCACAGAGATCATCCCAATCACCACTTAAAAGGGTCCAGCTTCCTAGTGGTCCTTTCCTTCAACTGAATTGGGATGATGATTTCTAAAATTGATCAAGTAGGTTACTTCTCCGAGACACTCATCTTCAATTTGATCTTTACCCTCTAGCAGGCTGGCGCCGGGATTTTGCATGGTGGTTTAGAGTGAAGTAATAATTATTCACTTCTCACACGTGGAAGAAGTTCACATGTAATCTTTTGAACACATTTCGACTAGCTATCATTAAACGTAATCGGTAATACACTAATCAATCTTTACTATGTAATCTAATTTTTGAATGAATAAAAAGTATTGACACAGATCAAAAAGAGGAAAACGTTAATAGTTGCTTTCCATTTACTTTAAAGAGTCGAGTTGGATGCAGTTAACAACCTATCTTTGAGACTCGTTTCTAAAGGTCTGATTACTGATCTTACCTTCGAGAATTCGGTCATAGTAGCGATGCCACCAGTGAAGTAATCATTCCCTAAGGCATCAAAAGCAATAGATTCATCCTCCCAGACAGATACTGAGTCGTTATAGGCTATAGGAAAATATTTACCTGGACACAGCAGACAGTCAATTACTAAAAGACAGGCAGACAGCATACACTCGAACTAGAACATATTAGTATCACATTACAAAGGCCTAGCTGATTCAGCTATTCCAGCTGTCAGCTTTATCGAACTCACATGCATTAAATGATTCATGACATGGGGATTACTTTAAAATGGAGCTATAAAAATTAACCCAGTGATAATGATTTCTGGAAACAGAGGTACACTGTAGATGATATAGCTCGAGTGCTATGGTAAATTTCAGTGAGATGTGACATGTATCGTAGGCATCCCATAGCCACAAATGGAGACATATATGACGACACAAAGAAACAGTCAAGAAACTCCTCCACAGAAACAGGCATAACGCTTACTATCCACATTTTAAACTAGAAACAGTATGAAAAAGAATATAAGACTTAAGAAAAGAGATCATAGTACTTTATCCCAGATTTTTCAAAAACTATATTAGACTGCTATCATTTAAGATTATCGTCTAGTCCTTGCTTGCCAACAACAAATGCATGTTTGATAGTCCTTCAAAAACTCTAGAGGTAAAGTTTGGTACAGCTCGAACGGACTGTAAACAGATATGTCATATGCTTGAACCGCAGTGGAATGAATCCTGAAATAATTCTCCAAGTGTGAGTGGTTTCTTCTATCAATAGGTTTACCCTGCGGGGTCTTTTCCCATTAACGCTCTGCTCAGGGGTTCTGCCGATTTTGCGTCATGAAACATAATATTAAAGAAGAAGAATCCATGTCACCAGATATCCTATGCCGACACAGATACTTTCATAGTAGACTTTACTTAAGAAGCTGGATACCAAAGGTAAGGCCAAAAGTCTATGTATTGACAGCCAGAGCTTTAGGATCATTTGACGAAAGGAGGTAGATGACGAAGGTTTAGGATCATTTGACGGAAAAGAGGTCGATAACAATTTATCTTCCTTTTTTTTTGGATTAAGTGCAAGAACTTTTATTAAAGTTACAATAAGAAGGCTTGAACCTATGATCTCATGAACTTGCCTACAGTGCTCTTGCCACTTGAGCTAGTCTTTGGTTCGATAACCATTTATCTTTGAATAGACTACTCCTACAATTGCTAAGTTATGTAGGCAGGAAACTGGGCAACCTACACTTTGAACGCATGGTACTCTTGATAAGTGGCATAGATTCCATACTCCTAAAATAATAGGCCGGAAAGGACAATCTAACAAACATGAGGGATAGTAGTCTGCTCAACAATAAGAGTGCTCCACTATAAAGTAATAAAATTAACAACTACATTATCTCATACCTCCTGCGACACAAAGGATATAAATCCGATTGAAATTTCAACTTACTGCTGTACACATCGACTCCGAATGGGCACGGAAGGAAGCGCTTTCCACCAAACGAAGCACATATTTCGTATGTACCAATACCCTCTGCCAGATACCACCCACTGTATAACCCCGCGCTGATATTCTCAAAATGCCATGTAGAGAAACCAGATTTATTGAGTGATGCAATCTCTAATTTCAGGTTTGATTGTTGTGACGAGACAGGGTTAGAAAAGGCATCCATGAGCTGCACAACTATTTCATTCCTTATCATATTTGCCACTTTTCTGTCAAATCTGACGACTCCAGAAAGTTGCAAGTTCACCGGAGCTGCAGAAATCGATCACCCATCACAGAAGGAACATAACTATACGAGACAAATCTACGTGGGCAGTAGAAGATAATACACACATTGTTAATGAACATCAGTCCATTGTAGAAGTAAACACTTGAAAAAGGACTGAAGATGCTACATCCACATAGTTAATAAAATGCTTTTATCTTTTTTGGTTGAGCAGCAAAGATGATTCTTAACGAAGACAGTGAGGGAAGTGTAAAATAAGATATAGTTTCCACGCGACGCATTAAGCATCTTCATTGGTCAAAAGATTATGCCACAGTTTACAAGAAAATACCTGAAACAACGTCCTTTATGAACGCGTAACCACCATTCAGGGGAATATTACCACAGAAAACATAAATTTCATAAATCCCACTTTTTTTGGGTGTGTAGATGACATCAAAAGAGAAGGCCCGAATCCTCCTGTATTCAATAGTCTGATGGAAACCAACATATTTATCAGAATGTTGCCATATCAATACGAATGAAGCAAACGCATTTGCTGACTACTTACACTGTTAACTGGAGTAACTGAGGGGGTAGGAGCACTTCCCATGTTAGTAGCAAAACCATAGTTCATTTCACTGCTGGACCAAGTACCTATATTGAACATCAGTTACATCTCAGCAAAATAAAACCTAAGCAAACGGTGATGGTAAAACATTAAATACGATTTTAAATATATATTACCATCTCCAGTTGGCATTGCATATATACTCGGCTCTACATGGTAGAGAGTGGTTTGATGCACTATCTCTACTTTAAGCCTTTCCAACTCAACTGGAGCAGGATACTCATAAGCATCTTTCAAGATAACTCTGAATCTTGCAACTTCACCAGCAACAGATTCATTCAACCCAGATCCATTAACAATACTGTTTGTTCCATCACAATAACCTATACAAAATCACAAGTCAAAGCTCAGCTAATGAGAAAGTATAACCATAAAACAGACAGTTACATTCACCAGAAAGATACAATTTTAGACTAATTTACGGGAACTATCTCACTTGCCAAGTGAAAATATCGTTTTCGGGTATAAAGCTATTCCATAATGATAATCTCATTTAAAATGTCAAACACATTCTTTGAAGGAATATTAAATCCGTGGGCAGCAAATGGCAGAGGATCTGAGGAATGGTAGCATGTTGATAGTGGTAATGTATATTGGAACCTTATACATCGAGTTCCCTTAATCTTCACTATCATTTTTTACTGTGTGACATTCAGATAAACAAATAACCAGTGCGTCTTAAATTTAAAATACTTAGTAATGTTGTTCTTGATGTAGGATGAATAATCCTACAAATGAAGTCTGCAAATTAGTGAACAGTAACTTGTAAACAGTAAGGAATGACATAGGAATTACTCCTAGTTTACCGTAGGCATCACACCTATTGTTAAGTTGAATCACACAGAAGAGTCAATATCATAGAACATAATTCTGCCTCCAGCAAGCAGATTACAATGCTTAAATATGCTACTGAAATCCTATACCAAATAGGAAATACTTAAAAAGGAAATAGTTTGCCCTGGACTATACACTAAGTATAAAAATATCCAGCTAAGAAGTGGAACACTAAATTACTCGAAGCTCCCTGAACTTTCTGGAAATGCCAAAAAAAAAGAAAGATTAACCTAATTCCCAATTAGATCCTCATGCCAAAATAAAGCTTGCGTAGTAGAGCCATTCTTTCCATTGTTTATAGACTTTCAGGAGCTGTGCCCATCCTCCATCATTTGGACCCGGCTTATAAAAACTCGACCCTGACGAGTTAAAGGCATGATAGCGCTCCAGATCAAGATTTGGAAACTCTACACTGCAGATCCAAGTGCAATCAGAACATAGCCGACCCTCCCACTTGATAAGTTATTGCTGATCAGTTCCCCATAGTTGTAGTAACTATCTGATCTTCTAGAATATCTTCAATAATATCATACCTTCAATAAGTCCCGCATTGAACATTCAAGAAGAAGAAAAAGAATTAATAACCAACACTCCTGTGTGCAGCTTCTTTAGGGCACCCCTAAGATACCTCTCAGGCCGAACACGAACCATAACCATATCGCTTCTATTCAAGTTTACGAGTCTCCTTCTTTGATCTGAAGAGCCTCATAACTCTCATTGCTTAAAGCAATTTTCCTACTCACGTCATCATTGCTTAAAGCAATTTTCCTACTCACGCCATCATGTAAGTCACGAATGTACTCTGCAAAACTTCAGCTTCATTGCTGGGGCGACTTCAGAAGGTACCGGAACCAAATCAATGGTCTTCCGAGGAATCAACCCTGTAACTATCTAGAAGGGGCTACGACCAGCGGACCTATTAACGGAACTATTGTATACGAACTCGGCCATGGGAAGAATGTTATCCCAATCACAAACATGGTCGCCAACAAGACATCGAAGAAGATCCCCAAGCTTCGATTGATGACCTGTGTTTGACCATCGGTTTGGGGGTGAAAGGTACAAGAAAACTTCAGTTTTGCATTCAGCATCTTCCAAAATTTCGAAAAAAGTAGCTTGTAAATTTAACATCACAATCAGATACAAAAGTTCTTGGCAGCCTGTGAAGCCGAACAATTTCTTGGAAAAAAAAGTTTGGCTATGTGGACAGCGTCCATAGTTTTGGAACAAGGGATAAAGTGTGCCATCTTTGAAAAGAGATCGACTACCACATAAATGGATTCATGCTTGGAAAAGATTTTGGCAACCCCAAAATGAAGTCCATGATCAAATCAGTCCATTGTTCATGTGGCACTGGCAGTGGCATATCTAAACCAGCATTTTTCTTCCTTTAGAGAGTTGACATGTTCGGCATTGTGAAATAATCTTCCTCACATCCCTATTTAGACTATGCCGATAAAACTCATGGGCTAAAGCCCATAAACTAAATTCTGGAGGCCTATGAAATTACTATAAGAACCCTAACTTATAAACTAATTTATTACTCCTTCACCTTCTTGTGTCATGCATCAGTTCTCTTTAAACATTGATAGTAAGAATGGCCTATTCCTCTCGTCTCCCAATGCTCTGTAGTGCTGTGAGGTTGAGTGGAGTGACCTTGCTTTTTCTACATAACCAGCGTGAACTATACATAGCGAAGTGGATACTGTATGTCAATCATTTATGGCATATTTTTTCTTGCACAGGCACGAAAATTTAGAGTAAACTTTTAGTTGTGTTTTGATTCTGGAACTTGGGAGAACTAAACACAAAACTACCATAAACATGTGCATACCTTTGGATGAATTACTATATGTGTTATGATCTGGACCTAGCTTTGAGAACGATGTAAACGATAAAACAAGAACACAAGTATTGACGTGGTTCACTAGTTATTAGCTAGCTACCTCCACGGCCCAAAACCCCGATTTTATTAGTGAGAAACGCACCCGGTACAACCCCGATAACGCACACGTACACAAAAAAAATTAGCACTAAACAACTGCAATGTTTAATACTCTCTCCCCCGTGTGTACCCCCCTTGTGTGTTATTGTGTCAAAACAAAGAGTAAGCAGTGCCCATACATACTACTTTGTGAGGCGGTGGAATTGCCACATACCCACACCGCCTCACATATTTCCTAAACAAAAAATTTGACTTTTCTTTGTTTCTTTGCTTTGCCGACTTACCATTCAAGACACTAACAAATCTCCACCTTGTCTTGAATCATCTCAGCAACCCGAACCGATGCTTCTCTCCAATAATCAACCCCAAACGTTTCGCAGCTGTATGCAAAACCCACACGTCACAAGTTGCTCCAACTTCGCCAAGTTCCTGCAACGAGTGTACCCAGCGATGCTCCAACTCCCGTCTAGTTCCTGCAATCGAACCCTATCGATGCTCCAACTACAGCCGAGTTCCTGCAATCGAAACCCCTGTTTGTTGTTCCAACTCCCACTGAGTTCCTACAACAAATTCGTTTATTGTTCCGAGTCCCTACAACAAACCCCCCAGCACGTTGCTCCAATTCCCCCTGAATTCCTGCAACGTTTTGCGAAATTGTTCCAATTCCCACCGAATTCCTGCAATATCGCCCCCTTGCGCGCCTCCTACACGCCCCCTTGCACGTCTCACACGTGCCGTGTCCCTCGTCAGAGAATCCCCCACGCCAAATCCGCCTCCTCGTCAAGAGCACATATTCCATGCCCCCCAACGGGGCCTAGAGGACATAGTCGACCTCCGAAGCTGTTGCATCTACAGCCAGATCTGCAGATGCCTTCTTCGGACACTCCCTCTTCCAGTGACCCCTCTCCTTGCACAGTGCACAAACGTCGTTTGGCAACTTAGAACCCTTGTTCTTCCTCTTACCAAAACCCCCTTTGGACACCATAAATGCGCCCGAACCCGGAACGTTGTACTCCCCATACGCGGCCCTGCGTCGCATGTCCCTTGTGTGAAGAGCAGATCTCACCTCCTCCAACGTGAGAGTCTCTTTGCCAGCACAAGCAGACTGCACAAACCCCTCATAAGACGGCGGTAGCGACACCAACAAAATCAGTGCGGCATCTTCATCACTTATCTTCTCATTACTGTTTTGCAACTCAAGCAAAATAGTATTAAGACGATCCAAGTGATCTCTTAGATCCGTACCTTCTCCCATGCGTAGACCAAAGAGTTGCTGCTTCAACATCAACTTTTTGGTGAGCGACTTCTTCTTGTAGAGGCTCTCCAACTTGTTCCATAGTCCTTCAGCCGTCTCTTGATCCGCAACCTCTGTGATCACGTCGTCCGCCAATCACAACATGATCGTTGAGTGTGCTCTTTCCTCCATCGTCTTGAACTCCTTGCTGGTTGTAGAAGCCCCCTCTTTATTTTCCGCCAATGGCAACCACAGGCCTTGCTGCTTCAATAAAGCACGTACCTTGATCTGCCATAAGCTGAAGCTGTTTCTCCCCGTGAACTTGTCGATCTTGGTCATCCCCCCGATCATCTTCTCTGCAGCTCCTTGTCCAGATCTGTAACCCCCGAATGCGTGCTCCACCTTGATCGCGAAACCGTAGCTATGAATTTCACGGATTGTGAAACCCTAGCCCTATAGCTCCACCTTGATCTTGGAACACCGCAAGCCAAGCTCTGATACCAGCTTGTTATGATCTGGACCTAGCTTTGAGAACGATGTAAACGATAAAACAAGAACACAAGTATTGATGTGGTTCACTAGTTATTAGCTAGCTACCTCCACGACCCAAAACCCCGATTTTATTAGAGAGAAACGCACCCGGTACAACCCCGATAACGCCCACGTACACAAAAAAAAATTGGAACTAAACAACTGCAATATCACTAGTTCTTTGCTTTGCCGACTTACCATTCAAGACACTAACAATATGTTTTATATTCAAATAATACTGAGCTAAAAAAAATTGTGATAAGGAGAACTGGTTCACTAAAATTGGCAAATAGTGACACGACTCGGACAAGAGTTTTTATTTGCTTAACCATTCTCTCATAAGATCATTTGATCTGCTATTTGAGTGCAATGTCGTCCTAAGTTCTTCACAATCGTAGAGACCCTCATTATACATCCCACAACACAACGATATACTTCTCAACCGAATTGACGTTAGTCAATTTCTCGTTGATGGAGATTAAACCATTATCCTATTTTAGATTTTTCTTATCTTTTCCTTTTATACTTATATCAGTAATATCATATGTACACTAGACATTCTAAAGTAAGTAACTGGACATGGGGATTATTCAGTACATTTTCTATGATGGTGACTTCAGCTGAATGTGATTTTCTGGTTAAAAATTCAATAATATAGAAGTCATTTGCCTAACTGGACCAGGTATGCGAGAAGGCCTCAGCAAAAATGAAACCGAATCCTCTCCATTTTGGCAGGTTTAAGAAACGAAAAACTCGCATAGATATGGATGCAGAAGATAACAAAAAATACTTTCTGAACATACTAATTAATTTCAAGTTTGAGCTACGGGTTTGAGTTACTTTTTACATATAAGCATCCATTTTTGAAGATGCTAGCAAACTGTCAGCTCAAGTTTCACAGACCAATAAATGAAGTTCAAATATCAAGTGATCATACAGGAGATGTAAATATAACATAATGACATTAATTATGAGTATCAAAAGATGGATAGAGGTAGAAAAGTAATTAGCTAATAAATCGTCCCCTTAAAAATATCATGACAATGACAACAACATATACGAAAGGATGCGAAGATCATGAAAAATTACCTATAAAGACTGTAAAATTGTATGGAACATTGGATATGGATTTACTCTGGTCCTTATCAGAAATGATGAGAGTGAAGTTCCCAGGTTCCTCTAAGGTGAAAGAGAACACCTGAACACCTGGAGTCACCTCATCAGAACTCAAATCTGCAACAGGCATAAACAAATTTGTTCCTGTCTCAATAACTTCAAGATCAAATTGATATAATCCAGGAACGAGATTTCCATGTCGATCGCGCTGGTGTACTATAGTTTCCATTTTAGAAAATAGTTGAAAGGAATTGGTTCCAGCCCTCCAATTAGCCTCACAGTTGGAAACATCCAACTCTCCTGAGATGGTGGTTTCAACAATCAGATAAGAAAAAATGTTATGCTAGTAAATCTTTGAACATTAGAGTTCCAAGACCTCACTATAAAATAAAGGGTTATTGACACTAAACCTATCTGCATTATACACTTTGTGATACTAATCCCCTCATAGTTCTAATTTACAACTAAAACCCCCGACACTTTATACCGCGTAATAATTAACCTAAATCGTTAACGGGGTCTAAACAACTAACAGAAGCTTATTATGTGATGGGCATTTTTTCACTAATAAAAAATTTGATGATGAAGAGAGACACAACAGAAGAAAAAAGACCTACACAACCACCATCGCTGCTGCCGCTGAAGCGGAACTTAAAACCACCGCCGTCGGCCGTTAAAGCCGGCAACCTGACCCAAAACCCAACCTCAACCATGATAATTCAGCCGCCACTCTACCCCTCCAATTTCCAGCCACAAAAGCCACCGCCTACCCTCACCTCTGCCCTCCGGCTCCATCTTATCCGACCTATTTCTCAAAATCAAAATTACCAACCACCATTATTTGCAAAGACAATATGGACGGAAAAAAAAACAAACCCACTAACCTGACCTCGATCATTATATCAATTTGACCAGACCCATACCTCGATTCCAATCTTGTGACACTGAATTTGGAAGCACATTCAAGTTGGGGGCTAGCATTTTCCCATGAATCCTCGTCCAGTATCTGAGATCTCTTTCTACTGATGTGTTTTTCTTCATCTTCATCAATCTTTTTTTAATAGTGTAAACTTACGAAAAAGCCCATCACAAAATAAGTGCAATTAGTTTTTTTATGCCGTTAACTATTTAGGGTTAATTGTCACTGATTATAGAAGTGTAGGTGGGGTGTAGGCTTTACTGTTACAAAGTGCATGATGCAAATAGGTTTAGTGTCAATGACCCTAAAATAAAATTGTTAGATACTACGAAATCTGGAATTATGGAATTACACTCCTACACGGGTAGTTTAATGAAGCACCTGGGGTTACCATGAATGGAAGTGGAGACCCATTCAAGGATTGGTTTTTCGCCTCAACATTAAGTAAGAGAAGTCCAGATGATACAGCAGTGAACTCAATGCTGAAGTGACCAGAGTTTATCAACCCCATATAGGTGGTATTAAGCACTTTTGCAGCAGAGCCATTCACAAAGGATGCAGACACAGTATAATTAAATGAGCTTTTCCCATCACTAGCTGCAGGAACATCATTTCCAAATGCATCTTTAGGACGAATCAGAACAGTGGCTCTGGCTCCTGCCACAAACTCATTCACTTGTCCCATCCAGGAAACAACACAAACAGATGGGTGGATTTCACCTTCAATGAGATAAAACTGTTCGGGTTAGAACAATTCTGGAACTTCAATATGGTAGATTTCGATAAAAGGGGCGCACAACCAGAACTACACATGATTGAATCTGGTTTTGTTTTAAAACATCATATTACACAGAACGATAATATAGTTAATCTATAGTCCATGTTTCGTTCACCACGTGCTGTGAAATGGCTCATCCTAAAAGGGCACACACTGTAGGCAATCACACAACATAACCTGTCATGAGAGGACAACATCAGAGCCACATAGGATGACTTCAAACTTCCATTTTCCCCTCGGAACTGCAGCTACTTAAACTATGAATACAAGATTGTCAGGAGATATTTTTGCAGGTGGCGAAAATTGAAATGAGTTCACATTTTATTTTTAGCTTTTTTTGAGAAGTATTTTTAGCTTATTCATGGATACATAGATATAAGGATAACTTGATCGAAATGACAATTTGGTACCTCTAATCTACAATAGCAAGATAAGATACAATTCTGTCGAATACGCTACGTTAATATGAACAAAAAACAACTCGTGAATGTCCTCGTAATATCCATCAACAAACAAAGACAGACCATGAATACAAGTATGGTGTCGGGATTGAAAATTGTGGGTATAGGCTGCCCTAGAGTATTATAGGGTGTATTGATATTAAGGGAGTATTAATTATAGAGGTAGGATTATGTAATACGTTTTTTTGTACTATTAAGACTTTAGTATTCAATCTCACCTACATGGCGGGATTAGATTTTAAGCATATAAGGGGTATAGATAATAAGGGGGGATTGAATCCCCCTTGAAATTATCACTGCACCAAACACTAGTTATTACCCTATACCGGTACTATTATTACTGTACCCCTTCTCTATCCCTGCATCAAACGTGCCCGTAATGTAAACATAATTGGAGATGACAACCTGGCATAACTTGATAATGCAGCGACGAATCGAGAATATTGAAATTCTCATCAGTGAGGAGCACATTAAACGATCCAACCATAATGGGGATAAAACTGATTTTCCAGCCAATCGGGTCGCCACCCAAATCAGAAGAAACCCCAGTAATCAACGAACTGTTCCCCAGCTTGTTGTTCACTGTGATGTTGGGGTTAAAACCATGCTTATACTTCTCCCTCTCATAGTTTCCAAGAACTTTCACCTTTATCGTCGCTACATCACCGGCCGAAAACGTGTCTTTCTCGTCCATCCACGCGAATGCAAAACTAGGGTTCGGTTCACTTTCTGCAAAATATAAAACTTAATTTATTCTACTAAATTTGAAGAATGGAGATGGACGTAAATGTGTGTGGGGATGAGAGATGGGTGTTGTGAGAGTACCTGATTGTGCGGGTTTGGGAGCAAAGGAAAGGAGGAGGTTAAGGAGGAAGAGTGAAGTGAGTGAGAGGGAGAGTGAATGAGACGCCATTGTTGTTGAGAGATTCGTGCGTCGGGACGATTTGCAGAGGGGAAGAAGAGAAGAGAGTGCAGGCGGCAAGTTGTTGAATTGAATTTCTGGGAGGAGGGGAAGAGAAGACGGTTATCGCCATGGAGAGAGATCGTGGGTGGGTCACCGAAAAAGTGGCAGTTATTGTTCAAAAAAGGGGCAGTTTCACTTTCATTGCATCGTAGCGGGTGATATACCGAAAGTAGATAGACAGAAAATGGGACAGAATTGACGTGCCACGTTAGAACCGGGACCTAGCATCTCAAACATTGTGACGCTTCTCCTTCCCCCTCCCCCTTGGATTTGCTCGCCACCAAGTCCAAGCCTCCCGAAGAAGTCCTCTCACCGCCCACCAACACCACTAGAGGCCTTCTTCTCTGGATTGGGTCACTTCTCGGTCTTAACATTCGGTCGCCGCGCCACCGTCACCGCCCCGCCACCACCACCGCCGCCGGCCAGCCAAGGAGTTGCTGTCTTTGGTAGTTAGATCTCTAGGTTTTGTTGTTGTGGGCTGGTTTTTGTTATTGGGCCTGTTTTTGGGTTCCGTTGTTTTTGGGTTTTTTGTTGGGTTGTTTATTTGTTTCGACTTAGGCATAGGAGGCTCTTGCGGCCTTAGGACGGTTTCGATGTTTTTTGGGTTGTTATGTGGTGGTCGTTGAGCCCGATATCACGTGGTCTCCTAGTTGCTTTGTTTGAGGCTTAGGTTGTGCATTTAGGGTCTTTGCCCCGGTTCTCTTTGTAATCGTTTTCCTTATTAATGTGACTTCTTTCGTTGTCGGTAAAAAAAAAAAAAAAAAAAAAAAAAAAAAAAAAAAAAAAAAAAAACATTGAGTGAGGAGTAAAAAAAGTCATTGGACCAAATTTGGTGCTAGAGTAAAATTTGCTCCTATTTGTTTTTTTTGTTTTTTTTTTTTTTTTTGAGATAAATCCATTGGATTAATTAAGAAGGGGCACTAAACCGGCCCAATACATCATCAAATATCAAGTCAATAGTCCAAACAGGTGGGTCATTCCGTCATTGTACCAGGTCTGGCTATTATTTAGCCCAAGAGTAAGCCCAAATTTAGCAATTCTATCTGCTAGAATGTTCCACTTACGTGGCAGATGCATCACTACGTGGCTTTGTATTTGCTCGAGAAGGTGGATGGCTTCTTCAATGCTCCTCCTCGTTTCTGTAACGTCCATCCGTTTTTCTCTAGACTTTACATCTCTCATCTCTTTTGCAAGAGAGAGAGAGAGTCTGTTTCCAACATTAAGTAGCAAAATTGATCTAGTATTATTTTCCTCAAAAAAAAATTGATCTATTATTATTATTTTATTATTTTTCTATAAATTACTTTTAAATATATATTTTTTTCATATTAGTTAATCTAAAGTACTAATATCTAGAATTTTAGATTAAATAACAAGTTCAACATTTCTTTTATTAATTCGCATGTTAAAATAATAATTCATAGGTTTTTAAACAATAACTCACTAATAGATTTATAGAGAAGTCCAATCTTAAGCAATTAAAATTACGATTAGCTGTCCAACTTAATTTCTACAGCCCAACCATCTAACCAAAACACAAAAATCATTTAAAGTTATATTTTTATATTTGCTCCCCGACATAATTGTCACAGGTTTGCTCCTCTAAAAATATGTCTTTGCTTTTGCTCCTCCGAATGCTCCTCATGTTGGAGCTATGCTTTTGTAAATTTGGACCAAATTTTGGTCTAAATCAAGTTTTGCTCCTTCTGTTGGAGATGCTCTTATGCAGTGGCTTCAAACGTACTCTACCAATAAGCTAGCATCCATTTGCAAGTGACAAGCATTTAAAACTTCTAATCAGTCAACAAATACATGAGATACATGTTTGCAAACGGACAAAAATATAACTCAGCGTCTCTCCTCCAACCCCCATCTTATTGACTTGCTGAAGAGGAAGAACTGTAGATGCAATGAACTGGGTTGGTACATCATTGAGGTCAAGGAACTTTTGAGAAAATGTAACACGTTCAACCGAGCCACGCGCGCCATTTGGCAAACCAAGCGGCTCGTTTGCTAGCCAGATGGGGTTGAGCCAACAAGAGTACGGCTTCTTTTCTTTTAGACCGAGCTGAATGTGTTGTGAGACAATTGGCCCAAATTTTTTGTAATAACCCACATTTCTAAGTCATATTAGTACGTTAATAATGCGTGATATGTTAATATTGCATTTAACGCTTGTCTATTGGCTTGTACAAAACCACGAATATCATGTTCTTGTGTAATTAAAAATATGGTTGAAGACATTATGTTCTTATTTGAGTTTCATCTTGTAAAGTATGCGATAAATGAAATATGTGCCTAATCGTGTATAAATGTACTTTCAATGTAGGGTACTATCGTCATTTGTGTAAAATGGAACTCATGTATATATAGTTGTGAAGCTATTTCATAAGTGAAAGTATTTTCTAAATAAAGGTCATATGGTAAGTGTTCTATTAAGTAGACTAGACTTGTAAATAGTAAATATTGTAAATATTAAGTTGTTTGTTTGTTAGATTTAGAAAATATAATGTAGCTTACAGTAATGCTAGGGACTCTCATGCAATAAGATTTTAGACAATTAAATATTAGTTGTAGAATGTTATGAGATGTTATAGGAGTATTTGATCATGTGGTGTTCATGCTAGTAATTAGAACACTTGCATAATTAGATGTATTAGATAAACAATTAGGACCACAAAGAATGGTAGAATTGGTGAAATTGTTGCACCAAATCAATTCCAATACATTGCATGAACTAACCCCTCCCCTTGTCACTCCACTCCCACCACATGTAACTCTCCTCCCATTTCTTTCTCTTCCTCCATCCGTCTCTATTCTCCTTTCTTTTTCTATTATGTTTTTCATTTCCTCCTTGTTACTACCAAGCCCTAAATTCTCTCAAAATCCCCAAAAATTAGAAGATCAACCCTCAATTTCTTCAAAATTTCCACCAAGTTATGCTAGGAGTTCCATCTTAAGAGGCTAGGAAGCTCAAGAACAACATCACTATCATCATTAAAGCATTTGGTGCGATCGATATGAAGTTGGAGTTAACGCTCACATGCTTAAGTTGTTTGAAATTGGATTTAGAAGAATCAAATAAATGGATTAAGCTCGCAAGGTGAGTTACCCTACCTCCCGAAGTTTGTATCTAGCCTCAAGTTTCTTACAAGCTTATGTATGTCCATGTTGTCCGTACTAGTATGTATGTATGCTTTTTACTCAACCGAAATGCTTATACCCCATGGATGCTAAAAAGAAATTGAATGTTTAATAATATAAAACGTGTTTTCAGAAAGGTCACGGTACCGGAGTGAAACCCCATGTCGGATATAGGCAGGCTACGGTCCTTTTACCAGGGCAATATAAGCAGGCATGCGTCGCCTCACGAGCCGTCGTGATGGACATGTCCCTACGTTATGTTAAGTCACGAAGGTTATCATGGGCCAATAAGATAAGAAACTAAGCAAGCATGTTCAAGTATGATAAGGTCTCTACGGGAGAAAAATTAAGGTTCCTACTTGGAACAATATGATTTCTCATGTTTCCAGTTTATGCTTTACGTTATGCTTTCTTGATGTTACAAGTTATGTTTTCTGGATGTCATTATCTTTCAAGTTCCACAAGTATATGTATGTATGACTATGCCTTATGTTCATGACGCTCCATGGTAAAGTTAGCCCTTTTGGTTTTCCAAACCTACGGAGGAGCGTAGATGTAACTCACTGAGCCAGTTGAGCTCCCCTTTCACGTTACCCTTTTTTCAAGTTTTAATGACACGTAAACCGCAAGAAGTAGCAAGGCGTTAATGTGATATGTGTTGGCGTGTTGGCTTGATGATGCTTATGTGCTTACATGTCGAGTATATGCTAGACGACTTGGAGCTTATGGAATACATGTTGTTAATTTATTTGAAGTATGTAAAATTTGTGTAATTATGTATATAAGACTTTATTTGTGCCCTTGTTTGATCCCTAGACCATGTTATACTCTATTTACGTTACGAGTCGAGAGTGCTAAACGATATTGATTTTCAAGTTCCAACTTTCTTTTCTTTTACAATTCAAATTGTTTATCACGACGACCACAAGTAATTTGTTATTTACGCTTCCGCAAAGTTATCCTTAGAAAACTTCAATCACGACTTTTTAAATTAACTTATTTAGCCTCTCGATGAGTCAAGGCCTCACCGGCATGTCGCGCCCTCCTCCAGTTAACACAAGTTTTATTAATCTTTAATCGTGGTCGGCGGGAGGGGGATGTGACAATGTTAGTGGGCCGAGCCAATAGTTAGTGAAGTCTAATCTTTAGGTTGGTAGGTCAAATGTTGATTTTACTGTTTTGATGAACTTATTTGCCCAAATCAACTCTTGCAGCAAAAGCTTTGGCTCTCAGACTCACTTGTGTGGGAGTGAAAGACTTGAATGTGCAAGCCATAGTTAACACCGATTGCCAGGAGCTTACTTTCATGGTAGCAGACAAGAAAGCCCCCCCCCCCTTGGGAGTGTGCAGAAGTCATTGAAGACATTAAGAGGTACTTTCATAGTGTTGAGGGTTTAAAACATTTGTTTTGGGTTAGTAAAAAAGCTAACAGAGCAGTTGATTGGGTGGTTAGTGTAGGAGTTGAGAAAGGGTTGAGGTGAATGCAGAGCAGTAGAGCTCAGGAAAATTCTTAGTAGTGATTGTAATGGTGCTCTGGATGAGTAATGGAATTTTATCTTTGGTTCAAAAAAAATAACTTATTCACCCCCCCCCCCCAACATTTTTTACGGGTTGGGATTCCTATTTTAATGGAAGCGTGGTCATGTCGCCCTACCTCCCGGATATATTCTTTTATAAAATGAATCATTTTGCTCAATTAACGAATTCATCTCCCGGATTTAAATTTCATTCGAATTCCTTCTTTTGGCTTAAAAGTAAGAACTTCATTTCATCAAGACAAAAGAGTATATAGAGATATCATGTGGTAGTAGAGCATCAATAATAAACTAAAGAAATATACAAACAAAAAGTAACTAGCTAACTAGAAATACATGATAAGAAAACAGGAGATATTCCACAACACCACAGACTTCGTGAGCATTTCTCCATCTTTGCTATATGATCCTTGGAATCACCCCACTCGTAGAAAATATCGAGGACATTAATACATAGTAGAATCAAATAAAACACAAACCATAAAGCACAAACATAAGTGATAAGACACTCAAACAATCGCTCTACAGGACGGGCTTGTGGTGACCGAAACTTAAACAAAGGTATTGACTTTTTATCAACATAGCGAAGGCTGAGAATCCCTTAAATCGATGACTTTTACAATGTTCTTATGTTGGAAATCGGGCAGACGAGATATAACTGGCGATTTTCTGGCATGAAATCATATGAAGGTTTATTATGCTTAAATCACCGAAAATTGTAACAGTACTGTGTGAGATGAGCAGGTTAAGAAGAAATAGAGCCACTAATTTAAAAAGAAACATTGAGGATGATATATCATTGAGGGAGGCAGACTCATCGCATATTTCTATGAATGTTTTCTCAAGGGCATCTTAACGAAAGGACAACAAGTTGTGCTTAATGGGCTAAAGGGAAGTGTTCATAAAGAAATACTATGAGGAACTTGTAATTAAGGAAAGGTCAAATCTTCTTTTCCTAGAGAGGTAGTGTGATGCTCAGAAATAAGATTCAGTTGCTTATATAGACTAGCTAAGAAAAGACTGGGTGGTGGAAATTGTTGATTGTCGGTGTTGTTCACTGAGGCCGCATGTAAAGGGAACACATCAATGCTTACCCCATTAGCGGGAGACCAAGGACATATGATGAGGAAAAAGGCAAACAATAAAGTTCAGGTAGGCGAGTGATGTTTTCTTTTTAGCGCCTGCTCTATGCTCTGTATCGCATTACACCTAGTTGTCTTTTCTTTTATCGTTAAGGTTATAATCTCCAAAAAAAGAAGATAACCCAACAACAATAGGTGCTTTTGGCGTGGAAGCAAGGGGAGTGGGTTCTTTGCGCTCACCAAAAGGTAAAGAATTGAGGGACATAACTTTGTAGTCGCTTAGTCCCTTCTCAAATTTGTGCACGAGTTCCTTGTCAGTTTTAAAGCACACCGCCACTCCAATGGAAGTCAGCAAAAATGGGCAGACCCAACAGATAAAGTGAACATCCTCCAGCGACAATACCAATTCCGCGATGGCTTGTGATTAAGGTCTTCTTATGGGTTTTCAAGCAAGTCACTAGGTTTTTTCATCCTCGAGCATTGTCATGTGTGTGGAAGCTTAAGCACATGAGTGAAGTCCCATGTCTTCTAAGTGCAAGCACTTGGAACTAGATAGTGTGCTTCCAACCCATAGAGTCCGCCCAACTGGGAGACAAGTGGAAAATTGAAAAGAAATGGGATATGAGGGTTCCATACCCTTCTCCACTATTGGGCGGATGTAGGCGGAAGGAGGAGGGACCTCGTAAGCAGTCAAGTTCGTGGTTTCACGCATCGCTACTAGCGATGAAGGGTAAATTTCTCCTACTTAAAGATTGCGGGCGTCAAGCCAAAACTGGTCTTTCTTGGAGACGAAAGTAATTAGACTTCCCCCAGAATGTTATAAGAGGGGCTCTTGAAAGGTTGATGGAAATGTTTTATTTTCATTTGGAAGGAGTAGCACCTTCTTGAAAGCATATTTGCTGCTATGTTTTGGTGACTTGATGGTGATTTCTTTTTAGACATGATGTGGAAGAGAGAATAAGGGAGCCTAAGGACTTAAGGTTCTCAGAAGAAAGTAAAAAAGCAAAAGCAAGATAGACCAAATTTAAATATGATAAAAGACTACCATAGAGGCAGATTGAGGTTTATATAGCAACGAACGGTTAAAATTTATGCAAAACATAGTGAAATTGAAACCACAGAAAAGCAACTGAGCTTTCAAAGAGTTTAATTATAGAATATGTGAAGAGAATCGTCGAATCTTTGAATGGAATGAGGAGTTACACCCATAAGGTTCGCAGTGATGGCAGCCTTTATAGTTGCACATCTCCCTGTTCGCCGAAGAACCAATGCAACATGGACACATGCAAGGGGATAATGTCCAATATGGGGGCTTCATCAGCATACATACATATAGGTTTATGTGCAAAGAATGTTAAGTGTCCGATTTGTGAAAAGAGGAGTCGGAAATAGATGACCGAACAGTAGAGTCAACGGTGAACACGTGATTAAAAAGGAAGGCGAAGCTAGCTGAAGAATCTAAGGGAAGTTGAGCGAAGGAAGAAAGTTTGTCTGTGAGCAGTGGATAAAGGTTGCGAGGTTGAAGGAGCTTTAGAAGCACTCTATAAAAGCGGGATGCAACTTATTCTAGGGGGATTCATTTATGATTAGCTTCTCGGTGATTAGAGGGAGATAGAGAAAATCATGTCTCACTCATATGTGTGTGTGCTACTTTTGTTGTGTGGTCCACAGAAGTGTTACTCCACTATCTTCAAAATCATTTCTTTTTGATGCCTGCTCTATGTAACTGTGTACTCTCGGTGATTATGGAATCAAATTGAGTCTGTGATTTATCTATTCCGCACCTAGAATTACATCATCTCAACAATTATATTACAGGTCTTCATTTGTGTTATTTATGATTATAAATCACTCACAGTGTTTCTAGTTAAACGAGTTTAGCGCGTGTTTTTATTATGCGTATACAAGAATAATTACGCACTTGATTAAAGTGTACATGACATAAATATTATTTGTTATTTTAGTTAATGTTAACATTAACATAACTTACTGAATAACTTATTTAATGAGATATATAAGTAAAGGTATATATTTACAATATAACACCAATCTTTTAAACAATTGGTGAATAAAGTAGATCAATAAATTACACTGTATTATAAATAATATTTTTGTATGTTTCGACTCAAAAGTTTAGTTCACAAAATAGTACTTATTTAGTTAATTAATTTATTGGTTACACTTTATATTACATCTAAAAGATAGAATCTACAACTAACTACATGAATATATATAACAAAATTTATTTTTCTTCTTCCACCAACCACGAAGACTTCAGCTCATTCTTCTTGTACCCATCCACCCACCCACGGCAGACCATACCCCTTATTCTTTTCCCTCACCCGAGCTTTCCTCCGGGCTCCCGAAGCACAGCTTCTCCATTGACTAGTAGAAAATCTACCGCGCTCGAGCCCGACACCACCCCATTGAAGCATTAATCAAGTTCTAGCCTAGCCCGAGCCAATGCTTGGAGACCATCTCAGGATTAAGATTTTGGGATATAACATTAACAAGATGACATAGAAGTGGTGGCTGACTAAGGGGTTCGTTTTTTTTTTGTTTGTTTTTTTTTGCCGAAATAGTGGGGGTGTTTAGAGTGACTCCAACAGAGGGTTTTGGGGATGCACACGCCTTCGTTTAGCACCTTCAGCATTAGGGGAGAGGGGGTCGGTTGTTAGCCAGCCATGGAAGGGGGAGGGTGGGGGAGACCGCGGACTTGCACTAGTCCCACAATCAGTAGAGAGTTGTTTTATTTTTTTCTGCTTTTAAATGAAAGTCGGGTATGAATATGTTATGAAAAAAATTGTTGTATAGGCTCAATGTCTACTCATTAACCAAGATAATAGTACAAAAATGAATTTTTAATACATTTTATCTAAATGTTTGATAGTATTAAAAGTGAATTTTATATCAAATTAAAAATAATTATTATCTATTCTTATGAAGGCATATGTACAAAAAAGTCATAAACTGATAAATGTGCAGTTACTAAAAATGTCAAAATACAATTTTGTTGTTAGAGAACATAAAAAGCACAACTTTTGAATGTCGATGAAACAGTGACAAAACTAAACAAAAAAAATGCAATATTAGGAAATGCAATATAATAAAAATGATGCTTTTTAGATTCCTTGACTGAGTCTCATCCACATTTGCTTGATGAGGTACTAACATTTGTAGTTGCTTGTTTAACCGTTGAGACTATATCAGATAGTATCACATCATATACTCTTTCAAATCTACATCTCGTGTCATTGGATTAGGAGAAACAATAGCACCATCGTAATTCTCTTCATCATTCGAGTTGTCATATGTACTCATCTCGCTCATCCTCCACAACCATGTTATGTAAGATGATGCACATCATCAATATGTTGTGTAAGTTGTCAACGTCCCAACATCTGCTTGGTTATTTGACAATGAAAAATCTAGCTTGGAGAATACCACACGCCCTCTCGAAATATTTGCAATACGATTCTTGCATTTTAGAATAGTGTTGTTCTTGCACAGATATCGGATTTTTAATAGATTTGACAAATGTGCCCACTTAGAAAATTTTTTCCATCAACAATGTAGTTTGACATACGGTGTTCTTGACCATTGACTTTGTAGAGCACGCTTGAAACATTATCTTGCATTAATCGGTCAAACAAATGTGAACAACCAAACACAAAATTATTGTTTCGTGAACGAGACATGTCGAAAAAGCATGCCATATGCAAGTATCGTGACTTACGACCGCCTCTAATACGATAGTTTGTTTACGAGATCTTCCCGTATAAAATTCATGTCACCTTGTAGGACAATATCTCAATTTCCAATGCATACAGTCTACCAAACCGAACATTCCAAGAAACCCACGAACCTCTGACCTTTTGAGTTGTCTCTGCAGATATGATGTTGTGGGGCAGGTAAATAATCTTCCATGTACATGCTAACTACCGTTTCACAAAGTTCACAAAGGGTTTGTAGGATCGCCGATTTTCCCATTCAAAAAAATTCATCAAGCGCATATGCAAAAGACTCATAAGCCAACATCTTTAGTGCAACTGTCACCTCTTGGTGGGTGGAAAATCCCATATACCGTTCGATTGTCTCACAAAGTAAGGATTATTTAGTTTGATACTTTCGAGTAAGCGCAAAAAACACTAAATGCCTCAATCGATACCGTTGTTTGAAGTTAGCGTCCGAGTACACATGATTGCTTACGCCGATGCCATGGATGAGATGATATCTTTGCTTGATGGTTTTGAAGAGATTGGTTTTATATGGGTACCAATCATGTGGCACATACCATTGCTACTAGAGCTTAAGGTTGGCACTTTTTCTGAACAATGGGGTACTGTTGTTCCCGACTGGTTTGATAGAGATATTTGCATAGATGTATCAAATTCCACATTTTGATAAATGAAATTTGGCTTCCCTAATCGAACTACAAAGTAGAGAAATAGAAACGAAAGAAGCAGACGGCGAAGCGAAGCAAGGCTTCGTTATGTTGGAGGCCACATCGGAGTCCTCTACGTTGATCATTCACATCCCTTTCTATCTCTACTTCTCTTCTTACACCGATCTCTCTCAATGTCTCTTTCTCTCTCTTTCTAACCGAATGGAACTGGCTGCAAGTTGAACCCGGAAAACGAACGACGGTTCACAAAAGTTGAAACCGACAAATGAACATCGACTGAATCAAATCCATAACGAACCACACCACGTATTAGATATGTTCTTCCTCTTATTCTTCTTCCTTTTTGTCTCTCTCTCTCCCTCTTCTATTTTTCTAAATATTTTGTATCTTTCGATCGACTCATGGAAGTTGAAACTGGCTAACAAACGGTGGCTTGGCGGTGGCGTCGACTGTGTGGTGGAGGTTTGGGTTCCAAGTGGTTTAGTTAGATCGGCTGCTTCTTCTCTTCTGTTTATTATATATCTTTATGTTCTTCTTCTTCTTCTTCTTCTTCTTCTTCATATATCTTGTTTAGATCTTTTTTTAGGAACTGTAATTGCCGATGGTGGTGGTGGTGTTGCCGTTTTTCTTGTTGGTGTTGTCTTCACAATAAACCCACGGAGAGAGAGAGAGAGAGAGAGAGAGAGAGAGAGAGAGAGAGAGGCTGAGAGAGAAAGAGCATAAGTTAGTTACATGTAACGGGTTAAAGTTGTCATTTGTACAGATTTCTTAACTTGTGTAGAAGTCAATTGGGAAGTTCCACATGAAACATGAGAAATATGAAATTCAAGGTGGAACGTAGTTAAACTAAGCTTTGGGTTTGTGACATGAACTGGCTCGTTTTCAACTACTTGGATTCAACATGACTTTGACTGTGAATTAATGGACACAATTTTAGTATTGTTAGCGCCAATCAAGGTCTCAACCAACAACCTCTCACAAATTTACCAAAACATGTTGGTCGATCGACCCAAATTTTACGAGCTCATAAAGATTAAGCTATTTTGTTGTTGCAATCTCTATATTACATAAGAACATCCAACGAGGTGAACGTGAGTCCGTCGATCATCTATCAACCGCTGGCTGATGAATGGAAATGTTGGTAATTGTTCTGAGCCTTTACAAATAGGTACCTACGACACCATTTCTTGGTAATTTAGGGGCTGAAGACTGTTGTGGAGTTTTTTTCTTCTTATCACTTGAGGGACCTTATGGATTTATTTTATTGGTATTTTCTTTTCATTTAGTGATGTACCTGGGCTAATAATAGCACAGGCACTCTGCTATACACTTGGGATTCTCTAGTAAACAAATGTTAGGATTGCAAACTTGTTATCATTCATTGTAATTGAATGTATGATGATATATGTTGTCAGTTGTAACTTTTTGGAATGATTCTAGTACTACTGGTGTTGGGAGATGGCTGTTTATTTCTGTACGATGTAATTCTTGTGCGCAACTTGTATTTGTTTGAAATTGCCCGAATCAAGCCGAACCGAGTCGAGCCAAAATGTCCGGTCAGGTTTGGCAGTCACTTGATCAGGTTTGGGTAATGATTTCTCCAACCCGAGCTCATTGGGTAGGTTGGGTAGGGGAAAAAATGCGGGCTCTACCCGCCCAAACCGTCCCGCGAGCAGCCCTACAAGCAGTGGCGGACATACCATGGGACGGGGGGGGGGGGGGGCTATAGCCCCCACTCAGATTTCTCAAAAAAAGAAATCAAAAGTTTGCCCAGCTTTTTTAGTTTTATACAACTTAGCCCCCACTGACTTGACACAAAACCCCCCTAGGTAGAGAATTTTTTTCCATTTAAGACCACTTATATGCAACGAATTTAGCCCCTTGAGTTTCCCAATTTTGCAAAAAATCCCACCTATATAAACAAAAAAACAATGCAGAGCAGTTACTATTTGTTCGAGACACAGGGGGAAGAGACAGAGAGAGAAAGAGAGAGAGCGACGCGATCAAAAAGACACCGAACGGACGCACAGAGAGGAAGCCGAAGAGGAAGACTAAGGCGAAGAGATGGGGAGGGACGGACGGAGAAGCCGTCGGACGGTCGAACCCAGGTCGTTCGGCGCTCGGAGTGAGCGGAGAACCCGTTGAACTCGACCCATATCGCCGTCGCCCGTCGGAATTGAGCGGAGCACCGCCGACTGGCGAACCCAACATCATCGGCGACGTTGTCATGGTGTTCGTCGATGCCTAACCTCGACAAATCATACCTCAATTTCGCCTAATTCGCAGCAGATAAAGAAACCCTCTTTTTCACCCTAATTCTCAGTCTGAATGTTCTAATTTTTTCATTTCTTTGAAATTGAATCTGCAACTGTTTAAGAAACTACGATTTTGTTTAGTTTGCAGGCTGTTTGATTTTTTGTGTGATTTTTTTTTAGCAGTCATGGACATATTCTTCAAGAGGTTGAAGCCTCTAGACCCAACAGCTTCTTCTAAGGATGACTCTACGTCTTTGAATGTCTCTTCGAGCAGAAATGATGTTCAGGGTGGTCCAAATCAAACTGCAACAGTTCGTGACGGATTTGATTTGCCTGAGCTGCTGCGAGATCCCGGGTTAAGACCTCCGATAACGAGTTATCATCCAAACATTCAGGAGAAAGTTCGTCGAGCATACTTGGCAGATGGTCCATGTCAAATTCGGAATATTCAGTTCCCCACAACATTCATAGGAGGTCAAAAACGAAGGTTTACGGATTCGTGGTAAAACGGTAATCTTAATTGGTTGGAGTATAGCCAAGATAAAGATAAACTTTTTTGCCTTGTTGTTATCTCTTCAAGGAGTATATAGGGGACCAAGCCGGTGGAGACGCTTTTGTTGGGACTGGATATTGTAATTGGAAGAAGGTGAGGTTGGCTACTAATGTGGGGGATGTTAATAGCGTTGACAACCGAGCTTCGGCAATGTGTCTTGCGTTGCTGGACCCAAAGGAACAAATAATACATCGGTTTGAAAAGAGAACGAAGCAAGATGATATAAACTATCGAATTCGATTGGTTGCATCAATTGATTGTGTTCAGTTTCTTCTCAAACAAGGACTCTCATTTCAAGGGCATATTGAATCGGAAAAGTCAAGCAATCGAGGGAACTTTATTGAGCTTTTAAAGTTCCTTTGAGATCAAAATGAGGTTGCTAGAGCCGTTATCTTAAAGAATGCTCCCGGAAATCATAAGATGATAGCTCCAACAATTCAAAATGATATCGTCCATGCTTCCGCAATTGAGACTACCAAGTCTATTATTAAAGAGCTCAATGGTGGACTCTTTGCTATTCTTGTTGATGAATCTCGTGATATGGCTTACAAGGAGCAAATGCACTTGTTTTGAGATATGTGGATGCATGTGGTTGTGTGGTTGAACGTCTTTTAGGCATCAAACATGTCTCGAGTACTACATCACTTGCCCTCAAAGCATCAATTGACGACATGTTTTATACTTATGAATTGAGTATTGATCGGGTTAGGGGTCAAGGTTATGATGGTGGAAGTAATATGAAGGGGAGTTTAACGGGTTGAAGGCATTGGTTCTTAAAGAAAATCCAGGTGCATATTATGTCCATTGATTTTGCCCATCAACTACAATTGGCTCTTGTCACGGTAGCAAAGAATTGCCCTTATGTTGATGCATTTTTTAATTGGTGACTAGTGTGGTTAATCTTGTTGGAAACTCTTGTATAAGGCATGACTTTCTTCGTGGGAATCAATTTACTAAAGTGGTTGAAGACTTAGAAAAGAATGAAATCGAAAGTGGTCAAGGCCTTCACCAATAGAGGACTCTCACTCGAGCAAGTGACACACGTTGGGGATCACATTATGGAACTTTGGTAAGTATAGCAAATATGTTTTCTTCCGTCATTGATCTTGGCTTCTTAGTTGAGGAATCCAAGGATAAAAAATGAGAAGCTTGCAATCAATTAGTTTTGCTTCAATCATTTTCCTTTGTCTTCAATTTGCATTTGATGAAATTGACATTGGGTATCACAAATGACTTATCTCTTGCTTTGCAAAGAAATGATCAAGACATTGTGCATGATATGAGACAAGTGGAGTTGTCTAAAGAACAACTCCAAGAAACTACGGAAAATGGATGGGACACTTTGATTGGGGAAGTTTCTAAATTTTGTGCAAAACATGATATTGAGATTCCTAGTATGAAAAATTTAAATAGACCGTATGGGAGGCTAAGGCGAAGAGTGGAAGAAGTGACAAATGAACATCAATACAAGGTTGAGATTTTCAAGTCGTTATTGGATAGGCAACTTCAAGAGTTGAATAATTGTTTTAAGAAAGTGAACACGGAGTTGCCTCTTTGTGTTGCATGCTTAAACGCATGTGACCAAAGCATTCGACAAGGAAAGTTTGATCCGGTTTGCAGAATTTTATCCCAATGATTTCTCCTCCAATGAATTGTCGTTCCTTTGTGTTCAACTTGATAATTATATTAAGGATGTTCGTGGAAGTGTCGAGTTTTCGAATTTGAAAGGGATTGGTGATCTTGCTAGGAAAATGGTTGCTACCAAGAGGCAAGTAACATACTCTTGGGTTTATAAGCTTGTGGAATTGGCTCTAATTTTACCGATAGCAACGGCCACGGTGGAGAGGGCTTTTTCGGCCATGAAGATAGTGAAGAACCGACTTCGAAATCGAATGGGCGATCAATTGTTAAGTGATACCCTTGTTTGTTATGTGGAGGACATATTTAGTGGCGTGGCAAATGAAGAAATCGTGGAGCGGTTTCAAAATACGACTAACCGTCGCGGTCATATATGAACATAATAGTTGGTAAGCATACGCAAAATTCACCATTGAGAGATTTTTTGTTCTTTTTGACGCACTTTGTAGTGAAATGAGTCTTTTTTATTGTCTTTTCTTTGGGAAAATGTTCCCGCCTTGAATTCTCTTATATTATTAACGGTGAATCGATTATATTTTATGTACATGATTATCAATTTTTTTAACTTTTCTATGTGAATTGGTTATATTTTTTGTACAATGATTATCAAATTTCTTGTAACATTTTAGTCCCCACTGACATAAAATTCTAGATCCTCCTTTGCCTACAAGGTACATCATCAACGATTATGTCAGGGCTCACGCAGGAGCTATTTACGATCAATTATTAGGTCGTTATGACTCTAATAAACCATTAAGAACACATGATGAACAAAATTTACAATCTCATAAAGATAGTAATCAATTCTAAAATTTAAGAGAAATAGATTTCACTTTTTGCCAACTAGCTACTGTAGAAGTTAGGGTGAGTTTGGTAGAATCCTTTCCGGTGGAAAAATTGGATACTGGATTGTGGTGAATTTTTTTTAGGTTTTAAACGAAATTCCGTTTAAACCAGTGTATTTGGCAGTGGTTTTTAAACTATATTAAAAACTGAAGAAATGTGTTTCATAGTGGTTTTTAAACTAGATGATGTAGATTAAATGACAAATATACCCTCCACTTGTATTCATTTACAGATTCAAAAAGAACAAATGCAATGTAAAAAGTTCACGATTTCGTGAGCTTCAACTGTTTCATGAAAGTAACAAGTTGAAGAAAAAATTTAATGGTATTGTGACATCTAAGAAATCAAATTTCCAAACTTGGATTCAACAAAAAAGTTAATGATTTCATGAAATTTTATTCACAGCAAAAATTAAGACTTGTTTCATGAAATTAAAGTATGAGCAAATTTGGGGTCATATACTTGAATTGCTTAGTGTTAGAATAGGATAAACACACAATTAATTTAAAAATAATAGCACCACAGTGAATAAATCTGATATAAGAGGGTGACCTAATTATACACTTGGAAATATACAGAAACTATGAGGGTAATATGGACTTAGCAAGAAGTAGAAAGAAAGTGGAAAAAAACCATGGTGGTTTTCTCCACCCCAAAAGCTGAAAAAACCCAGTTTAAAAACTAGTTTAAAAACGAATTTTTAAACTACCCTAAACAAACACTTCAGAGAAATCAAATGGTTTCTCTCAAAAAATGGTTTCTCTAAAAAAAAATCAAATGGTGGAAAAACTAAAAACCAAAAAAAAAAATGTTTTACCAAACGCACCCTTAGTCTCTATATTAAGACTACTGTAAACTTGGTACTTTACCAACACAGTTATCAACCTAACATTCTGCAGATTAAAAGTCAACTTAGTGCATGTTTGGCAATTCAGATTTTAATCAGTTTTAATTTAAATCGGTCATTTTAATTTAATTCCATTTGTTTCATAGTTTTGCAATTCCGATTAAATCTCTTTCAGGCCTTTAATTTGTAGATTATTTCATCTCCAATTTTGCAGATTCTCTCCTTTTGCAGTTTTTAATCTCATACCAAACATATTTAGAATTTTTTTATTACTTCAGATTTTCAGCCAGCTTATTTTTTTTCAAACTTTTCAGCTGATTATTTAGATTTTCAGTTAGTACCAAACAGGCACTTAGATTAAAATCTGGCCCAATAATTTAATTTCAATTGTCTCGTGCATTTTATAACTAAGATTTTAGTTTTAGTTAGCTAATAATCTGCAAATTATAAAATCTTATTTTTTATGTATGAATTATCACATAAACTTCGAGATGTATCGTATATATTCAAATAAGGACATTTATTTTACATTTGATGATAGTAGTATTTTAACAGGTTTTTGGCGCATACCAAACAATTTTCTGATTATAATTTCAACTAGATTATTTGCTTAGATTATTGAAATTTTCAGCTGGACCGAAGATGGTCTAAATGGAAACAAATGCCCCATTTCAGTAGAACAGAACAATCACCTACCAAAAATGGGTCTATTACCTGCAATATACTTATTTATTAAGAACTACTAAATGAAACCATCAATTTATTTTTTAACTTCTGCAAATTTTTATTATCACAAGACAGATCAACATTATTCGACATGCATCCTTTACTAGACAAGCCGCTTACAGCAACAGTACATAACATGTCAGGATTCTATTCCTGCGTAACAGGGAACCCATCTCCAGTCGTTACACCCAGGTGTTAAAATTACCTCAGGTTTCAGCCATCAAGGATACATTGTGTAGCAAAATGGCCATCCTTTCCTAGAGGTCATTGACGAAATGGGTTACAACCGACCTGATAGGACAAATTTTCAATTTTCTACCTACAGACATCTTTTTTCCTGCACTATTCCTGGATGTGAGATGGGTAAATTCAGAGGACAAGAAACCAACCATATTTTTGTGAGAGAATCATCTCATTTGCAGCATGAGGAGCTCTGGTTTTTCAATGAATAGCTTCCACTCGTTGCAAAACCGTGCCACAGTTGCGCCGTCTAGAACTCTATGATCAGCACCAATGTTTATCTGGGGAGATTCATGGAAAGCAATCAGGACATACATACATCTGGGTTATGGAGTAAAACTGACCTCGTGGGTCAGAGTTTTAGTTTCATGGTTATCTAGTAATTCATCCATATTATATATAAGGATGTTGGGGATACTTTTGGAAGTTCAAATGTTTGCATAGAATATATTAGTATTGATTATTTCTCTGGAGGAAAATGGCAGTACTACATGTCAGCCAGTATGCAATGGAAACATAATCATTGGAATATGATAATAGTGTAACTTCACAGATATGAAAAAGAGAAGCATTTGGATTACTCACATTCATGATTGATGCAGGATATACAGTGCCATCATCAGCAAATTGAGCTATCTTCTGGATTTTGCCAATTGCTATGATAGCAACTTCAGGCGAGTTGACCAGAGGTGAACCGAATTTCCCACCAATCGCTCCTATGTTGCTCAGAGTTATTGTCCCGCCAGATACATCATCAGGGCTAAGCTTGTTAGCTGAAGCCAATTGTTGTAGCCGAGATAATTCCTTTGTAATCTGATGACATTAGGGAGAAATTATACCAAGTCACTTTCCATATTTGATTCCATCCATAAAAAAGGGGGAATGCTTCTGTTAGTGGAAGAGAGAACACAGATTTCCAAAAGAGACATTAGATACCCAATTGGGCTTCCAAAGAAGCTTTTTAATCATCCCCGAGTCCTGCTTCTTTTTCTGAACTGAGAGACAACGTTGAAAGCACTGACTTGGGGCTCTTTAAGGAACAATGAAGAGAATTTATATATTTAGGTCAACAACTTCTCCTCACTTATCAAAGTGATATAAAAGGTAACACACAATTCTGTGATGAACCAGAAGGTAAAAAAATATATATATATATATAGAAAAAACACTGCTATTTGGTGCTAGCAAAGGGATACTTCTTGCTTTACAGACTTCGGCCAAACAAAATAGGGAGGATTAAGGTGAAAAGTAAACTTGGGCCAAACAAAATAGGTGCTACGAAAGGGATACTTCTTGCTTCACAATGAGAGAGTTTTTGCATGGTTGCAATGTGAAAGGTAACACGAGGGTCCATCTAAAACCACTTTTGGGGAGCATTTTAGGAAATTCATTTTCTCATAGAAGAGCGAGAGAGAAGTAGTTGAAGTGATGCGAAGTGATAGTAAGAGGTAGAACTAAATTGAGCTCAGCTAGTTCAAGAACTAAGAAATTACATGTATTAGAAATTAAAAACTAACCTCCAAGATAGAGAGAGATTGAACTTTCTTTATGTTGGGTACAACTAGACCATGTTGCGTAGCCATGGCAATTCCGATATTGTGAGAGCCTGTACAAAAATTAAAATTGGGTCAAGGTTTGTGTTGACCAGAAATACCAGCATGACTTAAAACCAAGAATTACCACTCTTTGCTCTTGGACAGAAAAAGCAAAGTTGTGCAATAATAAACACGTATGTGAACCCTTTTACAAAGCTAAATGTTTAGGATTCCCACTGATGCTGAAACAGCTGAACTGTTCCATAAGTTCAAAAACTTTCCAGAAAGAGACATTTGCTTATAGCTATCTGTGATTCTTTTAAGAGAGACCACCGCGAGAACACAATATAATAAGATGTTGCTCTAGCTGGAGCAGGAGTCGTGAGCTTTGACACCAATCAAGAGGACTTGTTCACTGGAAGAACATATGCGCTACGGCTAATGATTTAGTAGAAAAGATTTAGCGCTTCGAATGTGTCATAACTAACAAAAATTGACAGCTTAAAGACCACTATTACAGACATTTTGAGGGCAACCAAAACTGCAATACTAAGACGAATTGCAGGAGGGAAGCATTTCGTGCACGAAACCTCTAGAATGGTGTTATGTCTGATATAAAACACTCAATTTTCACCCATAGAGATTACAACCAAGTAAAAAAGTGAAGGTTTTTGTAGCAGTGGATCCCTCTTAAACTAGATTGATTGAGAGCAGAGGTCACTCAATTGTTATGAACAAACCAACTGAAGGGGAGAAAAAAGATAAAGTTGTTCCTGTTCCTCTCGAGAGAAACTATTAATTAATTACCTGCTAACAACAAAGTAAACTAAAATTGAGATCTGGAAAAGTGCAATTTTACCTTTAAGGATAACTTTCTGCATCTCCTCATTAAAAGAACTGTTGAGAAAAGGATATTTGCTCAATGCCACTGAGAGAGACTTTATCAAGACTGGTAGCAAAGTATGCTTGATATTTGGATCAGAGTTCTCTGCTTTAAAAGTAGATTTAAGATCCACTAGAGCATCACAGTTGATTTCTTCAACATAATGAAAATGTGGAATTCTGGCTGCTAATGTCATTGATTTTACCATTGCTCGCTGGTATCCTCTGTAACAAAGGAACAATCAAGGTAGTCAATTTACAGCACTATTGACAAGAAAATAGCTTCTTGACAGCTGCATTGAATAACAAACTTTCATGTCTTTCCTAAATACTAAAAAACTACAATAAAATATGAATCCAATGTGAATCTATTATGTGTGCAATTTTTTGCACTATTACTATTGATAAATCAGCCACCTTTTATCCATGTTTGCTATATCTTCTTATTTGCTGAAATGATATTATACAAGAATGAAAATTCTCATTCAAAGTGAATTTCAAACAACACCTTAATGTCCCTAGATGTCCAAACTTTTGAGATGTGGATATATATTCTGATTGTCAATAATTTATGATCTCAATTGTTCTGTGTAATGGCAAATAACAGAAAGGGTTAAAAAATTTCCGGCATGATTTAGTATTACCTCAACAGAACCTCCTTATCTTCATAGTCTAAATTATATGAAACTGACGCGGGTACGTGTTCTTCTTCCCCTCCTAGTGTTTGCTCTGAAAATGAACCATTTGGAGAGTGCAAAGCTTCCTTGAGAATTCCTTTGCTAGCAGCATATTTGAGGACGTCTTCTTTGAGTACCCTTCCATCTTTACCACTTCCATTGACATCATTTATATCCAGACCATACTGCTTTGCAAGATTCCGCACAGCAGGAGTAGACAGAACACCGTTCATATTGTTCTTACTTGCCGAATCTTCACCAGTTTGAACTGGAAATGGAAGCTCACCAACAATTATCTTGAGAAGAGTTTCTCCAACCTGCAATTTGCAGCACATGTGAAGGCATCAAAACAACATGAAGCTACATGACTTGCACATTCCTCCTTAAGTTATTGTGTGTATAACATTTATATTTCCAACTATTATCTACAACCCCAAGTCTGATTATGGAAAACAATAAAAGGCACCACCCACTGCCAATAACTTCTCTGCAGCTATATTCTCCATGATTTGTGAATAGTTAAATCCCAGTGGAAACTCTATTGTTAGGAAACTATATGCATAACCATCGTCAGGCTTTTTTTGGAAAACCTTTTTGAATGTTACAAAGTCTGAGTTTTTACCCATTACTCATACCATACAGGTCAGGTATCATGCTTCCCAGACAACATTGTTTACATGCTCATCCTATACGGGTCAACTTCCTTGCTTTGTGTGCACTGTTGCTTACATGCTCATTTTAGAATCAAAACCTGTCACTTAACTTGACATCAATTGATAAGCTTACTAGGCAGCCAACATCCTAGTAATTAAGAATTGTTAACAATAAAAGATGTAATTTCTGAAATGATTGTAGCAGTTACCTTCACAATGTCTCCGGGGACATGGAGGAGGTCAGAAACTTTTCCTTTGTAACGACTTGTTATCTCTATGGTCGCTTTATCACTCTGAACTTCACAAAGGGGTTGAAATTCTTCAACTTCGTCTCCCTGACATAGAATTTAGCAACGTTGATTCTTCCAACACCGAAAAACTACAAAGCTAATGGTATATCACAGGAAAAGAAGGTAGCCTTTACAGATCTTGCGTAAATGATCATGAAGAATCGTTAATTGCACGAGGGTTAGCGATCATGAATCAGTAGGTTATCATGCTAATCATAAATGGTTACTAGTAGGGCCAGCTTAAAACAACATGCAATTAAATAAAAGAGTAAAAAGGTATGAGCACACGCAACTACCTCGCACTGAAAGTTGAAAGAGAATTTGTTGAGACACAAAGTCGATTACCCACAAGTACACACTAGGACATGGTAAATGGATAATATAACCAATTACCTCCTGAACATGCCACTTCAGAAGCTCACATTCGGCAATGCCTTCACCAGTTTGTGCTAACGGAACATCCACTATTCCACCCTCTGGTAGATCAACTACAGCTTGAGTAGAGAAGAAACATCTCTTCATATCATATGGAATGTTCAACTACCAAAACAGAAAAAATAAAAATAAGGAACAGTAACAACAATTCAGCCATTAGAATCTCCAGCCAGAAAAAAAAAAACTACATTAGAATTATACTAGTTCCATTACGTGCCTAGTGACCATGTTCCCCATCAGACCAAGCATGGTGAGCAAGTAGTGACGAAGTCTGGAACTAAATTGATAGCTATCTTGGGCTTTTAAATTTTTGTACGGTGTCGTGGACACCTCATGCAACCCTGTTTGACGATCAGGGGCACTTTGCAGAGTGGTGTCAGAGGCCTTTTAGCATTTCAAATAGGGGTTACTTGGTGTTCTAGTAAGAAATACAAGTACCGATGATGGTTGGATGCAGAAAGCATCGAGATAAAGGACTGCTATAAGTCTGTATGCGAATGAGCTTAATTATGAGACAGTCGCACTCAACAGTTAGAAAACCTGCAAAGGGTGGCAGAGATGGTGACATTTTCCATCAACATCACTGTTGAGATGAAAGAACAAGTGTGCTTGAGTGATTAATCGAAATGAAGCATCTTAATGAGGGGGTACGCACACGAACGACGAGAAAACTACACCACAAAAAGAGAGGACATAGAGGTGATAAAGCAGACATGCAAGCAAAACTTCTCAAGTTGGAGGGTGTTCCCTCCTGTGTTGATGTGAAGTACCATAAACTGATATATGTGCAACCCATTTCATGTGATAACTGTTGAAATTGAAGACTATCTAAGGTTTCCGATATTTCCTGTTTAAGTTTTTTTTTATGACAGTAGCAAACTTATAAACTGCTTTATCAACAGTCGCTGCAAAATCCCTAAAATATTTGCGGGTTTACATCCATGTAAAGATATGGAGTCTTACTGACTTCATCACCTCTGAGTGATTCCCACATGAGATGGTCCCATATACTTATCACCATGTGGTATGTCACCTTTAACCTAAGGCGATACCCAATACTATGTCTCTTGACTGGAAGCATCCACGGTAGTTTCCCTTGTAATGCCATATCATTTATCACAACTTCCCAAGGGCCACTTCCGAAGCAATTTTTTCAAAACAGAAGGGACAATCTTTGATAGCTGAACACCCTTTTAAGCCACCAAAGAAAGCTCTATGGAATCTTTCAAGCCATTTTTGCTACGGAAACACAACATTTACACAACACTGACCATTCCATGGCAAGCCAAAGAAGCTTACTCTACATTACAGCCAATATAGCTCTATACCAGTATGAATTTTGTCTAATCTTCATGGAGAATACGAAAATTGAAGACCCAGGCAAGTCATAGGTGAGAATCCTAGAACCCACACTTACCTGAGACCAAAGCTTGGGATGAACTGCCCTTAATTGGATACCACGACAGAATAAAAGAAGAAAATGTTCCCATATTAATATTCCATTCAGAAGAGATCTCCTTTACAAGCATTTGACTTAATGACTAGTTGGATTTTTGTCCCGAATGCTAACCAAAAAACATGCTAGTCAACACATTCAGTTAAAATCCTAAATTTCACTTTTCATGTTCTATTCTGGGTGAAAATTTGAATCTCTTAGGCTCTGTTTGGTTGGTTGGTAAAATGTTTTCCCTTGTTTTGGTGCTGTTTGGTTGGAAGTAAAATGTTTTCCCTCAAATGATATAAAATGATTTACACATTTCAAATCCGTAAGCCATTTTCCAGAGAGTGAAGGAGCATGACAACAACTCATACTAACACCTCCACCACCAATAACCACCACTACCACCTTCACCGCCACCCATCACAGCCACTGGCGTCACGGCCCACTTTTTGGGCAAGTGTCAACCAAACAGGAGAAAACAATTGCATAGAAAACTTTTTCACTGAAAATATTTTACGCCTAGAATATTTTCCCTTGTAAAACATTTTACTGCGAACCAAACAGAGCCTAAATGCAGAAATCCAGACATCAATTCGCATCAAATTAGCAGTTTTTGACCTCTTTTGAATGGGGAGTTGTTAATTGGTGATTCAATCATAGAATATTTTTTACTTATCATCACCACAGATACAATTCTGAAACTAATTTATCAAACTTTCAACTTGATGCCAAAAACGCAAAAAAAGGGAGATACTTACTACATGGGTGTGTTTAAAATTAGAGTGAGTAATAGCTGCCGTGAATGCGATTCGAGAGCTGTGGACCGGAGACGTAGTCCCTACTGACGGAAAATTCGCCGGAGAGGGCGACAGCCGGCGGAGGGAGTACCATTGCTTCTGCTGCCGCAAAATCCGCCTGCAAATCATCGGTCGCCGGCGCTTCCGTACGGTGGTCCGGTCAGCTACAGTTGAGAGGTTGTAAATAGAATTCAACGGACTCCGACGCAACTCCGGCAATGAGACTCTTGGTTGGTTGGATCGAAACAAGTAGGTAGATTTCGCACTTCCGTTTCGTTTGAAAACATATGACAAGACTACTACTGATATAAATCCATGAGGAGCGCGTGGGTTTCAGAGCGCGTGAGAAACGTGCCGAGCATTTTTTAAAATAGAAGTATCAATAATAAATCAATAACAATTTCTCAAAAAAAAAAATCAATAACAATTTATAATGAAAAGTTTTTTTTAGAAGACAAATGCAAAGCTTTGAATCTTTTGAGAAATGATTAATTTATAATTTAATGATGTTGTGTTCGGGAACAATTTTTTAGTGCTCCGAAAGAGCACCACGTGGTGCTCTACAACCAATTAAATTGCACCACTTAAATACACAGTGAGTGATTGTTAGATATTTATTGGCTGTAAAGCACCACGTGGTGTTCTTTTAGAGCACTAAAAAATTTCTCTGTGTTTGGACCATGTTATGAGACAGTCAGTGAAATGCACGCGAGGGAAACGATAATTTCGATAGACAATGTTCTAATTATACTGCTATACTTACCTAAGAGCATCTCCAACAGATCATGCAAATCAACATTTTATGCAAAATATAAAGGATTTTGTAAAAAGTTGGACTCCAACAGTACATGCATCTTGAGAGGCAAAATGCAGAACATGCAAAACCCTCGCCAAACTTGGCGAGGATAATTGGTTCTGCAAAATATTTTGAACATGTTTCCTATTTTTTCTCAACCCATGTTCCTATAATTATTACATAATGACATATGTATTTCTACAATTTAGTTTTCTCTCTCATCTACAATTCATCATTTTGCACGTGTTGTGAGTGAAGATTAAATAAAAAAACATATTTTGCATAACTTTTACAAATCATTGTTGGAGTAGGACACCTTTTACAAAATGCAAAACAACATTATTATTTATAATTTGCATTAGAAATACATGTTACTGCTGGAGATGCTCTAACAGCACACTAGGTTGTGTCTATCCTCGGACCGTACCGTGAGTCACGTCCTAATCCTCAATGGATATGTGCATGAGCTAATTCACTTGTCCTTTCTTTTTATGGTTTGATTGCATTGCAATAAAAACAAGTTCAAGTGTTTTTCCTTTAAGATAAAAAAATCTTTTTCGAAGGAATTAAAAGATAATTTTGTTGACAAATGAGCTACAAGATCAAATAGATAACTATGAAGAGTCGCACGACAGTATAACTGTATAAGGAAACCGAATTCCCATGAATTGAAGTGGGGGAGATTTGGTTTGGTAACAGGGGCATGAGAGATTTGATTTGGTAACACAGGGCATGAAGAGTCGCATGACAGTATAAGGAAACTGAATCCCATGAATTGAAGTGGGGGGAGATTTGGTTTGGTAACACAGGGCATGAGATTTGGTAACACGGGGCATGAGATTTGGAAATCGAATTCCCATTAATTGAAGTGGGGGAGATTTCAGTACTCTAGCATTCTATCCTCTCATTGCTTTTTGTTGTGTTTTTTAGACGTGTTGAAACTGAGAAGTTATCGGCTTTATCTAAAACTCAATTGATAAATGACTTGATTACCTTTTAAGTATGAGATCCTGGAACTGAACATGGTGTATTGTGTAGTAGACCAGTCAATGGGCCGAGTCACACCCGAACCCGGTCCAGCTCAACCCTCCACAGACTCAGATCCATGAGGTTGAACCCCTTAATTGACCCGCGTGAGCTTTGATCTTGTAGATCCTAAAAAACAAGACTGGATCGGATCACGCCTGGCAAATTTGTAAGACTTGTAACCAGAGGCCAGCCCTCTGATGTGTGCTGCATGACGTGGGTTTCTCTCTTCACACACGCGCACAGTGGCGGAGCCAGGATTCGTTCGGGGGGGGGGGGGGGGGTGGGGGGCGGCAATTAGGTAGCGAAGTCAATATTTGTACAGTCATTTCAAAATAAATACAATTAAATATCGAATTTGACATTGAAAGCTTTCTGGTCAGTTGGTAAAACTCTTACCTAATGACTTCGTCCACAAGGGTTTGAATCGCCCCAGGGACGTTCGATTTTTAATGTTTTTTAATTTTTGTGGAAAAAAAATTAAAAGAGTGCACAAAAGGAGTCGAACCTCCGTCGATTTGATTTTAAAGTGAGAATTTGACCAACTGCGCTAGAGGCACAGTCGAGTTGAGGGGGGGGGGGGGGGGGGCACTTTAATATTTGTATAGAGGTTGGGTTAATTTTTCTTTATAAATTAAGGGTTCTCTATTACTTTTACCTTTTCCTCTAACCGTGACACCGTTAGTCTAGGGCAGTGGAACGACGTCCATGATAGTAGTTTTTTGTACAAATTTACTATCTTAGACTATGAAATAACACAATCAAGGGTGCAAGTGTCGGACAAGTTTGTCACACCGAAGGGATGGCAGTCATTTCACAAACTAGAAAGAGTAAATGTGTCTTTGTGTCAAACCTGCGAGGCTGAAAAGTGTTTTCCCCCAAAAGTTATCCCTCTACCATAGTTAGTAAATACTCCGAATTATTCCGTTTAATACCCGTACGTACGTGTAATTGAAAAATACTCCCGTATTCCGTACTAAAGTAGGACCTAATTAAAAATACTCGAATTTTTTGTTAAAAACGTTTAGTACACGTATTTAACGTCTTAACGTATAAAACTTCCGAATAAAACTCTCGCATTCACATTTACATCACATAATGTATCTTTAAAAATGTTATATCTCTTAGTAATTGGTTATGATTCAATATATTATAAACTATTTTCTTATACTAAATATTATTATTATTATTAAATACACAAATATTATAATAAAAAAACTACAAATATAGAGTTTATTACTAATAACTACACATATTGTTTTGTACACATATACACGCGCACCGCACACACACAAAACACACACACCTATATGTGTTGTATCTTGAGTGCTACGTGTTAGTAGACATAAGGGTACTATTTGTATTAAGAATAATTCATACTTAAAATTAGTCCAAGTGGGGTACTTTTCATAAAGAATAGAACTAAATAAGTAAAATTTAATGTGTCAATAAAGAGAGTTACCATAATGAAAATTTACCGAGTACATATTTTACAAATGAAGCAAACATATATAAAAGAAATGATGAAAAGATAGCAGTATATGTGTTTTCTTTGGAGAAAAACTCACTATATGTATTAGAATACTAAGAAACATGCCCGTATTTTTAATCCCGAATGAATAATTAGTCTACGAATTGTACACGTACGTTTTAAAAACTCGAATTATTCATATCTCGTATTTTTAACCCGAATTTTTAGTAACGTACTTTTAATAAAAAATCGTATAGTACCCGTACGTACCGTACCACGTTATATTTCCGTACCGTATTTTACTAACTAGGCCCTCTACTACCGCAACCAAATTAGGAAAGAAAGAGTTTATGGGAGGGAAAGAGAAAGATACCATCTTACTGGTTTGGGCCTGACCCAAAACCCACCACATCCTAAGTTCTCGAGAAGCCCAACGACTTGGGCAGGACCTTACCACTTGGATACCCACTACCCACTCTTCTTAACCACTACATAGTACAACTTCCGTTTCTTCTCTTTCAATTTCGTTTGACTTTTAACCTGTAATTGGGTCACTTTGACTCAGTGATTTGGATACCAAAACGATGTAATGTTTGGCAATTTTTCCATATTATTGTAGAGTGAACTTTACTCTACAATAGCAAAGATTATCAAAATTGTGTATCGTTTTGCTATTATAATCACCAGTTCAAAGTGACTAAATGAATAGTGTCAAAAAGTGAAATAAGCTGAAAGAGAAGACAAGGTGAACTTCAAAAAACATACATGTGGTTTGGACGGAGCCCAGAAGGCATACGTGGGCTTCATGTCATGTTCTGATCGGAAATCATACATGAAGTTTACTCTACGGGTATGTTTCTGTTACACATAACTACAGAAGTAATAACAACAGTAATATTTAAACATGTGCACACTGAAATAATCATAGTATACACAAAAGTAGTCAATATACAGGAAATCCCAGATAAAATAAATCCCAAATCAAACCGATGAAGGTAGGAGATTCATGGGCCTTCTGTCGACACTGTAGTGAACCTGGACTCCAGATTTGTACAACCAGCAAACCATCCTCGCATTTAGCATTCTTATCCTCCTACAACAGCAAAAGAGCCTTCAATAGTGCTTGCTGGAAATTTACAGACTTGAAAAGTAACTGCAATTTTGATTTCCTTGACAAGGTAGCTGACACAGAATTGGTGGTATAATCGACAACGATCTTGATATCACTATGTGAAGTGTTACCAGTGGCGGACCCATGCGGAGGCGGGCGGGGGGCGTGGCCTCTGCAAGGTTGCAAAATTTCGTAATTGCCCTCTTTATTTCACATATTTTTCTTTCAATTAGTAAGAATTGGACCCCTCAAAATTGGAAGTCTAAACTACTCCCTGAAGGTTGGAGAAATCTTCCCTGTCTTGTTTATTGATTTGTCACCTTTAAATATGTAATTTTACAACACTAATTACAAATTGGTCCTAAAACTAATTACAAATTAGTCCTACTACTATTACGCCCCCGCAGTCGAAACTGTAGGCGTGCCAACACTGAGACTGGAACGGAAGCGCTGGAACAAGGGCCGAGGAAGACCCTTGGTGAAGATGTCGGCGTACTGGTAATCGGCGGGAATGTGCAACACGCGAAGCTGACCCAAACGAACCTTCTCACGAACGAAGTGTAGATCAATCTCAACATGCTTAGTGCGCTGATGCTGAACAGGGTTACCAGAGAGATAGACAGCACTCACATTGTCGCAATACACGACTGTAGCTCGAGGCGGGGTGACACGAAGCTAAAGAAGTAAATTCCGGACCCAGCAGAGTTCGGAGACGGCGTTAGCAACACCGCGGTACTCAGCCTCAGCACTAGAACGGGATACCGTGGCCTGGCGCTTGGACGACCAACTCAGAAGATTGTCTCCATAGAAGACACAGTAACCAGAAGTGGAGCGGCGCGTGTCCGGACAACCAGCCCAATCGGCGTCAGTGTAGGCGGTGAGGGAATCGGCGGCAGAGGCAGAGAGCCGAAGACCATACTCAAGTGTCCCACTGATGTAGCGCAAGATGCGCTTCAGGGCATGAAAGTGCGGCTCACGGGGATCATGCATGAAGAGACAAATCTGCTGAACAGCAAACTGGATGTCTGGTCGAGTGAACGTGAGGTACTGTAAGGCCCCAGCAAGGCTGCGGTATAGGGTAGGATCAGCAACCGGTGGGCCAGATGTGGCTGTAAGTTTACTCCCTACCTCGACAGGAGTGGCAGTAGACTTACAGGTCGACATGGAGGCACGACGAAGAATGTCGGTCGCATACTGATGCTGAGACAGGAACAGGCCAGACGAATCACGAGTAACAGCGATGCCCAAAAAATGATGCAGATGGCCCAGGTCAGTCATAGCAAACTCTCCAGAGAGCTGGGAGACAATCTGATCCAAAACAACCGGAGACGACCCAGTGATGACGATATCATCCACATATAGCAGGAGGTAGACGATGTCCGAGCCACGACTGTAGACCAAGAGAGACTCATCACATGAGCAACCAGAGAAACCGATAGTCTGTGTGAGGACGGTGGCAAAGCGCTGAAACCAAGCACGAGGAGCCTGCTTCAGACCATATAAGGATTTGCGCAACCGGCAAACGAAGTCAGGATGGCGCGTGTCGCGGTAGCCAGGGGGCTGATGCATGTAGACCGTCTCAGAGAGATCACCATGGAGAAAAGCGTTCTTAACATCCAGCTGACGGATAGGCCAAGAGCGCGTGACTGCAATGCTGAGAACTGTACGGATGGTGGTCGGTTTGACGACCGAGCTGAAAGTCTCCTCACAATCGATCCCAACCATCTGGGACTTTCCATTGGCTACCAGGCGCGCCTTATAGCGCTGCAGACTGCCATCAGCGCGAAACTTGTGGCGAAAGAGCCACATAGATCGCAGAACATTAGCCCCTGCCGGGCGAGGAACCAGATCCCACGTGTGGTTCCGAACCATAGCTCCAAACTCATCATCCATGGCCGCTTTCCAGTGAGGATCTGACAAGGCGAGGATGGGGGATTTGGGAAGGGGGGAGATGGGGTCTGGTGGCTGGACCGCTAAAGTGAGACGGGTGACTGGTTTGACAATGCCATGCATGGATCGGGTGGTCATCTGAGGAGATGTAGGAGGAGGAGAAGTAGCCACTGGGCGTGGTGTGGGTGACTCAAGAGGGCCAGGCAACACAGGCACAGTAGGAGGAGGGCGAGTGGACACAGACCGACGGACGTAATGCTGAGGAAAAGGTTCCACTAGAGTCCGGGATGGGGAAGGCTGTGTAGGTGTAGGTGCCCTGGGAGGTGTGAGTGGGGATGTGGTTGCCCTAGGAGGTGTGGGTGAGGGTGCGGATGCCACAGGGTGGAGAGCACGATGAGTGAAGAGGGGAGACGGAAGACTATCATCGGGATCAGACGTCCTATGAACAGAGGGAGACACTGACCCAGGAGAGGAGAAAGGGAACACCGTCTCATCAAAAGTGACGTGACGGGAAGTGTGAACACGACCAGTGCTCAAGTCGAGGCACCTGTACCCACGATGGTTAAGAGGGTAGCCCAAAAAAACACATCGAACGGAGCGGGGTGCAAGCTTGTGAGGTGAGGTGGCAGAGAGGTTCGGGTAACACAAGCATCCGAACGTGCGAAGATGCGCGTAGGAGGGTGAGCGATGATAGAGGGCAACAGTAGGGATGACGTTGCCAAGGACTTTGGTGGGAAGAATATTATGGAGGTAGACAGCAGTGAGAAGAGACTCAACCCAGAAAGAGGCTGGTAGAGAGGCCTGAGCTAGGAGAGCGCGCATAATGTCATTGATTCGACGAATCATGCGTTCAGCTTTGCCATTTTGAGATGACGTCTGAGGACACGCAAACCGAAAGACTAGTCCATGATCAATGGCGTGAGAGTGAAAGGAGCCATTGTCAAATTCTCCACCAAGGTCACATTGGAAACTCTTGATGGGTCGCTGAAACTGGGTTTGGACAAAGGTAGTGAATTGCTTGAATTTTAATATTGCTTCGCTTTTCTGTTTTAGTGGGAAAACCCAGAGAAAATGTGTGTAATCATCTAAGAGTAGCAAGTAGTATTTATAGTGCGATTTGCTTAAAACTGGAGATGTCCATAAATCACTGTGAACAATGTCAAACGGACTAACAGTGGAAGAAGTAGAAGCTAAGAAAGGCAAACGCACATGTTTACTAATCTGACAAGCATGACAAATAGTGTCGGATTTATTCCTACTACAAGCTATGAACTGACTACTACGAAGCAAATCTAAGACAGGAAGCCCGGGGTGACCGAGGCGGTTGTGCCAAACTGAAGCAGGAAGAGCAGCTAACGAGACAGCGGACGTGTGTGGTGGGCCAGGCTGGAATGGATAGAGATCACCGGAACTGTTGCTCCTCTGTAAAAGAGCTCCCGAACGCAGGTCCTTCACAGAAAAACCAAAAGGGTCAAACTCAATAGAAACCTGATTGTCAGTGGTAAATTGACGTACAGATACTAGGTTTTTGATAACATTTGGCGTGAGTAAGACATTTCTAAGGTGAAGGGAACGGGTGTTGGTGGTAAGGGTGTGATTGCCAGATCCTGTCACTGGAATGCTAGAGCCGTTGCCCACAAGTATGTTAGGAAATGGACAAGATGATGAGAAGGAAGAGAGGATACCTGACTGCGGAGTGAGGTGAGCTGATGCGCCGGAATCCATATACCAAGTCTGATCCGGGACGCTGAGTGTCATGCCAGAAAGCTGAGAACCCAAATCTGTAGCAGTCGGATGACCAGAAGGAGCAGTGAGGGCCTGATGACGTGCAGCCGGTGGTGGACCGAGAAGGCCAGCATGACTAGGCCGTGGAGTACTCAAGCCCGTAGTCGGATAAGGGCAGGGAGGCACGGGTCCTGTGGGGCAAGGGCACCAAACCCAGGAGCCTTGGGAGCCCGAGGGTGCAGCAGGGGGTGTCGGGGCAGCAGGTTGACCACCTCCTGTCCCAGATCGGCGACGTCCGTTCCTGCCATTTCCATTGCGTCGCTGTCCGCCGCCATGGTTCCCATGCCCGCCACTGGAGTGGCTGCCGGGCTGAGGAGAGGGGGCACTCGGCTGTCGGTTCGAAGGAGTCGAAACCAACACCTGATGCGGGCTAGGATGGACCGTTTCCTGTCGAGCAAGAAGACGCTCGTGTAGTCGGATCATGGAAACTGCTGAGAGATACTCCGGAGTGGGACGAGTCTGCTGGATGATCATGGCAACCCCGGTATATGCAGGAGAGAGACCATTGGTGAGCTGGATAACCAACCGCTGGTTCGAAACCGAAGTGCCGACATTCCCAATACGATCCGCCAAGTTCTTCAGTCTGGTGCAGTAGTCGTCGAGAGACGAGCAGTGGTCCATGCGCAGATTGACAAATTCCAATTCCAGTTCTGCTAGCCGAGAGCCCTGATTGTCGTGAAAGAGGTTCTCCAACTTCAACCACGCTTGTCTAGCAGTCTGGCCCCGAGTAAGAATGGTAAGCGCCAAGTCATCACTAATCGTTTGGTAAATCCAAGACAGTATTACCGAATCAATAGAGCTCCAGAGGGGATCACTGTCAGCAGGTGGCGGGTCTTTGTCGAGATGATCTGAAACGCCAAAGGAGTGCGTTTGGATGCGAAAAAACGTAGCCCAGTGATCATACTGGACTTTGTCATTGTCCAGGGTGAAACGAACACGCTTCTCAATGTTGTTGACAAGGAACACGGGGTGGAGCGGCTCCTTGGTATTGCCGGAAGAGGCTGTGTCGGTGGTGGAAGACATGGCGTAAAGGACTGGAGCTACAGCTGATACTAAAGTGAGATAATCAACCAATAAACAAACTGCTGCTCAATAATGACAAAATAAAGTTGAATAAGACCACGTGTAGAGCCTAGCTGCTGGAGAAGAGTTGGAGCCTAGCTGCTGCTGGAGTGAGCCGCTGCTTGGAGAAGAAGATCACGTGTAGAGCCGAGCCGGAGAGGACAACGCAGCCGAGCCGGGAAGGAAGCCGCAGTGAGCCGAGATGGAGCTGGCGCGTGGATCGGCGTGAAGACGCGTTTAAAAGCCCGTGTCTCTGTTTGGGGTTTCTCGATCCAATCGATGATTTCCAGACCCCAAATCGTCCGACCAGAAGACGACTGAGAAGTAGGCGATCTGAGATGGAGAGGCGACCGGAGAAGTGACCAGGCGACCGGAGAAGTAGGCGACGGAGAAGTAGGCGACCGGAGGAGCAACCAGAAGGCGACGGAGAAAGAGGCGACGTTTGCAGAACGTGGCCGGAGGAGCGGAAGTCGGAGTAGCAGTGGCGGCGGTCGTCCGAAAGGGAGGACGACGGAAGCCTGTGGTGGCGTGAGGCCGGCGACGGGAAAAAAAAAAAAAAGAGACCTAGGTTAGTGCTCTGATACCATGATGGTTGGAGAAATCTTCCCTGTCTTGTTTATTGATTTGTCACCTTTAAATATGTAATTTTACAACACTAATTACAAATTGGTCCTAAAACTAATTACAAATTAGTCCTACTACTATTACTCCCATCTAGTTACCATCTTTCTAACTTAATTGTTCTTCTTTTTTTTTTCTTTTTTAGAATCTAACGTGATTAGTCTTATGATAAGAATATAAACTATGTCACTCTCTGAAAAATCTCTTGACGTATCTACTTGCGATTTATAAGATTCAGTAAAATTATAACAGCATTATCCTTTTTTTTAAATGAGCATTATCCTAAAAATAGTGAATTATGTAGAAAAAAATGCAAAATATTTACTATATATTTTTTAAGTTACAGGTCGGCCCCCGCTCGACCCAAATCCTGCGTCCGCCACTAAGTGTTACTATATTACTATCCTAAGCTACAATGACCACTACTGGTGTGAGGCAATGTTAAAATACTTTGTAAACGGGTGGATTTAAGCGGCCACCAAAATGCCCTTACACTACTACAACCCTGATCATGGTTCCATCCATCTATATGCGCAAGTGTGCTTGCAAGATACACTTGTGCATTGGGATTAGCATGTATCGTAAGCAACCATAATCAGGGAAAAGCACAAGAACTTTTCACTACTATTTGGACTTCTCCAAAAATATAGGGAGGATATGGTCGTAAACCACTACTTCAAATTTTAGGACACAAGCCACAACTCAAATCCCTTTCTACCTTAGCCCATATGTTCCTATTCTCGACCCATTAAGAAGTGTGTACAACCAGCTAAACCCAGTGAATTTGGAAACATTGCAACCAAGAGTTGCAGGCCGGGCCCGATAAGTTGGTCCAACCAATTGGGCAAGAAGCCATGGTAGTGGATCATTATTATTTCACGACAACTGTAATTATTGTCTCTATAGGTATGTGTATATGATTGCTTGCTGATATGGCACAGATTAACTCATGTTTTTGTAATTTGATAAATAAATATATATCATCAAAGATAAAACCTAATCATCTTACTCACTAGAGGTTTAAGACAAGTCGATTTCATCACACAGCTGCTGCTATCTTCTAACTGACTCAACCAAACCGAAAAAAGATCCCTACCTTGGTTATTTAGGGCCACGTGGGGAACCGCTACGACAGCGAAACGGTGCCCCCATCCCACATGATTATGACCTCATACCAAACTCTCCTACTTCTCAGAAAGCTCCTCTTGACAGATAATGTTTACTCCATTTATGCAAGCTTAGCATACCTTCAGGAAAAGCAATTCCATTATTTTTATTTCCCTCGAAATCAACTCATGTTCCTTAATCGACTATGTTAGCCTTCTGGTCCTTTACTAGACAAGTTCCACCAAGTTAGGAACAATTTGGAAAATTAGGTTAATGTCGTGTCAAATGGTTTATGTGGCCTGAGAGGGTAGCCCATGCTTTCACATGTAATATTTTTCCTCTTTTCACTATCTGGGGTATTCCCATCCCCACCCCCTTTCAAGTGACTGCATGTAGGTTAGCTCAAAATGGCAATCTACTTTAGTCCTCAATGGACCATCATCACTTACATTTTTCTCCTTTTATACCAAATCATGTTATGAGAATGACACGTCATCGACGTCAATATCACAAAGATATACAAATTGTTACAAGTGCGCGCATCAAGTGTGGTAGCATGAGAATTTACAAACATTATAAAACTTAGCGGACTTTGGCATACCATACAATACCATTGATGTGGAGAAATTAGGCCTTCCCATGTTGGGACTCATCAGCTGCGAGTTCATCTCTTCCTTCTAGAGTCCGTCAGGTGACTGTGATCGTTCTATCGGCCTAAGCAAATATGAAAGATTGAGTCAAACATAGGATTTGAATCCATGAACAGGACAAATCTGCTAAAATAACTTAAAATCTTTCATGATGGAGATATTTATTCATGGGGTAAAAGACACTTTCACCCCCTCTAGTTTCATTGAAGGATACTTTCACCACTTCCAGTTTGAGTAAAGGACACTTTCAACCCTTCAGTGTGTCGAATTTCAGAAAATTTACACCCCCCCCCCCCCATATTGTTACACTATTTGTCTAGAATTGGAAATTGTCAGTAAAGATAATTTTTGGGACAAATTTTGCCCTCATGCTATGAAAACTGTACGGATTACCCAACGGATATTAGGCTTTTTGCATAATATGGGGTTAAATTTGTCTCTACAATTATTTTCAGTGACGGACCCCACTCCGAGACTAAGGGTGTTACAATCAGAGAGTGTAAAACTGTAAATTACTTGAAGTTCGGCCACTGAAGGGGTGAAAGTGTCCTTTCTCAAACTGGAAGGGGTGAAAGTGTCCTTCAATGAAACTAGAGGGGTAAAAGTATCTTTTACTCTTATTTATGTGGAGCAAGAATAAGAACCATGAAAAGAAGAATAAGTTACTTAAACTTAGTGGGTTCAATAAAGAACAATCCATTAGCCAGAAGTCAATTCAATTCCACCAGCAATACACGTATTGTGATTTTGACCAACAGCACTTTCTACATTTTGGGTGCACGCAGAATTTCATACCAAGACTATCCGAAATGAGATTTAGCTAATTTGAAACACACCTGCCCTGTTTAACTTGGTATATACTACTATGTCCTTTTTAAGGCTTTAACAGAGACAACAAGGTTCCGCGGACTAATCATACATCGCTGAACTTGTGAATCGCAAGGACCATGTACTGCATGTTACTGTAGACCCATTGAAAACCACTTCTAAACCACTCCATGATTGCCATTAGATATTTTTCATGTCCTTAATTAGGATTCTTTAATCTCAATTATCTTTCCCTGGCAAGCTGAGTAAAAAAAGACCAACCAGACATCTGCCTGTCCGAAGTTTAACGCCCATTCAAAAATTGGAGAGACTTTGATGAGGATTGATTAAAGGAGCTCAACTAATGCCAACTATTAACGCAACAACCACTTCCAAACCTATCAAGACATAGTAAATGAAATGTTTGTTGTGAACAAACCAAAAAATAAGTCTCGTTAGAACAAAAGGGTGAAAGCATTTTCTTTTATTTATTCATTTATTTCCCTACATTTCGTTTTCATCTTTTCCATGGTTTTTCCTCCTGAGACTGATCAAATGCATTCATTCTAGATTACCCACTAATAGTCTGCATACAACTGCTTTTATTTGAACCTAAACTTTGATCTCTTGTTATGAATCAATGGGTATGTCTCCTCAACTGGCACTTGATGAGTTCAAGGGACCAAGCAACGTGGATGATCAACCGAAAGGATTTTCTTTCCACAAAGAACCTCAATTATGGAGGCACTATAATCATATTTAGTGTTTAAAATACACCAAAAGATTGTTGACTAGCAGAACAAAGAAGCTAGTGCTATATCTAGAAAGAAATGTCAAAACTAAAGCAGCGCAAGTACGGATTATTACTACAAGATCCACGAGATCTCTGTACTGAGTTTGATTTTTGACTATGCTTAATGTTTCTTAATTAGTACATAATTATATTGTTATTATAACCTTTTTAAGGTTTATCATCTTGTGCTTGCCAATAAACAAACAGACAGCATATAAGTGGGGCATGTAACAAAGGCATCAATACTTAATTGTCAACTTAGTAGTAAGTTGCACATTTAATAGTTCAAAAGCTTTTTAGTATGACATAAGAAGATCTGCAATGTGGTTGGTGCTTAGTGCATCATAAATACAGAGAGGTTTCAAAACTCAACTAATTGTAGTGGTGAAGTTGTTTGAGACTTTGGGACATCTTAGCAAGCAAAACTCGACAGAACCATGAGATGTGACGGACGGAAAAGATCGTAGTCATCACTTTTTACAACCACGCCATGGTTGTTGCAAGAGTATTGGTTGGAAAGGAATTATATCTCACGTTTGATGGAAGAAAAGTGATTTAAAATACAACTTTTCTGCACAGGTTTATGTTGAAACAAGAGATAATTATTGATTGATAAGGATTGATTTGTTGGGTGATTTGGTATAGTATAACTAAAGCACATGCATGGTTTCATAGGAGTGTGACAGAGTTTTCCATATACAGGTTGATTTAGGACCAGAAACTACAAAATTATTGAAAGGGGGGCTCCGATCCTGAGAAAAGAAAATGAGATTTTTGATGAAGATACTTAGGGATTACATAATAATGATGCTTAAGGGAAATAATGATGATGATTTATTGACTAAAAAAAACTTGGTCCACGAAAAAAAGCCAAGTGTATAACCTTCAAAGGCAGCATTTTCATCAAGGTCAGAGTTATTCTTCGATAGAAGATGAGCAGTCATGCGAACCTACACGTGCACGGCCTTGCCAAACTGTAGCAAAAAGTGAAAAAAGAAATGATGAATATTTCAGGGTAAAATTCTAAGATTCAAGCAGGAATGCAGGACTAGGCAATAGCTAGACAATGTCGCTGATTTTTAAACCACATATTATACCCAACGTAACGAGTTATAAGACAATTGGAACTAATAAAATATCAAGAGTATCTACATTTAACAAGTGAACCACGAGCACGCTGATTCAGATATGCGCTAAAGAATAGTAAACACGCACGACTGCACATGATGTGTATTTAAGTTCGAAACTTTCAAATATTAGGACCATGTCAATCAGAAAGAAACTTCTTCTGTATCCCCATGATGCATATATCTCATCCCCTACTAGGCTACTCGTACAATCCTGAAGCAACCAGCATGTCCACATCGAAAATAACTAACAACTAAAATGTCCATCTCATGTACAGCTTCAATCCTGCAGAGTACCTATTAACATGATACGATGGATCTTATAGGAACTCAAATCAGAAAGGTAAACCGAAATGGAGAGATGAGATGTGCTTTTCTTGACTGAAACTAAGTCCATAGAAGGAAATAAGTAAGATCTGAAAATGAAAGAAGGTTGGTTTTGCTGTACTTCCTAGGGAAAGCTCTAATCCATCACAGAAAACATGGGCGTGAAAGAGAGGGCTCAATTGTGGTTTTTTGTTCTACTCTAGAAACCTAACAATATCATGTGATGAAAAGGTTTCAGCTTATTGGCCTGAAAACTCCCTCTTGAATGCGACTTGGACCTAAACCACCACTGAAAGCTTTTCTCTTCATATTTCCCTATCATATACATGAAACAAGTGACAACTATAGTTAATGAGATTTTTTAGAAGCAGGCAGATGTATGGAAATGTTTGAATGCGGACATCTATAAATGTTTTACTGATTTCATCAATGATCGTATAAGTTGAGATTGAAGTGCTTCAAAACTATTATGTATGGTAGAAAGGCACAACCTACACAGAAGTTTCTACTGAACATTCACTGCTTATACTGATGTCTTCTACCAAACAGCACACATCACATAACATCATATCAACAGTTGCTGACATTGTTCACACGTCACACCAAATTCCTGGCATAGAGAAATAGCACCAAAAAAATAAAAAAATAAGAAAGCCAAACAACAGGCAAGAAAGATGCCGCTGCGTTAAATCTTTCCTTCATTTCCTTGGGATGAACATGATGTTACTAAACAGTAAATATTAACCTTTCAAAAGCACACACACACACACACACTCTGCATATGAAACCTGAAAGCAATTGGCTCGGATATGCAAAATCACTGGTTGTTGCACTACACTTGTTGTCACAGACAAGAAATGTGAATAAATTTAAGCACTTAATGACCAGTAATAAAACATCAGACGCTCACGTGGAAGTAATTTTAGTGAAAACAAACTTGGAGCTAAATTTAAAGATACGTTGAAAACTATAATGCTGGACACGATCGTTTCCGTAAAACGATCTGTATATTTAAGTTACTTGGAAAAATGACAGCAAAAGTAAGAAATTTAAGGTCTACCGTACCCTTGATCTTTGTATAGTATACATTTATTTTCTTTATTAAAGAAAGATAAAGAAAAAATAGTGGAACCATCAAGTGCTTTTTTCAGCACCATACCTTCAGTCAGAAAGCTTCAACAGAATAAGTCTTCAATTCTATCACCTCCTACCCTTATAAAGCTCTTCTTATTCTACTATCTTACTTGCATCTCTCCCTCTTTCTCAAGTCCATATGCATGCAACCAAAAGAAATTCCCTTGACGATTGACACTCAAATCCAGGGAAAGCAGAGCTCGGCAGAGAGACAGATGGCAGCACAACAAAGCCAAAAGCACCCAGAAATGTCAGAGGTACAGGCTACAGACGAGAAAAACATATGCGATTCATCTGTACATTGAAATGTGTAGTATTACATTTTAATTACCTGCTTTATCCATGGCTTTGCCAGGTTTTGGAGGAATTGAAGAAAATGACAGACATAGGGTTCCCAGTTGTGGCTATGGGTTTGGTGAGCTATCTAAAAAACATGATTTTAGTTGCATGCACAGGAAGGCTTGGGAGCCTCGAGTTAGCTGGTGGTGCATTAGCCATTGGATTCACTAATATTACTGGCTACTCAGTTTTGTCAGGTCTAGCAATGGGGATGGAGCCACTTTGCAGCCAGGCATTTGGTTCTAGAAACATTTCTCTAGTGTTCCTTACACTTCAGAGAACAATTGTAATGTTACTAATGGCATCATTACCAATTGCTTTGTTATGGTTCAATCTAGAACCTCTCATGCTTAGTCTACACCAGAACCCAGGTATAACTCGTATTGCTAGCCTTTACTGTCGTTACGCTATCCCAGATCTCATTGCAAACAGTCTACTCCATCCCATACGTATCTACTTACGTAGTAAGGGCACAACATGGCCGTTGATGTGGTGCACTTTGGCTTCAATACTTCTCCACCTTCCTATTACCATTTTGTTGGCCTTCAAACTTCATCTTGGGGTCCCAGGGATTGCAATCTCGACCTTTGTCACCAATTTTAATACCTTGTTCTTCCTGTTAGGGTATACAATCTACACTCGCACCCCAAAGGAGCCTATGCGCCAACCACTAGTTCCACAGACGAAGCCACTATCAATGTCAGTGCGGGAAGAATGGGGAATGCTACTTCGACTAGCAATACCGAGTTGTCTCGCAGTGTGTTTGGAGTGGTGGTGGTACGAGTTCATGACACTTTTAGCAGGTTATCTAAGCAAGCCGCATGTTGCTCTTGCAACTTCAGCCATAGTGATACAGACCACCTCTCTCATGTATACCTTGCCTTCAGCACTTAGCGCGGCAGTGTCAACTAGAGTAGGTAATGAGCTTGGAGCAGGCCAACCGGGTAAAGCTAGCTTGGCGACAATGGTAGGAATAGGGCTGGCCCTGTTAACCTCTACTATTGGCTTATTATTGACCACATTAGGAAGAAAGGCATGGGGAAGAATTTTTACACAAGATTGTGAGGTTCTGGAGTTAACAATGGCTGTGCTACCCATACTTGGCCTATGTGAGCTCGCAAACTGTCCACAGACCACGTGTTGTGGGGTTCTCCGAGGATGTGCCAGAACTAGTATTGGGGTTGGTATCAACTTTTGCTCATTTTACATGGTGGGTATGCCATTGGCTATAGTTTTGGCCTTTGTATGGAGGCTTGGTTTTCTAGGCCTTTGTTATGGGTTGTTGGCAGCTCAGGTGGCATGTGTAATTTCGATATTCATAGTGATATACAAGATCAACTGGGAAAAAGAATCATTGAAGGCTAAGGAATTAGTGGGAGGGAGTCTGGAATTTGCACATGCAGATGAAATGACACTATCTGAAGAAGGAGCTGGTTCTTTCAAAGAGATAGCTTTTCGAAAGTGAATGAAATGCTAAGCTGCATGAAGAGGTAACTACCATCAAACCACTCTCCAATGCCTTGCACCATGGATGGTTGAGAATAGAAACTTCCTCCAGCTATAGGTGAAGAGAGATAATTACCAGTTGTTCAGCATGCAGATGTAAAAGTCTTATGTTTGTGAATTGTGGCAAAACTATTATTGTATAAAGAGTCGTATATCCCTATGCATATCCTGTTTTCTGTCCCTGAATAGTGAACAAACACTCGATTAGTTTCCAAGTGCTTAGTAAACCTCTCGAGCAATATTACTACAAAAGAACCTTCATGTTAAATGTACAGAGTCCACGAGTCATAAGTTTGGGCAGCAGAGTTCCAAGTGGAGGAATTTATTAAGTACAACAAGATTTACTCTCTCCGTTCTCACGAACTCAGAAAATTAACCAAGCATGTTACTTAGACTATGCCGTGCAGAAGTAACAGAAACTCTGCATAGTATACAGATCCCCCAAGGCCCCAACGACAAAATAATCAGCAAATTATAAGGGAAACTACAACACTTATGTCATCTCGATATCAGGGAAGCAGCCAAGCAGGAAGAACTCAATTTTCATTTATGCACAGAAAAGCTATGATGCACGGAACTCCATGTAGAACGTCTCCAACTCCGGAACTCTCCAGAACCGTAAAAATAATGAGTCCGAAACTTATGAGGAACTTCTCAGGGACGCGTTCCCCCTTTTCGAAACGTTTTGGAAACGTCCCTGGGTGAAAAACAACACTCGGGTATCTACTAATAAATTTTAAAAGATAGGGGATGTTACTTGTAAGTAAGATATGATGCATATTACTAATCCTGTCAAGATCCCACTTATACTTCAACGGAGACAAACCAATTTGGATAGTTTCAACTTTCAAGACTTTCGGGCGACTTCAAAGACTTTGACGACCTCCTTCTCAAATATTTCCACATGCTTATTGAGTATGTGTTTTCTTCTTGCATAGATCTTAATTTCGTATTTATCTTAATTGTTTTCTTTAAATTTTGTCAAATAATTTATAAGGGTGTATTTAGGTATCATTTACATTAGAATATACTTTGTGTGTGTCTCTCTCTATCTATATGCCATTCCCCGGTGTTTCCTCTCCCCAGTTTCTGACAATTATCGTACCAGAATCCCCGTCTCGTCCCCCTTTCTGTTTCAGTGCTACATAGCAGAAAAGTCATATCAATACTGTTATTTGAGCTCAACACAACGTGGTTAGCTCTCTCTCTCATTTATATACAATAAATTCTGCAAATTATATAAAGGTTAACACTTCTCGTCCGTCAAGCTGGAGCAGATATCATAAGCTCCAAGCTTGTTACAAATTATTTCTAATACGAGGACGGTAAGAATCCGTGGGGTTCCACCTCAAAACCAATTGGCAATTAGGGGAGTGGCCCAGGACACCTATTGATTATTTCTTCTTCTTCATGAATGACTGATGTGGGAATTCAAAACACGCCCCCTCATGTGTGGCATTCTTTGGCCTACACGTGGATCTTTTGTCTCGGTGAGAATGGGTTAACAACCCACGTGCTCGCCCCCACCCGCAGACAAAAAGATCCACGTGCAAGCCAAAGAATGCCACACGTGAAGGGGCGTGTTGAGAAGTCCCACATCAGACATTCAAGAAGAAGAAAAAGAATTAATAAGTGTTATGGGCTACTCCCCTCATTGCCACTTGGTTTTGAGGTATGGAACCCATGGATTCTTAGGACCACCCAATGGCTTAGTGAACAAATCAGCTAGTTGATCACTTGACCGGAGGCAATATGAATCGCTGCTTGATTATCGCAGAAGAGAGCCATTGGTTGTGGATGACTAAAACCAAGCTCCTCAACCATGGGTTTTAACCAAATCAACTCACTGGTGGTGTGAGCCATAGCTCTATATTCCGATTCTGCACTTGAACGAGCTACAACCGCCTGCTTTTTACTCTTCCATGAGCTCAAGTTAGCACCCACAAATACACAATATCCTGAAAAAGATCGCCTGTCAAAGGGTGAACCGGCCCAATCTGCATCTGTATAAGCCTCAACTCTAACATGTTCATTAGTCTTGTAACATTAAGCTCATACCTGGAGACCCTTTCAGGGAAGGCAATATTCGCAATAGCACTTCCAAATGCACTATGCGAGGTGCCTGCGAGAACTGACTCAACACACTAACAGCATTTAAAATATCAGGACCGGACCAGTGATAGTCAAAGAATTCAACTTTCGTACCAATCTGCGGTATTTCTCAGGGGTAGAATACAACTCTCCTTCACCCTTAAAAAATTTATAAATTGTAATTAGTATATACCCATGGGAACAGTACTGGCTTTGATTCCAACAAACCAGTCTCATGCAACAAGTCAAAAGTGTACTTCCACTGAGAGAGGCAAATACCAAGTCATGAGCGGGCAACCTCAATACTAAGAAAATACCGCAACCTGCCCAAATCTTTTATCTGAAATTTGATCTGAAGAAAGGATGTCAAAGCAGATATACCAATTGCACCACCACCTGTAATTGCAATATCATCTACATACACAATAAGCAAGACATATCCCCCTGATGATTTTCGCGAAACACTGAATGATCAGTATTGCACTGTTGAAGCCTGAACTCAAGGACTACCTCACTGAAAAGGCCAAAACAGGCACAGGGTGTTTAAGCCTGTATATAGAATTCTGCAACCAACATACTAAACCCATCCTCCATATAAACCAATCACCATATAGACACATATTTAATATCTAACTGGTGTAACTCCCTATCATAAGTTGCAGCTAAAGATACAAGCAATTGAACTGATGCAATCCCAGATATAGTTGAAACGGTATCATGATATCCAATCCATATACCTGAGTATTGTAAGACTTATGAAAAACGTATGGAAGTCCTTGCCTGGACTGTACTATTATTTCAGTATATATAAACTATAAAAGAGAGTTATTTGCAGCATTAGTCCCTATACATTTAGTATAGTGATATCTGCGCTATTACGCCCCCTCACTTGGAGCAGGAAGACCGACGCTCAGACTGGATCGGAAGCGCTCGCAGAGAGGACGGGGCAACCCCTTGGTGAAGATATCGGCGTACTGGTAGTAAGTCGGGATGTGTAAGACATGAAGTTGCCCCAAACGAACCTTCTCACGAACAAAGTGTAAGTCAAAGTCAACGTGCTAGTGCAAGGTTTTAAGAAATGGAAGCGGCTGGCGTATCGGTCGCGGTCGCGTGTAACGGGATGGGACTATATCGGAGGGACTGTAATGGCAAATGGGGATCAAATGCGTGAATGTTAGAAAACGTTCACGGACGTTTTCTCCGGTTTTCCCGATTTCGCGACACAAAACAGCCGTTTTTTCCGACGCAAAACAGCCTTTTTCCCGTTACCGAGGCGAAACGGCCGTTTCTTGTGTGATTAAAAGTCACACGACGCGTAACGGGAAAAACGGTCGCGCTATCTGCCGCTTCCGTTACAACACGGCCGCTCCGCGCCGCTTTTGCCGTTTTTTAAAACCCTGGCTTAGTGTGCTAATGCTGAACAGGGTTACCTGAAAGATAAACAGCACTCACGTTGTCACAGTACACAGCGGATGAGTGTGGCGGAGGGACCCGGAGCTAAAGAAGAAGATTGTGCAGCCAGCACAACTCAGAGACAGCATTAGCAACCCCACGATATTCGGCCTCAGACTAGAGTGGGATACAATGGCCTGACGTTTGGATGACCAACTAAGAAGGTTGTCACCGTAGAAAACACAATAACCGGATGTCGAGCGAGCACCTAGTGTCAGGGCAGCCGGCCTATTTAGCATAGGTGTAGGGAATCAGACAAGTGGGGACTGGGGGTGGGTAGAGATCCGAAAAAACTGAAACTATTTTATTTTCCTTCTTGTTATCGACACAATCTGCCGTAAAACTATTTTATTTTTTCTTCTCCTTTAGTTCTATTTTCTTTTTGTTCTTCTCCTTTGATACTGCTTGAGTACTTTTCTTATTTGCTGATAGTTTCATCTAGTACAGCATTCTTATTCTCTCTTGCTCATTGAGCACTTTTCTATCCGGCCTTCTCCGCCACGGCCTCTCAACCACTTTGGTCTCTGCCTTGGCCTTCGCAACCACTTTGGCCTTCTCCGCTGCTGCTGTGGTGTCTGCTTGCAAACTCAATATTGGCACATTAAGTTTGAGGGGGGATGTTAGAGATATTATCATCTATTCTATAAAACAGCATGGTTTAACTAACTTATGACTTTTCAGCCTTTAGATAAAATAAATCAGCCCCAGCCCTTAGATCTCTCCAACCACCCATTTAACTACCCACTACTTAACTGCCCACTTAACTACCCACTACTTAAAATTTACCCTCTCTCTCGGATTAATTTACGTAATTATCAAAAGTGTGTAAGAACATGACTTGGTGGATATCATATAAAATTACCGGGGACGCCATTTTCATCTTCTCCTCCAGCAAAATTGATTATGAAACGTGTTTTTTAGGTAGTGCCCTCGGGCACGGGCAATCCCCTAGTTATAGTATATTATTGTTAGGTAATTTAGTTTCTATATTAGTCATTGACATTATTATGTTTCCGGTATAGATTGATCTGATTTGCTTCGTTTCTATTCTATATAGTTCTCTCAAGCCTATATAAAGGCTCTTGAATCATAAATACAATTCTCACATTCTTCTCATATTCTATCAGGATGCAGGTCATTCTATTGTAATCTATTACGTTCCCGTCTAAGAGATTTAACAGGCAGTTGAGACAGGGGCGGAAGCATGGAGGGGCAAGGGGGATCACTTGCCCCCACCCCCCACCCCAACATTTTGAAGAATTACAGATTTACCCCTAGATTTTGAAGATTAATTCAATTGTGCCCCCTTTTATTACATGTGTGCCCCCAAGAAATCTCAATTATGAATGTTGAAATATTTCTTTTTAAGGACCCTTACACATACATTTCATAAGACTCCTAACTACGCCAAAAAATCTTGCCCCCTCTTCCTAAAATTCTAGCTCCACCACCGGGTTCAGAAACAACTCATTCCAAGATCGGCCACTTTAAACTCATACAGACCCAACAGCCCGAAAGCCACATGTATCAATCAGGCCAGAGATTCGTGATCTACTGGGTTTAAAATTAGGGTTTCTGGATTTATGCTACAGGTTAGATTGCAATGACATTTTATGTCAGGCATACGCTAACTTCACTTCCGTTTAATGTCATTTCAGGTAGGGTGTTGTTCAACATGAGCATTTTTGCACTGATTTGGGTCGTTGCTTCACCAATCTTTCCACCCAAGGATTTCTTTATTGTCCAGCCCGAACGCTTGTGCTGGTTCAATCTAGAGTTTCAGTTGTTGGCTGGCCAGAGAAAGTATCTTCTCGTAGGGGCATTTATTCTGGTTTTCTTAACAGGTTGCTCGTAAGGTAGCAAGCCTTCTACCATGACTGGCTATGGTGATTTGTTGTGGTTAACAATAGCATGTACTAAGTGGATGGATGGAGCTCTATAGTGTTGGAATTGACTTGTAGCTTAGTTTCTGGAGAGAGTAAGAGTAGGGCAGATTGAGTTTGCTTGGCAGGCAAGTTTTTTGCTGTATATAAAATGAGGTTCAAGTTTTGTTGTGAGGTTCAAGTTTAACTTTAGAAGTTCCAGATAAATGGGAAGATCAACTTGGCCGTTTATTTCCTCGTTTCTTTTTGTTGTGATGTCACAAAGGCATGTCAGACTACGGAGCTCAGAGTTTGTTGGGAAGTTAAAGATAAATCTAGCATCTCCAATTTAGAAAACTGGTGATAGTAAGGAGGAAGATGGCTTGTTAAATTTGCTAGCATCGCTTTTTGGCACATGTTTCAGGGTACTTGATAACTCTCTTCATTTGGTGAATCTCCCCTCGATTGTTTCCACTAGATTCCACTATGCTTGCTTCATTTCATGTGGAATTCTGGATCTTTCCTTCGCTTGGAAACATATTGGAGGACTGGCGACCTCAGGGTTTCTTTTCCTTTTAGTGTTGTGCAGATCATGTCATCATGATAGAATTCTGGCAATTGACAATTTATTTCCTCAATTATGTTCTGGTTGGTTTCTCTGGCATCTGATGATAAGTTGTCCCCCATTCAATGGTTACCATCTCACCACTTGCTTCCTCCAAATTTCGGTAATGGTTGGCTCTTCGTTTTATTTGGAATGACTGTCAGATACCAAGCTTTATACCGTATGGCCCGAGATGCAGGTCTGCAGGATGAGGAAGACTGCGAATACTTAGTTATACCAATCACTATTGGGTCTCTTGAAGAGAAAGAACTTACATAGTCACATGAAATGCACAGTTTGCCTCAGCTATTTTGCATTTTTGCTTTATTGGGGTTCCAGAGTTGTTTATGCTGTGCTCCATGACTGATCGTCTTCTCAGTTTTCTTTTGTTTCTATCACGTACTTATGTTGTGCCATGCGATGTTTTTTATGACATTTCTTTTTCCTCTGCAATTCACATAACTGGCCAAAGAAAGTCAATAGAGCTACGGTACCAATCAATATAAGGTGTGAACTTTGGCGGTCAAAGATACCTAGAAAACTCCTCTCTACCTCTCTACCTAGCGATTGATAGCTCTAATAACAATAGACGTCTACCATGTTAAAACTACTGACAAGTCCCCACAGTCTACGCTATGGTCTACAGCAGGATGAAGTTCGAACAGACACATGTAAATATGAAGTCTTGTTAGTCAAGCCTGTAAAGATAAAAGAGAATTCGCAGGATTTATCTAAGGAATTTTTGTAGCATAATGACGGATGCTGCAAGACAACACTTCAACCAGGTCAAGAAATTGACTGTTCCCAAACCAAAAAGCCTGGATCCTTGAATCTCTAAAAAGGCAGCAACCATACTTTATAGTTTTGAATACATGGCCTCTTATGCCTAGAGCCTGGTGTGTCAATGTATCCATTAACATTACTCAACTGCCAGCAAAGTAAGACAAATATGAAGCTTAACTATGCATATATAAAGCATAGGTACTTTACGGCAGATTTCTCGCGGTTAAAGTTCACTTTATCAGCATGTGTTTACCTATATACACTTAAAGGAAGTTTGAAATTGCGCCCAACTTTTGAGCCACAATTGGGGTCAATCTGTAAAGCCTTCAGTGGATCCTATACGATAAGGCTATAAACCATAACAAAATTAAATGTGCCACCAGAAAGACCTATGTCGTGAAGGAGGAATCCAAATGTACATCCTAGAAGGCTTCAAACTGATCTAAGAGTCCAAGTTTTCCAACTTGCGGCATCACCAATGTAGGTCCTCCATCGATCTGCAGACTCACCCACTCTTGGTGAGAGATGAACTCAACATCACCGTCATCAATGGGGACATGGGGTATAACCAGCAAAGGCAAGCTTAAAGCAATAATCTGGTTTTTCCATTACCAATGGTTCATTGAAGCATTTGGAGTACACATCAATTGTTTTATTGCATAAAATCGGTAGACCGCGTCAATGTTCAAGCATAAGATCAAGCATGCTACAGACACTTGCAATTCACAACTAACTAGACCACGTCAATGTTCAAGCATATGATAGAGAGAAAAATATCCAACCTCCAAAAAAACATGCTCAGCAATGAATGTTATTTTGGCGATAAACTGAACAGAAAACCAGGTTAAAATTGTTACCCATGGTACCTTACACCATCTTTGAGACTTGAGAGGACTACAAGTTTATCCATGCTAATCCATAGCCCTCCCATTGGAAGAAATGCTGTCAGAAGACCAGTTCGATAAGAGATCCTTCAAAAATAACCAAAACATTAAAAAAATTAAGTGTGAGTAGTAATATCAATAATAACAACAAAGTACTACCTCCGTTTCTTCTGTATAGTCCTGGTTTGACGTTACAACACGTAAGAGGGTCACTTTGAATCGGTGATTTAGATAGCACAATGATGTAATGTTTACTCTACAGGACCAATAAAAGATTAGCATTTTTTTGTATCATTTTGCTAATTAAATCACGGGTTGGGTCAAAGTGACCCGGTGAATAGTGACAAAAACTGAAGTAGGCTGATAAAGAAGAAACAGAGGTAGTAGTAGTTCACCTGAGCCATGGGTGATATTTCCTATCCCTAAATCAACATTTTTTTTTTTTTTGCTTTCCATTACAAGTTCAATTGACATCTGATTAAAGATAAAACCTAATACCCAGAAAGGGGTAAAATTGAAAGGATGTGTGGAATTTGAGAATATGAAGCCCCAGAACACCATTATACCCAAAAGTAATCATCAGTACCGAAAACCTAGATTACTCGAACAAGAGAACCAGTAGAATCGACCAAAGCATGCAGGTCCGAAATCAGTTTCGATTTTACGAACACGTCGAACAAAGAGTGATTAAATAAAGAAACGAATGTAGAAGTGTTGAAGGAGGAGAGAGAGAGAGTACCATCGCTATTGCTGAGAGGACGAGGATGGGGCGAGCGTTTCCCGCGTCCGGACTAAAGGAGGAGGTCAATTTTGGATTTCGGTATCAACAAGATTGAAAATGTTTTCTTTTTTTAATTAACAAGATTGAAAATCAAATAAGCACTTCTTGTAATTTCCCCTGTTAGAGAAAGATATAATTTCTAGCCCTCGGGGCAGTTGATTGAGCTTCTAATATATTTTTTTCCTCAAAAATAAAATAAAATAATTTCACCTGCTTTTTATTTATTTTTATTTCGATGAGGAATAAATATATTTTTTTTAATAATCGTGGTATACGGACCAACTTGCACGCACTTCGTCTAGGGATCAGTTCGCCAGTAGAAGATAGCAGGAATTATTTTAGTGCTTGATAAAAGTAAAATTTCCGACTTTTCAGATAATTTCTGATGTCCACGGCAGCTTTTAGAAAACAATATTATATAATATATGCTTTTCAGATCATGTTTTTGATTATTTTATCAACAATCGGTAATAACCTTACAGCTTTTAGACTTTTAATATTTATCTTTTCACAACTGATATATGTCATAGTTTGCAAAAAAACAAACTGATAAATGTCATACATTTTTGTCATTTTAATCTCTCACAGCATGTTCATAGTTGATTTCACCAAACACAATAATTTTGTATCAATATTTTCCGTAGCTTTCACGTAATTAATATTTATCAAACAATATTTTATCTAAAATTCACAACACCTTTTCTACGGTAAGTTGAAGTGGTGCAAGGATCAAATTTGTACGCAATGTGACTCTCATTTCAAGACATTCAAGTTATTATATGGAGTTTGGAAGTCGAAATGTGGAGTCTTTGCTTTCTTTAGGAAACCCCGGCCTCCATCATGTGATTTTGTTTAGGATTGGTTTTGGGTTTAGCAACTCCCTTTGTGGAGTTGTCCACAGTAATCACCCCATTCCCCCTCCCCCGGTGAAGTGACGGTACGCTGCCACGATTCTCCCAAATTTTGGATGACCAAAAGGTCCTCCACTTGGGTCAAGAGGGTAACGGCCGATAAACACCCCTTCCCCCTCGCACAGTCTTGTGGGCTTCTGAGATGGCGGATGTGTGATGTTAAAGTTGCATAGGTTGGGTTGTTACTGAGCCTCATGCTATTGAGCCTTAGGCTGGATTTTCCTGGATATGTCGTTGTTGTTTTTTAGGCACAAGTGGATCACTTTTTTTCTTCTTAGGTTTCGGCTTACACTTTGAGGAGGCTCTTGTTGCTTCTAGGCCCTATGGGACCCTTGGATCCCGATCCCTTTTGGCTATGCGAATTTTGTTATGAGGTTTTATGGTAGACGATAGTTTTCTTCTTCTTTAGTCTTTCAATTTCAAAGGGTGTATGTCATGGTATGTTCTTATGTTTCTTTTGTCTATGGTGGAAAAAATATTGTAGTTTGATCGTACGTTGTTTACTATGAAACAACCTCTAAATTTATAGCTACATTTGTTTTTACAAGTACGAAAATAATAGAAAGAGACTTGAGTGAAGACTTCACAATTTAATTTTAAATTTGATACAAACAAGATAGAGAATGTTTATTTCAGAAACATTCCTGAAAAACATTGTATAAATGCAAATTGGCCTTGTTAACTATGCTAGCCTTGATGGTTTTCGATTACATATTAGTTGTTTAGTCATAGACGGTGTATGTATTAGTATAAATGTGATTACTACGCTCGTATAGTTTTATGTTGGCATCTTAACAAAAAAAGAAATGATACTTACATGTAAGTACATACTCCCAAGTCATTCTACGTAAAGTTAAACTTAACAACAAGAAATGATACTTACATGTAAGTATATACTACCAAGTCATTCTACATAAAGTTAAACTATGTTAGTGGACTCGTGGTATACCATCACAATATACTCATGCCCAATTTTTGAAAACGTTAATTGGCAAGATAAATAATGTAATATACTTAACTTGAGCGGTTGAGCCATCAATATATCAAATGAGAACGAATAGGAAAAAAAAGACATAAAAAAGTATTTTACTTTATAAACAAAACTTCATTAAACTTAATAAGTAGGAGTGCAATTTTGATAGGTTGAACCCAACAATCCAAACCCGGCCCGAACTTAAACCAGGCTTCGGTGTATGTTTTTAGTAATTTTGACTGGTCTGGGCAAGACTTCTCCACCCAAATTGTTATTAGGGTCGGGCCTTGTTATGAATACTTGATGTTGTGTTGGCCCGAATTTCTTATTACTGAAATTTATATTGTTAATTTTGCTATGGAAACCATTGATTTGTTCTAGTTCACTCACTATTTGTTATAATTATTATTAGTACTAGTATTATTATTCTCTAATTTTTCACACACTTCATTTGTTTTTATTGCTACACAAACTTCTTATGCATTTAGGCCTCATGGGGTTGAGGATATTATATGTAGGGATAAGTCTTATGCTGGGATACATGTAGGATTTTGATAACGGATACGCAGCGGAAAAAATAATAATTAATCCGTTCAAGACCCTCCAAGGATCACAAGTCTAGAATTCATAACGATAGTAGGGGTTTAGTATCAAGATACATTTTGGATCTCCTTTGATGACTTCACACGTGAAATAGTATTCACGTCTCTATGGCTAGTCCACTCCTAGGTTAGAATTCGGATCTTCCAACATCTTGTGCTAGCTAGGAACGATGGAAGAAGAAGAAGAAGAATAAGAAGAAGATCACACAACCAACACCAAAAGAGGGGCCCGGCCCTCTTGTTTTGGCCGACGGGGTAGGACCAAGGGGGTGTTCGGCCTCCTTGGTTCTTGCTCTCTCACCGTGCTTTTTTCTCCCACTCAATGTGTTATGAGCATTAGTGTGGGAAGGAAGCTAGGAGTGTCCTTTATATAGTCCAACAAATCCTTGTAAAACTGCATAAAAGCCCCTATCCTAATCTCGTCTATACACAATTAGTCTAACTTGCAAATTAGTCCTACTAAGTTTGCAAGTAGTTGCGTATTGATCCTTCTAATTAATCAAGCATATTAATTACTTCCCAAGTCCGGTCAAATTAGTGTGACCCCATAGGTTTCTACTTAGTTGGTAGTAACTATTACTAACATGAAGCGACCTCAAGCAAGACATCCACGCTACCCAACTAATAGAAACAGTCATCCGACAAACCTTGTGCGAGTATTGTCTCATCCCTTTGTCTCAATATCCGGATTGGACACGAGACATACAAGTCACACTCATATATTCAATTCATAGTTTCTCGATCATGGGAATAGTCTCATCCATGCAGATAACATCAATATCCTATATTAATTTATCTGAGTCTGGCTAGACATTCTATGAGCACCATCCCTCGAGTGGATGTGGATATTTACTCCCGTTATGTGGAAGGGACAAATTATATCTACGTCACTACCATCTCTAAGCTTGATTCCTTATTGTATCCGACTAACGCATTTATTACTACCCATTTACGGTGTAGCGTTTGACGATGTCAAAATACAATATTCCACAACTAGAGGATCTAGTGATATCAAGCCTAAGGATGACAATACCGTTGTCACTACGAGAAGCACTTGTGACTTTACATAACCTGTATGTAGCATTCTCGTTGTGGGTCAATCCAGTATGCTTTTACTCCTAATGCATACCCATGTGTTGGATCGTGATATCTCCATATCAATCCAACTCCGTACTAGTCTATAGTTGATTGTCCTGTTAATCAATATAATTGACTATGGATATTTAAGAATATAACATTTATATTATAAGGACTTCATTCATGTTAACATATCTCCATATTGATAACATAATGAATAGTAAATCCATATATATCTGTCACGATAAATTGATTGTCTCTAGAGCACAATACCAACAATACATGCAAGGATATGAATGACGTCAGATAAGCCCTGATAAGATATGCTGATTTTCTGTGTTCGAGTGCTGCAGGACATGAAATGCCATGTTGGTGTAGTATATGATATAGAGTATGATATGTGCCAAAATGAATATAACACCCTATAAGCACAGACAATTTACTAGTTAAACAATAACATCATTCGTACCCATGTTTGTTTTTTTATTGCACAAGGCACACGAAAATTCGAATATAATATGGTAACTTCATAATTACGCCAATAGAGAGATGAGAGACTAAAGTGAAGATCAGGTGATTATGCTAGGGAAATATGCAATATTACAATTTTATTTTACAATTTAGCTAGGAATACATTTATAATTACTTTGATAAACCAAGATAATATATTATCAAAATATTTTATGATCTAATTATCAAATTTTAGGTTTGAAAACGGCATAAGTAAAGCTATTAAATAATGTATAATGATATGAACGGGTAATTTTGATTTCTTTTGCCTCAAACTTTTATCAGAAAGCATTAAAACGACAAGAACAATGTGCAAGTAAAAATAAGAATTTGAAAATTACGTACCCAATCATGGCAAGAAACCATGAAATGGTCACCATCGTCGCTCGTCTGTTTCGCTACTCTCACTCACTCTCTCTCGGCGTTGCGTGAGATTGAGATGGAGGGAGGTTAATATAGGAGATAGAGTTTGGACATGGGTATTGTGTGGGGTATATTTGTCATTCTCATATGATCCTCTTATGCTCAATTTTTTTATCCGAGTTTATAACTCGTATTAGGCGGTATAAAATTTGTGCACAAAATACTCCATTAGCATAAGGGAAGATAAGTTATGCCCTCCCTTATCCGGTACCCAAAAACATTAAAAATTGTGAGAGCATAACTTATTTTATCCTTCCCCTTCTGCGCTACAAAACATGCCCTTAAGTGAGAAATAGCATTAGATATCACTTGGCACCAAAAAGGTTTTGAACTTTGCTTGATCTCAAAGGGTTCGTTGGCATATTACTTCACTTCAATTTTACCTACAAAAGTTAAATTTTATGAACTAACAACTTTTTCTAGTTTAAAATGCCAAATGTGTCAAATATACTAAGTTTGACGGGTAGCCCGAATTTTGCCCGCACCCAGATTGTGCAAACGGATCTGGGCTTAGACGGGCTGACAACATTCCTAACTCCGGCTTGGGTGGGCTTGACCAAGACTGATCTTACAGTTCTATTAATAAGCATCCATTGCACATATATCAGCATTGATGGATAATAAGAAACGGGGGCAAACATGTAAATAAAAGTTAGTGCTCATGCCCCCAAGTTCCTTGAATGTATTGTGGGGGCTTTTTTGATGCATAGATAAGGAAGGAGTATATTAATAATAGAACTTTTGACAAGAAATCGCTTCGCAGTTTCGACTCGTTGACACTTAGATACATGCAGTTTTGGTTTTACTATTTATCGCCTCTGGAGTTTGTAAACTTGCGACATGAACTAACACCGTTAACTTATGTGTTACTAAATACGAGTTAGGACTAGTTTGAGAATGTTATGGCGGTGTTAGAAAGTTATTGTGTGAGAACACTATGGAAAAGTTGCTGTAAATTCTTGATAAAATGATGCTTGGTAAATACTACGTAAAAGCTGTTGTGAAGTATTGATATATGAATTTTGTGTTTGGTAAAATTAACTGTTAAGTTGTTGTGAGAGGGTTAGAGGACAAAAATATATGACATGTGTCATTTCCTTAAATATAACTATTGATATTTTAAAAAATTATAAGATTAAAATCGGTTGTAGATAATTTAATCAAAAACACTTTTCGGAAAAGCATCTCTCCCCTTGCTTCCTGAAAATTGTTGTGGAACAACAGAAACTGTCCGGAAAAATAAAAATAAATATTTTTACTAAACACACTAAAATTTCTTCTGTTATCAGAAAACAGTTGCGCTTGGCAGCAGAAGTATTTCCAAACTCACCCTTAAAAAGTCAACTTGGAGAAAAAAAGTTGACACAAAGTGGTAGTTTGTCCACGCATTAATGTTTGAGATTTGAAATGATAGTAGTGAAGTTATAGGAACCACATTATATCTTGGACAGGTGGCACTAGCTCCTGACACGCCGGCTTTATTTAGCGATGAGGAATCTCCTTTTCCTTATTTACTGTCCATCCAGAGTAGTACGGGCCAAACAGTAGTAAAAAAGACAAAAAAAGTACTCCACCTAGCTTTGACACGTAATGAAAATTCACGCGGCACTCTCACTCTGGATCGATATCAAATTCTCCCTTTCTTGACACGTCAAGAAAGTCTTTCACTTCATTTTTATTTAATTTTTTATCCGTAACCATGTCATTTAAACTCGTTAATTTGAATAACAAAACATACAACTTTTTTCTACGATACCATAAAAACTATCCAAAAGTTACATTGTATTATTAATCAAATCATCGGATTAAAATGACCAGATAAATAATGTAAAAGATAAAGTATAAAACATGAGAAGAAACAAATAAAGAACTTACCCAATTTTCTCCGAATCTTCACATTTTGACTTTTTCTTTCGTAATTGGGTCACTTTGTTCAAATGATTTGGATAGCCAACTATGCATTTTCTTTTTAATTTTTTTGATATACTCTACAACATCGTGCAAAGATTATTAAATTCTTGCATCGTTTTATTAATCAAATTACGGAATTAAAGTGATTCAAAAAGAACAAAGGAAGTATAATTTATAGATACCGTAAGATGCCATATCTAGAATAATTTGATTAGCTGGTTTGAGTAGTACAAAAATGTGTCAAGCTTATTATGAATTTATAATATTTTTTTAGAATTACATCATATAGTCGGGTTTGAACCACGACCTCACGCATGAGTTTTTAAACACTCTACTTCTGAGCTAACTTCTATTTGAAATTTTACGAGTTCGTGCATCACTTGTCTATTCAAATTACACAGTAAAAATCACCTGAAAAGTAAACACACGTATTTGAGCCAAAAATAAATACCACATTCGTTCCGCCAGAATCGTCTCAGTGCACTATTCCTCATTTCACTTTGAACGACTAATTTAACTAACGATATGTTTCAAAATTGTGTTAATCTATTCAAAAAATTGTAGACATTTCTTAACTTTACTACATTATGAAAAAAAAAATCGTAACATATCGTGAACGAAATTAGTCTGTCAAAATGACCTCTCTTCAGTCAACTGCTAACTTCTAGAAAAACACAACATTGATAGTGTTCCAATAGGAAGGAAGCTCACTCTCAGGACTAAGACACTAAAAAACAACCTACTTCCAGTTTGGAAGTGACACTTTTTCCATTTAGTGCTACTTCCCGGTCATGTATGCAGGATGAGAGGTAGTCCCGTATTTGGGGGGGGGGGGGGGGGGAAGCATTATGGCTAGGTCATTAACGTAGTCTTGACCTTTACGAACATTGTGCAGCATATGACATGTCTACTACCATAGCGCAGTCTTATGTGAGACGACAGATAGAGATCACAAGTGATTAAACATGACTATTAAATAAATTTGCCTTTTGTATTTCAATATGAGACCTAGTCGATACTCCATTTAATTAATTTCCACTAAAAGATACATTAGTTTTAGTTAGTTTCTTACTAGTTTACTAGTTAACTTAGAAAAAAACAACCATTCTCCATATTTCTACTTTCTTAGGTTATTTCGAATAGATTTAGATAACACAGTCCTCGTAGCTTGGTAAACATTTACCATTACCACTAAAGACCTTGTGCACTTGCAGAGTACACCTGGAGCGTGTTAGTCTTAGATCTGTCGTGTGCAAAAAATGCTCGGTTATTTCACCTTTCATAAGGATAGAGCAAGATAGTGCGAATATAAACTGAGATCCAATTGTGTATCCCATGTCGATCTTTTGAGCCATGCATGATTAAGGAAGCCTCACCTGACCCTATCAAAAAGGTTTACTCTATCGACCTTTAAAACCGCCATTTGGGAGCTGGAGTGCATCCTCTTTTTTTGCCGTCAAATTCATTTGCAAGTGGAATATTATAAACAATTAAGCGATCCAGAAGAAAATCTGATTGGTGGCTAGAGGTTAAATTGAAGAGAATGAGCTTCAGCCAACCTTCCAGGACCTTTGTGATGGTCTTACCTTCAGGATTAATGTAATGAGAGCCTTTTTGTATGTACGTGCATCCTTTTCATTAGGAATTGTTGAGTTTCTACCTTGAGGACTTGAGGTCTACTGGTTACAATACCAACAATGCAAAGAGATGATTGCTAACTGTTGGAGTTGTCCGATTTCAGAATCCCCTACATACCAATTAGTAACATCGCGCAGAATCATGCGAGCCAATACTAAAACGTCGGAGAAAATCGAGCATTGACTTTTTGGTCTCTGCTTAGACGACGCCAAGGCTGAGCTGGAAAGAATTTAGAGTGAGAGTGAGGCCAACCCTGAGTCCCTGACCCCAGGTTTAATTGGGACGATATCAATTACTACTAAAATTTTACTATTTTGAACATGGTCGTTACTCCAGTTGGTAACAACGATTTTTACTCGCAAGGTCAGTAGCCAAAGAAGACTTCCATGAACTGTACATAACAACACGCAGGAGCGGATGTATGTAGAGACAAAATTTTTGAAATTTGTAATTTTACCCTTAATTTTTGTATAAATTATGATTTAGCCCCTATAAAAGTTTAAGATTAATCACTGTTATTTCTATAATTTAGAGTTTGGCCCCCACTCATTCACCTATTTTTTTTTCCTAATTTCGACTTTTAACCCCGCTACAACATATTCATGAATTCTCCCTAACTACACTTTCTTAAATTCTTGTAGTATCTTTTAGCATTTGATCTATATAACATTATAACGCCTCAGCTTCCCGCTAAACCTTTTGAGTAAGTAATTAGGGTGGCCATGGGCCAGGCTCGGCCAAGTCTTCATCGAGTCAAGGCATATTTTGTAAAACCCAATCCTATCCTGCCCCATACTTTGTTCGAAGGCCCAAGCCCATAAAATACGAACTTTCCAAAGCTCGTCCTCTCCTCTGTGCCTCACATTACACCAGAATGATCTGTCTTCTTTATATTTAGTGTAATATTAAACTTAAAGACTTGATGCAGAGGATCAGTCGATTCCTGAAATGGGACAAATTCGAAATATAAAGTCGTCGCTGCATTTGGGCTGTCAAGCACACAATCTAAACCGCGACTTCCGTGTGTACAGTAGTAGTAGTACTGGTAGTAGTACAGTTGCCATCAAAACAAAAACTGTGTGCCTGCTGTTTTCATTTTGTCATTATTATCTCAATACTTACCCAGACGTAACTGCTGCTGCTATATTCACAACTCCACTAGACGACAACGGACACCTTGCTGGTACGTGGCAGCTTCTCATAAGCACTCCTGAGATGGTAGATCTTCGGCTGCGCCTCTCCTCCTTTATGGCGTGGTCCTTTTTTATTTACAGTCACTTCCTAGTTAATTAGGCTTTTGAAGAGGGTTTACTTACATGTACCGGAAACACCATCGTGCTATGACCATTGACCACCAAACATTCGGTAATTGGAAATTAGTATTATCTTGTTTATGAGTAGAAATTACTAAAATTTAATTCAGGCACTAGTTCGTTTATTAAACTCATACGTTCAATGACAGTGCTTCTGGACTGAACAAACACTCATGTTTGATTGATTAGCTTTGAGACGTTTGTTAATTGTCTACAACTTCATTATTTAGTAGCATTTTCCAATTTATATTTTTTACAACCATTTTTCGTAAGTTAGTATGGAAAGTATCATTTCAGTCCACTAACTGTTGTAACATAATTAATTAACTGTTTTGAATATTTTGACATTATAATTACTCCTAAGAGAGTGGTCATTCGCATTAAATTTGCAGTCTTTTGTAATTTGTGAAACTAGATCACCCGATTATCCCATTCTATGTCAATCGGTGATAAGTAGCCCAGATCCTCAACAATTGAAGTGAAGTCCATACTCTTGAATCGAACCCCATGTTTTTTCACTATCAACAACACAAGAATTCAATTGCTGAGAGTTGTGGCAACTTCAGTTTATGCGGATTTCAACAATGTGCTATTGATTAGATTAGACTAGACAAATTATGTAGCGTTACATATTTGCAAAGTGTATGCAATTTCATTATGAATGACCCTTAAGAAAAGTATATTGCAAATAGAATTGATTTGACATATTATAAATAATTGTACTAGCAAATCAAAACTTCTAGTCCAATTTCACAAATTGCATGCAAATGACAGTTACATTTATAAAAAGTAAATTTTAAATAAAGTGGAGTTTCCCTCAAAAAAATAAAAAAATAAAAGTGGAGTGCGTACATGTTAAGTTCCGTCACTTGAGCTAACAACTCAATAAATAAGAAGATCAAGTCAAAAAAAATGTCTGTTACACAGGCTCTTTAGTCTTGTTTTTAATTTTAGTGTTACTGTAGTCTGTAGATACGTTGTGGCGACGAAGACTTACATATATAATTCACTTGTAGTCACTGTAACTTTATCTTGTTAATGAAATTTCTTGCATATTGTTTCTCAGGAAAAAAAAAAGAAAATTTCTTTCCTTTGATTAAAAAAAAAAGTTAAAAAAAAAAAAAGATATTTGTGGCTTTAGCACCAGAAACTTTCCCTCCTGTGCATATCTTGCTTGGCTGGACCCAACACCCCCAGGCCCCTACTCTCACTCTTTCCCTATTAATTCCCTCGGTCTCCTCCTCCTCATTAACCAACCCTCGCCGTCGGCACCACCATTAGAGAGAGTGAGTGGAAGGCCATGAGAGATGGTTGGACTGAGCATAATACTAGAGTCTTCTTCTTCGTCTTCAACCCGTAAAGCAGCAACCAGCTCTAACAGAAATAACCCACAAGTCATTAACAAATCCACCATGATCAAACCCACTCCACATCCCCATCTCCTCCGGTGCAAATCTCCAGCCACCAGTTTCCTCAACCACTGCTTCTTCTGTTTCCAGAAGCTCTTGCCTGGCAAAGACATCTACATGTACAAGTAATCAATCTCTCTTTCTCTCTCTCTCGTACTAACACTAAAACCCCCCAAATCTCACTTTCTCCCATTTCAAAATTTAAATGAACACAACCCATTTGTGCATGCAACTCACTACTTCTTTCTCTAGATTTATGCTGATCCGTTTCTTTTTTGGGTGGGGTTGAAACAGAGGAGACACAGCATTCTGCAGTGTGGATTGCAGGGGAAGGCAAATAGTGATGGACGAAGAAGAGATGACTCCTGTTTACCAGAGAGATCATTGTTCTTTGGTAGCCATGAAAGACGCCTTCTCGTCTTCTTCTTCTTCATCAACATCATCATCTCGAAATCGGAGAGGAGGAGGCGGAGGAGGTAAAAACGGAGCTAAAAATGGGTTTGCCTACTGATCGAGGCGATAAGAACGATATCGGAATTCCTGTTTTGCCCCCGTGGCATTCTGTAATGACCCGGACTTTCCAAATCCTGTTATGTTTTTTCCCCAGAGCTTACTGGGTTTCTGTATTTACTGTTGGTTACTTCCTCTTCATGTATTTTTGTCCCCTGTAAAACTACCGGCCGAGTGATGGGGGATTATGTTTCAGGCGGAGGGTATTCCTGGCAATTCTGACATGGATGACTAGGACACCTTCTGATAAGTTAGGTTAGAGTTAATTAATGTTACTATCACTGATCTGGATTTTGTAATGGGGATAAAAATGAAATGCAGCTTCTTGGGAGTTGGGAGTCATCAATTATTACTCTGTTCATGTTTGCCAAAAGAGATTCAGACACAAGAGGGGCAAATCCGTTAAATAGTACCTACATCCGAAATATAACACCAAGTAAAACATTTACATAACCGTATGGCCACGTTATTTACTCTGGAATTATATAAGAATTACCACTCGTTTGATGGCAAAAATTTAGTTTTAGCGAGAGTTTAAGCACTACTATTACCCTACCTTAGCCAAGAATATAGTAAACAACTAACAACGCTACTTTAATAAAAGATAGGCAGGCTTTCACCCTTGCCTCTAATCTACACCCTCTTGCAGAAATGATACTGAATGACAATATGGTCCTTGTTTGAAGGGTCTGCAGACCTTGAATCGACAGATTACAATTTCATGAAATTATGAGTACAACCCAACCCTTATGTGTGTCTGGAGAAGGTGAGACCAAAATTGCCTGGCATTGTTGGAGCCCATGAGCCATGAGTGAGTTAAATCTCCCTGCCTATTTCTGAAGGCCTTTGGTTGCCCAAAGCGATTCGCGGCCCGGTCTGTTCCTCTTTATAGAACTCCTCACAGTTCATGCTATGATTGGTATTGATGAGTGAAATATAAAATGGTAGTTGGTTTCTTACAGGATTAGATATACGATTGACACTAAAATGACAACTTTGTACATAATGTTAAAACACTGGAACCAAGTGCTGAGAGTGTTCAAGTCACTTTAACCTAAATCCAACATCGGGCCCGAAAATTATATCTGCAACCCCCGGTATTATCTATCCTATGTTTGGAGCATTAATGGGTGGGCCTGGGATTAAAAAGAATAAAACTTTCATCTCAACAACACAGCATTCTAACCAATGTGTGGACAATGAATCCTATCCCACAAAGCTAAGAAGAAAAACAAACTCCCCTAAGGGCTTAAGGCTAAAATTGGTACTCCTTATATTTTGTACTAGTTGCAGCTTTTCCTAGTTCAAATACTGGATTATTCTTGTTCTCTGCTTCTTCCCTCTCTTGCTGGGGATGGCCTAAGAAAACCATATTATTCTAGTGTCTGCCTGGTCACAACGCGCAACGTTGCAGAATTTTTAACTACTACAACCCACAATTGGATGGTAAATGGATAACTCCACCCACTCCAAGCGTGGAGGGCTTGAAATATAAGGTGATGGAATGTATTGGACGGTGGTGATACATTTTGATATTGGGGTCCAGAGCACTCTCATTTGCTATATAGATTAAGCACTCAGAGAAACGACAAGCGAGAGATTAGCGTTCTATGGTGTACTCAGATTGAGATTGCCAACACCAAACTACAAACCTAGAACTTACCATCTCTAACTCAACTCAGTTTTCTCCGTACACGTAGTTCCCCAAGTCCAAATCAGTTGACACAGGTCACTTGTTTTGATACATCCACCAAACTTAAATTATTCACGGACCAGAGAGAATCTGAATGGATCACTGAAAGAAGTCCAGGTTGGGATGATTTCTGTGTGAGACAGTAGTGGGATAGTACTGGTACTGTTTTTTGGCACCAAACTGGGCTTTTATGAAACTTAGAGGAGATGTGTCTTTATGCTCTCACTAAGCTCCACACAAGTCCTTCCTTAGGAAGAGACAGTTCTGGGCCATTTTAACACACTGGTTGTACCATTACCTAATTTCAGTAGGGTTTTTGTTGTTTCTGTGAGCTGTCCAGGTTCAGTTCAAGGGTTTACTCAAATCAAAAAAGAAAGCAGAAGAGAGAATAGTCACAAGTGGCTGTAAATATCTTCGAGAGGTGAGAAAGATTCTATCCTGCTGATAGGCATAGAGTAGATCAGATCCTGGACTAACTACCACTCTGTCTCTTCTCTTTAGCGCCATTTTTACTTTTGTCACTATTCAGTGGGTCACTTTGACCCAGTAATTTGGCTATCAAAATGATACAGTTTTTTGATATTTTTTTCATTGTGTTGTAGAAATAAAAGTTTCTCTATTACACGGTGAAAAAATTATTAAAAAATCGCATCGTTTTATTGTCCAAATCACCCGGTCAAAGTGACTCAGATACGAGTCAAAAAAGTCAAATGGAGCTAAAGAGAAGAGACAGAGTGGTACTATACTATTCTCAACCCTAAGAAACAAGACATGGCCAAAAGTAGCGACTACTTGGTCCGGCCAAACAAATCTACATCCATGCAGAAGTAGAAATCCCACTAACTGTTGGATACGAAACAAAAGAATGGTCACTAAGAACCCATTTAAGGTGCTTTACAGGTCTGGTCAACAAGTAGATAGTTAAGAACTGTTAAAAACTTGAAAGGAAGCACTTATACTCCTCCTCTATACTGCAGATATGAAGATATTTGTGTGTGTTTCTGATTTTCAAAATAACCATAGGGTCAATGCAGTGAAACATCTAAGCCAAGTCCATGAGAAATCAAACCAATTTCATCTCAAAAGAAATATACAAACCAAGAGCAAGTACTCACTAGACTGTAGAAATACTTGCCAACATTTTGCATGATAAAGTCGTCAAATAATACATACACTTGCTAAGGTTGTGGGAATACTTCAACCATGAGGATCTAGTCTGTCGACCTTTCCTCCAGAGCTTAGCCAGATTTGAACAGCAATACAGCCTTAGACTCCAGGTAGAAATACACAAAGTGATTTGTCTCATGAGTCACATAAGAACCTACACGCAAGATAATCAAAACAAGAATGGAATTGTCAGGGCAGTTACTTCATGGCGAGTCATATCTACAAATAAGAAACAGATTTATACGGTACCATTTGTGCAAATAGAAGTTTAATAAGTACACATAAAGACAAAGAAGAAGAAAAAGATTATGGTTTCTCTTCATCGATTGCTTCCTTCTTGCTTTTTGTATACCAGACATTAGAGGGAAAAGTTTGGAGTGACTTCAGACGTTACCAATTTAGCTTACAAGAATTTATGCGGAATCAATGTCATCTAGAATACTTTCAGCTGAGTTAACATGCAGAAAGAGCCCATTTGCTAGGAGCGCAAACTGTCACCTAGGGCCTATGCTTCTTAAAAGTTCTAGTCACTATCTAAAGGAAATAAGAAATTTACCCTGTATAATAAACCCACGCGAAAACTAATGACCAATATAACATTGTCACAGAAGCAGATATGCATGCAACTGAATGGTTTCAGCATTGGCTTCTTGGGTCCCTATGTCGGTCTAATGACAATACAGCAGGAAATCAGGATTATAGCTTCTCCTTGCTTAACCTATGTCATGCTAATTCTAAAAAATCAGGACAGCAAAATGACAGTTAAACACAATCTAGCTATCATAATGACATAGAAGCAACACTTGTAAGGTGTGATTTCAACTATAATCTCGGGACATGTTTGGCTCAAATCTGAGATCAGCATCCATACTCCTAAATGAGGGGTAGTATTCACTTAATAATCAATTGATGAACTCATGCTTCTTGGATTAACCGCATTGGCCAATACTGGACCAAATTCGGTCAGAAATACAAGTTCATAATGTGTTTGGTTTAGTTAGGATTCTCTTCAAAAAGGTACTACTAAACAGCGCAAGTTTCAAAATAGCACCCTATTTTTACCCCTCCTGAAGTAGGCAATTATCTCAATAGACTAAAATTTGTGTGAAGTATTGAATGGTGAATGTCTCTCTTAATGCCCTTTGTTTATAATACTTACTAGCCACCGCACCACATTCTCGGTACTAGATACCGGTAACCTGACATAATCTTGTACAATATTTACAGCAATATCAAATATAGTCTAATTAGTCCAAATGTGCCATCAAATTTCAAATGCTATGTAAAACTCTTATGTTTTAGTACATCTATGCTCTTCAATGTGAGGCACCACCAACCATATATGATGTTGATATTTCACACCAGCAACATAAATACTCTGCTCCACTGCCTTGTGGAGTACAATAGTGAGCTGAACATAACATACACCGGAATAATGAAACATATTTGTTTCCCTGCACGATTTATTCCCCACTCTTCCAAAAATCATTGTTTGAATTCAAATATCAATCAACTAGTTTCTATCTTTTTAATATGCCTATTGAATTTTATTGGCCACCTAACATATGAAGCTGACAACTCAAGCAAGCCACGTCCTTTCACACTTTGTGCAGTACAAACTTAAGCTGAGATAAGGGGGAACATTTATGTGATTCATTTGAGATATACCACAAAGACCAGAAATGTTGTTTGCATATAAAGATGAAGAGAGGCTGTCATTAGTGGCTCACATAGGGGAATCTAGACTTGGCATAAATTCCACACAATCAACTGCGAGTGTACACCAATACAAGGTATTATAGGGTGCACCTTAGAGAACTGACATAAGCTACCATATTCTTCAATTGCACTAATCATAGTTCAAATTCACAATGATATGCATAAAATTGTGCGGATAGATTGCCCTGTTTCAGTTCTGAACCAGTATGCACTGCAAGCCCAAGAGGCATCACCTAAGTTACCTGGAATGGGATCGCGGCCGCCATACCCTATGGAATTCGCTATGCCAAAGGTAGGCTTATTTGGATTTGACCATTTTCCACAAATCATGAAGTATAGAACTGCTCATATATACAATATTTAAACGACAATACTCTAAAAAAAGATGTAACTTAACATATCTAAATTTAATTGTCCCTTCTACATAGACGCTTTAGATGAAAATAGTGAAAAAAAACTGGGATCGCCAAATTAAGCGATCTTATCGCTGGTGTTCCACGTATCGGAACCAAGGTTATAAAAATCGGAAGCGGCTGATGTATCGGTCGCGTGTAACGGGATCAGACTACATCGGAGGGACTGTAACGGGGAACGGGGATCGAATGTGTGCATTTTAGAAAACATGCACGTACGCTTTCCCCGTTTTCCCTTTTTTCCCGATTTCCCCGACAAGAAACTGCCGTTTCCCCATTTTTTCCGTTTTCCCGACGCAAAACGGCCGTTTTTCCCGTTACTGACGCGAAACGGCAGTTTTTTGTGTGAATAAAATTCACACGACGAGTAACGGGAAAAACGGTCGCGCTCTCTGCCGCTTCCGTTACAACACGGCTGCTCCGCGCCGCTTTTGCCGTTTTTTTACAAAGCTGACCGGAACGCGGGATCCAATTCACGGGGGTACAAGCGAATTGTGGTAACACTGGGCGTTACAGACGAATTTGCCTCGGCCATAACTGAGCTCGTTGGTGCATTGACCATGCGGAATATTCTTTTACATCATTGAACTGGAAGAGTTTTGTGATAATCAGATTCATAGATCCAAAGTATTTTACATCTATACTATCTATTAGATCATTCTTAAATCTCAACTATCTATCATTCTAATGAGATTCCCTTGCCCTCGATCTAAGGGTACATGGACACATCCAGGCAACCCAGTTGCCAGCACAATTACTAGTGCTCCCGTGGGGAGCCTTAGCTTGACCCTTAGGCAAGAACGTACGCTTGCTGCTAGGGCATGAGAGTAGAGAGAAGCTATCATCACCAAATAACAGATAGAATCTGGAATTGGCATAGTTTAAACTACAGACAATATATTTGTGCATGCTGAACATTTGAAAGCATTCTCTTCCGTGCACCTAAGATAATTGAAATAGTTCCCATATTTTTCATTCGCGGTCACTCAAAAAAATTGAAGTTTACAATGACACGTGAGTGATTTGTAGCGATTATATGTGAAACGGGGCCGGTTCTGATCTGAACCACATGAATCACAAGGCCAGAAAGCCTGATAGTAGAATTCCCCTTATTCATAACTGAAGCCCACTGGTGTACTAACCACATGACAGATTCTTTAACACCTTGAATTTTAGAGTTTTCTGATGATGAGAAGATAGAGCCCAAGAATCCTAGATTGAGCCATTGGATAATAGTTGCCTACATCTGTCATTGTTGACCCAAAGAGATGTTGTTTCCCTTGAACTTAAGGTTGTATACAAGCCCAAGGAGCCCAGTGGCGGCACAACTACTTCATGGGTGGAAAGGATGCTTAGCTTGGTCTTGTAGTAGAGTCCAGGATAAAATTGTAGTTTGGTATTGTTAAACCTTAAGCCATCCCAGTAGCTCATGTTTGGTACCATGGCGTGATTCTCGTAGAAGTCGAAATCAAGAGCTTTAGTTGCCAACAGGTTTACCTCCTACAGGAAGCAAATTAGGGGCGCTATGATCCTTTTAGCCTTTGGTCTCAGCATTGCAAAAGATAACTCAGACGGAATATTTCTTCCTTTGTTTTTTTGTAACAAGGATGCTAGACACTCGGTGATGCCACATTGCTGCAACCACTCTGGTCGTCAAGGAAATTGATATCCCAACCATCTCTTGCAAGAAATCAAGAGTAGCTCAATAAAAGTAAACTGGAGAATCCTCTAGTCATGAATATTTAGACACTGATATGTCCAAAGATCAAGCGTAAACTGCCAGTGGATATTTAACATAAGGGGATGCAGTGACAGGATGGTGCTACATAGTAGTTTAGTACTAAAGATTCCATTAGCAGGAGAAGATACGTTAAAGGCCGAGAAACATATTAAGTCAACAAGACAAGGGAGCATCTATTAGTATGGTGTGCTTATTCATTGACATTGCTGTTGATGGGATGTTAAGATCATGTGTAAATTGTGACAAGGGAAACATGCAGATATAAAATTGTCTAAATTGACCGTAGTTTGGGATTTGGAGAGTGGCCAATAGGAGGGTTAACACAATGCTTCATTTGGTGAAATTTTTGGAATGAGATCTTTGGTCACAATTGCAATGACAAATTTAAGAAATTTGATTGTTGAGAATGTTAGGTTTAGGGAGCATTGAAAACGGAGAATACCCCAGGAAGGGAGGAGTTTATTTGACTGTTAACAAAGTGACTTATGATAAATGTAGGAAGAAGCTGAGGATATTTGTTAAAAGATAAATCACTAACACTCCTCTACAGCGTACAATCTCTAAAGCTAGAGGTTTATAAATGAAACATAAGAAGTGCTCTCATATAATTTTACCTTGCAGCATGCAAATTATATTTGACTTTTTTTTCTTTTTTTAATTGCTAAGAGTGATATTTCGAATGGCATCAGCTTCAGAGTAATTGAGGAGTAAAATTACTCTAGTGATTAACATTATAACTTTAAAAGCGCTCATCCAATCCCCCTGATCATTCATTTCAGACACACCTTTTTGGTCCATCGAAGTTATGAGAGATAACTTCACATCTATGATGATGATTCTCGAGAAATCATAGAACTCGTAGTTGATGTGCTACTATGCATTCATTCACAGAGAATAGATCGCAGATATATTCAATGAGTTCTGAGGTAGCTCAAGGTATAAGCAAACAAAAGTATCTCAACCCCCGGGGAATTCGAACGATTCCAAGTATCTCTACTTCAATACAAATGGTTAAATCGATATCATATGAACTGAAACGGAGCATATACTGACAGGCCTCAAGAAAGTAACCAAGCACCTTTATGAAACATCTGTTATATCAAGACATACAGGGGGTTACCATTCTTTGGAGTGTAGTCAGTCGTCTCACTCCGAAGTACTGAAGTAGAGAAGAAAGTAAGGAAGATGTTGCTGTCTCGGACAGCTTAGATATGGCAACACTGATGTGTACTAAAAGTATGACAGGTAATACAAAGTTCGGATAAAATGTTACTTAAATGTAATTTGAACAACAGCCTGGTTATTGATACAAATAGCCCCGTTTAGAGACTTGAAACACACACTCACCGAGCAACATGGAATTACATTATCTACTCTCTCCAAGTCGTATACGTTCTCTCAAAAATTAATGGGAATCGGTTATCGTAGTTGCAAGATAGGAGTCCGAGACCTAACCACCTATTAGACAGTTGAACAATAGTGCTCTTTCATATTATGAGATCTCAATCGGATAGCCCGAAAATTCATATATTAGCATTATGGAATTCCTCCATTCTGACCTTACACAGAGAAACCCATTGTATAACCAATGTGCATCAACCAATCACCAGCCATTAAGTGGTAAACCCCAATCAAACTGAATTAGCCACGCAACTGACATATAAATGCCATTCCACACGAATCCATCCGATAAACAACAACCGAAGAAAAAATAGTTCAAATACCTCCAAATCACAAGGCTGAAAAGTTCTTAGAAATCATATATTACCGAAATTTTTGCCGACGATACAATGCCAAGTAGCGCCGTACTTCTTGTCGAACTCCTTCTTTATGCGCTCCGCCACATCCTTCTCTACGTTCAGCTTCTCAAACGCCTAAATCATCAACACACACAGTACACATTTCAACTACTACTAGTACAATCAATCAATTAGATATTCAGGTACTAAAAAATCAAAAGGAGGAGAGAAAAGAGGAGATACGGCGATGGCAATGTCGATGGCCTCCTTCTGCATGTCCTCCTTCATATCGGCGCTCTTGATGGTGACCTTCTTCGCCGCCGACGCCATTGCGGCCTTCCGATCCTCGGCGGAGGACTTCACGATAGCACCGGCGCCGATTCGATTCGCCTCTTCGCTCATCTCCGATTCAGAGTGAGTGAGTGAGTGAGTTGAGAGAGCTTGAGCGAAAGGGGGGGTTTCAGTGAGAGTATTCTCTCTCTAGAAGAATTTACAGCTGTTGGTCTCCGTGTCCGTGATTGTGTGGTCTTTTGGTGTACGCATTTCTTCCGTCTCGAGTACTCTTGCCGTAGACCTTTCTTTCTGCCCCATTTAAAAACTGCCAATCTGTCGTTGTCGACGGGGTCCATTGTAGCGTAGTACCTACAACGAATGCGACGGCGTCGTTGCATTGTATAGTTTAGCTTACTGGGTCGGGCTCCATAAGGGAAATAAAATGTTTGGGCTCATGTCCGATAAGAAGAAAAGAAAATGTTTGGGCTCAGAAGAAAATCTCAACATCTGGTGACTACATGCTTGGTATGTTTAAGCTTAAAGAGCATCTCAAAAACCTGGTTTGGAGTAATATTTGGTCCAAATTGACAAAAACACAACTCCAACAGGTGAAGCATTCAGTCGAGCAAAAGCAAAGACAATGGTTTGGAGGAACAAAGCAAAGACAATGTTTTTTTTTTTTTTGAGAGAAATTTCACTTGTATTAATAATCAGTCAAACAATGGGAAAGGACTACATCTTTTTCTATGCATCTGTTTAACCACGCGGGGAACTCATCAATCCACTCGCCTTCATCTCCTCGAGCCGCGTGTCTCGCCAGTTGGTCAGCCACCCGGTTTAACTCTCTTCCCCAAAAACGCGTTTTGATGTCTTCGAAGCTCTTCAATAATTGCACCGTCTCCTCCATTACCTCCTTCATCCCCCTTTCCTCTTCTCTGTTTCTACCAAGTCTGGCTTCTTCCATTTCTCCGATGACTACACTCGAATCTCGGATGAGATAGATCTTCCTATGTTTCCATCGTAGACTAGCTCGGAGAGCTTGGAGGCAGGCGTGCTTCTCAGCTTGTCTAGCACTCTCACATCTGGGTAATTGAATTGCCCCCGCCATCAAACACTCTCCTTGAATCGTTCTCATCACATATCCGGCAGAAGCCTCCCCTGTTGATGGATCCCAATTGCCGTCGAATTGAAGCAGCAGTTGTCCTTCTTCAATTTGCATCTTGGATCTTTGCGAATTCTGGATCTCTAAGCTAAGTATCTCTCCTCTTCGTAAATCTCTGTTCTTGAATTTTCCGGCGTGCTAAGGCGAGAATGGTTTCCGGGCTTGTTTGTTTGTCTTTGAACCTCCGGTGATTTCTTTCCTGCCAAATAGCCCACAAAATGACACTGTAGCGAGTGATGCGCAATTTAGCGTGCTATTCGCAAGTATACGAATCAAGTAATATAGAGAGTATTTTCGACTCGGGTTATCGATCTCACAGGGACTTTGCAGGTTTTTCTAATAATCAGTTTTAACTAACAGAGTGTAAAAGGAGGAATAGTTTGAGGTTTTGCTTACTAACTAAGTACTGAAAGTAAATAACTGAAACGTAAATCTTTTTGTGAAGGTTTTCTGAATAATCTTAAGATTGTAAAACTAGGGTTTGAGATACTAGGTCCCGGGATCCCCTAGGGTTCTTCAGAGTTTCGTTCTAGTTTGATATGAAAACACACAGCAGTCTCGTTATCCGTGCCACGTACCAATTGTGCAGTATCTTTTCTTTTCCTGCACGCTATCACGATCCTGCAGACTTTCGGATTCCTGTTAAGCTGCCTAAATCTGCAGTCTCGTTCTCAGGCTGCTAGGGTTTCTAACCTGTCCTGATGGCCCGGGTCAGATTCTCTACCAGTTGGTCTAACGATTTCAGGCTAGTCCTAACTCCCCTTCGCTAGTCGGCCCATCGGGGTAAGGTGCTAAATTCTGTCTTCTCTTCCTAACCCTAACCAGACGTTTTCACCTACCGGCTCGGGTCTGTAGCAATCCTGGTTAGCTACTCCGATCATGCATAAACAGTAAAATTCAAAGACATAATAACTGATAAAGCTGCTGATATTAAGATAGTACGATCATGAATTCATAGTCAAAACGTGGAACTTATCTCTGAAACGAAACCCTAGGTTCACCGAGAACCTAGGTAAAAGTTTAGCTACTGAAATTCATAACGTAAATAACACAGTTTTTGAATAATAGAGAGAATAAGAGCAAACGAGTGTCTTGAATCTGGATTCACGTTTCCGTGCTCTCCGGGGATGCTCCGACTTCTCCGTGGATGTGTTGATTTGTGTTATTGATGTCAAAACGAGTCTGGACGAGTCTTTATATAGTGCTGAAGACGTTTCTGGAACTTGCCTTTATTTACGAAACTGCCACTGACCGAAACCGCCTCAAAATTTGTGCTGTCTGCGTAAAATACGCAGGGCTCTGCGTATTATACGCAGACAGCAGCATGACATATGTTGACTTCTGCGTATTTTCCTCCCTGGCTGCGTATTTCACCTCCCTGGCTGCGTATTTTTCCATCCTGGCTGCGTATAATACGCAGGGCTGCGTATTTTTCCATTTTCCTGCGTATTTTCTTCCCCTGGCTGCGTATAATACGCAGGATGCTGCGTATAATACGCAGACAGGGTCAGAAACTGGCCAAAAATCCTCCCTCTGGCTTGCTGTCTGCGTATAATACGCAGCATCCTGCGTATTATACGCAGACAGCAAGAAAAACTGCTCTTTTCTGCATCGGCCTGCGTTTTGACCCGAAACTTGTCAAAATTACCAAAATACCCCTGGGTCAAAACTGCTCCAAATTATGCCAAATCCTGACTATGGCCACAGGAAAACTGCTGACTGAATTTGGGAGACAAAATCTGAACTTGACTATGGAAACCCGTGCCCGGTGCCAAAATGACCAAAATACCCCTAGGCCAAAACTGTCCCGGAAATCGTCCCGAACATGAAATAGTTGCTTACGACTCCGGACACCTGGAAACGAGACTCCTTACTCGGGCGTGGCCTGTCTGGGACCCACACTTGACGGGAGTCGGTTTTTCGGCCGGACTCCGTTTCAGCATTATAACCTGTTTTCGGAAAGCCCTTGACGTCTCCGTTCTTTTGCCCCTGGTTTCACTTCAAAATTCCAAATAGAGCTCAAGATATTGTCAACCGAGCGCATCCCGGTCATTCTCGGTTTTGGCGTTTTCAGCTTCCTCGGGCGGTTTTCACTGCTCGTTGCTCCTCCAGTCTTTCCGTTTCCCATTCCACTCTCCGTTTTACCAGTCTCGGTCAAATCCTGCTCTGAGCATTTTCTGCACGTTTCCCGAGGCGATCCCGGTTCAGTCTCGGCACGCGTCCCAATGCACTTCCCGAACCTGTTCCTGTAAAGAGAACATGAACAAACCCGCGATCATATCCAATGAAAGTACAAAATACGCAGAAATTTACGAAGAACAAATAAACATCGCGTTCTAATTTCCGAGGCTTTTTTAGGGTGAATTCTGGCTAAAATACACGTCTTTTCAGGCTATAAGATAACCCCTATTTGGGCGTTATCAGCGAGTTAGATCTATGTCTTTTAATCGCAATATATCTGCTTGTACCCTTTCTGATCCATTTGAGCTTGTTTCTAACAGGAGGCTTCCTTCTTCTGAGTTCCACACTTCCTTGGAGATGGGGCAGGTGAAGAGAACATGGTCAGTGGTTTCTCCACCTGATCTGCAAAAACAACACTGTCGTTCCATTTTGATGCCACGTTTATTGAGATTCTCCGCGGTGGGGAGGACGTCTCTGCCAGCCCTCCAGATCAGGTGACTAATTTTCTTTTCAATTTTCAAATTCCACAACTTTGCAAAGCAGCTCTTCACTCGTTTTGAACCTTCTCCCAGCTTTTCCTTCTCTCGTTTCTCCTTCATACCCAAATCATAACCTGATTTGACAGTATACAAACCAGTATCATTGTAATGCCATCTAATTTCATCTTGTTGTTCTTGTTGTGGTAACTGGATTCTTGTTATCTCTTTGCAGTCTACATATGTAAGATACTCCTCCAGCTTCCTTTGATTCCAGTTTCTGGTAGATTGGTCGATAAAATCAGCCACTTTGAGAGTTCCTAGCATACTGTTGTCCGTGATTAGTTTGAAGCTTGGTTCTCTTGGAATCCACGGTGCCAACATGTGTGCTTGTTTGCCGTCCCCAATTTGCCAGCGGGAGCCTCTGGCTAGTAACTTCTTCCCATGGCATATGCTTTGCCACGCATAGCTAGGTGCGTTACCTTCTTTTGCTTCCCAGAAATTCTGATCTGCAAAATACTTTGCCTTTATCACCTTGCTCATTAATGATTGTGGCTTCTTCATAATCCGCCAGGCCTGCTTCGCAAGCATGGCCTGGTTAAATACTTTAAAATCTCTAAAGGCTAATCCACCCATCTCTTTAGGTTCCTGCATTTTGTTCCAACTTAACCAATTGATTCCACGCTCCTTGACTGAATTACTCCACCAGAATTGTCTTATTTTGGCTTCAATTTTGTTGCACACCCCTTCAGGTAGTTTGAAACAAGACATTGCATAACATGGGATCGCATTTGCTACAGCTTTGATAAGAACTTCTTTGCCACCAATTGATAACGACTTCTCCTTCCAACCCTTTAGTTTGCTATCAATTCTATCAAGGATATACGAAAAAGTAGTGAACTTTTGTTTACCAATTGTTGTCGGTAAGCCCAGATACTTATCGTGTTTCTCCGTTTCAGGAATGCCGCATCTTTGCTTGATTTCATCCTTGGTCAGAGCTGGCACGTTTGGGGAGAAAACAATTGCCGACTTCTCGAAGTTTATGAGCTGTCCAGAGCCTTTGCAATAAGCCTCCATTATGTCTTGTAATTTTGTTATTTCCTGTATTGTGGCCTGTATAAAGAAAATAGAATCGTCAGCAAAAAATAAGTGGGAGACCACTGGTCCTCCCCGAGAGGCTGTCACTCCTGCGAGACTTCTTCTCTCAATCGCAGAAGTGATAGCACTCGATAATGCTTCCAAACAAAGCACAAAAAGGTACGGTGAGAGGGGACAGCCCTGCCTCAGGCCTCTTTCGGGAACAACGTTTCCCGTTAGTGCTCCATCCCGTATAAATTCATACTGCACCGTAGTTATGCATCGCATTATGATAGAAATAATTTTAGGTCCGAAACCCAGTTTTTGCATGACTATCTCCATAAAACTCCATTCCACACGATCATAAGCTTTTGACATATCAACTTTGATAGCTAGGGCCCCTTTCTTACCCTTCTTCCTCGTCTTGATTGTGTGAATAACTTCAAAAGCTGTCAGGATATTATCGGTAATTAATCGACCCGGGACAAAAGCCGATTGACTTTCAGAAATAATACCGTCCAAGACCTCTTTTATCCTGTTTGCCACTGCCTTAGCAATAACCTTATAAATAGTCGAACATAAGCTAATTGGTCTGTAATCCACTGGTTTTCTGGGTTGCTTTGTTTTAGGTATCAATGCTATGATTGTTTGATTAAAAACTCCCAATTCCTCCCCTGAGTTCAACACTCTAAGACAGGTGTTTATTGTATCTTCCCCTACTACATTCCAGTGTTTTTGATAAAACCCTACTGAAAACCCGTCCTTACCCGGAGCCTTGTCTGGAAACATTTGAAACAGGGCATGTGTGACCTCCTGGGTTGTAAACGGTCTCTCTAAAGCTGCTGCTTTCTCGTCAGTTAATGCCCCATGTGTTAAACTTTCCGTTGCCGCATAGATGTCCTGAATAGACGGGTTTGTAGATGTGAATATAGATTGAAAGTGATTTTCGAGACAAGCAGTTACCTCTATATCCGTTTGCACCCACTTTCCAGCTTCATCTTCAATGCCTTTAAATCCGTTTCTTGCTCTTCGCACCGACGCTTTTTGGTGAAAAAACCTTGTATTACGGTCCCCGAACTTGAGCCACTGTGTACGTGCTCTTTGCTCCCACATAATTTCTTCTTTTTGCAATAGTTCATCATATTGCGTTGTTAAGGATTTCAGCTCCTCAACTACTCCACTGGTTTGAGTTTCACGTTCTAAAAGCTCCTTTCGGGCTCTCAGAGACTTAATTTGTTGCTTCACGTTTCCAAACACCGTTTTGTTCCATTGCGTGCAACAGCTCGCAAGTCGCCTCAATTTTATTTGCAGCGGTTGATTATGAGTTTGATTCCAGCACTCTGCCACCACTTCAGGGAAATTATTATGGAGATTCCACATCTTTTCGTAATGAAATATGCGTCTTCTATTACTCCTCTTCTCACTGATTTCCCACTCCAACTGAATTGGTTTGTGGTCTGATCTCAATCCCGTGGTATGTGTAACCCTTGCTCCAACAAACTTTGACATCCAATCAATAGTCGCAACCACTCTATCAAGTCTTACTTTGATATGTGATTCTTCTTCTTGATTGTTTGTCCACGTAAAATCTGACCCTGCATATCCAAGATCCACCAAACATAACTCTTGTAACACCGAATTGAAAGCTTGCATTTGGCTATATCTCCTTTCATTGCCTCCTTCTTTTTCCGTGACTGACCTAATCTCATTAAAATCTCCGCAAAGACACCAAGGCCGGTAACTCATTGGGGCAATCCTTCTGAGCAAATCCCACGTATTGTGCCTCTGTTCCCTTTCGGGGTCGCCGTATACCCCCGTTAATCTCCATTCAAACCCGTCCTCTTCCGTAACTAAAGCATCAATGTGATGGATAGAGATCTTGATTAGCTTTACTTTAACTTTGGAATACCAAAGCAACGCTAAACCACCCTTCCGGTCTTGATCTTTAGAAAAAACACCACTTGCATACTTAACTTTCTCACGTACCTTTTCCATCTCAAAGTTGTTGAGTTTAGTCTCCATAAGGAAGACTATTTTTGGGGAGAGGAGCCTCAACTGCTCCTTTAAAGCTCGGACCGCGCGCGGTTTACCCAACCCGCGCACGTTCCAGCTTAAGAGACTCATTGTGCTTGGCGGGGCTGCTTTGTAGCCTCCGCCAATCGTGCATTTAGAGTTTTTGAGGAACTCAAAACCTTGTTTCCTGCTGTGTTCTGTCCTTCACCTTTATCCGTTCCTCCCCTTATTGCTCCAAGGTATCGTCTCTCTAGTTCAAGTTGCTTGTTTCTCTTCGATGTTTCCATCTTCTGCAATGAAGCCGGACTTAGCTCCGGCGCCACCTTCCTCTTCGGGGATACGGGTCTGGCTCCCCCCAAAGCTGCTCCTGTCTCCCCATTATTACCTTTAGGTCTCTCCTTCGTCCCAAGGGCTTCTACTGTCCCCTCTTGTTCCGCTTCGTTCACGACCCTGTTTGCAGTTCCTTTGCTTATACCAACTTGAGATCCCCCGTTCGTGTTTTGTGGTGCCGCCCTTTCCCCATTCCCTTTGTCTTCTGGGTTGCCTTGTCCCCTGTTTGGCACACTGGATTGCTGATCCTCCTGCTGGGTTTCAATTCCCGATCCAACTTGGATCTCTTCCGCCATTGTTTCATCGACGTTTTTGTTTAGATCAAAACTTCCAACTCGGCCATCTCCCCTACTTTGCTTTACTCCTGCATGCGGTGTAGGTTTTGTGCCCATCCCTTTACCCGGTGCCTGTCTTCCTTTCTTGGGAGGTTGAAAAAGCATCCAATCCCCGTATCCTGGTTCCTCTTCTGTGTCGATGCCTTCCGCAAGATGATTGCATTGATTGCTATTATGATCGAGATACCCACACCATTTGCAGATGGCTGGAATTCTTTCATACTTGAAATCAATCCACACCCTCTCCTTTTTGATGTTGACATAAACTCCCCTTGGTATGGCCTCGAACATGGCATTCTCACCCTAACCCTTACATAGTTCCCCACACCATCACTATCAACTCTCGGATCAGATTCAAGGATTTCACCTATGTTTGTTACTGCTTTTCTACCCGCAGTTTCGGTAGTTAGGTGGACAGGTAGATGGTGGACCTGAACCCACACATCCATAGTCTCAAAACTAGGGTTTTCAGTTTCCTCCCCTAACACCCAAGGTTTGATTGCCATCATAGCTCCTTCAAACACCCACGGTCCTCCAGATGCTATGCGATCCCTCAGACTTTTGTTTGGGAATTTAAGCAAGAAGGTGTTACAACTAACATAGAGAAACTCTACCTGTTCTCCTTTGGTCCATATTCGCCGGAAAAAAGCCTTTGCCGCTCGCGGATTGATTTCTTCTCCGGTCATAAGTTTGGCGATTAGGCACCATTCAAAGCCTTTCTCTGCTTCGGAACAGAACTCTTCATCAAACTCAATCTCTGCTAGCTCTTTCTCCGTTAGTCTCAACGTTTCGAAAGCCGCCGCCGTGGAACTCTCTGCTGCCGCCGTCGCTTCCTCCATGGCCCTAGGGTTTTTCGTCTCCGTAGGTTTCGGAGAGACTTTTCAGATCTGTTTAAATTTTTAGAGTAATTTGTAATTAGTTCCTATAGCAAAGACAATGTTTTGGAGGAACAATTATGTGATAATTTTGGTGAGTAAAAATATAAAATTCAAGTTCAATGAAAAGTTGATACTTCAAAAATATAAACATAGTTTTAATTGCTTAAAATATTATTGGGTCACGAAACATAGTTTTCTTGTTTAGGAAATTAGAGTTTTTTAGTATGTAAAATTATATTAAAAAATTATTTAACATGTTTGTTAAAATATTTAGTTGAAGAATAAGTATTTCTCTGGGTCACTAAACATATTTTTACTTGTTTACTAATTTACTTTATATTAATTAATATGAAAAACAAATTATTTAATAGTAATAAGTAATAACAAGAAAATAATAAAATAACAAAAATGGAGCAATTTTGCTCCTTAGTGATGGAGCTCAAGCAACAAACTGGAGGAGCAAATTTTGCTCCAGGATCAAATTTGGTCCAAGGATATTTTTTTTTGCTCCTCATTGTTCTAAGAGCATCTCCAACCCATTGCTTTTTCCCCTCCCCTCACCGCCCCCTCCCCCTCCCCTTCCACCAAATTACTAATCGTCTCCAACCCATTTCTTTCCCCCACCCAAAAAAATAATTTGTAATTTATATTTAATAATTTAAAAATGAATTATTAATACAAAAAAAAAGTAAATTGTTTACCAATATATACACACACACACACAAACACACACATAGACACAAAAAAAGATGTTAATAATTATAACAATGATAATAATACTAATAATAATTAAAATAATATTAACAAACAAAACTAGTATTCGAAAAAATAACGATTACAAGTACGAAAAAGTCGTTATTACAAGAAATAAAATTAAACACTAATACAAAAATGCAAGGGTAGAGCGTTAAAACACACAAATTGAATAAATCAACCTAACAACGATTACATAAAATAGTTCTTTCATTAGTTGAAAGGATTGAATTCTTGTTCAGACACATTGGTCGAACTTCCATAAGCACTTTCAAATAAGCTTTTCCGAATCTGTTTTCGTAAATATACTTTCCAACAATATTGAATACATTATTAATTTAATTAAATAATACAAAATAAATTTATTAATCATAATAATAAAATACATAATATAATCATTAAATATTAGTATGTGTAATTAAAATTATTATTCAATTAATTAATCATTCCATGTAGGGGGAGGGGATGTCCATGGGGAAATCCCCCATAACCATCCCTCACCCAAGGCAAAATTTATCCCCATAGTACCCCCTCCCCCTTCCCCCATGGGGTGGGACATGAACCGTATTTTTATACGATTTTCCCCTTCCCCCTCCCCCTCCCCCCATGGGGTTGGAGATGCCCTAATAGGCTTTCGTTTCCAATTGATGTATTCAAGACAAAATTGTGGTTGCCCAGACCATAATTCATTGTCTTTCACAGCAGAAACAAGGGGAACAATGGATTGTCTTAAAATGGATCTCATGAAGGCTTGTGATTATGTTAGTTGAGAATTCTTATTCAAAGTTCTGAGGATATTGAGTTTTATCTAGTGCCATTGGATTGAACAATGCATCTCCATTGTGGAATACAAGAACAAGATAAAAGGTCAACTGACAAAAGAAGTCAAACCATGGAGAGGACTTAGACAAGGGAATCATCTGTCTCTATATTTTTTGTTATTTCTGGAAGCTCTCTGCACAAATATAGCAAAATAAATGGAGGCTGGTAGAGTGGAAGGTTCCAAAATTGGTAACAATGGCCCTCATATATCTCACTTGTTCAATGCAGACGATGTCATGGTAAAATGCATAATGCAGATGCCATGCTGACTGTTCAACTAAATTTACTGTTTTTCCCATAAGAACCAAGTCTCTTCAATGCATTCCTCAAATGTGCATGAACCGTTCAATCATACACAATTAAGTCTTCTAGTATGCATACATGATCCCATATCATCCTGATATATTCATTATTGAAATGTACAACTTTTCACTTAATTGCAATAAGGTCCTCGTAGTTTAACAGAATTATAAAAAAAACTCTACAAGTGTTTGTTAGTTCCAACCCAAATAGGTACAAAATGACCCTAAAATGTCATAAAACTTATACAGAGGCATGATTTCGTGCATTGAGTTTTGATTTGACTGTCCAGTTAAAGTTATTAGAAAATTATCAATTTGTCCCTCCTATACAACTTATTAAAAACATAATTTCTAGAAAGTCAAACTTGATCAAAATTGACCCTTTGAGATAACATGTTATTCTGAACAACTTTCCAGAAGTGGCATTTTGATCAATTAAGTGACTGGAAAGCCAAAGGGTAAGGTGAGAATTCACACTAGCTAATTCTATTAGGGCAAAATTGCATAAGTGGTGTACGTTTGGACAACCATGTGAGTCAGATAAAACTTAGTGCAACTGCTGATCAATATAATTTGCTCAGATTTCTTCAGTTCTATTAATCTCTTTTAATAATGTTTTTTTTTTGCAAAATCTCTTTGAATAATGTTACTGTTTCTAGAGATAACAGTGTTTTGCTTGTGCAGATGATCCATAAATATTTTTTTGAGAAGTAACATTTTATACGAAAACTAGAGGGGAGTGGAACCCTCAAAGTCAGAGCAAAATACATCAGAAGCCCACACCGGGCATTGCGAATAGAACGAGCAATCATCTTCTAAGAGCCCTTTTGCAGCAAACAGGTGGGCGAGACCATTTCCTTCACGATGTATGTGTTCAAAAGTGATTGCAGTGAAGTCCATCTTTAGAAGGTCGCATCTAATTAGGATGTTCCAGAGATCCGATATAGCTTTGACGCCTTGAATACCACCTGCTGTACCACCATTTAGGAGAGCTACACCGTTTGTTGAATCAAGTTCGACAACAACCTTTTTGCATTTCATTTCCGACGCTAGTTTTAAACCTTCTTCTGCCGCCATCAACTCAGCAATAAGGGGAGTTCTACTTCTTAAGATCCTTTTGTCTCTGCCCGCAATAAACTCCCCAGACGGCCCTCTAAGCACCGCACCAAGGCCAGACGCCGGAGCATATTCCTTCCACGCCGCATCGACATTGAGTTTTACCGAATCTTCTGATGGTTTCTGCCATTTCTTACCTCCACACACCATCTCCACATCTTCAAGTTTACCCAGAAGCTTGCACTCTTTAAACCATTCCAGGACATGAACACCGTAATCCGCAATCTCCTCCGGACTTCTAGATAACCCATTGAAGCGAGCGTCATTCCTGTTTTTCCATATAGCCCATAGAGTAAGAACGAATAACTCACACCTTTGCGATGTCTCAGTAGTAAATACATGGCGAAAGCACTCTTGTAAGGATGAATCACTGGAGTGAATGAAATTTTGTTCAAACACTAGATCCCACACTGTAGCTGACTTCGGGCATTTCAGGAACACGTGTTGTGCGGTTTCCGGGCTTGATTTGCATTCAAGACACTCTACTGGTATTGATAACGCCCAATTAGGGGTTATCTTTTAGCCTGATTTCACGAGTATTTGCGTCGGAATTAGCGGTTTTTGCCAGAAAATGCCTTAGAATGCCTCGGGAATCTAGAACGAGACCTTTATTTGTACTTCCTGGATTTCTGCTTATTTATTGCTATATTTGGATATGATCGCGGGTTTTCGTTCGTGTTGCCTTTTCATGAACAGGTTCGGGAGGTGCATCGGGAAGCGTGCCGGGACCAAGCCGGGACCGTCTCGGGAAACGTGCACAAGACCGGGACAAGACCGGAACACGGAAGAGCAGGAGAACACCAAGGGAGGCAAACCGGGAGCGTCAGGCAGAAGAGTGGGACCCAGGGGACCCAACCAGGCCCACCAAAGGACCAAGCAGCGCCCCATCTCCACCCCCCTGCCTGCGTATATACGTAGCCTTGCGTATATACGCAGGCAGGAGGGGGAGAGGGGGAGGTGGTTATAGGCTCTGGTTGCGTATATACGCAACCCTGCGTATATACGCAACTAGTTTTGACTTTTTGGTCAAAGACGGTGGACCGATGGCAGATTCCGTAATTTCGGGCGCACACGTTTCGGGGAAAACGGCACTATTTAAAGACTCGTCCAGACTCGTTTTGAGGACACGGAGACACAACACAATTCTCAGCACAACCGAAGGGCAAGTCAGAGCATTCACGGAGAGCACGAAAGCGCGATTCGAGATTCGAAGACTTAGTTTGATTTCGTTCTCTCTCTTTATATTCAGAAACTGTGTTTTGTATTATGTCTAGTCGTAGCTAAACTTCTCACCTAGGTTCTCGGTGAACCTAGGGTTTCGTATCCAGATTTTATGACTACTTCGTTTATGGATTCATGATGATTATCTTAATTCAGCACGTTATATCTGTTATTCTGGTTTTGATTATTATCATATATTCATGATAGGATTGATCACCCAGGATTGCTATAGACCCGAGCTTGTAGGTGAAAACGTCAAAGTTAGGGTTAGGAAGAAAAACCAGGATTTAGTACCTTACCCTGATAGACCGACCAGAGAAAGGGAGATAGGGCTAGCCTCGAAAAACGTGAGACCAACTGTTAGAGAATTTGACCCGGGCCATTCGGACAGGTTAGAAACCCTAACAGGCTTAGACCGAGACTGCAGATTTAGGCAGCTTAACAAGAATCCGAAAGTCTGCAGGATCGGGATTACGTGTGGAATCTGAAAAGTCACTACACAACTGGTACGTTGCACAGATATCGAAACTGCTGAGTGTTTTCATAATCGAACGTAAAACTGAAATCTGTAGAAACCCTAGGGGATCCTTGAGCCTAGTCTTCATCTATTATCGTTACAACTGATTCAACTTATTTCAGAAAACGTCACAAAAAAATATTTACGTTTACGTTTTTAATTTCTGTTTTTAGTTTAGTCACTACAATCACAACCTACTCGTCCTTGTTACCACACTTGGATAACCGAAACTGACAACGTGAGTAAACCCAAAATAGTCCTCGTGGGAACGATCACCCGAGTCTAAATTGCACCCGGTATTACAAGATTCGTACACTTGCGACAGCACGTTAGTTTGCGCATCAAGTTTTTGGCGCCGTTGCCGGGGACTTTTTAGGGTCTATTTAGTAGTCAGAATTAGTTTTCTGAGTTTTTGTTTATTTTCATTTTTGTTATTTTTCTTTTTATCTCACTGCGTTTTTGAATCTGCGTTTTCAGGACTGTTCAGTTGATGCCCAGATTGCCTCGCGATTTGGTGTCACCACTCGACAACCCGGAAAAACTGTATACCGAACAGAACCGCAGAAACCGAGAAAGCAGGATGGCAACCAACCAGAGAGATACGCCCGAGAACACCGAAGCCGGTGGACAGGAACGAGAGACACGTACCCCAGCCCAGATGGCGCGGTACATTGAGGAGCTTGTCACAGCGGGACTTGCTGCCCGAAGCAACCAGAGAACATATAACCGATCTGGGAAGGCGTTGGTGGAAAATTTCGAAGTCCCCACCGGGGGGCATGAACGAGCTATTGTGGTGCCCGAGATCACCGCCGAGCACTTTGACATCAAACCATCCACCATCCAGACGGTACAAACTCTCTGCCCGTTTCATGACAGGGCCGACGAAGACCCGAACGACTTTATCGGGAAATTCGAAGATTACTGCAACAAGGTCAGATACAAGGGGGTAGAAGCAGAGGCACTCATGCTGATCTTATTTCCATACTGTCTTTACGGAGTAGCCAAAGACTGGCTCGAATCGCGACCACCCCGATCCATCACCACATGGGAGGAGTGTGTCGCAGATTTTCTGGCAAAGTTCTATCCCGCCTCCCGAGTCATACAGTTACAGAGCGAGATCCTGTCATTCAGACAGAAGATGGGGGAGACGGTGGTGGACGCATGGGACAGACTCATGAGATTGGTCAAACGGTGCCCGAACCACGGTTTTGGAGACGCGAAAATCCTGCAGGTTTTCTACCATGCCCTAGACAGGGAGAATGCCGACAGGATTGACAGAGAGGCCGGGGGAAACTTCCTGTATCACGTAGACAAAGAAGGTGCGTATGACCTGATGAAGCAGTTGGCCAAGCAGGACACCCGACTGTTTGACGATCGCAGGATGGCAGCGAGAGCCGAACCCGCAGAGGATGACCGGATAGACAATCTGGCCAAGATCGTTCATGACTTGGTCACGAAAGTCTACTCGGATAAGAAGACTGTTGCAGCAGTCGAAGAACCTGATCTGGACGCAGCCATTGAGGAGCTAAGGACCGAAGACACCAATTACGTACAGCAGCAGTGGGACCCGAGCCGGTACCGACCGGGTACGAGAGACCATCCCGGGTTTCGGTACGGAAACCCGAGCGCAGCAGTTTATGCACCGGGGTTCCAGCACAGGCCACCAGCTCAGCAGGCTGCCCCGGCCCAGCAGGCTCAGTCAGTCCCATCTGCGCAGCGGTACGACGCCCAGATGAAAGAGATCAAGTCCATGTTCCAGACCATGGAGTCCCGGTTCAAGAACATGGACACCCTGACGGCAGATATGCAGACGACCAAAACGTCACTGCGCGCTTTGGAAGTACAGGTGGGGCAGTTAGCACAGCAGCTAACAGAGAGACAGCCAGGAAACCTACCCTCGAATACAGTAAACAATCCACGGGCTCAGATCAATGCTATCTCCACTCGGAGTGGATTGGCACTGCAGGATCCACCGTATCCCAGCCACGCACGTGCAGAAAATTCGAAAGGAGTAGAACGCAACTTGTCGGGCCAGGATGACAGCACAGTCGATCGCCCCCAGCCGAAGGGCTCGGTTGAGCAGGATGCAGTGCAGAACGAGACAGGTGCAGAAACTGTTCCAATCTCCAAGGAGGTCTCGTACCCCTTGCGAACGCGAAAGACGGATGACAGCAAGGACTACGCCAGGTTTCTCGAGATGTTCAAGCAGCTGCAGATTAACATACCTTTTGCTGAGGCTTTGGCTAAGATGCCCACTTATGCCAAATTCCTCAAGGACATCTTGTATGGGAGGAGGCGAATGAGCGACTTCGAGACTATAAACCTGACGGCAGGAGTGAGCAATTGTGTGAAGAATGGGCTACCGAGGAAGAGAAAGGATCCTGGCAGTTTCGTTATACCGGTCACCCTAGGTAACGCTTACACAGGAAAGGCTCTGTGTGACCTAGGGGTCAGCATCAACCTGATGCCGTTAACGATTTTCAAAAGTTTGAAAGTCGGTGAACCCCGACCCACCAAAATCATGCTGCAGATGGCAGACAGGTCCGTAAAACAGGCTTATGGGGTTATCGAGGATATTCTGGTCAAGGTCGGCGAGCTGATTTTTCCGGCAGACTTCGTTATCCTGGACATGGAGGCAGGGGAGGTACCGCTCATACTTGGCAGGCCTTTTTTGGCCACGGGCGAAGCAATGATAAACTGCAAGAGCGGGGAACTGACCATGCAGATTAACGAAGAAAAGGTGAAATTCAACGTTTTCAAAAATCTGCAACTGCCAAATTACTACGACCACGAGGACATCTTTGCTATAGATGTGGTGGACGAAGGCTGGGAAAACGAAGAGATGGACCAATTATGGGAAGAGATCGACAGCATGTACGGGGATGAAAAGGAGAAGACTCGGTGCGAGCACGCCATGAGAGCCGAGGATTGGACCACTTTGCACCGGGACGAAGACGGCGGGCAAAAGATGATTCTGGTCCCGTCACTCAAGGAGCCACCCGCACTGGAGCTGAAACCGCTCCCGAGCCATCTCAGGTATGCATATATTGGTGAAAATAGTACTCTGCCTGTAATTGTTTCATCTCGTTTGTCTCAGGAACAGGAGCAGAAACGGCTGGAAGTATTGCGAGAGCATAAGGAAGCAATCGCCTGGACGATTGCAGATATCAAGGGGATCAGCCCCTCCTACTGCATGCACAAGATCCGAATTGAAGAAGGCAAGAAACCGGTGATTCAGCCCCAGCGGAGACTGAATCCGAACATGAAGGACGTTGTGCGAAAAGAGGTCATGAAGTGGCTGGAAGCAGGAATCATATACCCCATATCGGACAGCACATGGATCAGCCCGGTCCAGTGCGTGCCCAAAAAGGGGGGTATTACGGTGGTGCAGAATAAAGACCAGGAGCAGATTGCGCAGCGCACCGTTACGGGCTGGCGGACCTGCATGGACTATCGGAGGCTAAACGACGCAACACTCAAAGACCACTTCCCGTTACCATTCATGGACAAGATGCTGGACCGGCTCGCCCACCACGCCTATTACTGTTTTCTGGACGGGTATTCCGGGTACAACCCGATTTGCATAGCCCCGGAGGATCAGGAAAAGACGACGTTTACCTGCCCATACGGTACGTTCGCGTTTCGGCGCATGCCGTTCGGGTTGTGTAATGCTCCTGCCACGTTCCAGAGATGTATGATGGCAATTTTTTCCGACATGATCGAGAAAAATCTGGAGGTCTTCATGGACGACTTTTCACTATTCGGGGACAGTTTCGATGACTGCCTGTTCCATTTGGGCCAGGTTCTGATCCGATGCAAGAAGGCAAATTTGGTGCTCAATTGGGAAAAGTGTCACTTTATGGTCACCGAGGGGATCGTGCTGGGTCACAGAATTTCCAACAAGGGACTCGAGGTGGACAGGGCTAAGATCGAGGTGATAAAGCAGCTTCCATACCCGACGAACGTAAGGGCGATCAAAAGTTTTCTGGGACATGCAGGATTTTACCGAAGGTTCATCAAAGACTTTTCCAAGATCACAAAGCCACTCTGCGCTTTACTCGGAAAAGACGTACCCTTTGACTTCGATGCAGCATGTCAGCAGGCTTTTGACCATTTGAAAGAGAAGCTGACTACAGCCCCGGTTATAACCACACCAGATTGGTCACTCCCGTTTGAGCTGATGTGTGACGCCAGCGACTATGCAGTCGGAGCAGTTTTGGAACAGCGAAATGATAAGGTATGCCACGTCATTTATTATGCGAGCCGGGTACTCAACGATGCCCAGCTCAACTATGGCACGACAGAAAAGGAACTGCTGGCCGTGGTGAATGCCTTGGAAAAATTCAGGCCCTATTTGGTCGGGTCGAAAGTTATCGTTTTTACCGACCACAGTGCCCTGAAATACCTGCTGGACAAGAAGGACGCGAAACCGAGACTGTTGAGGTGGGTATTACTGATGCAGGAATTCGATGTGGAAATCCGGGACAAGAAGGGAGTTGAGAACGTGGTAGCGGATCACCTGTCCAGACTTGAGAACGTGAAGGTGGACCCAGTGCCGATCAAGGAAAACTTCCCGGACGAACACATCATGGCAGTAAAAATCGGGAGACCGTGGTACTATGCCATAGCCAATTACTTGGTAACTGGCACGCTTCCCGAGGATCTCACCCCGTCTCAGCGGAAAAAGTTCATTTCCGAAAGTCGACAGTATTTCTGGGACGACCCATACTTATTCAAACAGGGGGCTGACAACATCCTGAGAAGGTGTATCCCGACCCACGAGGCCTGGAACGTGATCCGACACTGCCACTCATCACAGTGTGGGGGTCATTTTGGGGGAACGCGAACAGCTCATAAAATACTGCAATCCGGTTTTTTCTGGCCGACAATCTTCAAAGACTGTCACGACTATGTGCAGGGATGTGATAGGTGCCAGAGGACAGGAAACATGTCACACCGGGACGAGATGCCAATGACCGTGTGGCAGGAGGTAGAGCCATTTGATGTATGGGGGATTGACTTCATGGGTCCGTTCCCGTCATCGATGGGAAATCTTTACATTCTGCTAACAGTAGATTATGTGACAAAATGGATCGAAGCGATCGCGTGTCAGAAAAACGATGCAGCTACCGTTGAGCGTTTTCTGAAACGTAACGTTTTCACTCGTTTCGGGACTCCCAGGGCAATGATTAGTGACGAGGGCTCTCACTTCATCAATCGAGTTTTTGCGAAAGTTCTAAAACAGTACGGCGTGTCAGTTCATAAAGTCTCGTTACCCTACCATCCGCAGACAAACGGGCAAGCTGAGGTTTCGAATCGAGAGATCAAGAGCATACTCGAGAAAACAGTGAATCTCGGCCGAAAGGATTGGTCCGTTAGACTGGACGATGCGCTTTGGGCCTACAGGACTGCTTTCAAAACACCGCTGGGAATGTCACCATACCAGCTCGTGTTTGGGAAAGCATGCCACTTACCGGTGGAATTGGAGCACAAGGCGTATTGGGCCATCAAACTGCTCAACTTGGACCAGAATCTAGCAGGAGATAAGAGGAAGATGGCGCTGCTGGAATTAGAGGAATTCCGCAGAACGGCTTTCGAGAGCGCCAAAATTTACAAAGAGAAGACAAAGAAGTGGCATGATAACCGTATCACGCCAAAACAGTTTAACGAAGGCGACAAAGTGCTTCTCTACAATACCCGGATGCGGTTCTTTCCGGGAAAGCTGAGGTCTCGTTGGTCGGGACCGTTCATCATCAAGCAGATTTTTGCCTGGGGGGCATTCGAGCTGGAAAATCCAAAAGACAAGTCCAGTTTCAGGGTGAACGGGAACCGGATCAAGCCGTATCTCGAGACCGCCGAAGTCGTCAAAATAGACCCCGTTTATTATGATGACCCGTAAGAGGTAACAAGGTCGGGCCGTCGACCGTAAATCACAAGGCGCTGTTTGGGAGGCAACCCAAAATTAATCGTTTATTTATTTTTCTTAGTTTCTGACGTTATTATGTTCAGTTCTGAATTTTCGAGAGAGGCGAGATGAGCGGGTTTTTGACTTTGAATTTGAGAATGTGCAGATACAAAAACATCCAAAACAGCCAGAACCGGGAAAACAGAGGAAGAGAGATAATTTGAAAAAAAAAATTGCCTCGGGCTGCGTATATACGCAGCCCTGCGTATATACGTAACCCGAGGCCAATTTTTTTTTATTTTTGTGTTTTCTTTTTGATTTCTGATTGGGTATATACGCAGTATTGCGTATATACGCAAACAGAAAGAGAAAAAAAAAATTGTAATTTTTTCAAAACCCCAAGGGCATTTTGGTCATTTTGACATTTTTAGGGTTTATGAGGGAAGAGGGGGCCGGCCACCTCCATTGTTGGCACCTCTCTTTCTCTCTCTTCCTCCATTTTCTCCCACTTGAAGAACAAGGATTTTGCATCGGACCTCCGAATCAAAATCCGGGCACATTTTTGGAATCCCCTCGTCGCAAGGAGCAAGTTTCATCCATCAAAATCCCGAAACAAGCGAAAATCGAGCGGGCAATTCTCATCAAAAAGTGAGGTGTTCTTGAGGAAAAGTGCAGATTCGAAGGTGTTAGAGCAAGAACTAGCAAAAACCGTACAAGGGAACGTGAACGAGGAGATCGAGGGCTTCGATTTGGTGGGTTCGGATTTCAATTCCGGGCAGTTTCGTTTTCCGGCGATTTTTCCGGCGACCGCCGACGACTTTTCGGGCGACTTTCCGGGCAGAATCTCCGGTCTTCACCCCTGTTTAGGGAAGGTCGAAAATCTCATCCCTCGCTTTATTTTCCGTTTTGGCACGGCCCGTAGCCGGGCCCGTTATTTTCGGTATTTTTGATTTTGGAGCGGCACTTGCCGTGTGGACCTCTGGTAGCTCTTAGGTGGACTATCTATTGAGACACACTATTTTTGTGCACGTTTCACGTTTTTGCTTAAATTTCCCGAGTCGGCACGTTTTACGAGGTTGTGACTGTTATGGAGTTTAATGTACCAATCCTAGACCAAGAGCGGGATGAGATCCCCACTGACTATGAAGCGGATGAGATCACCTCTAGGAGGTTTGACAGTTTTCGGTTCGTGAACCATAACGCTCAGTTCTACTTTTTGACCGAAACCAAAATGGGTCATAGCCTTCCCCTAGACTACCAGTTTCAGTTCGACCATATGAACATGCCGCCAGAGATGGCAGAGTATGCGAGTCGCCCGGAAATTTTCGGACAATCCCTAGCGGGGTTTCCGGATGTTTCTAGTTCTGACTTGGTGCGTGAGTTTTACGCAAACCTCATGCATAAGGGGGAGGGTGAGGCCAACGGGGATGTCCGATGGGTGTATTGTCGGCGTACGTTTTTGTTGATCACGGCGGATACCATCCGCCAAGCGTACCAGATCCCGTTGCGCCATTTCTCGTGCGCATATGCTGAGTGTGCAGATTACCCGCCTAGCGATTCTGAGCTTTTGCGGGTTGTGACTGGTGGGTACCCGGGTGCCCATTTCGAGAGAGAGGGGACTGGCGAGATAGGCAAGAAATTGCATTCTCGTTTTATTACCGGGCCGCCACGTTGGTGGGCCGAGTGGGTAGTAAACAGGGTAGTGGGTATTAAGCATTTTACCTATCTTGACTTTGAGTACGTACTCTTAGTCTATTGCCTTGTTCTCTGACTAGAGGTCGACATTCCTCGTCGCATATGGGTGTACATGCAGGAGTGGAACTGCACCGCTAGCCACAAGGGGTTGGGGTACGCCAACCTCATCGCCAAACTGGTGCGGGAGTTTGAGGTTCCGATGCACGATGTCGAGGGTGACTTACTTCCTCCTAGGCCACGGCCTTATAGGAAGCTCATAGCCCGTCACCCGGGCCCACCACAGCCGGTCATTGACCTCGATGAGGATGACGATATTATGGAGGAGGACCCGGTTCCTGCACCTGCCCCTGCCCCTAGGAGGCGTTCGACTCAGGAGCGACCAGTCAGTCGCCAGACATCGGTCGGACTTCGGCGGTGCCGTACTAGTAGAGAGAGTGAGCGTCCCGAGTCGAGTCGACAGGGGACTGAGAGGAATGCCCCGAACCAGCCAGCCCGACAGCGAGGTGAGCCGGCCCCACGGGCCGACCCGACCCCACGAGCTAGACCAGCCCCGCCACGTAGATTGCCCCGCGTTGACGAGAGATTTGAGGGGTGTCGTGGTGGACAGAAGTCCATAGGAGAGAAGGTGTATGAGAGCGTGGGCAAGCTCTGGAGAGCTTTGACGCATAACCGCCGGACTCAGCGGAAGGTCACGAAGGACACCCAGGCTGCCCTAGCTAGTATTCGAGAGGAGCAGCGGGATGCGGCTCGGCACGCAGGCCGAGAACCGCCACTCCCGCTGTATTTTCCCCCTACCTACTCCAACAGCTTCACCGAGGGATGGTCGGATGGCGGGGACTCTAGTGAGTGCACATCTGCTCCACCTCCTCCGACCCAGCCACCTCCTCCGACTCAGCCATCACCGCCACCTGCCCGACAGGAGAGACGGCAGCCAGGGACACGATCCCGGCAGCCTACGGGCCGTCAGACTGGGTCCCGTACCCAGCAGCCTTCGAGTGGCAGGACGACATTGCGATCCCAACCACCTAGCAGTTGGACTGGGTCCGAGTCGCAGTCCTCTGATTACCGGCCCCGTACACGTGCGCGTCAGCCGGTCGTCTTTAGGTCTGATTCAGGTAGCAGCTCGCCGGGTAGCATATCCGGTACGTCCGAGACCGGGTCAGACCCGACATTTTTTCCGGACGAGTGAGTGCCATGAGGGCATGCCACCTCTTAGTGTGGGGGAGGTAGTCGTGTCTGCATTAACCCGGTCTGCACGTTTTTTCGTATTTATTTGCAGTTTTTATTTTTATTTTTGAGTCAGCATATTTTCTTTATTTGAGTCAACCCACCACAAACATTCTGGCCGTGCATTGTATATAATTTAAAAAAAAAAATGAAAAGTTAAATTTTTTTTATGCTGCTGGTTGGGTATATACGCAGACCTGCGTATATACGCAAACAGCAAGTATAAATTATTTTTCAAAAAAAAAAAGTTTAAAATCAGAAAATTTTGAGAAAGGGCAATCGAGATAGCGAAAACAGTGAAGAAATTGAGTTTGAGTCCTTTGAAAGAGAAGAAAACTTGCATCGAGGTATAGTAGATAGGTGAGAGCCAGCGACCTTTGGAATCTGCAAGTAATTATCACCTGAGCTAAAAATCCGACTAGTTGCTACACCACCGTCACATAGGTAGTCGACAACCCGCCCACGGGCGCCGTCACGGTCATCGCATTTTTCGGTGGAGTGACTGGCTATCAAGGGACCTCACGTCCTGTTTCTTACCCCTAGGTCCAATTAGTCAACTCGTTTGAAGCCATTTACCCACTTTCTTCGGAGCCACTTTAGCCTAGGCAGCCTTCTTTGAGACCTCATCAGTCGATAGTTGGCTATTCTACGTGTTATGACGGAGGGAGTGAGTAGGGCAGGTTTTAGATGGGAGAGCTTCATGAGTTATCAGTTTTGGACAGTTTCGATATTGACACGTTTTTCGAGGGAAGGACAGGGTGAGTTAGTGGCGACAGTGCATTAATTTGCGGAGGTGGATCACTTCACTACATAGTGACCACAGGAGGAGATAGTCGCGTGCAAGCATCTTTCGCACAAAACGGGGTTCCGGGGGGTTGTAGGGTCAATTGGTGGTTGTGCCGTTTTTCTACATCTTTGGTGATGAGGAGGTTCGGTGGGACTGCACAGTATTATCTCGACTACAGGATCAGCGCTTCAGGATTAGTGTGGGGGTACTTCACATGAGGACATTTTACGTACCCCACGACAGAGATTTATTTTCACTCACTCAGCTTTAGTCGGTTTAGTATTGTCAGTATTCGTGTACGTTTGTATATATAGTTGTGTTATATAAATATATATATATATATATATATAAAAAGAAAAAGAAAAGAAAAAAAAGAAGAAAAATCATGATCTAGTTTTTAGTTTGTTTTATGTTTTTGTTATTTAAATAAGAAGCTGAGTGAGTGTCACCATTTTCGAGACATTTGCACCGCTTCACATTCGTGGCCGCGAGCACGGCGAAGACACACCGGGGTACAGAGAAATGGGAAAGCAGGAACTTAGGTGTTTCGGGCAGTTTTTCGGGATCTCGGTGAGGGGTGTGAGTTTGGTAAATTGTGAGAATGTCATAACAAGTAGGATTATGCCGTACCTTGATACATATACTTATCCTACCTGATTAGACATAGATCCTTTCGGAAACAACTCGGATGGTAAGTTAGCTAGGTATTTGCTTAGTTTGATAACCAAAGTAATAGTACTTCGGTCCAGTTCTTAATTCCACCATATAAATCTGTTCAGACTTACCAATCGCTTGCAGGGAAGTAAATTCTGAAAAGGATGAGATCACGAGGACACACTGTTTATGTTTTTGAGGTTGTCCAATCTCACCAAAAATATTTTTGTAATTAGTCTGTTTTGAGTCGTTTGAGTCTGTGTATATTCTATCTGAGTCAGTTTTTCTATCGAGTCGTCTGGTTGAAAGGTTCGGGTCGAAAGCGTATGCAACGGTAGGGTATGTACAGAGTCAGTCACGAGGACAGAAATGCAGGCCAGAGTTGGCAGGATTGCTCGGGACGAGCAATGTTTAGTGCGGGGGTATTTGATAACGCCCAATTAGGGGTTATCTTTTAGCCTGATTTCACGAGTATTTGTGTCGGAATTAGCGGTTTTTGCCAGAAAATGCCTTAGAATGCCTCGGGAATCTAGAACGAGACGTTTATTTGTACTTCCTGGATTTCTGCTTATTTATTGCTATATTTGGATATGATCGCGGGTTTTCGTTCGTGTCGCCTTTTCAGGAACAGGTTCGGGAGGTGCATCGGGAAGCGTGCCGGGACCAAGCCGGGACCATCTCGGGAAACGTGCACAAGACCGGGACAAGACGGGAACACGGAAGAGCAGGAGAACACCAAGGGAGGCAAACCGGGAGTGTCAGGCAGAAGAGTGGGACCCAGGGGACCCAACCAGGCCCACCAAAGGACCAAGCAGGGCCCCATCTCCACCCCCCTGCCTGCGTATATACGCAGCCTTGCGTATATACGCAGGCAGGAGGGGGAGAGGGGGAGGTGGTTATAGGCTCTGGTTGCGTATATACGCAACCCTGCGTATATACGCAGCTAGTTTGACTTTTTGGTCAAAGACGGTGGACCGATGGCAGATTCCGTAATTTCGGGCGCACACGTTTCGGGGAAAACAGCACTATTTAAAGACTCGTCCAGACTCGTTTTGAGGACACGGAGACACAACACAATTCTCAGCACAACCGAAGGGCAAGTCAGAGCATTCACGGAGAGCACGAAAGCGCGATTCGAGATTCGAAGACTTAGTTTGATTTCGTTCTCTCTCTTTATATTCAGAAACTGCGTTTTGTATTATGTCTAGTCGTAGCTAAAATTCTCACCTAGGTTCTCGGTGAACCTAGGGTTTCGTATCCAGATTTTATGACTACTTCGTTTATGGATTCATGATGATTATCTTAATTCATCACGTTATATCTGTTATTCTGGTTTTGATTATTATCGTATATGCATGATAGGATTGATCACCCAGGATTGCTATAGACCCGAGCTTGTAGGTGAAAACGTCAAAGTTAGGGTTAGGAAGAAAAACCAGGATTTAGTACCTTACCCTGATAGACCGACCAGAGAAAGGGAGATAGGGCTAGCCTCGAAATACCTGAGACCAATTGTTAGAGAATTTGACCCGGGCCATTCGGACAGGTTAGAAACCCTAACAGGCTTAGACCGAGACTGCAGATTTAGGCAGCTTAACAAGAATCCGAAAGTCTGCAGGATCGGGATTACGTGTGGAATCTGAAAAGTCACTACACAACTGGTACGTTGCACAGATATCGAAACTGCTGAGTGTTTTCATAATCGAACGTAAAACTGAAATCTGTAGAAACCCTAGGGGATCCTGGAGCCTAGTCTTCATCTATTATCGTTACAACCGATTCAACTTATTTCAGAAAACGTCACAAAAAAATATTTACGTTTACGTTTTTAATTTCTGTTTTTAGTTTAGTCACTACAATCACAACCTACTCCTCCTTGTTACCACACTTGGATAACCGAAACTGACAACGTGAGTAAACCCAAAATAGTCCTCGTGGGAACGATCACCCGAGTCTAAATTGCACCCGGTATTACAAGATTCGTACACTTGCGACAGCACGTTAGTTTGCGCATCAGGTATCTGCAGTCCCCTTCGCGCAATATTAACAGCAGTAGGGAGGGAATTCCTCCATATTCTCCAGGCGTTAATGATCATCTTTTTTGGGATTTTTAGCTTCCAAAGTCTTCTCAACCACTCATTATTTCTTCTATTGTTTGAGATCGAAGGAAAAGGAGTAGTTCTCATATTTGAGCACGATAGCCACTAGATAGCGAATAGAAACCATCCTCTGAATGTACCAAGAAACACGTATCTTTGACAATATCATGATAAATCGGAACAATGTGTATATGTTCTGCATCCATTGGAATAAAATTGTCACTAATATTCTCATCATCCCATGTTCCAGTATTATGATTAATGAGATTGTGAACCCGAAGGGTTTCCAACTCAGGAGGGCAAGGGGTAATCACCCGATACGTGTCCGGTCTCGTCAACCAATTATCTAAATAAGCTCGAAACCATCATGAATTTTCCAAACAAGTCCTGATTTTATAAGATCCCTACCCGCCAAAATACTTCGACAGACGTAGGAAATTTGGGCGTTTTCCTTGAGCTTAAAATCAAGAATGTTGGACTCACGCAAGTATTTTGAAGAAATAAGCCGACCCACCAGAGAATCTGGCTTTTGAATCATCTGCCAAGTGTGTTTTGCGAGCATAGCAACGTTAAAGGATTGAAAATCCTTAAATCCTATCCCACCATCCTCCTTGTCGCGTGTCAGCACATCCCAAGAAATCCAATGAATTTTCTTCCTTTCTTCGTCACCTCCCCACCAAAATTTCCGAACGATTTTAGCCATATCTTCACAAGTCCTCTTAGGAAGCAAGAAGCATCCCATGGCATAGTTAGGAATAGATTTCAAAATTGACTTGATAAGCACCTCCTTTCCTGCTGCAGACAAAAATTTACCTTTCCAACCCTTCAGTTTATTACAAAGTCTTTCGAGAAGATAATTGAACTGAGCTGTTTTACTCCTTCCGAAGGTCGTAGGAAGACCAAGATAATTATCATGAATATGCACCAAAGGAACTCCAACTAACTGTCTGAAAGCCGCCATAGTCTCTTTATTCACATTTGCTGAAAACAGGATGGATGATTTCTCCAGGTTTAACATTTGGCCAGACGCAGCCTCGTAATCCTGTAATATAGATCTCAAAACAATGATCTCATCATTAGTAGCTTTAGAAAATAATAAACTATCGTCTGCGAAATAAGTGAGAGATAATCGGTCCCCCTCTGGACGCAGAAACACCCAAAAGTCTTCCGTCAAATACATATTTTGACGAACTTCTTGACAATGTTTCACTGATTAGTAAGAACAGGTAAAGGGATAAAGGACAGCCTTGGCGGAGCCCTCTTTCCGGAACAATATGGCCCTTAACCTCGCCATTAACGATCAGATTGTATGTGGCCGTGGTGATACAGTGCATAACCGCAGAGGTCCAACGATGTCCAAAACCCATACGTTCAAGGACTTTCTGCAAAAAAACACCATTCCACCCTATCGTAGGCTTTACTCATATCAGCTTTTAAAGCAAAGAAACCTTCTTTACCCTTTTTCCTATTCTTCATGGAATGTAGAATCTCAGAAGCACAGATAACGTTGTCAGAAATCAGTCTACCCGGCGCAAAAGCACTTTGATTTTCAGATATAAGAGAGTCTAGAATAGTCTTTAGACGATTTGCAAGTGTTTTTGTAACCAACTTATAAATCGTAGAGCAGAGACTAATTGGACGAAGATCAGAAGTCTTACGCACCTGTTTTACTTTCGGGATTAATGCGATAAGGGTATGATTGTGCATACTGATATCCTCACCATTATTTAGAACACCCAAGCAAACTTCTTCAATCTGATCTCCCAGAACATCCCAGTTCTTCTGATAAAAAATTGCCGGAAAACCATCCGGACCCGGTGATTTAACTCGCGCGAGGCTCTTAAGGGTGAGCCGAATTTATTCTATGGTAAACAATTGATCAAGCCGAGCTCTAGCTTCATCATCAACAAGACCTGTAACAGCCCCCAAAAGAGGTTCCATATCTTCATTCAAGGGGTGAGAGGATGAAAAAATACCTTTGAAGTAGTCTTCCAGCATGGCCGGGAGTTTTAATGGGTCCTATTCCCAAGCACCTTCAGGCGTCTCTAGACCACAAATCCTGTTTCTTGCTCTCCTAATCGTAGCTTTCCTGTGAAAAAACTTCGTGTTTTGATCACCCTTGCGCATCCAGACTTGTCTAGATCTTTGACGCCACATCTCCTCTTCAGAGAGAAGAGTTTGTAAGATCTCTTTCCTCAGTGATCGCACTTCTTCAATTTCTTCCGATGTCTGAGGGCTCTCCGCCAGAACTGCTCTGCTACGGAGTCTGCACAACTTATGTCTAACCGAGCCGAATGAATCACGTTCCCAAGCCTTAAGGCTAGACGCCACTGACTTAAACTTTGTGCTAACCGAACCATTAGTACCATGCCAACTATCCCGAATGACGTCACCACATCCCCCATGTTGTAGTCACATCGCCTCGAACTGAAACCGACGTTTAACTTTGACATTCTTGTTGGCTGAGGAGACCCAAGAGATCTCAAGCGGAACATGATCTGAGATTTCAGCAACAAGATGCCTTACATATCCTCTGCCGAACACATCAATCCATTCATCTGTATTAAACATCTGTCCAATTGTTCTCGAATCGCCCTATCATCCCCTTGGTTATTTGACCAAGTGAAATCTGGTCCCGAGTAGCCAAGGTCGCATAGTTGCAATCGATGGATAACGCCTCTAAATACCTCTATTTGTCTGAAGGGTACTGGCCGACCCCCTTCCTTTTCCAAAATAGACGAAAAGGCCTTGAAATCCCCCACCACACACCACGGACTTCCAATCGGACAAAGATTTTCTAACAGAGCCCAGGAATGATGTCGTTGATCCCTGTCCGGATCACCGTAAAATCCTGTAAGAAAACCCTCCTTCCCTTCAGCAGGGATAGAGAAGATGCCATGAATGAAGCTGTGACCCCACTTTTTCATAGTGAAAGTGACCTCATCATCCCACAACATCGCAAGACCACCTCGTCTGTCGTCACAGTCTCTGCAGATACCGTTCCGAAAGCCAAGTCTGTCTCTAACTCGAATCATCTCGCTTGCATACAATTTTGTCTCCATTAAGAAGAAAATGTTGGGCTTCTGCCTCCTCACAAGATCGTGAAGAGAAATAACGCTAAGGGGGTTCCCAAGCCCCCGCACGTTCCAGCTAAGTAGACTCATTGCAGCTGGCTGGACTGTGTAGCAGCCTCAGCCGGAGTAGGAGTTGGGTACTTCAAGGCTCCCCCGTCATGTGTCGGAATCCGCGTAGCATAAACCTGTATTTGTGGCTTACTTGTCTTCCCTTCAAAATCTTTATTTACAGGTGGATTACTGTGGGCCGAATGGTTTGCTTGGATTGTAGCTCTGTTCCCCTGATCACTTCCACGTCTCTGGACCAAGTTGTTGTTTGATCTACCACCTCTACCTCTACCACGTCCCATACTGCGACCCCCTTGAGTAATGGTTTTTTGAATGAGACCCAACAGACTGTTATTAGAGGACTTACCCCTGTCTTGAGATCTGGTTTTCATTGCTGGATTGGGACTGAGATTAGTTTCGGCTATTTTCCGTTTTGCACCCGTAGTGACCTGGCCCTGGTCCTCTGCAGCAGACTTGGCTTTCTCCTCATCAGAAAACTTAGCTGACTTTTTCCGTGTCCGCTAGAGGATTATTAAAAAACTGAACGTCCTCAGCATTATCTTTGGAGCTTACCGATATATTGCTGTCATTCTCACCGGCTTTTTCCTTCCCATTATTTGTTTCTCTTTCTGATCCACTATCCATGTTTATATCTTCGAAGCCCTCTATGGAACCAAACATAGGGAGGTTACCACCATCATCCACTTTCCCTGCAGCTTGGTCTTCATTAAAGACATCCACGAGCCTTTTCCTTGGAGGTGGTTTGGACATTAACCATTCTCCATATCCCGGTTGCGTTTGTGTCTTCTCCACATCCGTACGTGACACACAATCATCCCATAATGATTGAGCATACCACACCATTGGCAAACACTTGGAACACGCTCATACTTATAGTCCAGCCAACGCCTAGCACCCAAGACTTCAATAAATCTGCCTCTTCTAACCGGCTTGTTTACATCGATTCTTACTCTGGCTCGCATATAAACCCTCCGGGCCGGAGAAAATCTTTGCATCCGTTGTGATGATCTCACTCATATTCCTCAGAATTCTACGAAGATCCGAATCCGTTTGGTGATATATGGGTATGTTCTTCACTTGAACCCACACATCCACCGTTTCAAACACAGCACCTTCGGTATCTGCTGCTAAGTCCCACTGTTTTAGGATCAACATGTTTTCATCAAAGAGACACGGACCACCCGCAAAGACTGTGTCCATTGATTCCTTTTCCGGGAATTGGAAGACGAAAGTATTAGACCCTGTTTCATGAATGCTCATATCTTCTCCACCCGCCAAGATCTTTTTGAAAAGCAGTTTCATGGCCCATACGTTGAAGCGAATAGGGAGAACAAATTTCCCTATCAAGCATGGACCACGAGCGTTGATGGCAGCAAGACTATATTCTTTCTCAAAAATCTCCACCTCCTCCTCTTCGATTGATAACTTCCCGAAATCCAACGTTAAGTTAAAGCCCCTGGCCATGATCGAAGTCTAGAAGAGATCAGCAAACTCCGAAGGTTACGAATCAGACGCTAAGACGGCCGTCGAGCGCAACAGCAGAACCCTAATCGTCTTCGGGTTTTCCGGAGCTAGATACTCTTGCGAAAGTGTATACATATTGAAGATCTCGGGAATATATTACTCATAATTATTTTATGCAAATAAGTCATGTGCCTCACTTATCTTATGAATGTTTTAACCAATATAATTAATTAGGGTAATTACCATTTTATAGACAATTTAAACTCCAAATGCATACAATTTCTTTTTTTTGGACTGTTGTTACTTTCAAGATGTACATAAAATAGACTATTTGTTACAAATTAAAATAATGTATGTATTTCTAGTCACAAAATTAATAATGCAATATATATATATATATTTAAATTGATAATGCAGTAACTTAAGTGTACAAAAAATAACAATGCATATAAATGTATGTTAAAAATCTCAAAAAATTGGATTTCAAAAAAAAAAAAAAAAATCTTCAAAAATCTCGTTTAAAATCTCCAAAAATGTTAACAATTCCCTTGCAGCTGCTGGCAGGCAGATCTTGGAATACTCGATTATTGCCATCAGTGTTTAAGATAGAGGCGTTACCTCATTTCTTCTCGAAATGTGAGTCGAGTGACACTACCCTCATCCATAAAAACTTGCAACAATACAAGAGGCACACGCTATATTAACACAGCATTCAACTCACACGACACCGCCTTCCCATACTCAACCAACACCCCCATACCCTATTATTGTTGTGATCGCAGAGCTGAAAATCCTAGAGAGAGAGAGAGTTAATCGATTCCGTGAAATCGACTCAGTAATGGCGAAAGGAAGAACGGTGATGGAGGTCGGAGCCGACGGCGTCGCCGTCATCACCATCGTCAATCCTCCGGTCAATTCCTTGTCCATGGACGGTACCTCTCTCTCTCTCTCTCTATACCTCCGTGAATTCGTCAATTAGATCGTTTTATCGATTCTATATCGACTGTGATGTTCAGATCAACCGATCTATAGTTAAAATGATTTTAAAATTAGTGAATTGCTCTGGCTTTGGTTGTAGTTATCATCAAACGGCTTAGTTCAGAACCTCAATTTAGTGCCGAAAGAGACGACGAATATTGCTCTCTGCGAACTTGTAGGATTTAATTGAAGTTTTTTTTTTAGCTATGCTTCTTTTTGAGTTGAGCTGAGTATAGATATGGAGTATATTGTTGCTTTTGTTTCCCAAGTAGTTCTTAGTACCAAATACTGGCTCAAGTGCTCAAGTGGAGGGTATAATAAATCTTCACAGTTCTAATTCAAAGATTTTGTGGTCCTGAGTCATAGTAGTTGGGAATTGCAAATATTCGGTGTTCAACTCCAGGTAGCTGGAGAATGTGATTAAGTTAGGCACTAGTTAATTCAAGTTTCTATAGTTGCTGCAACTCTTGGCTTCTTTTTCATGGAGCAACCTAGAAGAAGGCTTCAAAATTCAGAAGCCACACCACCACTCTACCTACCTTGAAACTGATCCTTAAAATTTTCAGGAAAAAAAAACTGATCCTTATAGAACTTGATGAATAAATTTTCTAATCTCAATGTTGCCAAATAGGTCCTGGTATTGCTTGTACTTTTTACCATTGCATTAGTTCTTCTATTCTTTCTCTCTTCTCTCCAAGATTCACTAAGAAGTTTGATAAGAACCTAAAAAGTATACATACGGGTATCCGATCCAGTACGGAAGCGGACATGAGATACGTCATTATCTAAAAAAATGAGGATACGGCACGCACTAAGAGAGGACAAATATTGGTCCCAGTCTTTAATATCGCGGAAAAAATAGATTGAGTCTAAGAATGAGAAAGAAACTGGAGCAGCTTACGTGAGTTCAAGTTTGACGAGATGTGTATGTGAAAACTCTTGAAATTGTTCACATGTGAGACCTAAAACCTCGCTTGAACTTTTCATTCAAAAGAGCGGCCTTTTCGTATATTGAGCCCTCAACTAACCATAAATATTATATCTACTTTAGCTTAATTATTTTTAAAACAACTTGAAGTTCACATATTTCATAAAACAACCCGTGTGAAAGTCTAATAGACACAAGGGCTGATCGTCATCTCTCGTTAAGTGTCCCTAAGTGTCCCTCCAAGTGTCCAGTCTGATTAAAATTCTAAAATACCTTGACACGCTAGCTGGAGTGTCCGACACGTATTTTGAAGTGTCGTACGAGTGTTCCGAGTGTCCGACATGGATTTGGCCCCTATTTTGGAGTGTCCATGATTCCTAGATAAGAACAGAGTCACAAAGAGCAATACTGTAGGTCAGAGGAGCATTATAACTACAATGTAAAAAATATTCGTAATGGTGATCTGAATGAAATTAGTCTTTTGTAGTTTCTAATCATGTTTGAACGTACTTTTGTGTTTTCTATTTGGGTTGGGGCTCATTTCTTCAATTATTCTGATAGTACCGGGAATAGTTTTTATTAAATTAACTTCGAAAGTTATATCTGTTTCTCCTATACTGTAGCCTGTAGGTAGTAAAATGAGCTATACCACCAATAGTTAGCTCTACGAATCAACTTTGATCAGAAGTGGTATATTGTATAGGTTTGTAGCTACACTTTGGGTCAAGTTCATTCCACATTCGCAAGCCCACGGAAGCACCATTCTCTTCTTGTTGAATCATAAACTGGCTGATGGACCACTACCTTCTATTCCCTTTCCCTTTCAGTAGATTTTTTTTTTTTTTTTTGATGGGTAATAGAAGATTTTGAAAAGAGAACCTCAAAGCGAGGGACAATTACAATGAATAATGACGAAGCACACTAACTATGAACTAAACTGCTACTCCAGGACCAAATTAACTACTCCAACTACCTATTGTTAATGATTTACAGAGGATTCCAATATTTCAATTGGCTCTCCAATTTTCACCGTGAAACCTTTGCCATATCTGCACATTCCTTATTGGGGCTTTACTCATTTTCTATAGCCTGAAAAAGCCTTCCAGTGTCCTGCTCCCGGCAATGAAAGGACAGCCCCAATTTTTTTTCCGATCTCTAACCTCCTCTTGCTCCACCATTGCCCACCACCCATTACTGTCAGGAGTGGAGGCAGGAATTAGGAAGTGCTGGGGCACAGTCCTAATGTTTAAAGAAAGACGGGGCATTTTCATAGTTTTACCGGGGGCATTACTAAATCTGTGTGTTAGAAAAGGGTATTATTGAGGTTTTAAAGAATCCGATTCTTGTATTTTTCTAGATCTAGGCTGCTAAGAGAGTTAAGATTTGTCTCCTTCAAAATTCTTCAGGGGAGGTCCAAAGTATGTCATTTTACTTTCTTTTACGATTAACCTTGCTGTCAAAGAAGTATTCATAAAGTTCATTTTGAGGTTTGGATTTTGGAGGATAGCAACTATCTTCCTTATACATTAGATAGATTGAAGGGTTTCGGTACATGGTATGTTACAGCTGCAGAAGCTTATTCCAGGTATTTGGTCAAATACATAAGACATCCCTTGTCCAGTAATTTAACACTGGCAAAATTAGCTTTATGGTATCTCATCTAATTCTCTGTTCGTGCTTCTGATGCTCTGTTGCCAGTATTCCAAGATTCTCGATAGGTTGCATTTGATACTCTACAAGTCGACATGTATTGAAAGATATGATACGGTACTTTGCCATCTCCAGAACGTATGTTTGTGGATCGCAAACGAAAGTGAATCGAACTGTACCAATCTGTATTGGACCGATACAATACGTATCACGTATAGCTCGATACATTTAAGGCGTGGATGAACATTTTTTTAATCTACTGTGATAGTTTTAATTAACAGAAGTTTCTGGAAGCCGAAAGCACTGGAAGTCGCCTCCTTTTAAGAATTGTTTTCTCGGACATTTGTTCCATGGAATCACTTTGGAAAACAGATGTATTTTTGCTATTTTTCATGCAAGGCACACATAATTTTCTTGAGACAGTACCATTTTGACAATTGCAAGCTTTTCAATCACTGAATAGATTGTACAACTGCTGCACTTCTTTGTCTCAGTCTTGCCTTCTGTATTTGTTTATCAGTGTTGTACAGCTTGAAGGAGAGTTATGACCATGCGCTGGAAAGAAATGACGTCAAGGCTATTGTTGTTACTGGTATGTTTGAACTAACTTATCATTGTGTTCAGCTTTGAAGATGATGAAATGATGAGTTGAAGCTAATCAATTACTTGTTTGTTGGAGCAGGTGCCAAGGGCAAGTTTTCTGGTGGTTTTGATATTACCGCTTTTGGCGGGTTCCAGGGGGGTAAAGGTATATTTTCTGTTTCAGTTTTCAGGTATCGGTTTAGTACAAGATTACTGTCCCTTCTGGCCTGAATTGAGGTTTTATATGGTCACAGTTGCAGCACCCAAACCTGGCTACGTCTTAGTGGAGATTCTTAGCGACACTTTGGAAGGTATATTTTTGGTTTTCACTTCTTCCTCCCCATTTTTCTCACTCACTGAGTTTATGTGGTTATATCAGATTGTTTTCTTATTGCTATAACTTCTCCATTCAGCTGCCAAGAAACCTTCAGTTGCTGCTATTGATGGACTTGCACTTGGTGGAGGCTTAGAGGTTGCAATGGTATGTATTGAGTCTTGTTAAGTTTTCCTTTTACTGATGAAATTGACTGCATCTTATTTTGATATTGATACGAGTTGCTCTTTGTATTGTATGCATGACATTTCATAATTGTTCTGCTAGGCTTGCCATGCACGCATATCTACTCCTAGTGCTCAGCTAGGATTACCTGAACTTCAGCTTGGTATAATACCCGGATTTGGAGGTATTCCTTTTTTACTGTACATTATATATCAACTATTTGGTGTCATTGAACCTTCTTGTTGTTGTGTTTTTTTGAAATCCAACTTCTGTTTTGTGATAGGGACACAGCGACTTCCTCGCCTTGTTGGACTCTCCAAGTCCCTTGAGATGATGCTGGTATGTAGCTTGGTTTGCTTGGCCCTAAGTATATAAATAATTTTGTTGGTGTAGTATTTTTTATCTTCCTTCCTGTCTCTCTCTTTCTCTGATAGACATCTAAGGCAGTTAAGGGGGAGGAAGCTCACAGTTTAGGCCTCGTCGATGCAGTGGTCTCACCAGATCAGTTGGTAGATACTGCTCGTAGGTGGGCCCTAGATATCTTGGAGCGTAGAAGACCATGGGTCTCCAGCCTGTACAAGACTGACAAGATAGAGCCTCTAGGTGATGCTAGAGAAATACTTAAGTTCGCTAGATCTCAGGCCAGGAAACGAGCTCCCAACCTTGAGCACCCCATTGTTTGCATTGACGTCATTGAGGAGGGCATAGTTTCTGGCCCACGTGCTGGACTTTGGAAGGTTCTTAGCTATTCTCCATCTGTCCTCTTTCAACTAGTGTTTGCATTTGGGTAATAAGACTTCATCTTGATATGCGCAGGAAGCTGAAGCGTTCCAAGGGCTGTTGCACTCAGATACGTGCAAAAGCCTGGTTCACATCTTCTTTGCTCAACGTGGAACTTCAAAGGTAAGATCATGGTAGAACTGCCTTAAGTTAGTATATTCTCACCCTCCACTTCCGCCATACTATCGCCTAATTGTCTTTAAATTGGAGTGAAAATTTAGTATACTCTCTAGTCTTGCTATGAACCCTCCCCTGTCAGTAGGAAATGTTGTAAGAATATGGATGCAGCACCGTAGCACCCTGTCCGTGGTTCGAAATTTGATGTATAGTATATGGGACCGTGCCGTGGAACTCACCAATAGCCAAGGGGGTATCCAATAGTAAAATTTTGGCGGTTTTAGACTTTGCATAAGATGCATTCGGAGTGTTTCTCCCAATAGACATGTTTATAACATACATGTTTTTATAATTAAATGGTTATGGGTACTTAACTGTGCAAATGTGAAGTATAAAGAGGAGAGAGATAAACACATTATTTTGCCTTACTACTTTCTAGTTGGCTAAATATAGAGAGGATGATGCATATTTTGTAAAATGCATAATTAACCAAATTCTTAGATTTTTGCTAATAACGTGTTTTGGCCTAATGTATTTGAGAAGCTCTAACGTCGTTTGTGGTAAAGAGACGTAGGACGTAGTCCGTAGTCTTATAGGTGATATCCAGAGTGGTATATATTCATCGATCATTTGTGATCTTTCTAAATAAGTTTCCCAGAAGGTATTAGTAGTAATCCTAGTCGAGTCACACGAGGTTTTCCGAATTTGTTTTCATTTTCCTTACCCTATTGGTTATATACCAGGTCACCATGGTATACACATGCTTCTTGCAAGTCAGAGAATTGACAATCTAGTTTGGAGTCATTAACCAACTCACTCAACTCAAACAGTCTTTGACTAGATACTGAGTCTCCTATACGTGTGCTCTCGTCCTGTTCGTTCTTTTGTAGTAGCATGTACTAATTTAGGTTTAGCTCATTAAGTTTTCGTTTTACTCCGTCTAGGTTGTCTCTGGTCTCGCTCAAGTCTCATGCTCATTTACCACCCTTGATATGAATCGAATTGCTTCTCCTAATGGGTGCAACCAAAGCCCCAAGTTGAACAAGAGCTAGTCACCTTAAGACAATTGTTCCTACAATTTCTGTTCTTGTTTGTGTGTGTGTCTATATATATATATATATATATATATATATATATATATATATATATATATATATATATATATATATATATATAATTTCTTGATACACTACTCATCCAGCTTAGCGTGCTAAGTTCTTTCTTAACTTCCCTATACCCTACAGGGCATCAATGGGAGGCTTACGACCATTTTATGAACTTTTGACTGTAGCTGAAACACAACGGATGCTTTCCTTGAATTTGTCCATTATGTTATTATTGTGTGTACAATATCTTCGTTAACTCTCTACCGCCATGTATGATTGAGCCAAATATCTAATAGAGTCCCTCCTTGGAGCCTTTTGTCTTGTATGTCAATCGCTGCTTTCACATCTCCCACATTTCTACTGCTACTAGATTTACATCCCGTGGAGGTATGCTTTGTGTATTTGTCCTACTTCTCTAGGTCCTAACTTGTTTACCAATAGCTCTATTCTCTAAGATATCAACTTCTACTGTTTTGTGAACTAAATCTAAATCGTTTGTCAATAGATTAGGGTTCAGTTTTGATAGTAGTTACTAGTAAATGTCATCGCTTAAATTTGTTTCGGGTGCCTGGCAAAATGCGAAGTAGGTTGTAGTAGTACAGAAAAGGAGAGACATTTTTCGGTAGCCTTCAGTTTGCCAGATAGCCCCTCCTGATTGTATTAACCACACCATTTTAACACTTAAACAACCAAAGTAGCCACAAGCTCATATGTCACTTTCAAGCATTTACGGTAGGAGCTCCACAAATGAATCTCCAGCTATCAATTTAGCGCTGCAGGCAGTTTTGGTTGTTCGAGCTACAGAAGTGGCTTATTCTGCTCTTAAGTTTAACATTTTAGAGTCGATTCTCTCTTTCGCGAAGTAGTGCAGCATAATAGAAACTAGCAACCTGGTTTTACAATTGGTGCAAAGATATACCTTTCGAAGGGAGGATTAATCCAAGACGGATAGAATAGGGCATTGCTACATTTATATTGAAGTGTGAAATACAGAAAGTCTGGGTTTCTTTGGTTATAAACCGAGAGAACACTCTAGGTTCCATTCCTTCACAGATTCAAATTTAAGAAGCACGGATACGGTGTCTGATACGATAGGGGAATGGACACGGGATACCTCATTTTCTAAAAAAATGAGGATACGAGACAACGGGGATACGTCAACATTATTATTATGTTCTTACGTATATTTAAACTTTTATACTTGTAGTCTGTAGATGATAAAATATTGATTCCAACTTCTTCAATATTTTTAGCTTAAATATCCCGGAAAAACATAGATGAAGTATAAGAATGAGAAGAGAAAAATTATTATAGCTTATGCGGGTTCGAGTTTGACGAGTTGTGCCTGGAGAACCCTTGAAGTTCTCGCATGTGAGAACTTAGACCTCGCTTGAACTTTTCGGTCTAAGGGTAACATTTTCATATCGAGCCCTTGATTAATCATATATATTATATCTACTTTAGCGTAATTATATTTTGGCCAATTTACAGTTAAAATTTCATGAACCAACCCATATGAAAGTCTAAAAAACATAAAGGAGCGATTGTCATCTCTCATTAAGTGTCCCTCAAGTGTCCTCCAAGTGTCCAGTCTAATAAAATTCTCTAAAATACCCGAACATGCCAACTGGAGTGTCTGACACATATATGGAGTGTAGTACAAGTGTCCTAAGTGTACAACACAGATACAGCATCTCTTTTGGAGTGTCCATGCTTCCTAGGTTCAAATACAACAATCTTTTAAAGGCAGCCTACAAGGCTCTATTTGTAGTGCTAAAACTACAGTTGCTTCCCTGAGGCCTAAAAGACCGATGTAACCTAAGATCTACCTACCTTCAAGGCTAAGCAGAAACAAACAAGAGCCTTCTACTTCATGGTTTAGTTGGGGGGCCACTGAGCTGCAGGTTAAGGCTGCTGGTAGGGAACATTGGCATTCAGTTCGATAAGCATCAGAACTGATCTTTTTTAGCACTGTCATGGCCCAAAATCTTACTATGTTTTCATCTCAGAAAATTATTTCATACCTCAACTTTTCCATGGATTAGTGCTCTAGAGACGAGAAGCAAACAGTCCACAGACTCAGCGGTCCCATAGGATTCTCCCTGCGTGACAAAGAGAGATTGATAAGGAATAGCTATGTCCCTGCTCAGGTCAAGCACACTATTGCTTCAGGCTGTTTGGGTGAACGAACTACTAAACTGGCGTACCTGGCTACTTAAGTTTACTATGCTTTCTAGTGTGTATTCTCTCCTCGGGAAAATAGAGTGCAAGAAACTATAGCAATGTGCTGCTTAAAGAACAGGCACTTGAGCTATGGTTGGAATCAATTGTCTTCAGAAGCTTTTATAGTTTGAACTTTGAAGTGTCCCAATCTTCAATAACTTCATGCAATTTTCTTTTAAAGCTTCTGAAGAAGGATTCGTAAGTCAATATGATTTTCTTCTAGATAGTTCTAATGAAAGCGTGCTTCTTGTTTTTCTCTGGCCTTGCATATCTCAGAACGATAATTTGAATCACCAGTGCTTCTTAGTCCATGAGACCATGACTACACCGGCCTGCATCAACTAGGCAACTACAAGACGTAGCCACAGCCAAAACCGTCTTGTACCTTTCTCATGGAATGACATATATTACTAACACATTATTCTGCGGAACTTAATGCAGGTTCCTGGGGTCACTGATAGGGGTATAGTGCCCAGAAAGATAAAGAAGGTTGCTATTCTTGGTGGAGGATTGATGGGTTCTGGAATAGCAACTGCTTTGATTCTCAGTAACTATCCTGTTATCTTGAAAGAAGTGAATGATAAGTTCCTACAGGCAGGTCTAGGTAGAGTAAAAGGTGAGGGATCAGTCTTACTTGTTATCTCAGATTTGTCCTTCGATTGCAACTTATCAAATTTCTTCGTCACTTCTGATTTTGGTTTTTCTTCCAAAACTTAGCCAATTTGCAAAGCCGCGTCAAGAAAGGGAAAATGTCTCAGGAGAAGCTTGAAAAAACTCTCTCTCTTCTCCAGGGTTCACTGGACTACGAGAGCTTTAGAGATGTGGACATGGTTATAGAGGTATACTAGGATAACTTTAGTTGCCATGTAGTGTTTGTTATCTTTTTTGTTTCTTCGTCTTATTCATTGTGTCCCGACGCTTTTAATAGGCTGTTATTGAGAATGTTAACTTAAAGCAACAAATTTTCGCCGATCTTGAGAAGTATTGCCCTCCACACTGCATACTGGCAAGTAACACCTCCACCATTGATTTGAACCTGATTGGGGAGAAGACCAGGTCACACGATAGGATTATTGGGGCCCATTTCTTCAGGTGAGACGTGGTGTTTGGCATTATTTGTTCAAAAATCATTTTCTATGCTTTCCCCATTGAACTTTTTGCTTTGTTGATATTCTTCAGTCCAGCTCACGTGATGCCACTTCTTGAAATTGTTCGTACTGAGAAGACGTCTGCACAAGCAATTGTTGACTTACTGGATGTTGGAAAGAAGATAAGGAAAACTCCAGTAGTAGTTGGAAATTGTACGGGATTTGCCGTTAATAGAATGTTCTTCCCTTACACACAAGCTGCTCTTCTGCTCGTTGAACGTGGTGCTGATATCTATCAGATTGACAAGGCAATCACCAAATTCGGAATGCCAATGGGTCCTTTCAGGTAATTGTTTGGGATCCTCTCCTCCCTTTTTTTCCTCCTCCTATCTCCTTTCCTTCATCCTACGGTCATGATAAAACCACAACACTTGGTATTATTTATTTTTACCAAACTACCCCTGACCATAGCAAGTGGTGTGGTTTTATCCTGACCATAGGATGAAGAGAAGGAGATAGGAGGAGGAAAAAAAGGGAGGAGAGGATCCATTTCCAATTGTTTGTGTTATTGACCGTTCTCTAGTCAAGCATTGCTTTTTAAAATGCTCCCACACGTTTAACTAGCCCTGTTCTTTTGTATTCAAATGCAGATTGTGTGATCTGGTTGGTTTCGGTGTTGCTATTGCAACTGGTGGGCAGTTCGTTCAGAACTTTCCCGACAGAACCTACAAATCAATGTTAATCCCGCTCATGCAGGAGGATAAAAGAGCAGGTAGATCTCTGTTCTAGAGTAGTATTATTGTTGCCGTGCTGCTTTTTAGTGACTTATCTTTCTCGTCGATGGCAATCGTCAGGTGAAACTACTCGCAAAGGATTCTATATTTATGATGACAAGCGCAGAGCAAATCCTGATCCTGAATTGAAGAAATTTGTTCAGAAGTCAAGGGAAATTTCTGGTGTCAATGTTGATCCCAAGGTCTCCATCTCTCTCATTTCTTTCTCTTCCGGAATATATTGTAGTATAATGCACTGTCATTACTTCATCTGCTGTAACAAAAGATTCATGGGAGTTCTCGCACGATCGTATGAATCTTTTGTACTCATCAAGTGAGAGCCTGCGCTAAGTTTGGTTTGTGTACATGGATACAGCTTACTAAGTTATCTTACAAGGACATTATCGAAATGATATTCTTCCCCGTTGTGAATGAGACTTGCCGAGTATACGCTGAAGGTATTGCTGTAAAAGCAGCTGATCTTGACATTGCGGCTGTCATGGGCATGGGCTTCCCACCTTACAGGTATGTTTTTCGCAGCTGGTTGTTTTATACAATACAAGTATTAAAAGGCATAATTTTATCTCTGTAACTGACTTGCAATTATTAATCAGGGGTGGGATCTTGTTCTGGGCGGACTCTCTTGGATCAAAGTACATTTGTTCAAGATTGGAAGAATGGTCAAAGATGTACGATGGAGGATTCTTCAAGCCTTGCGCTTTCTTGGCCGATAGAGCTGCCAAGGGCGCTCTTCTGGTGAGATCTTTTATTCTGACACTGATATATTTTAGGAGTATAATGTTACAAGTACTGAGATAAGTTACCGCTCAAATATAAACAGTAAAGATATTCAGACCCTTACAATATGCTCACTGGGAAGGCACATATTATTAGGAAAACCACCATCTTAATTGTTCTGTCTAGGCATTAATTAGAACTTTATGTTCTTGTAACATAACCTTGCTCTGGGAAAGACATCACAAGGCCTAGTGTATATCCCAGCTGCTCATGTTCTGTAGATTGGGCTAGTAATACGTGAAGTTAGCGAAACCTTGGTTATCAAGATTATCAGCATTCAGTGGGCAAGAGATTTCTTTCTTTGTATAGGCCCCAAATATATTTAGCCTAGTGACGTGTATGGTTCTGAAAGAATATTCGTCTGGTTGTCTGGCTAGGGTATCACCAATACACAGTAACCTTTACTTAACCCGTCATGGTTTGGGGTCTGTACCTTAGAACGAAATTTTCACTGAAATGAGCCTATTTTGGCCGAAAAACCCCTAGCTGATCCCATCTGAGGGATAATACCGTTATAGGGTCGTTTAGAAACCAGTAGGAGTAAAGGTTTTAAA